>OX411307.1:125929792-126629792 GCA_948150685.1 Rhaphigaster nebulosa
TCCGTCTCTGGAGAAGATAGCGAAATAGCGTCCCCCCAAGCCAAATACGAAATTTAAAATATTGAACTAAATTTTAAATTCCTAAAATATTAATACAAGTAGCTCATTTCTAATCTAATCATGGGGTTCGGGTGGACCAAAAGGGGGTTAATATTTTCCGAATTCCGCAGGCCATCTTTTTAATTCAAATAACTGAAGATTACCAAACCATTCCCGGAATTATAAGGGAAAAGGATAATTCAGGCGAAGGTGGAGTAAGATTTTATCGAAAAAGTTATGATCGCAACTGTGCGGCTCCGGCCATAGCGCAGAGCATATCTGAACGCAACAGTTGCGGCTCGGGCCACAGCGCAGAGCATAGCTGAACGCAACCGTTGCGGCCCCGGCCACAGCGCAGAGTATAGCTGAACGCAACCGTTGCGGCCCCGGCCACAGCGCAGAGCATAGCTGAACGCAACTGTTGCGTCCCCGGCCACAGCGAAGAGCAAAGCTGACCGCAACTGTTGCGGCCACGGCACTGAAACGGTCATCAAGTATATCAGGAGAAACAACATAAATGATGTAAAAAGTAATAAATAAGGAATTATATAAGAAATTATTATTTATCAGTCAAAATATGTTTTTCATTTATCCTTAACGATAATTATTTCTCAAAAGACAAACTTTCATAACTTTCAGTTTAGCATCATTGCAAAAAACAGTTATAAAATGAAAAAGCTGTATTTAAAATATGCAGCACCTGGTATAATTTGAATTTTTAAAAAAGAGATACTTATTAATGATATCGCAGGTTATTTATTTTTTTTTAAATTAACCTTAAATTAAAATATTAAAAATAATCGTTATTTAAAATATTATTTAAAAATAAAATGAAAAAAATCTGTATTAGAATGAAATTCTTCAGCTATTTAAATTGATGGGGTATCTAACATGTAAACTTCAATTTATTTACATTAAGATACTTAAAACATTTTAATTATTGATTATTTTATTAAAAAATGTGACAATACATTCTAGATTGGAATTATTTTTTTAATTGAAAATGAAATAACGTAAAGAAAGTGGGGCGAATTTTAGCATCATTATAACCACGGGGCCCTAAATCCGATCCCGAGACGAGTTGAAATTTTAAAGGGGACGAATTTAGGACTCGACCTGTGAAAACATTGGCAGCTCTTCCTATCTTAGGGAGTTAAAGTACGGACAGTTTGAACTTGAAAATAATACCCTAGTCCACGAATAGTATTGATGATATAAAAAATATCTTACTTTGGTGCACCAGAAAGGCGTTCTGATATTGAACAAAAACTATAACCAGCTTATATTCGTTCTATAGTTGAAAAATATTGGACCCAAAACACAATTTTACTTGTAGCAGCAATAGCAATGCTAGATTACTAGGGGGACGAATTTAGGCGACGCTACGGGCTTCGGGCGCCTTACCTTAAAGTAAACCGCCGCGTTTCTGTTCCATGTTGAGTAGTACGAAGTTAAATAGTTTTGTAAATTTGCACTTTCGGATTTGGGAACGTAGCGAAAATGGATTAATTTTTCGACAGAGAAATAGCAACCATTTCCCGCTTTTAACCCATCTTTTATTTCTTCTTAAATTAATTTCCTTTAGTTATTGTTGAGTCCAGAAACTTTAAAAGGATTCCCTCTAATATATCTATTCCTGAAACAATCGCCCTTCTTGCTCAGAACCATACATCTCCTTTTGTACAAATTTGTTAAGCATGTTATGCCGCAAAAGAATCTCAAGAGGGAAAAATTAGACAGCTCGTGAAAATCACTACCCCATGATCATAACGTTCGTTGTCTGTATTCGCTGTTTTATATTAAAAACAGTGGGGCCAGTGTACCTGGGACCTACTTTGTATTCTCTGTTGCTGGTCGGCCATTCATGTGCTCATGAAGCAAGCTCGAATTTAATTCAGTAACAAAAGCCTGAAAGAGAATCAACTCTAGTCACGTTTTGTTTAGATCTAAATTTAATTTCTAAAGTGCAATTGAATAAATATGTTATTCAAGATTAGTATTCACAAAAGTATAGGGAATATTTTCTCTTATAGAAGAAAATATTTTCTTGGGTAGTTTTATGTACGGTATACATTGCAATCGACTTCAGTTGCTTACTTTAATTTATTTATTAATTTCTGACCTTATGAAAAACAGATTATAAAAGTTAAAAAAAAAAATTATAAAAAATAAAAACAACAAGCACACATCGGCCTTTTGATTTTCCATTTTCAAACCTATATTATGTGTCATCAACACAGCCTACAAATAAAATCTAAGTCTGTTTTTAATAAATAATCTCTTATGAATTTTTATAATGTGTTTTCGCCAATTTGAACATTTGGCCGAATAATAACTGTTCTTTGAGGAAAATTTTAAGTATTCAACAGATACTTCATTGAATATTATTAATTTACTTTCTATGTACATAGGTATGATTATGTTTATGATGATTTATTTTGTGTTAATTTAACTTTAATAATCTTTATCTTGATTATTTTACTATTATTTAATTCGAAAATATGTATCATTTTATTATGTATTTATTTTTATTAGTTCCATTTAGATATTTTATTTTACGTTTCTTTTGTATGCGAATGCGGTCTGAATATACCATTGTGCAGCAGATTGTACTCTTTGGCAATAAAAAAAAAAAAAAAAAATTTCCATAAAAAAATCCTTAAAATATAATTCATAATATTATAACAAATACATACTTCAGAAATAACCAATACTTAAGAAATAAAAAAGGATTGGAGCAGCTCAATGCGGTGCACTTCTACCCTCTGGGTCCGAGTTCGTGTCTAGAGGAGTGTCAGAACTTTTATTTTCTCCTATGCAAGCCGTGGATCGACTCTGGGTTCGGGAGACCTTCCCGGTGTACGCCGGAACCCGGTTCTTGGTTATTGGTGGCTTAGAGGGTGGTTATTGGTGGAGTGTTTATGCCGATTACATAATCTCCTTTAATGACCTTCGGACAAGATATTGCCATTTCATTGCCAAGAACTTTCAATGGTTGATAAGGTGCATTTTACTCTATTTAAAATATTTATACTATTCTTAGTACATATTGGACTTTAAATTAAAAACAAAAAAATTAAAAACGTCTGTCGTGTAACATACGGACGGAATTAACAACGTGCTGTTGGTAATTCCAGAAATGTATAATCTAATTTGTAAAAAATCTAAATAAATTGAGGTACAAAAGATCAAAAGTGGTCATCCCGAGTTTTTGTTGAAATTCTGTATATATATATATATATATATATATATATATATATATATATATATATATATATATATATATATATATATATATTTTTTTTTTTTTTTTTTTTTTTTCTTTGTTTCCCTAAAAAAATATTATTTTGATATTCATGGTTTGATAAAAATCACGAATTTTTATCTATGTCAGTTCAGTATGTACTTTTATTTATTTTTTATAAACAAAAGTTTATTTAAGAATAATTTTCGATATGGAAACAAGAGAGAAAATTCTCTTTCACACAGTTAAATGGCGGAAAATGTTTAAACAGTCCCGTTCTGTGTACTGTGGTAAATCAAATAGCTTGATTAATTAAAAAGAAATTTCCTAATTGTTAATTCCGTTTCCCCCCCCCAAAAAAAAATAAAAAAAATAAATAAATAGTTCTGTAATCCGTACTATTTCTACCGGTTGAAACTCATTAAATACTTGTAACCTAATTATTATAACAAAAGTGAAGAGGGGCTGGTAGTTTTTTCTTTTTTGAAAAAAAAAACAAAGAGAAAAAAAAGGACTCAAAAAAAAAAAAAAAAAAACGAAGGACTGAAGAATGGGAGTTCTCATTATTTTGTGATGATTAGGACTCGGCGCTGTTGATACCTCTCTCATTGTAACTCGGCTGGATAGAGTAATGGCTACACTCCAACATTTAAGAAAAAAAGAAAAATTCCCTTGTTTTTATAACAACAATCGATGTAGCAGTACTTCAGTTAATTTTATTTGAGTTAATTAGTTAATTAAAAAGCGTAGTTGGAAAAGTATACGCCCAAGGAAGAAAACCGTTATAGAAGCTATTATATATGATCATCATTCACACGACGAAAACTACTTTTATATTGGCGACTTGGTGGCATATATAATCATATGCCTCTCTTTGAATTGATACTCATGGTATTATAATACCTTACTATATCCTAATAATTATCAAAATTAATGAGAAAAAAAAAATGAGCCAAAGATGCTTGGTATAGATGCAGGATTTTCATCGCAAGATAAGTTTTATACAAGAACTGCAATGAATAAAAAAATATAGTTATGGTTAGATAGGACGAATCAATGAGCAATAGTTGTCATAAACTGATACAGCACTATAAGGATTTAATAAAATTTAAAAAGGAAATACCTAATTTAATCAATAAATAATCTTCGTGTAATATAATTAAAATATAGATAAAATGATTTAAGTTAGCTTTATTTTTTTATTTATTTATTTATTTTTTTATTTTTTTTTTGTCTACCTAACATAAATATGAGCTATTTAGGATGGTTTACGTAGTAAAGAAAAGTTTCGCCTCACAATCAATGTTGAAAAAAATCAAGTTGAGCACAATCAACCTCAGCATTGATGCTCTGATTTTTAATAAACAAAAAATATGCTCCCAAACAAAAAATATCGTCTACGTTTCTTATTTTTTATGGATACACTTTTATCTGCCGATTTTTTTGATGTTTTTAATCTTACAGTCGCTGTTGTCACGTGATATCAATTTCACTTTCGATTTCGGATTTTTTGAACTTTATATTCAAGTTATTATTTTCCGTAATATATACATTGTTTTGCATGTTTGATAAACTTTTGTAAATTACGATTGCATTCATTTATGAAGAGGAATCTTCAACACTAATATCATAGAGTCAGATAGTGATAAGCCAAGTTATCCGTAAAGTGACATATTCTATGAACCCCTGACAAAGAGGAAGACCTCGGCTTTGCTATAATAGCCGAACTAGTATATCCAGGTTGGAACAAACGAGAGGAAAGAAATAATACTCTTGTGAAATGGAGAACGGGACGGATCAACCCAACGCTGAAAGGCAAATAAGAAGAAGGTAAAGAAGAAGAAGGAATAAGTACTGATAAAGTATGAAATGCACAGAATAATATGAAAAAGATAGTATATATAGTAAATTTAAATAATAATAACAAAGAATAAATTATGATAATGCATGAAATTCATACAGAGAATTATGAGAAAGAAGAACAATAAAACCTCAATAATCTGGACTGCCTGGGACCAAAGAAAAACTGGGTAATAAGCAAAACAAAATCTTTAAATAAGAAGACTTACCGTATACGACGATAAAAACTATTTATAACTGGCGATTAGAATCAATCAATTAAAAAAAATCATTTTATTACAATAATTTACTGCACAATCAAAGCAGCAACTCTACATTGAATCAAACTAAAAAACGATTCTATGGTGTGTTTATGCATGGTTGCATTCCTGCTATCATAGCAGAAAATAATTATCCAACGTGAACATTAAATTAAATAAAAAATTCTAAAAATCTGATCCGGATAATCCGAATAAACGAGGTTTTGCTGTAATGAAAAATGGTTAAATATGAACTATGAAAGGATTTTATAATTGACATAAAGGGACAAATTTTATCAGGTTGAAAACAAATTTCCGGAAATAAGAGTAGTAATGCATATACCGTTGGAAAGGTAATTATTTTAGAAAAATTAATACGCATAAACTTAACTGGTCGTTGTGGTTATATATTATTTTATGGAATCTATATGGAATTTCCTTGGAAAATTTTAAAACTGATTTCAGGTAGGGAGGCTGTGAAAATTGAACGATGCGCGTATTTTTTACCATATTTTTTTATTTAAATACAGTTCAGTTTGATTTAATTTTTTGAATTACTTTTTTTATCAACTCCCTTCAATCAACACGAGCAGCATTGGCGAATAAAGGGATATAAATTTTGATTGATAGTATATATTTTTTTTATTTTTATTGCGCATTATTATTATTGATTTATATTTATTTGCAATAAATGTAAAGTTCCTAATATTGAGGGTAGTGAGAATAATTTCTGCTGCTGAGATCTCAAGATGGATTTCAGTTTTGTTTTTTTGTTTAGATGAATTAAATGGAATATTAATTATTTTCCATGGGATCTGTAAATGAGAATTTATAGGATGGTCGGGACTTATTTTAAGGAACATCGTTCAGTTAATTTTACACATCGCTAATTTAAATGTTATACTTTCTCTTAAACCTTATAATGTTACTCTGTATTATTGTTATCTCACCATTATCATCAATTACTTAGAATCCCGATATATATATATATATATATATATATATATATATATATATATATATATATATATATATATATATATATATATATATATATATATATATATCAGTTTTATATATATATATAATATATATATATATATATATATATATATATATATATATATATATATATATATATATATATATATATATATATACCAGTACTAGGAAATGATTTAATTTTGAACATAAAGAAAAAAAAAGTTTTCTACCAATTCTACCACATTAATACAAAATTTTCAGTTGAAGGGTCAAATTGGTCTATAGTCAAATTTACTGATGATTTATTTTTTTCATGAAAGGTATATACACCTAAAAACATACTTAAAAAATCTGTGTACCTTGTTAGTTTATAAAAAACGTTTAAATACATATATGGATTTATATATCCGCAGGTATTAATTTTTTTTTCAACTACATTAATATAAAATTGTCAGTTGAAACGTCAAATTTGTCGATAGTCGGATTTATAGATGATTTGAAATTTCCATGGAATTTATATACATACATATGGTAAATTAAATGATAACATTGTATTTGTACTTTGTTACTTTAAAAAAAGATTATAAATATATGAATTTAATTTATAATATTAATCAATATATATATATATATATATATATATCTCACTTTAAATCATTTTGAGATATCATAGAACCACCTTAATCCAACACTTCATTATTTTAATTTGTAAACGTTTCGGCTCTCTTTTACAAAATTATAAGTCGTTTTCAAACTTCATTTTCTGTCACCTAAGTCAAAATATAAAATATCATTAAATATATTACCAAAGGCAGTAACCTTTTATGAATTTAGATTCCATGGATTTATAAAAAAAAGTCCATAGGTATAATTTTATTTTTTTTCTACCGCATTAGCATATAATTTTAAAGTCAAATTGATGATAGTCGAATTTTCAGATGAATTAAGTTTCCCATTATATGTATATATATATATATATATATATATATATATATATATATATATATATATATATATATATATATATATATATTTTGTAAATTAAATGTTAACACTTTTTTTTTTTTACTTCCTTAGTTTATAAAAAGCTTTTAATAATTTTTTTGTCTACTAAGTTAGTATAAAGTTTTCAGTTGAAAGGTCAAATTAGTCAATAGTCAAATTTACAGATGATTTAAGTTTTCCATTATTTATACATATATTCCAAATAAATATTAATTATTTTTTTCTTTGTTAGTTTATATAAATCTTAAAAAAATATAAATAAGGCCTAAAATTGGCATTGATGAATATATTAAAGATTTGTTAACAGTTGAAAAGATAAAAATATCTATTAAATCCCATCCATGAAAAGAAAAAGAAAAAAAGCCCAACTAAGGGCGAATTAGTTCCGATAGCATAGAGAGTACATTGAAAGTTTATAGGCGATTGCAATCCCTTCACAGCCCCCATTAAAAAAGACTTTTACTGTCTGCTGATTACTATTTTATTATCATTTTATTGCCCATAAACTTATAGGTCTCAATAGAGCAAGCACTTCTAGCTGGATATCGAACCAATTGGGCTTTATCGGATAGTTCAATGGTCGATTGGTTATTATCAATTGACATTAAATTATACGGATTTACATACTTTTAATTTTTGAAGTAATTAACATAGCCAATAATAATTATAAACATTTAAAAAAATCTTCCTTTGTTTACATCTCTCTTCTATTAAATTTAGTACGTACAAAAAATGAGTCGTTTTCAGTAGTTTTACGTTGACTTTTCATCAATTATTAATATAATTGATAAAATAATACCAATTACTATACTTATTACTTCAAAAGTGTGTATAAATATAAAGTAGAAAATTAACGAGAAAAAAAAAATTAGAAAATCCGAAGACAAAGTGGCGAAATAATAAATGAAGTGTGAGACTGCGACACTTGTCCCAATCATCCTTCAACTCGAAGCTATAAGGGGTTTTCCCTCTTTAAGGTTTTGATTAATAATTAAATATTATATTATATCAACACAATTTCGTCCTATTTTCTGCATATCTGGTTTGAAATTGACTGCATTATTAATATTTTTGGTTATATAAATTAATTCTGTACGTTTTCTTGTTTTATTGTTGTTGGCTTTATTTAAAATTTATATTTTGTTAAAATCAAATTTATTGTTTTTCTGTATACTATGCTTTTCTAGCGCTGGAGTTTTGATATTTTTTGGATTTTTTACGTTGGACCTGTGTGGCTATTTTTTATTTATTTAAATTTTGAGGTGTTACACCTATGTTATGATTTGGGCATTCGGCGCATTTTATTTTAGGTATTACATCTTTTTTTTTTTTTTGTTATCTCTTTCTATTTTATACTTAATGTTGGTTATGTGATTTTTTTACGTGGCCAATAGTAGATTGCTTTGAAATTACTCAAAGCAACCCGCTCTAATTTTTGACAATATAATGGATTCCAGACCACCGCTGAGTAAAAAAGACGATAATTAACCATTTATTTTAACAATTTAAATTTATTAGCGAGAGAGTCTTTACCTTAATTGGATTTTTCAGATTTATGTGAAGCCACTGTGGTTTTTTGACAAATTTATCTTCCGCCTGAGAAATCAATCTCGATAAAATGATAAAAGCACTCCTTTATAACTGACCCATTTGCAATAAATTATTATTATTTCACGGCGCTACAACCCGGTTACAAGTCTTGGTCCCCTCCAACCGCTTCCTCCAATCGTCTTGTGCCGACGCCATCCAGTTCCTGACTCCTAGGTTGTTGTAAGCATCTCCTGCCACACCATCTGACCACCTCAGTTTTGGTCTCCCTCTCCTCCTTGTCCCTTGGATTGGTCGTGACGTCAAAATTTGGGCACCTGTTAAGCCGTCTAAATTTTGGCAGTCAGTATGCTTCTATCGTATTTTGTTTATGATGATAGTATGGTCAGCTAGATTTGAAAGTATGAACTTTATTTTGCATCGATTAATTGAACATTAATTTTAGTTTGCAGCGCCGTTAAATTTCCTTATACTAACCAGCAATACTAAACTGTTTTGATGGTCTGACAGTGGCTAGGCCAGCAGGGGTTTTTCAAAATATATTCCTGATACGAGTGCATTGTATTTGAGGCTATACTTCTGAATGAATAGTAGACACAGATTTTTATAGAAATTAAATAAATACATAAATATTTATCTGAAAGATGATTTTTTTTTCTTAGCACTGCATAGATTTTAAGACAAACTATAATAATAGAGTAAAAGAAAAATTAATCAGAATTAACTGATGCATGGGCGTATTCAAGGGGGGCAAGGTGAGGCAGCTTTTCAATATATAGAAATATATAATATAAAAGATTCTGTTTCAACCTTCTGAATAAAAGTCCAGGAACATAGTAAGTCAACTATTATTAGCTTCCCCGCTTGTAGTTAGGGGATAAAATTCAAGACATGTTTACAGATACCATTAATATCGAAAACCCGTCTTCGTATGTGAAACCTTGCAGATAGACGTTATTATATCCGTTAAAAAGAAAATTTAAAAGAAATTAGGAAGAGGAATGAAAATCAATCTTTCTTCTAGAGGGATTTAAAAGTCAATGAAGATTGATGGTCGAGGGTTCAGCTAATCTTGGCTCGTCGTAACCCAACCAGAATTTAGCAGCTGATGCCCCATCGTAAATTATTGCATTAACGGTTTTGTGGAGAGTTTTTACAGAAGCTCAATTTACCAATGATGCAGAAGATAAGAATATGTCGAAGAACTAAATGTCATTCCGAGGATCTTCTGAAAGAAGGTTACAAAGTCGACATTCCTTACCCTTAAATGCAATATTGGTAGCGATTAAGAATATATTTCATCATTCCAAACAAAATTTCATTCATTTTCTAATATTACTTATTTAATACTCAAACAAGAAACATCATTTCTATAGATGAGTACATGAGAAAACCGATCTGAATCCACCAACATCCGGAAATATTTTTATTTACATATAAAGAGTGTCCTAGATAACCTTTTTTCCATTCCCCTTTAAATTCTACAACGTTTAGAATATCAGAAAGAAATATGGGGGGTTCCAACTGGGTATGTCGCCTGAAGTTAGCTTGAGATATATTGCGACTTTGTAACCTACCCTAGTATTCCTCCAACGACTCTAACTTCGGAATTTTAAATCGTACGGGGTTATTTTAGTTTTTTTTTTTTTTTTTTGTGGATTCGGATAGGAAATTAAATTTTAAGACGAATTTATATCGAGAAATTTTTTGATCCCATGCGCCCCAAGGGCGATAATCGCAAACAAGTTCTTAATTTCTCTCAAGGAAAGAGCATATATTTCAGAAAAATATTCAAGGGAACATTGTAACGAATTAAAATCATTCTGAAATGGGTCTATTTTCTTTCAGTTACACTAAGTATTAGAGTACCAATGGTAAATAAGAAAACAGCAAAAAGTAATATTAAAAAAAAAAAAAAATTATGCGATGATTATTATTATTAATATTTCTATTTGTAATAATTATTGGGTAGTAAAATGTATAAATAAAAAGATAAGCTAAAGCCTGTCCTAAACACTGTTTTTTTTTTGTTTTTTTTTTTACACTTTTTGCCATCTCTTCTTCAGTATAGTAATACTTAGCGTTCTGGAATAAAATTAGACTCATTCCAAAGAGATTTTAATTCTCTGCAATGTTTACTTGAATAGTTTACTAAAGAAAATGCTTTCCTTCAGAGAAATTTGAAACATTTTATAAAAAAAAAAAAAACGTGTTAACCCTCAGGGCGTATCGGATCAAAAAAGTGCCCAATATGAATATGTCTAATTATTCCCTTTACAAATCCGTAATCAAAATTAATCTATCCCATTGGAATTTCCAGAGTAAAAAAGTGGCTGGAGGAATGCTCCGGAAGTTTACAAAGTTGAAAATACGCCTCGAACTTCAGGTTTCCCAATTGGAAACTTCAAATTTCATACCCAAATTCTAAGACATTCCAGAATTTAAAGGAGGGGGGGCAGGTTATCTGGGACACCCTGTATGCATATATTTCTTCCTTTAGCTACTTTTGATATAATTCACAATAAACTGATACGAAATTATATTGCCTAATGGTAAAGGTATACGCAATTTTAACTGCATACGTAATATAATTGTATCTAGCATTCAATTTTATTTTAAAAATATATACATAATTCGTATTTAATAAAATTTATGTGAAATTCTTAAAAGTGGCGCATATGTAAAGCAGTAGTTTATAACTATTTTATAATTATTTTTAACTCCGAAAATTAAAAATTACAGGAGAGGGGTTTTTACCTTTTGTTTGATCGTTTCATGATATGTATGCATAAACAAAATTTTTGACCTTCTCGTATAGCTCTAAAGATGGCAGAACATTGTTATTAATTTATTTTTCTTAAATATGCAAACAAATATTTTTTTTTAATTTAACATTTTTCACGAAAATGTATTTAAAATACGCATATATACATATACATACATACATATATATATATATATATATATATATATATATATATATATATATATATATATATATATATTGAGAATAAGTGAATAAAAGAATTGTGCCATGTGCGACACCAAGTTTATGGTTAAGTGTAAAATATAGAGTCAGGCTACTTTTGCATTAAACCCGAAGTAGTCTGAACTATCTTGAGTTACAAAAAACAGAAAAAGCCAAATTCGTTGATAGGATAGATCTCCTCTGAAGATGCGATGTATTTGTTGAAAAGCGAAATCTGATAGGCTAATTACAGGTCTTGTGAGAATAGTGACTGAAGTTTTCGCAGAAGCCCCTACCCAATTGAAGGGCTAAGTGAAATAATATGTAACTTGGCATTTTAGGGAAAATAGGGATTTTTCCTAGGAAGAATATTTCAAAAACTCCTTTCTAACTAGCTCCTCGTTTAATTTGTCTAAAACTTAAATTGAGTGGTCAAGAAGTAGTACCAAAATATTGGAGTGATAATTTTTTTAATTATAAATGAAATAATTAAATTATGCAAACAACCAAAAACCCATCAGAACGGGTCTGTTGTTATTAAATGTAACCGGCTTTGCTCAAGATGCCATAGTAAATTAAAATTTAATTTGAACATTTATGGCCGGGTTTAAAGTGTTATAAGAAGTACAAAAACAATATTTGTGAACCAGAAATAGTAAATTTTAGAGTGATCCATTTTTTTAAATGAAATAATTATAGTTTAGAGCGATCTGAAGTGAAGTATGTTAACAGCATTTTTCTATTCAAAATTGGCTACTGATTTGGTTTCAGCACTTTGAAACATCCCTAAATCCAAATATTCGGTGAATCTAAAAATAAAAATTTCGCTCAGGGTCTGCCCTTTAAATTTTTTAAAATATCCAGGAACCATTTGACGGATTCAAACCTAATTCGGGTCGTCGGTAAAGATTCTTAACGACTCTATTTGCTTCGACCGGAGTGTTCCTACGTGCTTTAGAACCAACATTATCCGCAAAAGACCTCAAATTTGTTTTTATTTTGATATCACATTTGTTTTTACTCAAAACGTTTAGATAATGCTATAGCTGTAGGTATAAAGATAAGAAACTTCCCTCTTTCCAATGAGTCCAAGAATATTTAAATCGGATGAACCGGATAAGCTTCCATAATTTCTGGAGTAAAACAATTCGTAAGGCTTGTTGATCCAGTAATCTAAACATTTTTTTCAATTTATTTGACCAAAAAGAAATGATTTTTTAAAGTTGTATTTTTTATTAAATATACTCTTAAAAAAACAAAACAAATGTTTGAGTTAGAAAAACACGTCAGTACCATTTTCAAAACTCGAGATATGAAATAAAGCAGTTTCAGCGCGTTTAATTTTATTTTTTCTCAGCTCCTAGGGCCCATTGGAACGAAAGCCAATATTTTTGATATAGAATCATCCGCAAAATGTTTGCCAAAATCGGCGCTCATCGTCTTTACCCTCCCATTTGTAGCTGCTCAATCCTGATTTGTTTCTCATACGTATTTAAACTAAGAATTTAGTTCTTTATTGTTTATTTTAACTCTGGAGTTTTTTTTTTTTTTTTTTCTAAATTTTTTTTTTTATTGCAATTCACTTAAGTGTGCTTCTTGGTGGTTTTGGATGATGTGACGAAGTGTCGATGCCTGATAAAATGAAGCAATTAGTAATCTACCTTTTTTCTCCCAACATTTTAATAAATGTAAGTAAAATCGAGCCATATGTGAATTGACTTTCTGGTTATTTAAATTTTGAAATTCAAATTCATGATTTCAAGGTAAGATAAATATTAAAAAACTAATATTTTACATGGTATCACGTTTCGGAATATGTCACAAATATGAATCTGATTACGTAATAAAATTGTAAATTTAGTAAATGAAGCAAGTATACTCATATATTAAAATTAATGAGTTGTATATTCAATATTAATCGCTTATCTAAAACATTTTTTTTATTATTTAATCAGAGAAAAATGCGTATCAGATAAATATGTTGTATGTCGCGTGTGGCTCAACAGAAATACTGACCCCTTCATGCAGAGGTACTGCATATATAGAAGGGAATTATGATGAACAAATCCAGGCGGCGAATCGAGTTTCCCCTTCGTCGGAAATGTCTTGTGACATCTTGCCCCCTCTCCCCTCCTCACCCGACCCATGTCCTTTAACAATTCATAACTTCCAACAGTACCTGAGATCCGTTACGCACTCCATCTGGATAAGCGGTTTACATGGAAACTTGGTAGGAGAGAGTTGGGTAAAGTGAGGACATTTTTTTGTTTTTTTCTTGTAAATTGTACATCTTTCATTAAAAATGTAAATTGATTCCTAATTTTTTTAACTTTGACTATTCACCTTCTTGTAGGTTGAATATTTTGGATTAAATTAGAATAGTTAGGCAGAAATAAGTAAAAACACAAAACAAAAAATTAACCCACTTTAGCCGAAGGTGGGATATCCTTTTCCGTCTTTTTTTTTGCTCGTCTCTCAAGTGTAGTCCGTGGAACTTCATATATACTTGAGGCCTTCCAGTAACCCACTGCGCGATTTAAAACTGTACAGCTTCATCAATATTTTTGAAGCACCATTTTTAAAATTTCGACATTATGGTACTTGTATTATAAAATAAACAATAAATAAAATACAACGAAAGCTATTTATCCGACTATTTATAGCTATTTATTTATGTCCCCACTATACACACCTCTTAACGTCCCCGCTTTAGTCGACAAGAAACATAATAACATAACATGGGGTAGTTTGGTCAATAATAGAGATAGAAAAGTAAAAAGAACAGGAAATACACACTAAGAGAATGCGTACTCCAATGAAATAATGAATGTAGAATTCAAGGAATATGTCATTGAGTTATAATATTTTAAAGTTAGCGATAAAATGAACAAAACTGGACTCAAAATATATATTTACATTTTTAATTTGACCAGAACATCGTTTCACAATAAAACCTCGTGCTAAACGGAATAAGAACCTTCGAAAACCTACTAAAAGAACCCTATATCAGATAATAATTCAACAGTAACGGAATAGCGAAATTCACACGCGCGATCCAAAATGCAATTCAAGAAATGGAATCAGAACCCTTGAAAACCTAGTAAACGATCCCTATATCCTAGAAAACTCCAACAGTAACGGAAATGAAAAACGAGCATGCGCGATCTAAAATCAAATTTTAAATATGGAATCAGAACCCTCTAAAACCTAATAAACAATCCCTTTATATTAGAAAACTTTAATAACAACGAAAAATCGAAATGCGCATGCGCTATCGGAAATCCGATAGTAAATTCGGAAATAGCGCCCTTGAATCTAAACATGAAATGAGAACTTCAAAACATCCTATTTTGTCTCGCTAATTATGTTATTTTGACCACTAAACGTATAGAGTTACAATTAAAAACTTACAATCCCTATCTTAAAACAGTTTTGTTAAATCATTATGTAATTTTTAAATTACATTTCTTATGGACAGAAGAAACGCTGAGAAATACAATAAGGTGGCCGTGGGGGCCCAGGAAGGTCGTACCACTGATGAGGCAGGTAGCCAATTGTGATAGCCTTCTAAGCCAACCTCCTAATTACTAATGAACCTTCAAAGTAACTGCTTTGCGCTTAATTAATTCCACTGTCAGCGTCTCGATGACAAGCATCCATCAACACCTTGCTACCCGATCTGTCCGCCCCTACTTCCTGTCGTCATCGATAACGGCGCCGGCTAATTTAAGTAATTAATTAAAAAATAATAATAATCAGATAATTCACTATAGTAGCCGTCACGAAATTAGAAACTTTAGTCAAGCACGATTATATCCGCAATTGCCTAAGAGAATTTCCTATTTTCTTATTTTTTGGTTTTACAACGGTGGAGCCAAGTATCTCATTTCAGATTAGACAAGAAAAATGAGGTTGCAAGAGACGTCAAAGAAGATTTTGGAATGTCAAAGTAAGTACATAAAGTTTCTAATTTCATACCGGCTACCATGATTTCAAATATTCATCGAGAAGGTGGATGAAGCCAAGCGTCCGGAATGATTTTTAAGAAGAGAAAGCCTCAATAGAATAACAATGATAATATTTTTATTATTATCTTCACAAAGAGCGGACAACTTCGGCCATTCGTCGAGGTTTGAAACAGTCATATTTCAGCATACCGGATGAGTAGACATGAGAAAATAAATCCGCAAAACTGATTTATAAGTACTCTGAGTTAAATACTTATAATAAAACTAAAATAAAATATAAATGTACTCAATTAAAAATAACCGATAATAAAACAATTTACTATATCTTATAAGCAATATAATAGTGCTAAATGTTTTTCTATCTGTTGCCGTTTCTGTCGGCTTTTCACCAGAAAACGGCTGAAAGAGTGTCATTAGAAAGGTGATACGAACCGGAAAAGGTTTAATTCTGGATGGTAAAATATCCGTAACGGCGGTGAATTCGGTGTTATAGATATAAGAGGGAATATGTACTTACACATTGAGAAATTTAAGTATTTGGGGCCAATGATAATTAAAAAACACGATATTCAAGAGGAAATGGATTTTATTTTTCTGTCTCGACATTATTAAGCTCGCGCCTTTTGTTCAAAAATCTAGAATTCACAAAACTATTATCCTTCCTACCATCCTGTATGGGTGTGAAACGTGGCCGCTAACTTTGAAGGAAGGACGTCTTAAGGTCTTCAAGAATAAGGTATTGCGTAGAATATTTGGTTCGAAAAAGGATAAATCCACTAGAGAATTTAGGAGGTTACACAACGCGGAATTGCGGTGCACGCACCCTGTTAATATAATCGAAGTGGTATCATCGTGTCGTTTGAAATGCCTTTTTAAAGTGTTTGGGTTTAGTAACGATCGGGTCCAAACGCTAGGCCAACTGATAAACATCCGAGGTGTACACCGAAACGTAGATGGGAGGATTTCGTTAAGGGCGATCTTACGGATTTGGGTGTGGACGGTGGTCGGTGGATGGAGTTTGTAAACAGCGATTGGTTGTATCGGTATCGAACCTTAGGGTTCCCTAAACCTTTTATTTATAATTTATAGTTTGTCACATATAACCTACCCTCATACTTTAAATTCTACAATGTTAAGAATATCAGAATGAAATTTTGTGCATCCCAATTGGGTAACCCGAAATCAGTTTGAGATTTACTGCCGACTTTGTAACCTGCCGGAGTATTCCTCCAGCGACTCTAACTCTGGAATCTTCAATAGAATGGAGTGCGTTTTTTTTTTTTTGTTTTGTTTCTTTTTACAGTTTCTGATAGGAAATAAAATTTTATGACGAATTCACATAAAGCACATTTTTGATCAGACGCGCCCCGACGGGCGGAAATTGCAAAAAATCAGTTTTATACGAAGTTCCGAATTTTTCTGAAAGAAAGATTTTTTTTAATTAAGAAATCTATTCAAGTAAACGTTGTGGAGAACGAAACTCAATTTGAAATGAGTCTACTTTCATTACAGAACAATAAGTATTGGAGTGAAAATAATAAATAAGAAAACGAAACATGTATTATTACTTAAAAAATGTTTATTGGGTGATAATTATTATTATTTGTGTTTTCATAACTATTGGTTAGTAAAAATGTATTCATAAAACAAATAATCGGAAGCTTGTTTTGTGTTTTTTTGTTTTTTTACATTTTTTACTACTCCTTATTTATTATTGCCATTGTAATACTTAATTTTTAGCATTTAATAGAATTACCCTTTTTTACACTTCCAGTTCCAAATTACTCTCTTTTAGTGCAATTATTCGCTAAACGGAAAGCCTGATTAATACATTACTTATTAATTTTGGGGATATTTAAGGATGCCAATTTTCTTCCTTTTTATATTATGTTTTATTAAAAACGATTATCACATTTTTGCATAATATCCTTATCGAATCTCCCCATCCTCAGTACAACCCATTCTAAAAATTACAGAACTCAACGTCTGTCGTCTGTTTAGAAGGTATGCACCTTCAAGGAAAATAAGGTCCGAGATAGTCTGCCTCTAGATTGAAGGAACAAACAGTAAAACTACTAGATCTTCACCCGGTAATAAACTGACGAAAACACGGACATTTTAATGACCGTGTAAAAATAGCTCGAGCAAGAAAGATAACAGGAGGGTTAATGGTGTTTTAAACCTGGAATTTATGATAAAGTGCACTCGAGGGACAGTAGGCGTGAGTGGGAGGATAAAAGCCTCTTCTTGTAGTTCAATTAATTTTGTTTTCTCTCCTCTTGGATTTACAAACTTGTAGATCTAACGCATCCTTGACATGGCTGTCCACCTTTGGTCATCTTAGGCTAATGTTTTTAAATTTGGTAAATTTAGCTCAGGGATAACGCTCGACAAAAAGATAAGCAGGGTACTTATTATAAAAGATAATAGGATCTATAACACGGATTTAAACAGTTTTAGGCGGCACAAAGTTTATTTCAATAATGCATTATCCAAAAGAAAAACTGATTGAATTTCCGAAATAGAGAACTGCATTTGTGTATTAAGTACAGAATAAAAAAATAAAAAATCCTTTCATGAATTTTGAGACGGATGTGTGAGTCACAGAGATATATTGAGTTTTAAAATAGACTCGCCCAACATTACTGGGATATTAGGTAAGTGAGAGAATTTTATTAAATTGTTCGTTAGATTTTATAATTTGACTAGTTCAACAAAACTTTAAAAAAGATAATAATGTATTGTAGATATAAATAAGAAATTGTGAGACTGTTTTTGATAATTTGTTGTGTTTGTATTAGATGCTGAAGAGGAAGACCAAGCATCTAGAGAAATATATAGATTAAAAATGTTGAATTTTATATTTGAACTTGAGGCAAAATAGTGTAGAAAACCTTTATAATATATAGATATATTTTCTCTTGTGTGGTATATTTAATTATAATATCCCGAGACAGTACATATTGAACTTGAACTATGAATAACAGTTCATAGCCTCGAAACAAGAGAACCCTGTCCCCTTTGGAGATGCATCAACTTTGGGAAGGGGAGAACCGTCAATTGGGGAAGTTTGTAAACACTGGACCACTAATCGAGGGGCCTCTTGTGATCAGATTTAGTTACAAATTTGGATCCGAGGGGATGATCAAAGATGGGAGAGGGGGGTATCTGGTATATTGCTGTGGTACCTGCCAAATCCAATAAATACTCATCTTTACTAGATTTTGGGCTTATTATTTTCAATAATAAACATTTGTAATCGACCAAGAAAAAAATATATATATAACCTGCTCCTCTCAAAATTTGAGGTTTTACGTTTAAAAAACGTAGAATGCAAATATTTAATAAAACAAAAAAAAATCCGTCCGTCCGCAGTCCACGGTTTTTCTCCGAGACTACTGGACCGATTCTTGAGATTTGGCACCAAAGTCAAAGGCCACCTAAGGGTTGATCCTCGAAACTCGACATTACCATCCGTCATTTTTCTTCACATTACCATCCGTCATAGAGATTTCATAAGTCCATAACTTGGTCATTTAAGAACATAGAGGAAAAAAGGTATTTTGGAATCAGGATATCAAGGGATCAAAAAAAAAAATCTATATAAAAGCTTTGGTTTAATAATTTCAATAAGCCGAATCTTTATTTCTTGATAGTCGACCAAGAAAAAACTGACTTAATCCTCTCTCAAAATTTGAGGATTTACGTTTCAAGATACGTTATGTTTTTTATTACGACCAAGCAAAAGGTAATAATATTCCTTACAAAACAAAAATAAAAGATCATCGAAATCGGACCAGTATTAGCTGAGATACAGCGTATTGAACTTTGTAGACTAATTCCCCGTCGCTCGTGACTCTTCTGATCGTTTTTCATTTCTCCCAGTCCCGCGACTCTCTCTTATAATCACGGAATCCCTGCTTCCTCGCATTTCTCTTCGCTTCATCTTTGCTCGGATCCATCCTTCAGCTTCTTGGTCTTTCCTGTTTCTTTTTGTGTGCCAACAAAATTTTCCTCTTTACCCTTTCACCCTATATTCTGACCAAATGCCCTGCCCATCTAAGCCTACTTGTATTAAGGAAAGTCGTGCGTATGGACACACGAGATATTATATAACTATTTGGAAATAATAAACCATCGTGTAATCGTTCGCAGCGTTTTTATCTGTGGAATCGGAAGAAATTCATTGATATGACGATATTAGGGGACAAATTTATATAAAATTAAGTATTTTATAAACAGCTCATTTTAGAAGATAAGCATGGTTTGCCGGTCGAGTTCTGTTTAAAATACAAGGTGTTCAAAAAGTATATGCGTTTTTATCTAAATATTAAAAACAAACAAAATTATTTTTATTAACTTGTTAAAAAAGGAGAGCCAAAACTCAGAAAGAGACCAATAAAATAGGATATAGTTGGAATATTTCAAAAACAAAGCCTTAAATATCTCAAATAGATGTGAGTAACAAATCAACCGAAGATTCGGCAAAAAAGTCATTATCAGGATAGAAAAAGACAAGATCACATAAATGTATAACAAAGAAAGTACATCTCATATCAACTAGAGACATCTCAATCACTCCACTGCTACTGCTCAACGCCAAACCTTTTATCCAAAAGGGTTTGATAATTTTATTAAATTATTTGTCCAGGATAATATCCTTTTAAACTCCACTTCTAAAAACTTCTTTATTCTATTACATCAGGCGACGTTTCAGGGCACTTTGACAATTCTCAAGTCTGTCTTCTATTAAGCAAAACATAATTTAACGTTGATTTTATCGATTCCACACTATTTAAAGTATCTTATTAATTTTCATATAACTATAATTGAATTACATCAGTCTCACAACTCTAATACAACATAATAAATGGTAACAAATTTCGTCATATGAGAAACTAATAAATAAAAATAATTTAGAAATGGCCAAACATGAAAGATTGTACAGACCTTCTATTTTATCAATTACCTTATCTGGTCGCATTAATTGTATTCCACACCGTCATAACATAAAACAAATATTCCATTCAGAAATTCCTCAATTTTCACCTGAGAATGCTCTTAAATGTCAATATCTTGGATCTGAAACTGCACTGTGCCCAATAATATTTTGTATCCGGAGGGTATCTCTAATCAATACTACATAATCGACATGTTGATAAAAACTTCCATTTAAAATATGTTATTAATTTAAATTTTTTATATAACTTTTCTGTATCTAATAACTTCTTTAAAATTTAATTTATTTAGAATATCAACACGGTGTTGACTTATCACCTTTATGTAAGTTTAAAAATTAACTACTGTTTTTTTTTTTGTTTTTTTTTTCATTTTTTGTAATATAAATAGATTCTTAGCATTTTGTAATTTTATTATTTTCAGCGATATTAAACCACGCCAAAATCCAATTGCTCCATCCGACCATGAGTGTGGAAAAAGTGATGGAGTAAGGACGGTAGATTGCAGTTTTCATACTGTAATACTAATAATAATATATGTTGGTCAGTAAATACAGAATAGTTAAAATTATGAATAATTTAAAATTTTGATTGTGTTTTTTATTATTTTTTTATATTTTATTAATAAGATTTAAAAAAAAACATAGGTATAAATATATGTTAGATTTTTCCACCTCAGAACTTTCCGCCCAGTAGTCCAGGCGCAATAGAGTTAATATATTCATTTTTTGAAATAAATTTCCAAGAGACTTTCTTAGCGCGATAATTAGGAACAAATAGTAATAACAAATTGTATATGTTTTAGACAAAATCGGTATGTAGCAATATGGTGAAAAAAAATCATGAAGGCGCCGAAAAGAATTTTTTTTGGCGTTGAAGATGCGATTTTTTTTAAATAAAAAAAAATTAGTACGTAATAGCGTTTAAAAATGCGGAAAAAATGAATGTTGATCTATTAAAGTTGGGCAACAACGTTTCGCAAAAAAATAAATAATTAAAAAACGCGAAATATGGCCATTTTTGGACATTATATTATATTACTATTATCGCAGGAACTTGTTTTGGGGCTTTTGAGAAACTCCTCGGAAACAAATAGCGTTTCGAAAATTGGCTCTATTGAACATTTTTACCCTTGCTCGAATCTTTTTTCGAGAACGCCTGTTTTTACATTTTCTCAATTTCCGGGAAAAGCTTTTATTTTGTTTGCATACAATTTTTATCATGGATAGCCATTAACAAAAGCAACAATTTAAGCCTCAAAAGAAGTTCCTGCGAAAGTAACAAACTCTGTAATAAAATGTCCATATTTCATGGTTTTAAATTTTTTTTCCCCCGAAAAGTTGACTGACTTAAATTATTTAAAACTCATTTTTTCATTTTTTTAAACGCTATTACATACAATTTTTTATTTTTATTTTTAACAATTTTTTACATCTTAAACGTGAAAAAACACTTTTTGGATCGTTTATGATTTTTTTTTTCACAATGTTGCTATTTACCGATTTTATCTAAAACATATAAAATTTGTTTCTACTATTTTTCCTCTAATTATCAGGTTGAGAAAGTCCCGTGGCAATTTATTTAAAAAAACAAAGAAAAAAAACTATCAAGCCAAGACCTAATATTTTTTTGTCCTGGTTTTGGTTCGCGTACTTTATTTTTTCCAAAATGTTTTTCTAAAGTGAATTACTGCTGCAACAGTGTTTTTCGCTTTGAACTGTTTTTATTGTTAGTCTAGCAATTTTTACTATTTATTTATATTTTAATTTAATAGGAGTTTATTTTAGGGGTATGACAATGTGGTAAATGGGCTGCCGTTGTAGTATTTAAATCTACTTCATTTTCTAAAGCAACTTTTTTGAATTCCCCAAGGTGGTAGCTAGAAAATTCATTCCGTGAGATTCAACCGAGTATTTCTGAAAATTGTTCGGAAAAAATAAATTTGAGAAATATTCAGCTATAGTTGAGAAATTTGCATACATATAGGTACATATTAATATATTATCCTGGAAGAACATATTTACATATAAGAAATCCATTCAAGACAATTTTAAAGAAAATTGTAATTAATTTATATTCTCTAATTTAATTCATTTATTCTCCTTTTAAACCACCTTTTTTCCTCCGATTTTTTTTCTTTATTTATTCAAGTGTACAAACGTTTTATTTCGAAGTTGAAAACTGGAAAAGGTTTTGCCAATATAAAAGGGAAAGGGGGAAGAAGTATTCCCCCCACTCCAACACTTCTGCTCTTTATTTGCATATTTCAGAAGTTAATGCTTTTTATAGGACACTTACTGAATATCCGAAAAGATAAAAAAAAAAAAAAAAAAAACATAAAAAGAAAAAAGAAAATCCCATTTATATTCAGTGTTACTTGGAAACGAGATAAAACATGAATATATCGGATCAATACAATTAAATTTTTAGGCTTCGTTATTTTATTTTTTTCCCTTTACGGAATCTCCCATGAATGATATAAAAAAATATTTAAAAGACAATAAAGAATTTTTGCACCTTCATCCGCACCTTCGTTGCCGCTTATGCCTATGTGTTAATGGACCATTATGGACAATTATATAGCAGTATAATTGTTTTGCCATTTTTTTTTTTAAGGATCATGTTAATGGCCTTAATCTTTTGGAAAAATTTTTTGGTGGTCCAGATGTTTTTTAATCCATTTATAACGGATAAGGAGTCTGTCACTATGACTGATTTCGCAATATTGTCATTTTCTATAAATTCAAAAGCTTTTAATATTGCCCATGTTTCACTTGTGAGTATAGAATTTAGTTCATTCGGTCTTCATGAATTTTTACCTTTTGGTGTCACTACACAACACCCCACAACATTCTCTGATTTAGTTCCATCTTTAAAAATTATTTCATGATCTGGGAATAGGTAATATATGATTTCATGGTATCTAAATCTAATTTTTAGATTTTAGAATTTTTAGAGTCCTGTATGTAGTTAGCATTGTTTTCCTGTATTTCTTAGTGGGAAAGAATTGTTAATTTACACTACCCTATCCTTCAATTCAATGTAAAAGCCACTTATTCTCTTACTTTCAAAGATTAAAACATGAAGGCCCGAAATATCGATATTTTTCATTGATATATCGAACCAGTAGCTATTTCGATATATTTGAAAACTCTCGATAAGTTATACACCGATATTTTTGTTCTATATTTGCATCCCTTATCAGAAAACCGTTAAGAAGATGGCTGAATCGAACACAGCCACTACAAATAGTAACACGAGCACACCACACCGCAAGTCATTTGTTTCTTTGTTTGCCGAACCCAAACTCATTTGTTTATTTTATTTTATATATTTTTCTTTTAATTTCTTTTTTTTTTTGGGGGGGGGGGCGGGGGAATATCGGCCTTCGATACTCAAATTTTAATATCGATATTAAGATATATCGGATAAACATATCGTTATATTAAAAAAATATATCGATATGTCGATATTTTTTCCAACATTCCTACGACAAACTGTTAAAAAGTTCTGCAACAATTTAACCAATCTTTCGGCTGTGTCATTAACAACCCGTACAGACTTAATAAATAGTTTTTTCTCTATTATTTTTTGAATCCCGCAGGTCTGGATTAATATTTATAAAGTCTACTTCCATTCCATATTTTAGAAATATTCTAAGGAAATATTCAGGCTTTCACGTGTAATTTTACCAGAGACAGGCATATGTTATTTAGCCTGTTAACTTCTGACACTTCCATGCTCAATTGCTTGCTAAATAAAAACATTTTCAACAAATAAATCGCCTTTGCCATCCGTCTAACATCATGGTGTAGCTCTCTAAATTAAATATGAAAAAATTGAATTATCAATCTCAAAAATGGTAGTGGTTGAAACGTGAGCTTGAATGTAATGAATGAATGAATACTCAAGCTTCAAAAATAAAGATTTTACAGTCATTAAAGTGGCACTTTTTAAAATCTAGTTCTCACTTACCCTACATTACCTTAGCTAAAAGTAAAAAAAAAATATATTTATATTTTATATAATTTTATTTATTTTATATAAATATATATATATATATATATATATATATATATATATATATATATATATATATATATATATTAGAAATAAATATACAATAAGAGTTTCAATACACATAAACAGTTCTTTTAAACTAATAAGATGGGCATCCAAAAAGGTAGCGTCAAATTTTAATATCTTTTATTAAGCCCTATTCTCCAAATTAAATTACGCTAAAGTAGATCACTTGGATTAACAATTATAAATATCAAATAGTATGGTTTTTAATATGTTTATGGCCTCTTTTATATACAATTATATTTTAAATTATTATATAATCTATGAATTACATGACTTGGTTTTAGGAAATAAAAACCCGAAAATAGGGATACGGCTCGAAACGTTGGTGAGCAGAATATTCGAATATAATATTCTATAATTAAATAATTTAAATAATATAATAATTTAAATCTAAAAAGTTTATATACACATAGCCCTTGAAACAGGGAGCAGAATCTATCTGAAATATAATTGTCTTTCTTTTTGAAAGAACAATAGAACAATAAACAATAGTTAAGAATCTATTATTAACAGCATTAACAACTTAATGAATGAATTAACAACAACATCAAACTAGACTAACAAGGAGAGTACCAAACAAGGGAATCGCAGATTCCGATTACTGATTAGCCCAGTGGATATATTGCAATATGGCTCAGGGCCAATGAAAATTGTTTCTGAGCTCTTCCTTACAAGGGCATCAGTTGTCTCATTGGCTTCAATTCCTTGGTTTCATTAGGTTAAGTTTATTGCCTAGCTAATTGCTTTCGGATATCGAGGAAATTCCAAACTCACCATAATGTAATTGTATATGAATATAGACCTTGGATGGAATGAATAAAACCTAGCAGTTGCTTAGTCACGTTTTTCTAAATAAGTGCTAGGTTTCAAGTGATTAAAAAGGCTACTATTAACTAGGCTTAGTAATTTATAGAATTTTCCGGATTTCAAGTTTCAACTTAAGAATTTGTGTGAATAAAGAGAAACTTCTAACTTTTAAAGCTAGTATTTTCTAAGGAATTGTTCAGTCTGGTCAGGGACATGCTAGCTTTTAACTTAGTTCTTAGATTGACTCAAGAAATGGCAGAGTTTATGCAGAGAGCAAACAAAAAGAGTATGCGATACGTCAGGAAATACTTAATTGTAAAGGAATGTTAAGATTCGAGTTTGAAAGTATTTTAGCAACCGAATTTTTAAATGCGACAGACACACGAGAGGGAGCTCATTCTTCAAGAAAACAAACGGAGATATTCCTACGTTTTGTTGTAGACGCAGGATTTCAGTAAGTAATTGCTGAAGATATTGGTGTACACAGATCTACAGTCTTTAAAACTATAAGCTATGTCATGGATAGAATAGTTGACAAATGTCATAAATGGATCCACTTTCCATCAACGGCAGCAGAAGTAAATGAAGCCAAACTTCTGTGGCAAAGACATTTCCGTTTGCCGAATGTGATAGATGTCCTGGACTGTATCCACGTGAAAATAAAAAAAACCCAGCATACATGGGGATGAGTACATCAACCGAAAGGGACATTTAACTATTAATGCCCAAGGTACATGTGATGTCCTTGAATGATTTACAAGTGTGAGCGCGGAATGGACAGGGAGTGTTCATGGCGCAGAAGCCCTATTAGAGGAATTATGTCGCATTCTGATGATGGTGCATGTTCACTGAATATTTCCATGGTTTATAACACCTTTCAAACTATCCTCTGACGTAGCAGAAAGTAATTTTAACTTGTGCCATTCCAGGGAAAGAGCTGTGATTGAAAGATGCTTCGGGCATCTTATAACAAGCATTGCGTTCATATATCATTGAAAAATGTACCGTAGTTAATTATATGTTGCACAGTTCTACACAAAATTGCGAAATTTCTTAATGATGTTTCCGATGAGGACGATTATGTCTTTCATGTAGAGGAAATCGAAGAAGAACAATGTGAAAATGCGGCAACAATACTTAGGGGGTAACAAAAATGTCAAGAAATGATGTTGCTTTTGAATAAATAAATGAGTATATTTTTGTGATTTACTTAAATGTATTTATATAGTTTTAACAGAATTGTATTATTCTGGATATAGTTTTTTTTTTCATGTGCGATTCACAAAGTAAACATTCAATCAATTTTTGAAAAATTCATAATACCCAAAAAAATGTAATTTTATTTTGCGAATATTATGCTTACATGTATGGAAGAACGTCTGTGTAGTTTAGCAACCGTCACTTCCTCACCAACGGCTGATGAATACTGTTCCGTTGTGGTTTTCCAAGCCTCTTTTTTTTTTTTTTTAACTGCAGTAGGCGTCTTCGACTTTTGAATTAATTCTGGATGTTCTCTTAAAAGTCTAACAAAGAGTGACCTGTCCAAATACTTCTCACTGCCATCGTTTTCATCGCTGGATGACATTTTTCTTCAGTGATCAGAACAAAAAAACAAAAACAAAAAACAGCCAAAGCAAGCGTAGAACGATCCGGATATGTAACAGACAATCAAGCTATGTCTATCCGTCACCTGATCAGAAATGAAACAGAGGAGCCAGAAAAGCTACGACATAGCAAATGCTACCCCAAGAAATTGTTTAAGTTTTTCCGGAATCTTCTGAAACTAACTTAGATATTTCTACCTAGAAGAAGCATTTGATTATTCAACCGAATTTGAGAAAAACCTAAAACTACGTCTTAGGTGCTAACTGGCAGTTGGGAGGTTTTATTTACTTGACCCCTTCAGTGCCACCCTGGCTGTCTGATATTATATATATATATATATATATATATATATATATATATATATATATTTTTTTTTTTTTTTTTTTTTTTTTTTTCTCCGGTTGGCTCTACAGACCTTGTAGATCTTTGGCCGCCTGAACCAGCCTTCTCCACCTTTGTCTATCTTGGGCCACTGCTTTCCAGTTTGCTGCATGAAGCTCTTTCGCATCTTTGTTGATCCTATCTATCCATCTGGTTTTTGGCGTTCCACGTGGTCTCTTGCCAACTATTGTGGCATTCATCGTTGTGAAAAGGCGTCCTGATGGATTGCTTCGAGCTACATGCCCCGCCCATCTTAACCTCCTTGCCTTCATATCATGAGATATTGACTGACCAGTTTCTGTAAGTAGTTCTTTATTGGTCTTTCTTCTCCAGGATTTTAGATTCTGATCCCATATCGCTCCGGTTATCGTGCGGAGTACTTTCCTTTCAAATCTCTCGATTCTGCTTTCTTGGGTCCCGGTTAGAGCCCAGGTCTCGCAGCCGTACATCAAAACTGGTTTTATCACAGCATTGTACACCCTTAATTTGAGATTTCTGGAGATTTTTCGGGATTTCAGTACTCTTGACAGAGAGAAGAAAGCTCTATTTGCGCTTGTTATACGCTGGTCTATCTCTGTATGCTGGTCATTGACTGAGGTTATTGTGGAGCCGAGGTATTTAAAGCTGTCTACTTTCGGGAATGTTCTGCCATCCACGCAGATACTATTGTTGGGGTGGATTTTTCGGCTAACTATCATGTATTTTGTTTTGTCTTCATTTATTTTCAAGCCGATTTGCTCTGCTTCTCGTAACAGAGTCTTAGCAAGTCTCTCAATGTCCTCTTCATTGATTCCAAGGACAGCTATGTCGTCCGCATACGCTAGGATTTTGTGTTTCATTCCGACGTGCACCCCTCCATTTTCGAATGAAGTTGTTCTAATCACCTTCTCAAGGGCTAAGTTAAACAGCATCGGCGAGAGTCCATCCCCCTGCCTCAGACCTGTTCTAACTTCAAAGGCTTCAGACACATCTCCTTGTATCAGTACTCTGCATTTGGGGTCGTTTGTACACGCCTTCGTCAATCTCACCAATTTCCCGGGAATACCCAGCTCAGTCATGATTTTCCATAGGCAGTTTCTGTCCACGGAATCATAGGCTGCTTTGAAATCGACAAATAAGGCGTGCACATCCTGCTCTACTTCCCAACGTTTTTCGAGTATCTGTTTTAGGATAAAGATCTGGTCTAGCGTGCTCCTTCCTCTTCTGAATCCTGCTTGGTGGTCGCCTATTATATTTTCATAGTGGGGATATATCCGGTTTAGCAGGATATTAGTCATTATCTTATAGGCGACCGGAAGGAGTGCTATGCCTCTGTAGTTACCACATTCATACATGGACCCCTTCTTTAGGATAGGGCATATTAGACCTGTGTTCCAAGCCTCCGGTATCCTTTCCTCCTCCCATATTTTCTGGATTAGTTCTAATAGCTTGGTTCTTAGAGTTTCGCCTCCATCTTTAAACAGCTCTGATGGTATGCTGTCCAACCCTGGGGCCTTTCTTCTTTTAAGCCTGTCGATAGCTATTTCCACATCCAGAATGTCTGGTTTTTCAACCTCTTGCGGGTCGAGGTCTTCAGCGTGGTCCATGTCTTCTTCGTTTGTGGGGTTCCCTTGGTTGAGAAGCTGCTGGAAATGTTCTTTCCAGATGCTTAATACCTTTTCTTTTGATGCCGTCAGTTTGCCATCTTTTCCTCGCATTTGCGTGTTTCTCGCTTTATATCCTACCCTTTCTTTCCTGATGTCTGCGTAGAATTCACATATATTTCCGGCCTGCCAGTTGTCCTCAATAGTTTGCAGTCTTTCTTTGAGGAATTCTCTTTTTGCTTTTCTTATTGTTCTGTTTGTCTTTGTCCTGGCGGCGGCGTATTTTTCCAGCGTGTCATGATCAGCTTTGGCTACGGAGAGAACTTTAATTTTTCTTCTTTTCTCCACTGCCTTTTCACATGCTTCTGTGAACCACTTCTTGGCTTTTCGTTTCTCCTGAATACCTATTACTTCCTTAGCTGTTTCTTTTAACCCGGTCTCTAATGCCTCCCAGTGTTGATCAACCGTGAGGTTGATATATATATATATATATATATATATATATATATATATATATATATATATATATATATATATATATATATATATATATATATATATACAAAACAAAATTCCTGTCCCTGCTTTTCCTTCCTCAATTGAACCATCAATATATCAGGGCCAAATTTTCAATTTTGGGTCCTCCTTCTTTGCATAGTTTCTTGCCTGGGATAAGTACTTGGAAATTCTTATTGAAGTATATATATATATATATATATATATATATATATATATATATATATATATATATATATATATATATATATATATATATATATTGCACTCTTTTCTCTTCCGCTCATCAAGGATTTTAATAGACAACTGGTTTGTAATTCAAGGTGCGCTATAGTCTGAGTGAACTTGTTTGAGCCTTCTTTTGTACCCAAATGTGCAATGGAGTTATGTTCAACATTAACTCCGTGGCTGCAGTGGGGCATGCTCTTATTGCTCTTGTTATGTCTTTGAACTTTCTCCAGCCTCATTTGTTGAAGAGCTCTTTCCATTCTTTTCGGCCACCAAGTGACTGATGCTCTGGTTATCATTGGTCGAATGACCCTGGTGTATAATCATTCAAACATTTTGGGTCTGGTTCCCCATTCTTTTCCAAACAAATTTTGCAGGCCTATAGTGAATTATTCCTAAGGCGTTGCTGCTGCGTTACTATAGATCTTTTTAAAGTTTATATATATATATATATATATATATATATATATATATATATATATATATATATATATATATATATATATATATATATTATTATTTTCGCTCTGATAATAACTACATTGTAAAAAGAAGAAAGAAAAAAAAGATTTGATTATGGAAACTCCATGCCCTTACCGGCATACTACACACATAAAGTGTTTTCATGAATCAGTTAATGTAAAAATTGCAATAATAGGGTGAAAATAAAGCAACATAGAAACAAATTAAAATAAGATTTGACATTCTTTAATCTGAAAAGAACATCAACAAGAATCCACAAAATTAGAGAAATTTTTTTTAATTAAGAAGCTCAATTAAAAAAAAAATAATGATAAAAAAATTAAATAAAATAGCTGTTTTATGAATACCATTAAGTTCGCCAAAAAATACTTAGAGGTTTTAAGAGCAATTGTCCAAAGCAAAAGTGGTATCATTTATGAAGTTATATGCAACCGTATTCAGGCATGTAACATTGGATGTTCAATATAGAAATAATCGTCATTTTTATCTTTAAAAACATTTAATTGAATACATAAGAAGTATAAAAAAAGAGCAATATTAATAGAATATCCAGTGAATCACAAGACAGTTTATAGAAACATAAATAATTGTTATTCTCTAGCATTCCTAATGTCACACATAAACCTTTTTCATATCGTAATAACATTATAATTTAAACAAACCAGCATTCGATATAATTAAATGTTTTATCTTTCCTCATTGCAGACTTTTCACAGATAAGTGTCTGAGATACAATGTCCGTTTAAAAGAGACCGAATAAAATGAACATGTTCGTTAAAAATAAAAATTCCCCTCGTTTATGCAAAAGTGTTTTAATTTTTATTAGCCTTCGTGAACTTACGATATCCTTCAGTATATTTAATAAAATACCAAATACTCCTTCTGAACGAGGATGTTATATATATGGTTATATACACCCAACCACATCGCAACCCACATCCTCACCACGTATGCCGATGACACACACGTGTTACCAATGAATAATGACCCATTTATTGCATCCTAAACTCTTCAGTCCACATCACAAGCATCCAAGAACACTGTCAAAACTGGAGGATTTAAATAAATCTTAACGTACCTGAATAGAAAGTGGCTTTGGAATGCTAGCGACTGTCATGTCATATAAATTAAGCAATATATTTAATTAGTTATTAGATTTTAATACAGCTATGAATCTCGGTAAATTTTTTTTTTAAACAATTTAATATGTCGTACATACGTATGTGTGTAGGTTAAACCGCCGCCCCACATAAGAACTCTCTTATATCCAAATATGGCTTCTTCTGTTTTCATCGCATAAGACAGTTCAAATTACTGGGGATTTGATGTAGGATTAGCCTATCTCTATCATACTATTATATAAAAGGACAGCCCGTTTTTCGTTTGTGAACTCTAACCGCGAAAACTACAAAACCAATCTTAATAAAATTATAGGAATATCATCTACATGGTCCATAGATGGTTTTCCAACAATAAAATCTACCGATATCGACCTACCCTAGAGTTATTTGCACATAACTCGAAAAGTATACATTTTTCTCTGATTATGCAAATGCTCATTTGAAAGATAATTGAAATCCCTACATAACAAAAAAAAAAATCATTTCATCTTTTCATTTCTTTCTATTTCAACAAAAAAAAATGTAATTGTAGATGTGTGAAAAAATGGGCAATCGTCCGAAACGTAGCCTAAGTATGTAGGAAAATTTAGATGTTTTTAAAGAAAAAGGGTATAAATTTTTTCTTGAAAATTAATGACTGTTATAATATAATATTATTTATTCCACTACTTTGCCCCCAGAGATCACAATAAAACGCATTAGTGTTAAATTATATATTGCTTTGGTCGTTTTTGGGATACAGTATAACCTAAATTTATCCAGATCAAATTTGTAGACATTTTTTTTATTTAATGTTTACATTAGATAATTATTTTTAACTATGATAGCAAGACCGTAACTTTTTTACAAATACGCCAAATATTTGATTTTTAGTCTGATTTAATGTACAGATCCTGTCTAGATTGTGCAAGTAACTACTGTAATAAAATGATTTTTTTTTAATTTAAGAAAAATTTACTAGAGTGTCAAAGGACGTATACAAAGTATACATTTTTCTCTGATTATACAAATGCTCATTTGAAAGATAATTGAAATCCCTACATAACAAAAAGAATAAATAAATTATCTCATCTACACCCTAGGAGTTGTACAGCACTCTGAAACTGCTTTATTTTTAATATCAAGTTTGAAAAATGATATCGGAACAGGTTTTTTTTTTTTTTTTTTTTTTTTTTTTTTTTTTTTTTTTTTAAGAAAAACATTTGGTTTTCAAGGTATATTAAAGGAAAAATATAAACATTAAAAAATAATTGATTTTTGGTCAAATAAATTTAAAAAAAAATGTTAAATAATCTAGCCTTATACTTTTCTTTTTTTAAAACAAGAAACGATGGTAAATTTTAATTCAGCACACCGAAAAACCTTATTATACGAATGCTCATATGAAAAATAATTCAATTCCCTTCAAAATAAAACAGACAAATCACCGAAATCGAACCATTATGAGCGAAGATACAGCGCATAATGTTCAACAGTCGCCATGTTTTGATTTTCCTACCGCTGCAGGTCGGAAGAACTGCATTACATAAGCGCGCTGATTGGTAAGTAAAGCATTGTAATGCAAATTTTCGATGAGCAGTTTTCAATGGTTCTACGTGTTGCAAAGCCCTCTGAGTAAAAAAGCAAGGTATGTTTGGCTATTGGTCTGTCTGTGTTATGAATATCTTTTGTACGTGCGAACTAATTCTATTTTGAACTCAAGCGATAATTTTTATCAAACTTTTAATTATGTTCATTTAATCTCTCTCTATCTCTCTCTCTCTCTCTCTCTCTATATATATATATATATATATATATATATATATATATATATATATATATATATATATATATATATATATATATACTTAAATCAAGCAATAGCGAAGCATTGCCGGATCAGCTAGTCTAGAATGCTTAACCCTAAACTTGGCGATTTGTCATTTATAGACACAGTTCTTTCATACAAATTTTTTGCCTGGTTTAGTGATATATATTTTCAAAATATTTTTTGAGAAAATATTAAATTAAAAAAAAAATTGTAAAGAACTTTAAAAAAAAAATAATTCACAAAAATGTTCTTCTAAGTTCAGAAAGTTAATAGTTAAAGAGTTAGAAAGTTAAAAATTCGGTTTATACATCCATGTCATAAAACCATGAAACAAAAAGTAAAATAAACTTCTTCTGTGAAATTTAATTTTCGGAGCTAAGCTACTTCCGCTCTGAAGCGGCGAAACGTGTATTGAATAAAAAACAAAAATCTTCATTAAAATTATTATTATTTTTTTTTAATATTGGAAAACATAGTATTAATTCGTCATCCAGTCTTCCAGAATTCTCATATAGTTGATATTGTTAATTTATCATTTATATTCACATAAATATTTGACCGCTTTTTTTGTTTTATATTTTTGGCAGGTGGGTTCATAAAATATTGCATATGGATGGCAATAGGCTTCCCAAAATATGTTTCATGAAATGAAATTAAGACATCATCCAACAAAGACTAGAATATAACTGGGTAAGCTGAAAAACTGGCTTTCAGAAATTGGGGAAATTTTTTTTTTTAATTGAACTTGAACCATAACGCCGACTTGGGGGAAGGGAGATACCGCACCAGAATAAAAGATGGGGACGGCGAGAGTATCATTTGCTCCTCTCCCCTCCCCCAATAATGTGATGTACAAAAAATCACAAAAAGTAAAATAAAAATTAACAACAAATAATCTAGATGAACGAATAAAATATGTAAACTAAAATCAATTATGAAAATGGGGAAAACGAACAGGCATGTAAGATAAAATTTGAAGTAGAGTCCAATTCTCGAAGTTTAGATCAGCGGAGTGGGGAGAAGGCTCAACTCAACGGCTCCAGTTCACTACTGACTGTGACATAGGAGGGGCATCGCCCCCCGATCAAAATGGAAAGTCTGTGGTTAAGACTTGATCCCAGATTAATTAAAAATTTAATACATAAAGTACTAGCACCATTTATTCCTCCATTTATACCTCCATGATTTGCAAAACTTAGCATCATCAAAGCTCAAAAAAGTTTACAAAATAAAATGCTTACATTTGATTCAGAAAAACATTTAAAAACAGATGCTCTATTAAAATACGTAAAATATTGGTCCAACTGAGTCTTTCAAGTATATACACCATTAAAATCATAATTTAAAACTAATTTTAAACAAGGAAACACTGAAATAACTGTACCATAAGTAACTCCTAAATGGTGGAAAAACTGCAGATGGCATAATCCATAAGGCTAGTTTAATTAATAATTAGAACATTTTTTAAGCTTATTTGTCCAAAAATCAATTATTTTTTAATGTTTACATTAACTTTCCTTTGATATACTCTAAAAAACAAATGTTTTGATGGAAAATGCATGTCGATATAATTTTTTTCAAACTGGAAATATAAAATAGAGTAGTTCCAGCGAGTTGTTTTTTTTTTAATTTTTTTTTTCCAGCTCCTCTTGGACGAAACGGTTGTGCAGGTGCCAACATTAATTCAATTTAGAATCATCCAAAAAAAATGTGATCGAAATCGGCGGAATATTTGTTGTATAATGGAAGAATTGATTTCACTGATACGTTGTTAGAATCTTTCATCTTCCTATTGAACCAGTTTTAAATACTTAAATAATATTATGGGGTTGTCAAACTCGATACCAATCAATTTGAGGCAAAGTCACACGTTATTCATAGGATAAAATAAAATTTTCTATTTTTTTTATAGATAAAATCTCTTATTCAACTTTTAAAAATGGCGTTGCACTTGTCTGAAAAATATGTACTTTTTCACAGATTAGGGCTCTCGTCCTTCCTCCTGTGCTAGCAGTTGAAGCAATCAACTTTTTGCTAATCCAATTCCTCTAATTTCGGGTTGATTGAAACCGGGCGGATAAAGGGAGTTGCCCAGGTCCTTTTATTGCCATTGAGGAGGAAATTCTCCCCCTCCCTCCTCCCTGTTCATTAGAACATTCAGGTCTGGAGGATTCCAGCGAGGTCAAAGGATGGATTTGGATTTGGTGGAAGTCTTCGGCTAATATTCGGCTTTAAAGTCATCGTCTGGAAGAAGGGACCTGGCCAATAATTAAAGGGTCTGATTTTTTTTTTTTTTGAAAAGTTAATCTTTTGAAAAATCGAATGTTTCTGAAATAGTATCTCTCAGGGTTATTGGTAACAATTATTAATTCTGCTCTTTAAAAAAATATTTTAAAGAAATATGCGGGGTCTCCCCCGAAAAAAGAAATAACTCTTGAGGGTTTTATAGCAAATATAACGTTGAAATAAAAGTTCCAACGAATATTTGTCAGCAAATGAAGTCTGGCCCAATTTTCAGGCCAAAAGCATGAAAAACTACGTCTAATTTAACTAAGGGCAATTTATGAAGTAATGACTCTTTGTATCAAAAAAAAAAAAAAAAACGAAATTAACTTGATAGATAATTAGATTTGGAGTTTAATGAGAGCAATAACTCGATAGATGAAACACACGATCCTCGGTGAATTATCGGGAGTAGACACTTTTTTGATGAAGAAAGTCGTTTCTTCAATAATTGCCGAAACGTGTCGAAAAATGTATTTTTCCATGGTTTTGTCCTGAAAACTTGTCAAGGCTTCGTTTTCTGACCCATGTTCATTGAAAATGTTTTGGTTTAGCGTTAAATTTGCTATAAAACCCCCAAGGATCATCCTTTTGGAACCCGAACTTTTTGGACTTCCCAGACCTGTATATCTTTATTCAGGGAGATCATAGCTTCAAAATGAGCCCTCATTAAAAAAAAAAAAAAATTCTTTTGGGTAAAATTCAATGCAATTTTGGGCAACTTTGACTGGCTGATATTTTGTATTCGGTGGTACCTCCTGAAAAAAATTCGAAATACTTCAGTACCACCAAGTTTGCTGTTGATCGTAAAATAGTTGAGACGGTGTTTTGGCACAGTACTTTTTAACCATAGGACGGAGAGAAGCTGGTTAGAGATTTTTTTTTTCAACTTCATAACGCTATTCTGCTGTTTCAAGATAATACATTTTTTTTATTTTATCATTACAATTCGTAGACTAAAGTATTCTTTTCAAATTTCCCGAGACCCGCACGTTCGCTCATTAAGGTAAGGGATAGCTGCCATTGTTTTCACTGGTCGATCCCTAAATTCGTCCCCCTTAAGGTATTTTCAACTCCTCCCGTCGTCCCGTGGAAGGATTTAGTGCACCACGATTATAAGTATTCTGTAATTTCTCCCTATTTGTTTACGTTATTTTACCTCTATTTTTTTTTTTTTTTTTTATATTAAAATTTAATTCTAATCTACAACGAATTGTCATACTTTTGAATAAAATGATCAATAATTAAAATGTTTTAAGAATTTTAATGCAAAATTAATTATGTTTTGGAGAGTTGTTTTCCTTTATTTAAATGCCCCTGACTTCAAATAAACGGCTAATTGTGAATTTAATTGTATGACGCAATTAAGGCCACTCTTTTAAAATCCTATAACTTATGTTTACTCAGAGGGAAGATTATTTTCTGCCAAATAGCGATGCCAGCATATGTTGATTTAGAAAATAGCTGCTTGCATTCATTTTTTGGGATTTTTAAACTTCAGTTTAATATTTGAAATATCGAATTTGGCATAAGGAGACGATATATCACCACCTTTCCTTAAATATCATGAGAAAATTAAAATGATTTCAGCTTAAATGCTTAATTCCCCATCAATTTAAATAGCTACAGAATATATATATATATATATATATATATATATATATATATATATATATATATATATATATATATATATATATATATATATATATATATATATATATATAATGTATATACTGCAAATAGAGTTTATAGAGTATAATAATTTTATATAATTTTTAAATAACTGACAATATCTTTAATAAGTATGTCTTTATTTTTTTAATTCAAATTACACCAGGTGCTGTATTTTAAACACAGCATTTTCTTAACTAACATTTCTTTTCAATGATGAAAAACAGAAGGACATGAAGGTTAGACTTCTGAGCAATATTTGTCGATGACGAAAAAATCAAACCATATTTAAATATGTAATTTCTTATAAATGTATTTATAAAACTTTTTTACAACAGCTATGTATTTTCTTCAGATAATTTGTTTAATTATAGTTATATAATATCATTTATGGATGAAATAACACTTTTTTAGAAAGATTACACTGAAATGAATTGGTATTTCGTATAAAGGCATCCCGAAAAAATTTATCTGAAATATTATATTTAAAAATAACGTTTATTTAAACATAGCATTTTAAAATACTATTCAGAAACGACGTTATAAAAATGAGAGAATAATTTCAGAAGGTGGAATTTTCGAATTGTAAGATACCCATACCGTAAGGGCTCGTACACAAAGTAAACTTCCCCGCCGTAAGTTAAGTTTTTTTTTTTTACTATCGGGGGGGGCATAAGAAAAACAGAGCGAGGGAAATATTTTTCTACTTCACTCTGTTTTTCCACCGTCAGAATATGATGTCCGTCCAATCTTAAGAAGGCAAATTTGTGTATGTTTTATAAATTATACAACATAAATATTATAACTTTTTTAATAATATGGTAGCGGTTATGACTCTATTGTAACGATAGACGAAAGTTTCCATAATATTGAAGTCGAACTTTTAATATTCAATAAGTTTACATTTATTTTTCTATTAATTTACTATGTATACACAGAAATCTATTTAACTGCCACATCACAGATATCCTAATATATTACTTAAGGAAATTATTAAAAGAATAATATTTTTTTTTCTTACAAAATTTTCTGTGCATCCTACATTTCAGTGGGTAATTTTGAATAATGACAATTTCAATATAAATGAGATTACCGATAAAGAAAAAATGACTTTGAGGAACAAATATAAATCAGCAGCACAGAATAGCCTATATCACACGTTGTATGAGCAGCTAAAGTTTCAACTAGATTTGTTTATTTATACAAACAAAATTGGACATTTCCTCGATCAGTTGACATATTCAAAGTGAGGGATGAATAGTTGAACTCATAAGTATAGGTTTCATAATCAGAATAAATTATGCTCGCTTTGCAAACTTAAAAATAGAGACGAAGAAATTTTCCGTTTAATAGCAGTTCGTCTCATTCTTGCTGAATTTAGAATAAAACATTATTTACAAATTTCCAAGCCAATTATGGAATAAATTTTGCCCATCGCCCCTTATTATTCTTATCTAACTTATATAATTTTAAATAATAATAATAATAAACGACTTAGCGAACCCGAAGGCTCAGTGTCGATATGACCTCAATGCCGCCGTTACACGCCTCCGTCCACCGTCCAAACCTCAGCCTTAACGCAGTCCTCCCACCTAAGTTTCGGTCTAACCCTCGGACGTTTGTTTACCAATCCGCTCAGCGCTCTTTAACTTTTTAGGGATTCGTTCGCTGCTAAGCCCAACAACTTTACATGCCCATTTCAGCCACCAAAATGCTATCACCTCAATTGCACTGATATATTTCGTACTACGCAATTCCGCGTTGTGCAACCTACATAATTCTAACGTGGAATCATTCTTCCTCGGGCCAAATATTCTACGCAATACCTTATTCTCTAAGACCTTAGAGCGTTGTTCTTCCTTCAAAGTTAGCGACCACGTTTCGCACCCGTGCAGAACAGTAGGAAGGATAATATTTAAAAATTCTAACTTTAAAGTTTATGGACAAAAGCAGCGAGCTAAGTAATTTCGCAACTGAAAAATAACGAGCATTCCCCGCTTTTAACATCGCCTTTATTTCCTGTTGAATTTCGTTTTTTCTAGATATCGTAGATACATAAATTACCCAAATACATAAATTTCTCTACGCGTTCAAACGTATCCTCTCTTATACCTAAATTACAGAAATCGCCGCCGATTCTATACATATAAAGTTCCTGCAACTATGTACTTCGTCTTTTCCGTATTTATTTTAAGCCCTACTTCTTTACCAATTTTCATCATCATTGTTGTATTTAGTTTTCAAGTTTCAGCGTCTTCACCCAACAGTACCAAGTCATAAGACTACCCAAGTACGGATATTTTTACACCCAGATTTAAACCATTTTCGGTAAGTATCACCTTTCTAACAAGTGCTAAATTGAATAGAACAGGTAAAAGGGGATCACCTTATTTTAAACCCAAACAAACCTCAAACTTCTCGAAAATCTTAAGTAATGCAAGTAGTATTATTGTTTGGGGCTTATCTCTGCACAGAAGTGTTGATCCAGTAAAAGTAAATACGAAAAGAATTGCAGTTCTACAACAGACGAAGTTCCTCAATGCTGTATTTGCTAAGAGCTATACAAAGAGGTAATCATAGCAATGTAAAGTTCAAGGTTTACACTTCCATCTATTTGAAGGTGCAAGTCCCTTCATGTTCTTTTTTTTTTTTTTTTTTTACTTTATCTCGTTCAATACGAAATTTACTTCCTTTTAAATAAATCAAACCATGTCATCCTTCCGGTAGAATACAAGCACCAGCAGGATACCCACAGATTACACGCCAATTACTCGCATTACACGAAAATATTCTTTCCGACCATCTTAAACAAAAAAAAATATGGGAAATAACTCGGTGGGATGATGGATAGCCCTACAGGCCGAGCGAAAATTTTTTTTTTTTTTTTTTTTTTTTTTTAGGCCAAGGCCGATTTGTTAAGGCAACGGCTGCGATAGTTTTTCAATTGAAAGCTGCGGTTGCCAAATATTTTCTTCGACCTAGATTCGGTTCTAATGTCCCCCCGAGGCAAGAGGATCAATGGAAAGTCTAGAACTGACTTATGTCACTGTTTTCCCAAGTCGCTTTTCACCGCTAGATTTATTCCCTAGGTATGGGATGGATCCTATATTTCAGAGAAATAGCTTCTTAAGGGAATGCTTGCATTATGATATTCGTTTTCCTGGAATCGATTTCTCATTTGAAAGGTGAGAAATGTTTATTATCAAACCTATACCACCCCTCGATAAAGTTTAAAATTTGCACTATTATTATAAACTTTGTACAGTTATTATTGAACACCGATGACCTGTGAGCTTTGGTTAGTTTTAATGCTGTACTGAGTAATTTTTTTTGTTTGTAATTCAGATTATTATCATGAGTTTTTCTATGCAAGACATTCTTATAATACGTAACGTATTAGGATTTAATGTGATGTGAAGAAATAAAACTAAATAAAAAAAAAACTAGTACGGTGCACAATTTTCACTTACCTACTTGTAATAAATCATAAAATTTTCTATTTAAAAGTTTCCATGGAAAAATTTAGTTTCCATTAATTTATATAAAAGTAGAAATTATTAAATACAAAAAAATTAAAGTTTATGCGTTTTGTGTCACTCTCCATTAACTTCAACGACTTCACGTGTTAGATTTTTTTTTTTTTTTTTTTTTTTTTTTTTTTTTTTTTTTTTTTTTTTTTTTTTTTTTTTTAGTCCTGTCCAACGGTATATTATACATCCCTATTATTAATCTTATATCCGGAAATTTGTTTTCAACCTGGGAAAAGATCTCTCATTTTCTTCTCCTTTAGTTAATTATTCAGTTCTGTCATAATTTACATTAATCCATTTTTATCACTACTAACAATGAGAGGTGATTAATCATTTCAAATAGACAAAATTAAAGATACTTTAGATGAGGCCGTTTTGAGCATTCGGCAATTAGGCCCTATCAAACTATTTCAATGAGGGTAAGACCTAGCAGATATTAAAGAGAATTAAATTGTACATTGATATAACAATTTGATCAAAATTGTACAATTGTCATAGCATTTTTCCAGAAAATTGTAAAAATACACATGTACAATATAAAGTGGCAATTCCGGTAGGTTGATTTTGGCAAAGGTTGCTGCAATATTACAGGCATATACCTGCCTTAAATACTTAATTTCTGTTTCGTACAATTTTTCGTTTTTGAGAAAGACTTAGAACATACAAATACGCACATACAACGTGAATATCCGTTGATTTTTGAATTGTTGAATTTTTTCAAGATAGCTATACCTTTCCTTTACAATAGATTTCATGTACAAGTAAGTGAAATTAAATAGAATGTAATAGACAATTGAAACACATTGTAAATAATTTAATAGCATAAATAAAGGAATTGTTTAATTTGAGACATATACGTAGCACTCTTATGCATTTACGCAGCACTGGGTGAGTGGGGCATTTCGATCGACGGAATCAAAGGCCCTAGTGAAGTCGAGGACCACAGCAGCACTCGGGCTCCTCAGACCGCCGTCACAAATGAGGTCACAGTGAATAAAGCATCACAGCATCTCTCCTCTTAGCTAGGACACTAAAAACTTAATTGAGGCAGAATACCTCAAAGGAAGGCATTACGCATTTTGCTCATTTTTTTTTTCTTTTTATTTTCAGCCATTTTACCTGAAAGGATTCTTTTTTTTCAAGTTAGTTCCCGTCCGGACGGACAGAACTTAGTCTGAGTAAAGACTCATTTATTATCTAACGACATTAAAAAAACAAATATTCGATAATCAATTAGAAAATGAAGGGAATGCCCTATGGAATATGAAGTTTCTTTTAGTGGTACAGTCCATTTTGTAGCCTCCTCCAGTTTTTTTCCACCACACCCAAATCTGGAATTCCTAATAGAAAGAGGTATATTTTATGACAGATTCAGATAAAATTATAAGGATTGATTTTTAATCGGAACACCGCTTACGCAAAAAAAAAAATATATATATAATTTTCTAGGGCAATCTTCTTTTATCTACAGATGGAAACATTTTATCAAAATACATAATTTTATAAACATTACAGCTTATTAAATTACCTTTAGCCTGGGACCAAAGACAGAACTCTCAATACAATATTAACCCTCAAACGGTAAGGCTAGGGCCATATTGACCCAAGCCAAATCTATTATTAAATTGCACAAGCTCATCAAGTATTTCAACTCCCCTTCCCCCCCAGACTTCGGATACACTAATCTCAAGTATCAGCCTAGCTATCGACAAAGCGGTATTAAGTTAAAAGACGCAACTTTATCATCTAGTAAGAACTAATATTTTTACAAATCGTTATATTTCACCTTAGCAAACTTTCGTGGCTGAGTTCTGATACATCAGTATTCAGGCGCCATGCTCCGTAAAGGGCAGGTCTTACCAGTTGAAGAAGGTTTGGATTAAACTAGACGATTACGTAATTACTCCGAAAACAGACTTACCCTACTTCATTGCCAAGTACTGAACCTCCTCCCTCCTTTCAGAAAAAATATTAGAAGATGGCATTGGACACCAAGGAAAAGGGAGAAGATGGCACTGGACACCAAGGAAAAGGGAGAAGATACCCACCCATCACCAGGGAAAGGGACAGAAAAGTTTATTTCTGTATTCATCACCAAGCGTAATAACAAGTGCTCAGATGCTTAACAAATATTTATAATATAGTCAACTGAATGCCAGGTCTGCTCTTATAAATTAAGGGTGGGTTCATCTCGAGATCGTTATAAATCCGACATTTCGTGAAATCGGTTACTTCCGTGAAATGAGATTGAAATTCAATAAGCGCTTCGCTCCCAGCCTTGGCTGCAAAGTAGTAGAAAATTACTGTTTTTAGTCAATTTTTCCTTTCCTCCAACATTTCATTTATCTTGCATTTATTAGGTGCATTGAACTTATTTGTGGTATTCCTTCTCATTGTTTGGATAGTTAAAAACATTCAATCAAGTTAAACTTCCATTCTTATGTTAGGAAAAATAAATTACTATCTATACTTTTACTAGTTTCTGAAACCTAGCCACTTAAGTGGCTGAATAAACTTATTCTATAATGTTTTTTTTTTTTTTTTTTTTTTTTTTTTTTTTTTTTTTTTTTTTTTTTTTTTTTTTTTTTTTTTTTTTTTTTTTTTTTAATAGCATTGATTTAACCTCTTTTACAGCTAACCCTTTATAATGTTATAACATGAAATTTTTTTATTACTTACAAAAAAAAAAAATAAACAAAATCGTCAAAAATTAAACTTCACCGATTCGCACACCTAAAACTAGTAAATATGTAAAAGAAAATAATACAAATACAAAATACAAAAATACAAATAAAAAAAATCCTAGTTCTGCCCTTCTAATTAGTTACAGAAGGTGATGGTGGAAATGAAAATATTGAAGTAAAAAAAAAATAATTTGAATAATTTTTTATGAATAAAATTATTCATATTAATTTGGTTATTTTAACATTACAAAATTACAATTTTCAAATATCTTCGTATCATAAGCAATACTTATTAGGTAATACGATTTAACTATAGACTATTCTTGCATTACTTGGAATTAGTAATCTTTATTTTTTATCTATTTATATTTTTTATAACTTTCAACCCGATGCTTTTGGTATATAACATGCCGGCATGAATTACAATAGAGCCCCGGCCCCACCAATGTACCCAGGGCTATTTCTGATAAGAGAGGGTATGATGGGTCAATTCTACGATGGATATACGGAGGAACCCAAACTGCTGGGCAATGGAGGAAACGAACCAACCAGGAATTATACGCCATATTACCCAAACCTGACGTCGTCCAGACTATCAAATTGAGCCGGCTAAGGTGAGCAGGACATGTGACAAGAATGGGAGAGGGGAGAAATGCCAAAGAAGCTCCTGATGCAACTACTGTACAGCACAAGAAAGAGAGGAAGGCCAAGATTGAGATGGGTTTGTGGTGTGGCTGAGGATACTAGGAGTATTCTGCGAATAAGGAAGTGGATGGGATCCTCACAAGACAGGGACAAATGGCGGAGGCTGCTGGCTCGTCTCCTCCAGCAGCCTCCGACTCGAAACCGGACTGTAGAGCCATTATGATGATGCTGATGATGGGTAAAAAAATGTCACATTTCACTTTAGGTATGACACAAAAACACACTTATTGTTAAAAAACAATTAACATTACTATCACAATCAGCAATGCACCAAAAGAGACACAGCAAGAAAACTAATTAAATTAAGGAAATACAGTTTCCGCCTTGTAATTGAACAGAAAGAAAACAGGCAATAAAAAGACAACTCGAAGGAAACAACCTCCTCTTGAATTTTTAAATAAGGGGTATCAGCCGTTTAGTTCGGGAACACCTCATCAAAAATAAACCAGAACAAAATGTACAGCTGATCTTAAATTTAACCCCGCACATTTCTCCTCTGGGGTGTTATCGGCGAGAAAGATTCCACCCTAACACTTGTAAAAATACTTCACTAAAGAAATTTGTGTGCATTTGTGTGAGAGACGAGAGATAAACGGAGTGGCAACGTTTTGTCTTCTAGCGATTTTTTTTTAAAAGGAGACCGTTTCGATAACCATGTTATCGTCAAGCCCGAAAAGGCATCCCCTCCCCCGAGTAAAATCACTCGGATGTAAAAGTCAGCGGCTTCTTCTCTAAGAAGAATTCTTTGGAGGAAAACCACCTCCAAATAAGGAACCATTCCTGGGGCCGCGTGGCTTAAAAAAAGCGGTTCATTATTTATTTCAGCCCTTACGAAAACATATTCAGCACAATTTCCAGGAACGAATATCTGATTGTTATTCAAATCATTACTTCCAAAAAAATATATCCAAATATAGAAAAATAAAATAATTGTCTTTTTATATACACATAAATACAAACGACCTAAAATAAATTCGGTTTCGTCATTTGATAATAATGTAATTTAATGCTTATTTACACTAAAAATATATTAAAAAAAGTGTTTCTTTAATTACTTATATTCAGTTATTCTGAAACGGAACGTCAATGGTTCCAGCGCTTACTCGTTTTTTTTTTTTTTTAAAGAAATACAACATGGTGTGATATTATTAAAAATGATATTAATAAGCCTCAGTGAACCCAAAGGTTCGATGTCGACACCACAAATTTTGCCTCCTTACTCCCCTCCACTGAACCACCCCGTCAAACCTACTCTTCAAGGCACTACCTAATCCTCCATTCTAAATTCTCCATAAGACTCATCTTTCTCCGTTCCAAATATTCTATGTAATACTCTATTTTCGTCGGCATTCAAGAGTTGTTCTTCCTTTAAAAGTTACCGCACATGTTTCGCACTCGTTGGAAGAACATTGTTAGGAAGGGCTGAAGACGCGAATCGAGACATTTTTCGACTGAGAAATTACAAGTATTTCCCGCCTTTAACCATGCTTTTATTTACTAACGAATTGAATTTTGTTTAGCTACCTTAGAGTCGATGAATAGCACTCACAAGGGAAGTGTGCACGATGTGTCCGTCGCCGATTTTGATAAACATTTTTTTGATGATACTACATTGAAGATAATTTCTATGTTTGGATCACGAACAATGTTTCTATACAACTTATAACACTTTGAGCACGGTCTTCGACTTCAGACAGACAGATACGAGACCGAATTTCTTCTTTGATGGCTAAAACGTCAAAGGTGAGTGGAAATTTTCGATTCTTATGACGTAATTTTTATTCAATTTCTGCATGAATACCTCCGGTAGTGAGGAAGCGAAAGAATTTCTTTCTAGATCGGAATATTTCATTTCGATTCCAGAATAGAATTGGTTATGAGTTACGTTTTATTTTTAATAATAAATTTAGAAACTACATAATTATAAAACTCACACCTGCCTCCTCGGCGAAGCCGTTATCAATACAGCTTACCTGAAAGGAATAAAAAAAAAAGGGTATAAAAATGTGGTAACCAAGTGGAAAAAGCGACAAAGGATGAAAAAGGTCTGTGTTGAATAGGACGAGGGATAGAGTTAATTGGATGGTCTAAATTATTTTCTAGAGGAAGGGAGTATATTAATGCAGATAGGGTCTTGAGATAGCCAGGGCAACACTTATTTATTCTAACATAAGAATTCCCACTAATTAAGGGCCCTCCTTGGTCAACACACTCAATGCGGTAATAGGGTTCCCAATGGAATGGAGGGTTAATTAGTACCAGGGTTTCGCAGTTTCGGATTCGGCTCTGTTCCTGTTCGAACTATATTGGGAAAGAAGCAAAATGATTCCAACCCCCAAAGAGGAAAAAAACCAGAGTATAAAGAGTCCAGCTGCACGTGGGATAGAGATATCCCAAAGAAAATCAACAGGAATCTTAATGAAGCTAATAAAATATTTATGTCAGACAAACTTATACTGGCAATAAACACATTTAAACCAAACAATGCGCCTGGGGGTGAAATAACTCCAGCCCATAAGAGGGAGGAAAATAGGTTCAAGCCTTAAGTGGATTATTCAGGCAAGCTATACAATGGGGATGTACCAAAAAAGTATGGAGAGAGAGAGAGACCAAAGTGGTATATTTTCATCAAACATTTTAAATCAGCCTAATGATATACCAAAGGCATACAGACCAATAAGCCTCTTTTCAGTAATACTCAATACTATGGAAAATATTATAGATACACATCTACGAGATAGAGTTGCCAGAAAATTGCAATTACAACCATATCAATTTGGGCCAATAGTTTGATCTGGAACACTACATTGCTTCAGCTTTGCCAGCTAGTGCTCGTTGTTGTAGATAAATAAATTGAACAAACTGATTTATAAAATTTAATAACAATTACATAATTAATTGGTCGGCCTGATAAAATTGTTTGTAAAGCTCAAAGCATTATGTTTTAATCATTTATTTGTGTATGATATTGCTTGATCCTTATAATTTCTCGAAGCCATGTTTTCCTTCTGTTTCCAGAAAACATTACCATTAAACATTGTATATCATGCACTTATCTATATTTCATTGATGAGACTTTTTCTGGTTTTTACCTATTTGGATCCCTAAAATATGTTATTACAGATCTTATGTTGTTACAGTTTTTCTGTACGCCAATTTATTTGCAGATTGAAGGAAAAAACTATGTAAAAATGTCATATAGTTATATAAAATTTTTTTTACCATATTCATGTTCATTTTAAAAATTGATTTAACTAGTTTTTCACATTCTGTTCATTTTATAAATGTTATAATATATATATATATATATATATATATATATATATATATATATATATATATATATATATATATATATATATATATACTTTTTCTTGTGATCGCATAATATTAGTATGAGTTGTTAATGTTATTATTTAAAATTTAAAAAAAATAATTAAATCAATTAAAAAATCCTTTAAGTCTAAAAAAAATAATCATAAATAAATAATTTTTTTTAATCTAAAATAACAAATAATTAAACTTTAACATTTCTTACAATGCTAAAATGCATTTTTATATCTAGAATCCATCGTTCAATAATTTTATTTTTTATACATTCGAAATAAATATAATAAACAAATTTCGAAGCATACAATGGAAAAACAAATTAACTCCTAAATTACTTCAGTTAATCAGACTAACGCAAGTAACCATAACTCTAAAAAGCGCTGGAATAATTCCGGGTATGTCTCGTGTGCACTTTTATTGCAGCAATAATAATAAAAAAAATAAAACAAAGCAATTTAAAAAAATACCCTCGTCCTTCCCGAGTCTAAACTTCTTAAGAAAGACCAGTTTGGAAAACTTATTATTATTATTTTTTTTTTTTTAAGTCGTTAGCGAAACACATTTCTCAGCGTGATTGCCATTTGTATTGTGGAAAAAGTTCAACTAGAACTGGAAAAAGGAATTAATGGAAAACAATTGCCTTTTAATATTTGTTTCAGATACTCTGATTTCTAACAAGAAGATACTGAAGATCAGAGAATATTACAAAGAAATTATTATAACGATAAAACACACACACACACACACACACACACACACATATATATATATATATGTATAGTTTAATTGAAATGTCTTTAGTTCCAATAATTTTTAAAAGCGTCTTAAAATGTTTCCATTCTAGCTCCCCTGATGGAGGAACCTAATTCTACGTTAAAAACTGTGTTAATTTTTGTTTGTGAATGTACCATAAGTTATGCAATTAAAATTCTGTAACAGAATTACGTATCATCTTGTGATCAAAAACAAAACACATAAAGGAAAATTGGAAAAAAAAAATCACATTCCGGATAATCCGCTTCGCGTATATGGCGGATCCGAATAATCCAAGTTTTACTGAAATAAAAAAAAATTAAATCAACTCATGCTTCAGAAAATAAAACATTCTCAAGATTTTTTTTTTTACCAAGGACAGACATTAGAGAGGAATAAGTTCTTCATAAACCACTATCGTATTATATTATTCAGCCAGAAAGTTTACTTGTGTTCTCAATACATACAAGAAGAAATCGATTAATTTACAACCAACTATTAATTAATTTCAGCTTTCTAATAATTAATTAATTAATATTTGAATATTTACTAACAAAAAAAAGCTAAGCCGTGAAAATAAGGAGTGATCTAATATTTTTTTTTTCAGCTAAAAACCATACTTCCTAAACGTAAATTACCATATTATTTGGGGATTTTAATGGAAACGGAACATTATTTATAATTATGGGGAATGAAAAAGATAATAAATTAATTAAAACCATCTATGTTGCACCGTCTCACTGCGGGACGAAAATGACAAAAATAATCATAATTTTTAACTTTCAAACGGAACGTCCAAGAACCTTAACATTTTTTACATATACCAATCTTCCTTCATTTCAACATGTCAATAGTAATATGAAAAATTAAAAATTATAGAATGCATTAAAACCACAGCGCCAAAAAAAAAAAAAATAATAATGTCACTATGTAAAGCACAAACGAGGCGAAAAACTCACATTTTATTTATTTAAATATATTTATATAAAATAAATATATTTAAATGTTGTATAAATATTAAATGTTTATACAATATAGATATATTATATATTTAATAATATAAATATACAAATTTGTTTACAGTATAATATATATATACTAATAAGTTTTAAAAAAAAATCTTATTCCCGCAGAATGTAATGAATCTCATGAACTACACCTATATATTACATAGATAATGGATTGCAGATTATACAATATTACATTCAGAAATACTAATTTGAATACTGGACAATATTTTTAGATTCTAGTCAACTTTCTCTAAAATTGTTATTTCAATATTTCTTAGCGTCTGTGCTCAGAGTAACTACAAATATTTTATATGAATCTTGCAGGAAATTTAATACTATACAAGATTGGTCATAATGCACTTCGCACTAAACAATACTAAAAAAATAGTCATTGAGCCGAAACCACTGACATATCTACCTGTTTGCGTTGCTTTTTTTTTTTTTTTTGGGGGGGGGGGTATTTTTGTAGATATTCATGGCCCCGTATCTCAGTAGTTCTTCCGAATATTTCAACATGTTTCGTACAATGCTTACAAGAAATGTGATTTTCTTTCTGTGTGTTCTGGAAGCGAGTTACTGAGGGTAAACTGAGAAAAAGTCCGCGTTCTTTGTAGTTTTTTCAAGATGGCTGAAAACGCACAAGGTGTGGGAGCTTAAAAACGTTTGAGTTTTCACGAGAGGGGCAATACATACAACATGCTTGAAAATCAAAATTGCTCTACCTAATGCAATCCGAAATGACATCTCTCCTGTGCTAAAATAGGTCAATATTTACAAACATGTTTTATAGTATTATATTTAGCTTGTTTCGAAGTTTGCAGATTAACGTAGCTAAATATCATTTCGATCGCTTATCCACATCCTTACTGACATACTCTTGTTAATTTAAAAGGGACGCGTAGGTGCTAACAGACTGTAGATCGTCACAAAGTCATAATTTAAATTATTTTTAACTTTTCTGATTTCGATCTGGCACTTAAGTATCAATAAAAAAATGTGGAAAAGACAGTTTATACTCAATCACTAATGCCAAAAGCATGTAATAAGTATGAATATATATATATATATATATATATATATATATATATATATATATATATATATATATATATGTATATATATATATATATATACATAGATTAATTATGAGGATTTTAGAATGAAAACGAAACACTTTATTTTAGTGCGATTTATCATAAATTTACACAACTTTTTAAGCTTACCCCGGGGTTATCGGCGTTGATGGATATATCATTTTAGAAATGTAGGACAATTTGCCTTGAAATTGAAAATGTTTCATTTACCTAGAAAATAGTATAAATAAAGGGCTTTCGACCGATTTCTGCGGTTTCGTCCAATGCGGAGAAGTCGCTCACCAAGCCGAAAACGCGTCTGCAAGAGTTTGTTTCCGCACGATGCTGTCATCTTTTATTGTCCTGATAACGACCCCTGGATATTTCAGAAGAATTTTGAACCCGGAAGGTAGCTAAGGGTCCTGTAGGGCTGAGGAAATTGACATAGGACACCATAACGGCATAAACGTCAAACGAGGGATGCGATGAAAGGAAGGGAATCCCTAAAAGACAGAGATTAAAAAAATCCTTTTTGTAACTTTTAAACTCCTAACTTTGTAACTCTTTAGCTCCATGAAGAGTTTTTTTTATTATTATTATTTTTCTTTATGAAAATAATATTTAATTTATCCCTATGACAATGCTATCAAACAAATAAGATTTCAAGCTCTGGTTAATATTATATCAGTAGCTAGCATAATATTTTAAATAATATGATTAAATAAAATGAATTTTGGTGATTAGTATTAACGCTCTCATGGGAACATTTTAATTAATACCTCCTCAGATGTTGAGGAGTGCCTGTGTACTCAAACACGCTATTGAGTACTATTCCCACTTGACTCTAGTAGTTTAAGCGAAATAGTTCTACGATATTACGACTTATAAGTTTGCGAAAATTTCAATGAAGGATATTTTGTGAACGCTGTGTGCAGATTTTTTGCCCGCCAAATGGCAATTCTTGTATTTATACACCATTTGTTATTTCGGGTACTTCAACTGTGTCGACTTCCTCAATCCACATCTTCCGAGGTCTTTCTCGCCACGTCTCTTCTCCGGGTAGTATTTGAGCATTTGAATGAGCCAGGGAGTTTCTTTCATTCGAATGAAATGACCGTACCACATCAGTCTTCTTTTGATAATTTCATTGCGAACCTACTCGATTCCTTATTTCCCTATTGGGTATCATCTGCGACCTTGAAGTAGCACGGTTTCTTTTCCGAAAATCCATCATCAGATGTTTTTTGTCTCCGTCCATATCTTAGGACCATACAAAGTTGTCCGTATGAGAAAACTACACATGAAAATTTAATAAAAAATCAATTCTTTAATAAATAAATTAATTTTGAAATCATCCCGTTCCGCTGCCGGAACCTGTATAAAAGGCATATTACCAAAAAAAAAAAGAAAAAGACAAAAAATGAGGTATGAAATTTCTTACTTTTGAAAACCGTCATTTAATTAAGTGCAAATTAACACTGAACAAAATATGCTACTGAAACATGTGAAAAATTTCGCTTAGTTAACAGTATTTTAAAATATTTTCTTGAAATAACATATTTAAATAACAGCAATCGATAAGCAAATAGTGTTTATAGACAACTGATAGTATCAGGAGGTGATACTATCATCATGACGCCCAATCACCTAGTTATTACCCATCCTATTGAAAGATCAAGTATTCTCTTTTATCCAGGTCATATCTCAGGGAGGTCATTCGACCCCAGAATCAATTGTGTGGTAGAATAAATTAAAAAAATTATTTAAAAAATATTTTTTTAATAGTAAATATATGACATCCGTGGTTAATTATGCATATAATAATGAATAATAAATCTCCCAAAGTATGATATAGCATAGTAAACACTTATATCATCCCCGTTTAGGACTTAATTAAATCAGCTACTCAGTTTTACTAACCAAAATATCACGTTCTCCGGAAAAAATTCAAATTATCACCTCATCAATTACATATCTAACCACCTTCTGACTTATCCTAATGTAAAATGTTAAATTATTTTGTTTTTATTTTATTTATGCCATATGTTTATTTATATTTTATACCATAATGAATTAAGATTAATGTATTCTACGTTATATATATATATATATATATATATATATATATATATATATATATATATATATATATATAAACGAATTAAAGTATTGAAATTGAGACGATCAGATAAAAAACGCTTTATATAGACAGCAAATGAATGAACAGGGTTTGATTTGTGTCCCTGTTACAGAGGATTGTATTTGAAAAATATATGACCTTACACTAAGATTGGATTTTCATCGCATACTTTATTCCGTTTTCATTTGCCCAATTTTATGCACGTCTCCTGCTTTCTTTTCTAGAATTAATTTCTCTTTGGTATTTTCCTTATTGGAAAACAAAATTTCAATGTTATTGTCTGCATTGTAATCATGAAAAAAGTAAAATAAAAAAAAAAAAAAGTTACTCCCTGGAAATGTACATAAAGTAAATTTCTTCGTATCCAGTTTCATTTTATTTAAAGGAAAGTAATTAATGGAAAATTAAAACAAAAGTTTCACAGGAAATATTGTCCGGTATTTAATAAGGAAAAGCTCATAACGAATATAACTCTCCCTAGATATACGGAAAAGTTGTGAATTACAATATATATCATGCAATCTAAGTATAAATAAATAAATAAATATGTATATATATATATGTATATATATATATATATATATATATATATATATATATATATATATATATATATATATATATAGGGTGTCACAGAATTCATATCGGGCACTTTTTGATCTGATGTGCCCCGAGGGCGCTAATCGCAAAAAACGTTATAAACAATTTCTCTGAAGGTATAAACAATTTTTCTTAATTTTTTTTTTTTTTTTTTTTTTTTATGAAAACTATTAAGTAAACGTTTTAGGGAACTAAAATAACTTTGAAATGATTCTACTTTCATTCCAGAATGCTAAGTATTATATACGAGAATACAAAAAGTAAATTTGGATTATTTATTTAGCATTCTGGATTAAAGTAGACTTAATGGTTAGAGTAGCCGGAGGAATAAAAAGGCAGGTTACAAAGTGGACAATGAGATCCCCCAAATTTTATCCAGTTATTCTAAACATTCTCGATTTTAAATAGGGAAGACAGGTTATCTGGGACACCCTGCATATATTTCATATGTGTTTTTCTTCAACACTACATTATATAAAAATATTTTTTATAAAATTATTTATTTATTTCCTCCCTACAAGTATGTTATACCCTCTTGAATATCTTAATTTAGGTCTATTAATATACTAAAAGTTGGAATAGAACCTTGAATAAACATAATACATCATAAGTCCTATGCCCGGTCGGTGCGAGCTGATTCCAGTAGACTGACCCCCTTACATATTCCTTATTAATCGGATATACAACGAAAAGTAGTCTTTTCCGAAGGGCGGTCACCAGCCACCCCGGCAACAATAAAGTTTTATTATTATTAACATTATTATTGCGGCCCAACAATCCGGTGACGGGTCTTGACCAAGGATGCCCCTCGAATCAGTCACTATTCCGTCGAACTCAGCCTCTTTTCATGGTCATATTGAGCGGCTCTGTAATCATTCTCTTAGGTATTTCATTTTCTCCCATTCTTGCCTGATGTCCCGCCCATCCTAATTTTAAAATCTGGACGATGCCAGGCTCTTTAAATGCTTGGTATACTTCCTGATAAACATAACTATAAAGATTTAAAGTTTATTTCAATACTCCATGCAAAAAAGCATAATACAGGTAGGTATGGAGGTTTAAATTTGAATTCATGATATGGCATTATATAAATGTAAAGAAATCCACGAATAATAGACACGTTTCGGTCTACCTCTTAGAGGTTTGCTTGTTGACTCAGCGCTACTTAAATTCTATGAGATTTGTTCGTTAGCCCAACAACTATACATGTCAATTTCAACCGTAACGGTTCCAAATCCTTCCTCGAACCAAATATTCTCCGCAGTGCCTTAATTATCGAAGAATAAGACTTTACCAATAGGTATTATGATCTTTTATTTAATATAATGATTTAAATGTCCTTGTCACACACTAAAGCCCGCTACTAACTCAGTCTATACCCCGCGGATAATCATATTAGCCGTGAAATTAGTGTACTGGGATCAAGAATTAGAAGTTTGAGTTATTGGATTAGTTGGTAATGAGTTACATCTAGCTGGCCCGATTTCCAGTTCGGCTTCCAATTCAACTGGACGACAAATCTCAATCTATACACCCACCCCCTAAGCAATGAATTTACCATTACATAATTTGATTACGTTTTAAAATATTTAATAATTGATAAACAAATATATTCCATATAAGTAACACATTATTATTATTCTTACCATGATGTGCATGTAACAAAACCACGCGTTTTCAAACAATGGTCACATAAAACACAAAAATTGTGGAAATGTAGGGAAAGTATGTAATTGTAATATGTAATTATATAGGGACAAAAGTACGCAGTGTTGGTTTGAAAGCACTAACATAGTTTCATGAGCCCGCAAACAGTCTGTGTGTGTGTGCGCTGGATAACTATTTTAGCCACAAAAATGAGGTACTTCACTATTTGACAGTTTTAGTGTAATATATTCAATAATTCATTAAGCCATTTTGTGAAACATTCATCAAGCCATTTTGTGAAACAGACTTCATCTTGCGTTTTCGTTCCTTTTCCTGTTGATAGTGATACTATAGACCTTTTAATTCATTCATCCTACTGGCTCGCCATCTATCCTCCTAACTTTTGTTTCCGCATATGATATTCCTATCACCGCCATGAAAATAATCACGAGCAAGCCAATAAATCGATTTTGTCAGATCGGAGTTCTCTTAAAAATAACATGGGCGCTGATGATGAAAGTTGCTAATCATTTTAGGCTGTACGGATATTTTTTATTTAAATATTTTTCGATGTTATATATATTTAATTTGAAGTTAGGTAGAATTTACTGTCTGTTTAATGCTCATTAGATTTAATTGTTGTTATTTCAGTTAATATCTTCCGAAGAAAGGGGCTGGAATTTGCAATAAATGCGCTATTTATATAATATTTAGTGGCTTTATTACCGTTCCCTCGAGTTTAAATTTATCCTTTGTCTTGAAAGATCAACTTTACAAATAATAACTCGCCTAACGGAAGGCTAAAAACAAAATGGACAGAATGGGGTAAAATTTCGTAAGACCCGTGGGGCAAAACTACGCAGTGCGTACTTTTGCCCCCATAAACGTTTTTTCCCCCCGCTATGTAGTGGTTTATCTCTAATTGACATCTCTTATTCTATTCTAGGATTTAATACCAACAGCATATGACCCTCTACCGAAAATTAAAATAAGAAGAAAGCGCAAAAGCATGTCCTCAAAATCAGTGTTGCTGACTTCAAGACCAAATTAAGAATGTCTTGAAGCCGAGGCAGCTAAGAAGAACAAGGAAACTGTTGAAAAAACAAGAGGAAACTGGTTCCTTGCAAGTTAAAGTTCTGAGTCAGACACAAACATGACCCTTCGCAACAGCAGCTCTGATTCGTCTTTTATTCGTCTTAATTTCATAAAAAAAAAATCTCTAAATAATTTATAAATAAAATAATTCTTCTAACGCATCAACATCCATTGGAACCCTTCCCCGTCAATAAAAAAACAGATAAAAAAATACCCATTCCTAACCTATTCCCAAATGTTTAATTAATTAAAATAACAATAACTTACCATTTAAGGGGGGACCATTGCCTTCCCATATCCCATTTCCAATAATAATATCTGATTAACTTTTGACTTCTTTTATTATATTTTTATTTCCCAATCATTTTTAATACGTTTTATTTTTTAATTTAATTTATTTATTACATTTAAACAAATTCTTATTTAATTAAGACACCATTCAACCTCTTCACCTCTTAGCTTTTTTTGTCTCCTTACACCAGAATCTCCCAATTTTATTTATTTATATCCATAACCCATCAAATATTTAAATCAATAGGTTAAACTAATCCTTCATATCAATAGCTTTTTAAATAACTTAAATATAATTCTAGGTTAATTACTTAAATATTACTCTAGGATTATTCTATTACTAGACATGTTTAAAACTACGTTTCTTAAGCCATAGGGACTGTAAAGTTAACGGGAAAATTCTTGTCCCCCTATATTTAAAAATATTTGTTTGTAATATATATATAATACTGCTGTCTGTATAATAAATAAAACGGTTACAGAACAAAAAACAAGTAAGCCCGTGCGCGACGAAGATTTTCGACGAATATAAGATCATTTAGCAAACCAAGATTATATCAGAAAATTAAAAGCTGACAGCATATTTAAATTCTGAGTTGTTTTCCACATGCTTGTTAGTTATATAGTTATTAGTTTAAAAACAGACTATAATTATATGTATATTATTAAGACTAAAAAATTTACAAAAAATGTGTTTTTAGAAATTACCAATTAGTAGCACCCCGTATAATAATAAAATAAAAATAAAAAAAAGGTAATATAGTATTTAACGGATTTAGAATGTATTTTAAAGATACACCGACTGACTGTCAGGCTTAACAAAAGTCAAATATTAGGTTTAATTAGCCGTCGTTAATCCGATAATGTATTGGGTAGGAGCATAATTCTGAAGAAGGGAATGAATACCCCGAAACGTTAACAATTTTCAATTTACTTATTTTCTTTGTAAATGTTTGAGCACATTGTTGGACTAATTACTAATAGTCAATATATATATATATATATATATATATATATATATATATATATATATATATATATATATATATATATATATATATATATAGAGAGAGAGAGAGAGAGAGAGAGAGAGAGTTGAAAAATATGAAATGTCAGTTCCCAGAGTAGGAAAATGAAATAAAACAAACTTTAACGATATTATTTTCTTTCAAAATATTTCCGTTAGTTTTAATATATTTCTCTCAACGCCCAATAAAGTTTTTTTTTATCTCAATTTGGAAGAAACTTTTGGGCTTTGAATCAAACTAGAGAAATAAAAAATTTACCTAGGGATTGATAAATTATTTGCCACTTCTATAATTTTGTTTTTATTGAAAATTAGTTTCAAATGTTGTACTGTATTTTGAATTGCTTTTTTTTTAATTTTTGTGTGTTTTTAGAACTGAAGATGAATGTTTAACTAGTTTTCAATAAAAATAAAATTATAGAAGTGGCAAATAATTTATCAATCCCTAATTAGATTGATCCTTCTATACCATCATGCGGATGTCAACTGATGGAATATTTAGTTTTTCTAAAATGGTTGTCAGGGATGAGCCAGGTGAATCTGGTGACTGTGTTAGACATTTTCAGATCACATAATGTAACATTATTAAAAAAAAAATTAAGCAGTTCAACGACATCTACCATATTCGCCTGGCTTTCCTCCTACTGACTATCATTTTTTACAAATGGGTCAAACGATCATTAAAAAAGGAAACATTTCAAAATAAAAACGGGGAAAAGTTTTCATTTTCCGAATGTATTAATTCAAAGCCAAAAGGTTTCTTCGAATAAGGTATACAAAATATTATTGGGAGTGGGGAGAAATATACTTTGAATTAAAAAAATATCGTTAAAGTTCTTCTTTCATCTTCCTCATGCCCTGGGGGACTGATATTTCATATGTTCCTCTGCAATAAATTCAAACTAATGTAAGTATTAGAAGCTTTTTAGATATGAATTGAAAGTCTTTTTCTGTCTAAGAATAATTCAGTAATTCGTTTAATGCTTATATTTAAAGGATTTATAATTTTTTTTCCTCAGAAATTAGTTAAGAAATATTATCATGATATGCTAAATCAGTTTCTATTTTCTTAAAATTTTATTTGCTAAATACCTAATATTTTTGTGTCAATTTGTTTATATGATATTCTTGGTTTTAAAGATATTACGTTACTTATATAATAGTAATGAATGAATATCTTTCATGGTCGAAATGCATTTTGACTATTGACCAAATGTTTTCTCAGATAGGCCGTATTTGAATCAGACACAAACACAGACACCCCATATATATATGGTATGCGGGGCTAAAAGTACGGTAATGGAAGGTATGGAAAAACTATGATATCTGCAATTGAAGCGATTCTTTAATAGGATTTAGTGCACAGCATTCACTAAATCCTGCCCAAGAGCCGTTAGACAAAATTGGGGAAATTTCTTTGTAATCGGATGGATAATTAGTCACAGTCATAAATAAAATAATCAATAATTAAAACGTTTCAAGTATCTTACATTAGTGTAAATACATTTTTTTGTGGAGTTATTTGGCTTTATTTTAATGACTTCAAATAAATAATAAATTGTAAATTTATTTATGGACGAAATTAGGGCCACTCTTTTAAAATCCTAACACTTAGCTCGATATTGTTTTTTTTTTTACTCAGAGGAAAAATTATTTAGTTCTGCCCAGTGACGATACCAACATTTGTTGGTATAGAGCAAAGCTACTTATATCATTTTTGTGGGAATTTCAAACTTCAGTTTAATATTTGAAATTTCAAATTTAGAATAGAGAGACGATATTTAGGCACCTTTCCTTAATCAGAGGGACGTTAATAAACGAGTAAGGAGTAACTTACGATATAATTTCCCTCTCACAACTAAAATATTTAAAGTTAACTTTTTTTTGTAAAAAAATGCACACACACACCAGCTCGCGCGTGTAAATATTTTTTATTTATTGCGAATTTAGCTATGAAAAAAAAAATTATGATCAGAATGCAATAATTAATTATTATCATCATATACAGTCTAATCATATTACAAGAAATCACACGAATGCTTTATTGATTGTGATAATGAATTCTGGATATGTTTAAGTTTTATTTTTTGTCGATTTGGATATCTATTCTATCTGTAATTATTGCCATAAACAATATTAATAGAATTTAAAACGTTATCATAGCCCGAAAAAAGATGTTGAACCCATGATGCTTGAATAACAACAATTTTGAATTTAACAAAACGAAAATTTTAAAAAGTAAGCTAACAGCAAATCAGAAAACAAATAGGATACATAACGAAAAATCAGTCAATTTTTAAATATGAATCAACGTTAATATTTAGTATTTAACAAAATATCTATATTAAACAGACAACAATAAGTGCTAACAAGATAACATGTATAGAGCAATAATAGGTAATTAATGATTTTTTATTAGAATGGAATTAAATATGCATTCTGTTACTATATAATATTATAAAAAATCATAATATCGAAGGAAAAAAAAATTGACAATGATATGGAAAAAATGATATAAAATAAATATAAACTACATAAATTAATTATAATTTTTAATTTTTAAAATCTCTGAAACGAGATGGATATATAACAAATTGACAGACATAATATGATATATTAGGTAAGAACAATTATAATAAATTTGGCTTTTCTCATTATATGAAATTATTAGTGATAATATATGCAGCATAATTAGGAAAATAATATATCATTGAATTATAGATGTTTTTTTAGAATGATTTTATAAAGTATATTTGTGTTGAGAACGTATTAAGCTTAACTTTAATATTATATTATATATTATAGATGGTGGACTTGAGAACGGACAGATGTCCAAAACTTTGCCCTGCCTAAAATAATAACAAGTTGTGAAGTTTGAAGGGTGTATTTATTCCTTAAAATCGAATAATATAAAGATATTGAACACTTTTAAGACTATACTAACTTTTATTAATTTTAATTGCTTTCGTTTATCTAAAATGTTTATACGACCTATTATAAATATCAGGAAAGTATTGGGAAGGCAAAGTTGAGAAATAACTCTTTCCAACCTCCCATTTTTATGCCTGAGAGTATTTGATGTGATAAGAAATGATTTACGGCCCTGAATGGTTATTGCTCTATTGAGTTTCCTATAGGTCAATATTTCAAACAATATCCTGCTACGGTTATGATAATAGATGAATTTTCCATATTTTCCATAACACAAAGAGAGCTAGATCCTAATTTAATAAGTTCAAAAACTATGATTTCAAAAATTAAACTCGCTAAACCATATCCTGCAGTAAAGGTGGCCACTCCAAATGTAACATGGAACACTGAATTGGAACAGCTGGAGCACTTGGAGTTGAGACGATTTCAAGGACCCCACTGTCGATCACTCCACTCCATTGTCCCATTTTTTACCGACAGGCTGTGATTTATACTCATGTAAACTAATGGGGCTGTAAATAGTGGCACTGCAATAGCAAAAACAATAAATTATTTAATCTTGACCCTTTTTCAAAAAATATAAAAAAATAGTGGACATTTTATGCATATTAGAAATGACTATATAAATCCACTAAAAATGATTATTCACTTATATTTAACATTTATAAGTATTTTCTAACATTATTATTAGTAAACATATAAATAAAATTATAAGTTATTCATATCAATATTTTTAAGAATATTTAATACAATCAATATCGTAAATTTTAACAACATTATACTTACTGACAAACTATTTTTATTTTTATTAAAAACTGTGTAAAAAAACTGTGCAGTTAATTGTTCCACTCCATCCGTTTTCCGCACTCACGATCGGTTGGAGTGATTGAATTTTGATATAACGCGATGGATTTTAAGGCTGATGGAATTCCAGCTGAACCCCTCTACTCCAACCACTCCACGTAGGATTTCACACTCACGGTTGAATCATGTTCCATATGGTGTGGAGTCATTGGATTGGAGTGATCGTCAGTGATCCGCTAAAGCGCTAAGTTTTCTATGGCTAGAAGGGTCAGTCAATTCTAAGCGATCTAGAAAATAGATAAATGGTTACCTGGCCAATTCAGTAAACAAATCATAATTAATAGATCCATTCGTATGCCTGCGTTTAAGATGTTATGTTTATTTATTTAGTTTTAAGTACATTAATTTTTTTGTAATTATTTCATATTTATTTCTGTAAATATGGTGTGAATGAACTCTTCCATCACTATTACCATTGTCCTTGCTGAGGCTGAATGTAATATTACTCAATAAAAATAGTTTTAAAGAAAAAGAAATAGTTTCGGTCCATTCATTGATGTTTTGGTAATTCAAAAGCCATTTTTAGTGCATCAGGTTTCCAAACGGCGGCCATTTTGGTTTCAGGCCGCACACCATTTTCTTTTTAATTTGCTGGCAAATGCGGTTTTCTAAATTACGCAAAACTTGTTTATCCTAGGGCCTTTCAAATAAACTGAATTGTGTTCATTACATTCAGCCCTACAAAGCAAAGCCCTTTTTGCCTCCTTAATATGTTTCTGTTTATGTACAATACGTTGCCAAAGTTATCAGATGAGAATGAACAAAATTCAATTTTCGCAAGCTATTTTTTTTATGGAACCATTTATCGGCCTCAGTATTATTGTTTTGTTTTTTTGTACCCATATACATAAACTTACTTCATATGCAATACCAGTGGTGAGTAACACAGCCTTTAATAATTACTTCCTCTTAAAAATTGTTTTTTTAAAGCTTTTTATAGTTTTCCAGCTGCAATATCTCTGTTGAGGAACCAGTCCACAATTTGAAAATGAAATACTTAAAAAAGCTCTGAGGTTTTAAACTCCACCATAAATTTTAACTTTCAGATTCAACTCTAAGTAGGTATAAAAAATTGTAAATTATAGCGAAAAAAATGCTTTATATACCTTCCCCCCCCTTTATATTCCGGAGAAGTGGCCATAAGGAGTTATTTCATTATTTCCAAGCAATTCAAACTAAAAAAACAAAACAAATTTCTTGAAAATTAATAAAGTTCTTTATTATAAATAAAATGTAGACTGGTTAATATGTAATTTTAGATAAAAAGTTTCCTCTCATAGCCTGATGAAGATGACATGTACGTACATTTCAACAAATTTTCCGTTTCTGGAATAAACAATGAAATGATCTTATTGCTTTAATTTTCTGACAGGTGTATCTTTCTTGCAAGACATTGTAACCAAGCTCTTGGTTTGGATGGACTTGGCTGGTTAACCAAGTCTAAAATCTACTTTGTTATAGCACATGCTTATAAAATTGTTTTAATTTTTATATTGAATCGTAGCCCCATAAGAGACATAGATTTTTTTTTTTTATTTTTATAAAATCATGATGCTCTCTAATGCACTTTGTTTACTTTACCTAGCATGAACTGTTGAGGTATTATGCTTCGGATGATCATTTAAGGCATAAAAGCTAAGGCAATTTAATTTACCTTGATATTTATAAGAAAATACTAATTGATGATGTGTAACATGCTCGTTTACCCTATGATGCCCTTTCGCTTCATCTTGTAAAACAAAAGTTTTTTTTTTTTTTTTTACAACAGTAATTTGTATAATCATTTTAGGTGCCGTCAACCGGGGTGAGTACGGCAAGAATTAGGGGTTTTATGTAGCAGTACACGTACCGTTCGATTTAAAAAAAAGTTTCATTGGATGATGATTTACTGTACATTTTCAGTTGAATCCCTTATATTTTCACATTTTTTAGACTATGTGTGCGAGTGAGAGATCAGCATATGTCCGGGGTAAATATGGTAACGGGTTTTTTTCTCATAAAAACGCACATATTTAAAGGCTACATGTTTTCTTTTCTTAATTTTGGCATTTGGCTAAGGAAAATAAATAATGTAACATTTAAAGAATCTAAATGCTGTATCTGTATTCTAATATTATTCTAGAATATGAAATGCACTAAAATTAACATTAAATAATATATATTCTTTCCAAATTTCGTAAAAACATAAAAATAATATCATTGAATAGAAAATTAGGAGATCCTTAAATTCGTCCTCCTCATTGAAACTTAGCCACCCTCTTCTCTCTTTTTTTTCGGAGGAGTTAGCCATATCATTTGATGTACGAGTAGGCATGCTTCTAATCAAATCTTCACAATTTTTTTGTTTATTTTTTTTATAGGATAGTTCGGATTACAGAACGGTTCGGATTAGCGACGCTTGGGTTAATCCCCTTGCGAGAATCCCCTGTACATAGCTAAGTAATCACATGTTGAGCGCAGGGTGAAAATGGCCATGAGTCCATTTGGCCATAGCCATCCCGAAATGAATAGAACCTAGGCGAACGTTAAAAAATTTACTAATATTTTCATTTAGCTCACAAATTAATCAGAAAAACTTTACCTTTTTTTTTTTTTTTTAGCAAAAACAGTTGTTCCAGCACCGCAACAAACGAAAAGGCAATCGGTTTAAGGAGATAGCCAGAGTACAACAATTTTTCCAAAACATCTAATTAATAATAAACCTAAATTACTCTTAACTGTAGCAAAATAGACTCAACTTTTTTCCTGTACGGAAATCTTAGAATAAAATTATTCAAAATATATAAAATTGTATACGATTATCTAATCTCACATAAATCACGAGTAAATCAGAAAAAAAAAATTACTGGGGTGTTTTGTGGGTTAAATTCGCATTTTCCCTACTTTTGTCCATTCCCACACCGGTTGACGGTACCGATTCTTAATTCTTCGTTTCCATAACGATGTCCATGTATAAATACCACTAATCGTTCGAAATTAGTTACTTTTAAACAGAATATTTTCAATAATCTAAAAAATGCCGGTTAAAGATTAAAAAAAATAATTTGTTTTATATTATTCCTGCAATTTGGTGATATCGCCAGATTTCCTCACGTCAAAACAACATAATCACCATTTCCTAAAATATATTCTGAGGTGGAAATGATGAGTGTGTTTGTCCGCCTGTCGCAGTAACTTATCAACCTCAACAAGATCTACAAAGCGACGACCACAATCCAAATGAGACGTTTGCCATCTGGCTTGAGGCCGAACGATTCTTGCCAACACACACCAATTGTTTATGCTCTGTCCAAGCAATCGATATTCCACTTCAGAGTCACTAAGTCAAATTACAGGATGTTTAGAAACAATCGTCAATGATCTTTATCTCAATTGGTAATAAAACCTGATTCAAATTATTGATAATACATTTGAGTTCCGTTGGAAGAGATATAATCTCATTGATCATTTTTTATAAAATATATTGATTCTGAAATATGCTTTTTTAATAATTATCATATTTGTAATTAGATTCAAAAAGACTTCTTTCTTAAAATAAACCTTCCTCCCCTCTGATCTATTAAGAAATCTATATTTTTTTCTCGAACAATATCTACAGATAGTCCGAAATTAATTTTATCTAGACCCTATTATAACTAGATTCATTAACTGATTTTCACCAAAATAAAAAAATCGAGTAATTAAAAATTTACGATAAGTAAAATAAATATTAAATTGATTAATATTATGATGAAATTTTACGTCAATAACCACTTTGTATCTAGATTTTTTCCTGCACAGATGTTTCTATATATTTCGGATATATACTTTTTTTTTCAAAAAAGATTCTGAGAGGTTGAAATTTGAATAATGATTAATAAACCATTTTTTTTATTAATTATAATAAAAATTGTTTGTTTGTGAATAAGAAAACTGTTTCAAATATTCTTCAAATTTGTGTGTGTTTGTAACTTATTAAGAAAACAATTAATTTCGAGTGAATTAGCTGATTGCTAGAAAATCTTATCTTTTTTTTAATTATTTGTTATATTATTTATACGTATATATTGTCTCCTTCAGAGTCAGTTTCCGGTCCCAAGCCCGGATAAAGGAGGAGGGTTGGTTCGGTGGGCTAACTACCCACCAACTGGTAAAAACCGTAAAGTTCAGAAAACAACACAAAGCCTCGGATATATGGACTGTCACAATGGTTATTTGACCCCGACAAGGAAACATGGACTTAATACAGCTTCTTGGAACGTAAGAGGATTGAACCGACCTGGATCTAGCAAAAATCTGGAGAGGGAACTGGATAAATATCAGATTGATATCGCAGCTCTGCAGGAGATACGTTGGAGGAATGTAGAAACCATGGACTTGGAGAACTATCTACTTATCAACAGTGGACACCATGCAAACATGAGAGGAACTGGGTTCATGATCAGGAAATCAATCAAGCACACAATGATATAGTATAAACTTATCAATGAAAGAAATTGCACTGTGCGACTCAGAGGAAGATTTTTCAAAATGGCAATTATAAGTGTACATGCCCCCACAGAAGATAGGGAAGAAGAAGAAAAGGATATTTTCTACGAAACATTGGAAAGAGAATACGATTTAATCCCGAAGAATGATGTGAAAGTAATCATAGGTGATCTGAATGCGAAAATAGGGAAAGAAGAGGCATTTAGACCCACAACAGGCAAAGAAAGCAAGCATGACTATTCTAACGATAATGGCCACCGTATGATTCATTTTGCAATGGAAAAGGGGCTGATCGTCAGTAGCACTAAATTCCCCCTGTCCAAAAAATCAGAACTTATGGTCAACACATGGGAAACAAAAATATTAAGAAGAACCTGAGGCGGAGTGGCCGAAAATGGTGTATGGAGAAGAAAGAATGAGGAGTTGATGGAGTTATATGGGGAGCCGGACATGGTGGCGTTGGTCAAGAAAGCCAGACTGAAATGGATGGGACACGTGGAAAGAATGCCGGACCACAGGATAGCGAGGAGAATGCTCAATGAGAAACCGGACGGTAAACGAAGCAGAGAACGCCCTCGGATCAGATGGATAGATGATGTCGAAGAGGACCTGAAACTGCTGGGTGTATGAAACTGGAGGAGGATAGCACAGGATCGCGGAGATTGATCGGTTGTGGTGTTGGAGGCCCGGGTTCTTGCAGGACCGTAGAGCCAAAATAATAATAATATGTTGTTTGATTAACTTGCACATCAGCGGATAATACACTCCAAACACCCTATTGCAGAAAATTTATATTGAGTTCTGTCAGCATTGTAATGTATTTTACAGCATTATATGTATTTTACGACTCTCAAGTCGTGCGATACGACACCCAGTCTTTCCAAGGAAGGTACCTGATCCTTAAATGGGTGGGAAAGATGGCGGTTAAGTGTAAAACTCCTTTGCACAATCGTTGGTCAAGACACCATTTATTTGTTATTTATAATAATATTGTATATTTTAAGGTGGATCATCAAATTATCACATCTAAGCGCCCAAATTTAATATGAAAATTTTTAAAAAAATATCAGCTGCTTCGCCCCACAGACATTTTCCTTTATTTCCAGATGTTTTTATTTTGAAACATGATACTCTAACCTTTAGAATAGCTATGATATATCACAGGCCCAAAGAATAAATGTATTAATTAATTCCATTAAATTAAAATAAACGAACAATAATTAATTAAATTCCCAGAGGCAGCCAATTTCACCTTTTACAGAGCTCACTGAAGGTTTAATCTTTTAGCTGTCTCCAGCAGCTGTACCACTTATTCTATCTTATCTTCTCCAAGTGGCCACATCATTCCAGGTTTCTCCAGTGATGTTGCCAATGATTCTTGATCTTTTGTCATCTTCGGGTTGTGTTTTGGAATGAGGAATATTATACTGCCTTAGAGTCCTTGATATCTCACTGTTCAGTTTAACTAACTGGAACAGTAATTATTTAAGGATTGTTGTGTTAAAATATATCATTTGCAATGAAAATAGAATTCATTAGTTTTGAGGTAAGATAGTCTTATGCGTTGGAATATTTTGCAAAATTGAAATAGACGCAAAGATTATTTATATGCATTTGAAAAAAAAATCTGATTTTATTTATTCTATAATAATTTGCATTCAACAATGAGGGTCTCTCAAAGGATGAATACATCCGTACTTGTCTTTAATACAAATTCTGTTCTATACAATTGACTTTTTCACCGTAAAAAAAAAAAATAAAAATAAAAAAGCAGATAAATCAGGTAAAACTTTTATTTGTTTTGAAAACCTACGGGAACATATAAATATAATGAATATAAAAAATATATATATAAAAAAATTAAATAAAAAATAGACTGATTCAGAATTTTCATAATGTTCTATATTATAATTATTTATAATATACAATTAACACATTTATATATTGAAGGATTGACCTCTTTGTTACTTGAAAGAATTATGGTATAGAATTAATGGTAGAGAACCATAATCGTATGACTACAAAACAATTTCGCCAACACTGAAGAAATGATTATATAATAGCATTTTAAAAATATTAATAAAAAATGTATCAATCCTGAACTAGCAAATAAATCTAAATTTAATTAAGTTAAAATTACGTTACTTTATAACTACGTATACTTTTTATGATTAATTTAAAATATTATTTTATATCATTGAGATAATATCAAAAATTTATGTTATTAAGTTTAAAAAAAAATAATACTATACAAATATTCAATTAAATAATTGATTAAGCGAATTTAATATAAGTATTAAATTCAAAATATAAAATCAATTAATTTTTTTTCTTGCACAAAACAATTAATAATAAAAAAATATTCAATTAAATAATTGACTAAACGAATTTAATATAAATATTATATTAAAACCAAAAAATCAATTAAAATTTTTTCTAAAAAAAAAAAAATATATTTTATTTTCGCAACCGCAAATTTATTTATTTTTTAAATATAAGTCACGATTATATCTGAACGACGATATTTCCAGAAATATTTACTTTAATATGAATGCACTCATAGATCCTCTATTTGTTTGTATAAAAACTCATAGTGTTTTCGACACGAAGTACTCGTTTGAATCTATACTTCAATCAAATCTGTATAACCAAAAACTGTGAATGGGAGGTCGTCGCAAAGTAGGAAGAGCATAAGTTTCCTTTGGGCACTGGAAGGAAAAACAAATATTATAATTTGGAAGTTTTATTACAACAATAAAAAACTAATATCGTTTTCCCGCCGTGCCCAATTTTCAAAATTATTGTCGCGTTAATAATGGCTTAAAAATCAGATAATTGTCGGAGGAAGAAAAACAATTTATTTTTTATTTTTATTTTTAACTAGTTTGCCTCAACCTGGCACCTCGTTTGTAATTGAGGGTTCAACGCTCGCGAACGTTGAACATTGAGTGACTAAGATTTTTTTTAATTTATATAATTGTTTGTATTAGAGTATCCGAGTTTTTATTAACCAATTTTTTTTTTTATAAAATAATACATACTGCGTAATATTGAACAAATTACCAACATATAATTACCAAATAAAGAGTTGCAAGAGTAAAGTTTTAAACAATAAAAAAAATATTGAAAAAATATTTTTTTATAATTAGATAGTTATATTAAAATAGCAATAGCAAAAGCTCAGAATGAGGCATAAATAATTATTGAGACATAAATGGGAAAATCCCAAAAAATGAAGCCAAGAATATCAAAAATAACAGAAATAATAAAAAAAGTCATTCGTCGATAATTCGCCAATTCAGGCATCGTCAGGGCAGTAGGAGATAAATAAAAAAAATATAAAGAAAAAATAAAAACCTAATAAAGAAGAAAATGCAGAGTCAAAGAAGTCACTAACCAGAGAGAGCACCCCAAATCAAGACACCCAGACACATATTGAGGGAAAAGGGAGTTTGCATGACAACAGCTTGGCTTCTTTTTGGGGTTTTTTCCATTTATGTCCTAATATATAGTAATATTTATAATTACTATATAATAATATGCCGTTTTTAACTAGGTAAAAAAATAATGCAATTTCTGAGCGATTCAGAGTGGGCCATAAATCAAATCTAGCTGGAAAAATTCGGAATTTTAAGTTGACAAAATACTTTGTCTAGTTCTCACGTCCAGGATTATCAGTCTCTGTTTTCATTCCAACCATCGCGTGATAAGATAAAAACATCAGCGAAGTGAAGATTGTTAGGTACAGGAGAAAATTCTCTTCACCCTTGTATCAAACAGTCGCAGTAACATTTAGAATTACCCAACCACAACTCTTTTCTTTATTATGAAAAGCTAAGTAAAGTTTTATACTAAAATAATTGCGACTTTAATTCTATTAAAATTCTAACACACTTTAAAAAAAAAAAATCATATCAAATCAGATTTATCTTTCTGGCGCTATCTAATTAGTATAATTTTATAATATATATTATATTGTAGCCCTAATTGTATAATTCTATTTGAATTTTAGATCCTGTGCCCGTTTTTGCCCCTTATTATGGAAATACAGACGTCAATTTGTATACCCGTGTGGCGGTGCAGGCGATGTGTTGTCAAGAAGAAGTGCTGTCCGTTAAATATTCGTTTTATGTATTAGTTACTATGAAATTAGAATATCTTATACTCAAAAAGGGCCCAAATATTTAAAATACTGAAACATATGTACTCATAATGTGTGATAAAATATCAGTTCAAATTAATATTTAGCCCCTTAGTCCCAAATAAAATATATTCTGCATTACAAATATTTTTTTTCGCTAGATTCGACTTCTGGCCTATAATGAAATGCAATGTTTATAGTAAAAACTACAAGATGTGAAAGAAAGACCAACTATTGGCAACGACAATATATTTAAATAGAAACTGCTCAGTTTATGCAATTTTTTTTTGACGTATTGACAAAAATATATAATATTTGAATTAAACAAATAAATCCGAGAAAAGAACTGGTTACCATGTTTCAAAATATTACTAATACCAGAATAAAAAAAATAAAATAATGTATGATTTAAATACATAATTATTTTTTCTCAAATTATAATTATTTTATACTAAAATGTTGTAGTGTTGCAGCAGTGTGCAGTATGTTGATCTAAATGTAATATTTCATATTGGAGTAAGTTTTGTTGACCGTAGATAAAATTAAGGAAGAAGTTGGTCGGGGTGGGGAGGAGGGTGCGGTCAACGAGAAACACACTAATAAGTATAACTTATTTATTCTGTACCGACGTTTCGCCTTAAGTTTTAGGCCATCATCAGGCCACTGCAGTTGGCGCTCGGCTGTACGCCTCTCTGCCATTTTGTATGTTTGTCATTGACCGCACCCCCCGACCAACTACTTCCTTAATATTTCTTATGTACTAGCTTAACTGTTAAGCAGAGATTTTATAGTCAACACGCTTGACTCGAATTGATCGAATTCATCATTAAAAAAAAAAAAAATTATTACTATATTTCATTGAATTCACGTTGTCGACTAAGCGGCTTGAATTCAAACTCTACACCCTCCAGAACATAAGCTGACAATCTTCGAGTGCGTCCACTGAATTATCCGAGCAAGTTAAGAGTCGATATCCGAGGAAACGGTGTGCTCGCCGTACACAAGCCGCCATTCATACTTTTAATATACTCCATTCAAAAAGCTGATTACAAATAGCAAACCTAATTTAAAAAATCAATTCTATCAAAACTGAATTAATGAAATCAAAATAAATTTATAAAAAATGTTAAAGAAAAAGAAAATATGGATTATAAACTATTGTCCAATTGAATATACTCCATATTATCAATTCTATAATGGGCCTATTGAATTTATAACGCAGGTCGACAATATTATTGTAATATAAAGTGCAGTGGAACTTATCTTCTTAAACGGACATCACTGGAGAATGATTATTTGTCCGTTTACTAGAAGTGTCCGCTTATGAGAACATTTTTTTTTTAAATGCAAACCTGACTAAAATCTAAAATAGCATAAAAAATAAATAAATAAAGAGCAATGAAGTCGAACTTGGAAAATGCAGCTACGTTAAAAGAGTTTGTAGTGATTTAATTTTTTATATAAATTAAATAAATAAATCATACATGTGTGTACAATAAATATGTATTAGTACATGCGTTTAACTTAAATGTGTACGTACATTATTATTTTATTTGGCGGTGTTCTAAAAAATAAAGCCGTTTAATCGCAGTTAAAAATATCTTTTGCCAAATAACCAACACAGAACTGTTTAATTTTCGCCGATCAGTCACTAACCCCGTTCAGTCACAGTGGGGCTGATAGCCGATCTAGGAGAACAAAAAAAAACTTTTAAAATATGATAAATGTAATAAAGCATCCTTTATATGAATTGTTGGAGACTTAAAACGTGCCCCAGTATAATCTCAAAATTTAATTATGCTCTCGCTGTAGGGTATGGATTAGTCAGGCATGACCAAGCAGGCCCTAAGTCATTTATAGTTGTAAATAATGTCAGTGTGTTATCGCTCATCATGACTTCTGTTAAATCAGGTAATTATGTTTCTTTCTTACCAGATTAACATAGCTTCTACAAATTTCATATTGATTACAATTGGTTTTCGAAAACGGCTATGATCAATGCTTTGAAATGGATAAACAATACTTCTATAATCTGTAAAATACCTTTCTCGGCATCCCAACGCAAAATTTGTTTTTTCGTTTTATAGCATTTTTTGCATTATTTCAAGAAATGTTCATCAAATTTTTCGCAGTTTTGTGCTAAACACTGTTGTTGTTTTTTTGTAATTGAACACAATTTCTGGACTCACATTTTTTGAACTACAAGAAAATTTGTCTTTTCATAAACAGACCTCTGACATTTTAAAATAAATTATTAATACTGACAAAATTGAAGTATTAGATTATAATACTTAAACAGATTTGAAAGACAATGTAGCCGGACTAACTTACAAAATTGATGAGCGTTAGAAAAATCAGAGAAAGAAATCGGCTTTTATGAGATAGGTAAAATAGTTTAATAAAATAGCTTCTTGAAGCGAATTTTCTGGACCTTCCGGTAAGGAGCCATCGGTCTTATGGAGGTTTCGCGGGACTAGGAAGACCAAAAAAAAAATAAATGTTTGCATGCTCCAAAAAAAACAACTAATAAGCGGAATATACTGCAGTCAACTTCCGAAGGAATATCTGTTGCAGGACAAGTTGGATTTAATAACTTCGGTCAACGTGAAGGGAAAATAGTTGAATTGTTGTGGACCCGCAATCATCATTAAGGGCTACTAACATTATGAAAATTTGAAATGATCACAGATCAAAAAATCGAAGATAGTACTGTTGTGAAGAAGCCTTTTTGATTGTAAGTTAAGCTTAAAAAATGGCAATAAAAGTGAACAGTATTTCAGGCAATATTTTTCGAAATAAACATCATAATTCCATAACATTCAATCATTTTATTGACAGAACTTAGTTTATTTAAAACTAATTTCAAAATAAACAAAAACAATTTAACCAAAAAGCAGTAACAAATATTTTTTAACTTGACCTAAAAATAAAATTTCGCTTCAAATTTGCCACCATCTGAATTCTCGGGGCAAGCGACCCTTTGCCCATCCCTCTAAATCTGGTCCTGTGGATTCAGTTTACAGAGGCACTTGATTCATCAGGTGCTAGGCGATTATGACGAGCTTTATAGTCGGAGAATAACATTTCTACGGATGTCGATCCTGAGGATGAGGAAATATATTAAATTAATTTGAATATGTCCACATTGTTTTTCTATTTAATAATGTTGTTCATGCTATTTCTTTTAAATTCTTTGAAATCATATGTTTAAAATTTAATTTTTCGCCATTAAATAATTTAATTAATTAATTAAAAGCCATCTAAGGTTTATTTTTATTTATTTGTGACGAACACGTGATTTCCAATCGAAAACTATGGCCATTGAATTTTGTCCTCCTAGGTCGGCTATTGGCCCCACTGTGCGTTGGCCTCTACTGATGGTCCTTCTCCACTGGAAGTTATTTAACTTATTTCCTGTCTAGCTTTAAATTTGTCTGACCAACCGGCGGAAGCTTTAAATTCAATTTGCCCTAACTCTTGGGCGACTTCCAACGCCTTTTCTCTAATTAAAGTTCCACTAATCGGTATGTTTGCCGTACCTTCTCGAGAAAACCACTCATACACCGACCTTTAAATTTCAAGGTATTCCAAAAGGTATTCCCCTGCTTATCTCGCTGCAAAATTAACTTTTTGTTTTTTGAAGTGTCGCCACTTGTGTTAACCAAAAAGGACCAAGTCTGTGCCCGTGTCCGTTTATTAGAAGGTCCGGTTAATAGAAGTTGAAAACAACGCAAAGTAAACAGTATCACGCCGGGGGAAAATAAAACTGGACGAAGTGTCCGTTTGGGAAAGTTCCACTGTATTATGTAGTCGTAAATCCAAAAATTATGAGGCTAAGCCAAATTTTTTTTTGTTCGCACAATCCTCAGTAATGTCTATGCATAGATTTAACGCATTTTACATGTATATATTAAAAGAATATTAGATAGTAAAAATACGTCATTTCCCTTCCCTTCCCCCCACCACCAACCCATGTAACGAAAAAACTGTAGGTGTTACAGTAATAAGCTTGTTTTCGGATTTAGGACTAGAAAATAATTCATACAGGTATACCTATTTTCATCAATGTTACTTCAAAAAAGTTTTAAAATAGGTTAACCTTTGCAATGGGCCTATGTATACATTTATTTATACTAGAGCTTTTAGGGATATTTTTTATTTAAAAGATGGTTTGCTTTTTTCCTACAGGAGGTGGAGTGGATGATGTAATTTCTGGTTTTCTGAAAATTAATTTTTTTTCTAAAGAATAGAAAAAAAAAATCTATGTCCTTCATCTCACCAAAGCAACTGATAAAGTACTATTACTAGTTTTTAATTTTAATTTGATAAGGATACTTTATGGCGCAGAAGAGTGGTTGATCATCCAAGGCACAAATAAGTGCCTAATTGTTATTGGTAGAAAAACTAATATGAGATATAAATAGTGCTGGAAGAAAAAGCAGGAGCAATCTGCTGGAGACACGAGTGCTCTAAAAGGTCTCTCAAGGATGTCACGGGCAGTGCTCCAGGCAGACCGGACAAAGGAGGACTGGGTTCTAAGTGCGCTGAGGGAGAAGAAATAATGTAGTCTATTGTAAGCAGATGCTACTAATGGCACGTTCACAAAACAAAAAAAAAAAATAACAGGAGGACCAGGAGGAATTTAATTGGAGAATATAATTTTATTAACTGATATATCAATTTAAATACTAGAATACAACCATTGTATTTTTAGACACGATATAAATGCGTTAAATAAAGAGATGTCTTGCAAATCCATGAAACACCGAATTACATCGACTAAGGCAGAGAAAGCCAGGCAAAGGAGAAAAAGAAACAACAGGACCAAGACTCAAAGCAAACATTATTTTGCCAGTCATTACCAGTCATGAGCGAACTAAATTTTTCACATTAATCCATTTTGGCGGCTAACAATATGGTTGCAGGTTTTTTACAATTATTTTTAAATAGATATGAATAGAAAAAAAAAAAAAAGGGTAAACCGACCGGAATTCATAGAAACGATTCCCATCTCACTCACTCTCTTCTCCTCTTAAAAAGATGAAGAGTTAACCAGATTTTTTATATGGAAATTCGAAATATAAGACCTTTACATTACTTGGAAGACGAAAATAAATACGAATTATTGAGGGAACCGGATTGCATTGTTTTTATACAAATTAAACGGAGATTTTCGAGGGACCAGACATCCATACGAATTAAGGGGATGTACGAATTACCGGGATATGAATTATCGAGATTCCTTAAGTTTAAAATATCGGTATCATCGATACATCGTTGTAAAACATCGATATCATCGATATATCGGATGTTGAGATATCGGTAGAAAATATAGATTTTTCAAATCCGATATATCGTGTTTCGATATCTCAACCCTAAACTAGCGGTAACTTTCCTTTACTAACAAAAGTGAGAGAGTCAAGATTCATACCAAACATTAACTGAACTAGGTCGAACCCACATTGCTCCCAATCGAGCACTCTACGATCTTAGCATGCTCGGCCACCTCGTCCTCATTTTATATCAGACTGCGATTAGGAAACGTTGCAGATACAACTTAAGATGGTTCAGACTACTGGGGATTTGATGCTGAAGTAGCCTATACATATCTATAATAATTAACCGTAAGCTTGGCAATGTGTCGCACATTGCGTTATGTTCTCCTTGTTCACTTATCCTCAAGTTACAGTTATATTATTCAAATTTTCTGCCAAGTTTAGGGATATAAATTTTTAATAATTTTTTTTAAGCATTAAGTTTAAAAAAAAAATTAAGAATACATATATGATATATTTTTTTTAATTCACAAAAATCTTCTGCCAGGTTTAGAACTAAGCTATAAAGTCAAGCATTTAGTTTATTCATTCATATCATGAAACGATAAAACAAAAAGTAAAAAACATCTCATGTAAAATTCAATTTTCGGAGCTAAACTACCTCTGCTCGGAAGCGACTTATATAATTAAATTTATTTATTTATTTTATTTTTTAAATTGAATTCTCTTGAAATATTACCAAAGCACGGTATTATAAAAATAAATTACAAAAAAAAAACTTCAGTATGAAAACCGGAGCGAAATGCAAAGTAGAAAATAAGAAATTACTATAGATTCCCAATTGTCAAAAAAAACGAGAATTGTCCCAAAAGTTCATTCATAGAAGGTTCAATCAAATTTGTAAAGAGCGGAAGTCAATTTATGTTGAATTGTTGGGCTTCATATTGACAATGTTATCTTTAAACTATTATTTCCTGTAACGCTTGAATGTGTAAAAGTAGAAACGTTTAAGTATGTGGGCTCTACAACATTTGAAATTAACAAAATAAAATAAAATAAAAAAAGCAATATATATATATATATTTCAAAATCCTTCAATTTAAAAAATAAATAAATTTAATTGTATATTGTCGCTTGAGAGCAGAAGTAGTTTAACTCCGAAAATTTAATTTTACAGGAGATGTTTTTTACTTTTTGTGTTATCGTTTCGTGATATGAATGAATAAACTAAATTTTTGACTTTATAGCTTAGTCCTAAACCTGGCAGATGATTTTTGTGAATTAAAAAAAAAAATTATTAAAAATATATAGCCATAAACTTGGCAGAAAATTTAAATAATATAACTGTAACTTGAGAATAAGTGAAAAGAAGTGTCATGTGTGACACATTGCCAAGTTTAGGGTTATGCATTACAGATAGAAATAGACTATTTCTGCATCAAATCCCCAGTCCATTATATTACACATTATCGTAGACGTTAAAAGTAATATTAAATATCAGAGAGACCAATTTTTTTTAAATGAAATAATAAATTTCGGAGCGTTCTGGCAGGTCTATTGATTTATATGTAATTTAGATCAGTATTATAAAAGAGTAAACATTGTAAAAAAAACGGTGTCATTTAAGGAATAATATTATAAATCATATTTGGTTTTGGCACTTTCAAAAACCCCTATTTTCAAATTTTCGAGCGAACCAAAAAAAAAAGTTCTTGGGCTAACAATTCTTCCAAGAGTCTATCTATATCCTTCAATTTTTTTTAAAGATTTAAATAATCCCTCATAAATCAGGAACCCTTTGAATAATTCAAATCAGATTAGGCATATATATAAGTGTATATAAGAGTATTAATACTTGGCAATATATACACAATGTATTAATACCTGGTCCGAAAAATAAGTCGTTCGGAGAATTGAGGCTGCTGCATAAATCAACTTTGCGCGAAATGCACATAATGTTGCTATATTCATTATAATGAATATAATACAATGATTATAAGTATAAGTATAATGAATATACCTATAATTGAGGTGACAGCATCACGGGGGCTGAAGGCTCAGCGTGTCCCACGGATTTTCAGTCAACCGAAACGTAGACAGGAGGATTATTTTAGGTCCAATCTATTCGGATGAAGTTCAGTGGAGGGAGGTATATGGGTCGTTCTCCAAATAAGGCGCTATTTGGCTATCAAACTTATTCGGAAATTAAAGTCGTGTTTTGATTTTTCGAATTTGTATTGTCTTTAGGAAATGTTCCTAGACAACTTTTTGATGCAGGCATACACTTAATATTGTAGCCTGCATGATATCGATTTTATTTATTCAAATGACTGAAAAATTCTTATTCTAGAGAGTGATATATATATGTGATATTTGAAAAACATCGGCCATACCTTTTGGTCCAGTACAGAAATGCAAAAGGCAGTGGAAATTTCAATTTTTAAGATCTTTTTTTTTTTTTTAACTTTTGCTCAAATTAGTAGCTTCCATACCTTTAGTAGTTAAAAAGCGAAAATAATTTTTTTGCGATTTTAATAGTTAATCTTGAAAGAAAATTAACCATTTTTCCCTCCATCGCTATCATGGTCACTCCCTAGCCACCTAGGAGTTTTAATTGAGGATAGCGAGTGACAAATTAATCATATTTCATTTATGGTCATCAGAGAGGCTTGACAAAAAAAACAGAGATAAACATATCTGTAGAGAAGTTATGAAGTACTACGAAACTATGTAATATGGAAAACATAAGTCTTACAGGTATTGATTTTGTTGAGCACCAGGGAGTGACCGTCAAACTCAAACACTTCACATTCACTTTCACATTCTGGAAGCAATTGAAGAGGTGAGAGAACGGAACAAAGGAGACAAAATGTTTTCTGCTTCCTACCTTGTCTTGTTGCCTGATCACCTCTCAGCTCGCAATTTCCCTTTGTGAGGATGCTATTGGCGGGCATTCCATAAATGGGCTAGGGAGTGACCGAAAACCGTGAGACAGAGGCAAAAAATGGTGTGGCGATTGGTGCGTTCCATCTATAATTCAAATTATATTTTATACCAATGTTCAAAAGGATGCTGACTTAAATGGCAGTCATTTTTTTTAGGTTTACTGCGAAAAAACCTGGTGCCAGTGAATTGTAAAATCACAGCCTCAGCTATTGGACAGGGCTAGGGAGTGGCAAATCTAGAATTATATATTTCAATACTTTATATATATATATATTTTTTTTTTTTTCGGTTGGCACTATAGACCGTGGAGATTTTTTAGCCGCGCGATGTGGTATTCATGCATGGAAGACCACACCGCGATTCTCAATTTAGGTACACGCGGTTAGGTCCTCACTGCTACGCCCGGCCTATGTGAGTTGCCTCCAATAGCCTGAAGGCCCTCACAAACTCAGGGGCGGGGGGAGGGGGAGTGATAAATTGCTCGAATTATTAATTTAACTATATTAAATTAATGCCGGCACCGAGATTTGAACTCTCAACCTTTGTGTTGAAATGACCTTCATTTCCTTCGATCACGTCAGGATTTTTCGCAAATTGTCAAAATTTGTAAAAAGTCAAAAAATTGCGGAAATATGAGACTTCAAAACAGAATTAAAACGTTTTTATCTAATATTATTTTTGGTTTACTCTATGCAATCTTATAGTTTTTTTCACAGTCTGAGCTTAACGAACTTACACCCGAACAAAGAAAATTCAGAATTGTTCGGTTCGAGGCCGTGAGGAAGAACACACTAGCAGCTGGCACCTCTTATTCCTTGATCTAGGTACAGAGAAAAGTATTTTCTTCCATACTTGCAATATATTTATTTCCAGATTTGTGAAAAATCCTGACGTGGTGGGAAAAAATGAAGGAAATTTGCGGATTCAGTGCTAAAAAATACAAAGGAATGAATTATCAGAAGTTAAAAAACGTGTCAAAATCCAAACTTTGCACGTTACTAATCCCCAAACGTTACTAATGATATTTTTATATTTTATCATGCTTATCTTGATTTTTAACGCAGAATATCTGCATATGGAATGGCTCCCACTAAGAAACATTTTTTATAAACTATTTACATGAAATTAGATCAAAATTTCGTCTAGCTTTTAATATTCAAACTAGATGTTTTTACAAACGCAAATTTATTGTAATTAGTCAGTCCCATCTCCCAAAAATAAAAAATGTAATTCCTTAGAGACAGAAATAGCAAAGGTAAATATCCGTTATTCAGACGGAACAAATGATTTTCACAAACGTTATGATCGTCTTTCTGGAAATCGTAAAAATGTTAGTTTCTTTTCAAGACAATCCCTAAAAGGCAATATAAGTAAGTGATTTTTTCTTTAAGTTGAGCTTAATTAATTAATTTTATCTAATTTATATATATTTTTGTATCTATTATTTATCTATTTATCATTGATATATTTTTTGTACTTCATAATTTTATTTTGTTTTATTTATGTATCAATTAATCATATTAATCATTCAGTGTTAATTTACTGTATATATTGTATTATATCAAACTAGTTATTTAATTTGTGTGTTAATTCTTAACTGTAGATTAACCCCATGAATTTAGTTAAACGTCATTATCATATTTATTGCTATACACTGCAGACAATTTTATAATTAAAAAGAAAACTGTAGTACTTAAATATATAATATTCCATTTTATATTAGAGGCAAATTATATTATAATATCTAGAAATAAATAATTATGTAATTTTATGTGTAATATTGTGTCAGCTATGATATACTATGTCTGACCGGCTATCTAATGTTATACTAGGCTGTTAATATTTTTTTTTACATTGTTAATTTGTAGGCTTTATATTGCTTTATTTTTGTACTTAAAAAAAGTAAAATACAGAAAGACAAAATAAACATATACATATATATATATATATATATATATATATATATATATATATATATATATATATATGCTTATAAATTAATTGTAAAATTATAGCAGTACTAGTTTTAAGAACAAAATTCTAATTAAGACCAATTTTCAATTCAACTCAAATTCAAGTGTTAAACAAACCAAATACCACAAAAAGCTTACATATTAGGATCACCAGTATTAGAGAATTATCAATCAACAAATTAGTTATCAATTATGCAACATAAATTCAACACAGTAATCATATTATAGAAGTAAAAAGTAAATAAATACAATTATCTCTATGGATTTTTTAACGAATATAGTTAAGTTGTACTTGACGGGTACAAATTTTTCTTTTTTTTTTAAATGAGTATGTGTGGAGGGGCACCCGCATAAATTTTGATACGCCTCGCTGATTCCAGAATTACTCCATGAATATTTGTCACTTCCAGCATTTCAGCTTCGTCCTCCCGTTTGAGTTTTTCTTTTAGTTTGCGTAAATTCTTTTTAGTGGTTTATTTATTTTTTTTTTTTAACATACACCAGCCTGGCCCTTTTTACACGATGCAAATTCAGCCGCACGTGTCATTGAGAACGGCTTTTTGCAATTTATAGCTGAAATCGAACCCGCTTCGGGAATATTCCGTGTAAACTTCCATAAAATGCTTGGTTAACACGTGTTATTCATCCGAAGATGTAGGGCAGACAAATTTAGGATCAATATTTGTTTCTAATATATGCCGTGATCTACACTGAGAACAGGCTATGATCTGTTCGGTGTAAACTGAATTAAGGATAAATTATTTTGTTCCGTGGTATGCCGAACAAAATGGTGTTTCAGCAAAATGTTTTGGGAGTGACATTTGACATAATTTGAGCGAATAAAATAATATTTTAATAATTATTAAATTACTTACCAATCAGTAATTAGAGCAATAATTTTTAACTAAAATAATGAAAAAATAAAATATTATTTAAAAAAGGAACCATAGGCGAATTCTCCGACTCTAGTAATTATTGTCTATTCCAAGACTATCATGGCTAAACGTCTAAAAAAGAATTTCGAACATCAATACATTTTTTACAATTTAATGTTTTACAAAACTTATATGACATAAACATGATTGCAACATTATATAATGAAGATGAGCCGATTGTGAATAATGATATATTAAAGTATTAAATGAGATTTCCGAAGTGGACATGATATAAATCAAATTCGAGGGAAACGATAAGAATTTATAAATTTGAAAATCAGCAATTTGAGGAGAATTTGAATTTCGATATGAATGTATGGGTCGATGCTCTGACTCGATTATCCATTTAGAGATTGATCTTGGGAAACAATTCAAAAGTTCAAAAATTAGAACGTTCGAATTCGAATGTTCAAAAATTAAAAAAAAAAAATCACAATACCAGACCGATCAACAACCGGATATCTCTTTTCAAGACACTGAACCATTTCATGAAAAAAAAAAAGTTGAGCATTTAAAACTAAGAATGCAACACAAAATAACATCAACTATTTACTCTTAGCCTGAAGAACCCCACACCAAGCAAGTAACCCCTCAAAAACTTTTAAAGGGAAAACAGAACTACTGAAAAAAAAAAAAAAAAAAAAATATATATATATATATATATATATATATATATATATATATATATATATGCTTGTTAGTCATAAATTTTATACCCAGAATGAGTGTGCCATTTTTGATGTAATGTAATCTAAATAAATGTTGACATAATGTAATATAAATCAAAGGAAAATGCATCTGTTCTTAAATAAATTCAGCTATCATTTACATGTTGTTTATATTATTATAAAAAGCTAACGATGAATCTTAATAGAACAAAAAACTTTATTAACAACCAGCTCTAAAATTAAAACCAACCCGAAGATAATTATATAAATTTTAAATCAATTATGTCGTTTTTAATCATCGCGTTTTAGCCACTAAGACAACATACAATATTTTGTCCACCCTTACAATCATATCCTTGATCCATAACAAACACACGTCAACGATTCTAAGCACAAAATGTTGATTGTATTAATTATAGTATTATTACACTTACTGCAAAACTGCTTGAGCGATAGACATCCAAGTATATATCTTCACTCACCTGAAAAAAAAAAAAATGTATAAAAATTAGAAATACATATTCGCATTAATAATAAAAAGTTTAAATTGCATGAATATTACAGTGAAGAAATACAAAATAATGCAGCTTGAATTGAGTGATTGCAATACAGTGATTAAAAATAAATATAATTATTTCAATTGAACGCTAAGTACTTAAAGTAGTTAATAGGGAAAATATTAAATTGTTTAGTAAAGCACATTTTTTTTTGTACCTCATTAATGTTTGATTAAGAGTGACTCTAAATAAAAAGTGTACAAATATGTACGTACAGTATTGATTTTAAATTATCTTTCTAATACTATCCCGTTTAAAAGCTTAAATATAATTTAATCTAGCAATAATTCATTGAGATATATGACATTGTATGAATTTGTAAAAATCATTTGATATGCTTTAAAATAAAACCAAATCAGCAATTTAAGACATGAAACGATTTATGTATTTTTAGGTTTTAATACGTGAATATGTGGAGCATTCTTTTTGAATTCTACACACTTTTCTTCCAACAATTTATTTATAATGTTTGACACCATGATAGGCCTGTCATATTTTAAAGCTATGATCTGCCAGATTTTTTAGGTTAGTTATTATGTATAGTTTAGTATAGTTAATATGGGCACTCTAATCAAATTAAAAATATTTTTATTATCAAAGGAAAATAATATATTTATTTTAGAAAAGGAATTGATAAACACTTTAATCTGGTTCATTATAATTAATCCAAAGAAAAAGATATCTTTAACTTCTAAATTGACTGACAGGGAGCACTTTACTTAGAAATGCCTTAACTAAAGAATAATTTATTATAACCACAAAAGAGTTTTATCTTTAGTTAAATTTGATCTTACGAGGCAAGTGTTCGTTGAGTCCGACGCCAATTTTGATCAAAATTTTTTGGATGATTCTACATTGAAAACAAGTTTACTCATATCCTTCCTTTTCATCCAATGGGCCTTAGGACCAGAGAAAAATAAATAAAACATGCTGAAAATTCTTTTTGATTTTTTCAGTTAAACATTTGTTTTTTAGAGTATATTAAAGGAAAAATATATAAAAAATAATTGATTTGTGGTCAAATAAATTTAAAAATGTGTTTAAACTATTAAGTGAACTAGCCTCATAGATTTTTTCACACCAAAAGTGATTGCAGATTTGGATTCAGCACATCAATAAACATTATTGTTGAAAATATCATCGAAAACAAAAAACGTGTATTTTTTCAGTCCCGAGAGTGCTCAAAATTTTTAAAGCTACAAAATTACGTTTGGGTTTGAAGCTCTGTATCTCCTCTTCTGTTTACCCGATATCAATCTTCTTGGACTTGTTAAAAAGAGGGGAGTTTCTTCTTTCCATACATATAAAAAATATTGCAGTATCTTAGATGGTCTGGGTAAAAAAGGTGATTACCATATAAAAACAAAATTGAAGTTTTTTGAGGATATCGTTGATTCTAAAACACTTAAGAACATCACTGTTAAAGCAAAGTATAAGAGCCTTTACAGATGCCCCAAATTTGGTTTGAATTATTCAAAGGTTCCTGATTTATGAGCGATCATTTAAATCTTAAAAAAAAAATTGAAGGGTAAGATAGACTCTTGGAAATTTTTTGCCAATTTTGAGTTAGGAAACCCTTTTTGCAAAGGAGCACTCTGTAATAAATAATCTAGTCAGTTTAAGCAAAATAATTATAATAATTAGAAAAGATGACATGGACAATTTTTGAAAATACGAGCTGTAAGAAAACTGAAATGGGAGATCTTTACTCTGAGCAATTTTTCGGCGGAAAGAAAATAGAATTTATTCAAGAGAAATCTTCGACAGAAGAAAAACATCCTTTGATAAATTATAATATGTAAATTATACCTAACAAGATTGTTGGGATAAAATCTTACGAGCAGCTGTTTATTGTGCTGTACTAATACTAGCGCTGCCTAGCGGTGTTTACTGGCAGCCACTATTTGGGTTAATCTATTACTGCTAAGGTAGTAAGGTTTTCGATCAAAGTGAGTATAAACTCGTAAAAGGATATAGTCCGGTAATCACGTTTCTCCATGGTCGTATTTGAAGGTATACTAAAACGCCAGTAAAAAATTAGAATGAAAATAAATATAGCATTAAAAAAAATTCATCATATTCGTTAAGTATGTTGTTTGAAAACAACAGCAGACCACTAAATATACTAACGGTAATTTAATGCGAAACAAAAATATCGATTATCATACAAAAAAGTCTTAAGGAGCAAATAAAAAAAAAACGCAGTTCTAGTAATACCCCAAAAACATTAAACAAAATACTAGTATATTATATTTTAGATACTAGAGGAGGTTCCGTACCAAGAAAGGTTCTTATCTGACTGAGAAAAAAAAGCAATATTTTAAGAACAAAAACATCATATTTATTTATAGTCCCCCAAAATAAAGTCGTCTAGAGGTATTCGCAATTTCACTAATATATATTGATATTAAATGCCAATTTATTTATGATATAAATATATTAAATAAATAAAGCCAGTATCAATGTTAAAACCGGTTATTTTTTAAATAAGAGCCTTTTGAAGGACCTCTATCCTCATCAAAGCTCTGTTACTTTTTAGAACGTTACAATATATGTATAAATAGTCGGTTATAACATTGATAAAGGCTTCGATAGACCCCGGCTAGTTATTAAACTGGAACGGACAATATTAACGAGCAGAGAGACATTAGAGAGAGGCTCTATTTTAGTACATTTCGGTTCTATTTCAGCAGTAAACAGCTTCTTCCTGTGTAAGAGAATAGACCAGAAAAATATTTTATATAACCTACATAAATGGGATACAGACTATATTGTTAAAATAATTACCCAGAAGACGTATAGCTCACCTGACGAAGCTCGTATTAAGATGCAAGCGCTAGGATATTTGATAGAAACAAGGTTTCGTGATAGGGCAATTCAAGTCCGAAACAACGTTGCAGAACTAGTTGAAAATAAAAACACGAATTATGATGAGCTTCTATCAACTTCCAGGAATTAATATCTAGCATTGACATATTTCCAATTTGTAACCCATCTCTAATTCAAAACTCCAGTCGCTATGGAAATAGTAAGTGATGATCAGCGTGGGCCACGTGACGAAGGTTTTAACATCGGTGAGGAGGTGTCGGTAGAAGTTGAGGTTGCGGTTGACTGGGTGCAGATTTTGTCAAAGTGCCACCAGGAGTGGTAAAGTTGGTCCAGTCCACAGTCTCCCCCCCCCCCTTCCCACCCGCGGTTTTGTAACTTCGGTCCTAGACCTTTTGTCAGTTCCGATATGGGATCGCATTTGTTTGCCCTCAACTCCTGCCAATTTTCTTCATCCGAACCGAAAATGAGTTTTGCCAGAAAAACAGTCTCCGCCGGGTCCGTTGAAACTTCTTCCAATTGGATCAATTATTTTAAGGCTCGCTCGCTTTTTGTAAGTGCTCTCTTACGTTGACATTGTTTCATTATTTTAAAATTAATGAGAGCATTTCTAACTCAATCAGTCTATAAAAAATACTTACCAAATAGAGACAGTAAGGAAGACTGCTATACCTACAGACAAGATTTATACTTACATTTTCTCAGCTGTTGGGAAACATATTTTGACCTAGTAAAATGCTGAAATCATACTACTTAGCCTCGAGAATAAATTATTTTTATATAATCCAAATTTTTCAATTATGTATTTTTGAAAATTCAAAATTCGAAGGTATGAATGTTGTCCGTAGTAACAGCCTCATATACCTAGAAGTACCTGCGGGCATAAGATAGAAAGTGCAATTTTGATGAATGAAAAACAAAAAGGCTGTGAATAAACAGTTTATATTGATTCATAAATGTTTCAGATATAAGTATCCATATAACTTAGAGAAATTTTTTTAAGTATACATATAAAAGAGTATATTTTATAATAAAATTCATATTTAATTATAAATTACTTATAATTTATAATTTTATTAAAAATATAAATTTATAAACTGTATGATTTTATTTATCAGTAATTTATGGAAATTTATAAGTATACATATAAAATAAATGAAAAACAAAGTATGTTCATTTATTAACTGATTAAACCAAATCGAACCCGGCAAAATTCAAAGAAGATTCGATTGACAAACTATTTGGGTCCTTAACTGTGTTGATATGAACCTTACCCTTGAAGTCTATTATCACCTCTTTAAATACTTTCCATGTAGTTCAGCCGCAAAATGTATTTGTTTAATCTAAAATCAGTAATAACTTCTAAACAAGTGACTGTATCGCCATGCGATTGGGTCTCATTCGATTCAGAAACAAAGAAATTGTATAAAACGATACCTTACTCGACTTAATTTGAGAAATTTATTCTTCGAATATTCCACCTCTTATTTCGACCTCTCCCGGCGAGAGCCGTCCCCCGAAAACTTAGGGAGGACTCAGCAGATTTCGGTTCTTACAATGTACCAAGACGAAGTTATGTCCAATGTTTCACGAATTTACAAATTTTGTTGTTCATTTGCTCGATTTGGGCTAATTTGTTTCTGTATTAGAAGATCTTAGTTCAAGATATTAAAATATCAGCCACCAGACATCGAACGTCGAAAGTCTAACCAAATTGAATTAGTATATTGCTATTACCATCCTTATCGTCCAGTATGTTTTGAACAATTTTCGAATGATGTAGGGCAGAGCGCTTGTTAGGGGCAGTTGTATCAACGGGCATTTCATTTCAAAATTTGGATATAGGAGGGAATGTAGGGTGGCGGATCCTAGTGGATGTAAACTGATGATATTCAGTTGCTCATGGAAAGTCGGCTTTTATTAAGATTCCATGAATATGGTTAATATAGCCATAAAACTGAATATGGTTATTTTGCGAATATCCCGCCCTGTTTTTCGACCTCCCTCGGGAGGGTTTTCCCCCGAAAATTTGGACAGATTTCGATTCTTATTACCAAGAAGAAATTATGACCAAAGTTTCATGAATGTACAAATTTTTTCCTGTACTATTTATGATATGATATTCTGACCTGATGATGCTTAAAGAGGGGAAACGTTGACTGCATGGTTATTCTTGAGGATTTGGATTCTGATGGTATGGTACTATCGGCATCGAACTTCCGGGCTCACAAAACTTTTTGTTATAAAGGTGTTATTCTTTCGATCACATTTTTTTTTTAAACTATTTATTTATTGAGCAATATTACAATCTGTCTCTGCAGGGAATAATGGTAATAGTGATAAAATAAATCCTTCATACCATATTTACAAAAAAAGAAATAACAACAAAATAAAAAATAAACTTAATACAAGAAATAATAAATAAACGTTTATTTTTTAATAAACTGCTATGGAAGTAGGCTGGGGATAAAGCAATCAACAAGTTGACAGAGATTTTACGGAACATTTGGGAAACTGATAGGCTACCGGATGACTGGACAACCGCTCTGATCCATCCCTTAAACAAGAAGGGTGACTTGACTGACATAAATAACTACATAGGGACCTCATTGATACCAGTTACCTACAAGATATTATCTAAGGCCTTATCGAACAGAGCCGAACCTCAGTTGGATCCACAATTGGGAGAATACCAGAGTGGTTTTAGAAAGGGATGTTCTTGTGCTGAACAGATCCTCAGCTTGAAGTCAATATTAATGCAAGTTAAGCTACCAGGCAAGAAGTACGTAGTCACCTTTGTTGACTTCAAGAAGGCATACGACTCAGTGGACAGAACTACCCTCATGAGAATCCTGCAGAAAATGGGCCTGGACCGGAAGACCCACATCCTTATCCAAACGACACTGAGTAATACCACCAAGTCACTAGTGAAGTTCAGAGGAACACTTTCGGAAAGTTTTGAAATAAAGACAGGAGTTAGAAAGGGATACGGACTTTCGCCCCTTCTCTTCAACTGTGCATTGGACAAAGTCATTAGAGAGTGGCGGAAAGAACTGGATGAACAGAAGATACCAAGCGGTATTTACGTGGGACACAAAGGAAAAGGACTACTAGTGGACTGTTTGGCATTCGTAGACGATCTGGCGCTTCTGGCCGACTCAGTAGAAGTAGCAGTGAAACAGCTCGATGCACTTAAACACCAGGCTGCAAAGGTAGGATTACAGGTGTCACTAAAAAAGACAAAATACCTTATCAACATCAGTGATACTCCCAGCAAACTACAGTTGAAACAGTGCCAAATTGAGAAAGTCAATATATTTAACTATCTAGTAGAATGGCAAGAACCAAATCTGTCAGAAAGGGTAGCACTAACAACCCGGATTAACAAATTAGAGCTGGCATATCGATTGACCAAGATCATTTATAACAAGAAGTGTCTCTCTCGTAACACCGAACTGAGACACTACCAGACAGTTATCCGCCCAGAAGCCCTATACGCTGCAGAGTGTCTGATACTGAAGAGGAAAGGATTATTGGACAAATTGGGGGTCCAGAAGAGGAAGATCCTGAGAAAGATACTAGGACCAATCAAAGTGGACGGAGAGTACAGGAGACGACCAAACCAGGAGCTATATAGTTATACTGAAAAAATCACAGACGTGGCCAGGAAGAGACGTCTGGCTTTCTATGGACATATCACGAGGATGAACCCAACAAGGATGACCAACCGGCTTCTCAACTACTGGAAGAGCAGGAAGATTGTAACACCATGGCTGACAGAAGTGAAGAAAGACTTGCAGGATCTGGAGATACCGGAAGACGACATCAGAACCCGATCACCTCTTAGCAGAATAATCAAACAAAAGATGTTTCACGATAGACCACCTCGTAAGAAAACGGGCGCCCTCTGGACAAAGGAGAGAAGGGAGAAACACAACCAGAGAATGCTGGGCTGGGCAAGCATCAAGTCCCTCTCCAAGCGGAAAAGTTGAGCATCGCGGTCCTTAGGAGACCCATTCGAAATAATAATAAATAAACTTATATAAAATAAAATAAACGTAACACCTTAAACGCAGGCGCACTATTTACAATCAGCCTGGGAATCCCCGAGCCAGGCCTGTCCTCCCACTTATAGATGGAAAAACATGACTCCAGGATATCCCAGCGCTTATCACTCAGTCGCGTCACTGGCATTGAAAGCCAGTGGAGATCAAGCGAGAGCGCTATAACCGCAGACATACAGAACTTAAGTGGAGAATCCGGCTATTGCCAGAACTCCAATATGTATATTTACAACAGGTCTCGGGGCCACTATCGTTTCAACCTTCGGGGAGGATTTTAGGGAAGGGTAGAGCTGTATAAGTATTGTGCTAAGGGATTAGGGTGATGAGCAAAGTTAGAACCAGAGTGAAATTTGGAAAATTTGGATGGAATAAGGTCTAAAAGAAATGTGATATTAAGGTCATGATGTAGGGTATTGTTGGCTACATAGTACGGGGCATTGACTATTTTTCGAAGGACTTTGGACTGAAAGGATTGGATGAGTTTGATGTTCGAAAATTTAGCTGTCTCCCTGAGTTCGAGTCCTTAGGTCCAGAATGGTTAACGAATTGTCTTGTAAATTATCAGCTTGTTGTCAGCTGAAAGCTGAGATTTTCTTTTTAGCAGTCTATATAATTGGGCAAATCGTCGTTTCAGTTCTTGTCTTTTAGGTCTACCATCGGTCACATTTAACGTAGGTAAAAAAAAAAAACATTAGAAACTAAACATAAATCGATTTGATGCATTTAATTTTAGTTTTTTCTAAGGATGGGTTGAGCATATAAGAGTTGGCGCGGCCTTAGAAGATTATCAGATTATTGCTAGCTAAGAGGAAGCAGAGGACAAGGCTCGTATAGTGGGATCAACTTTTTAACTGAGTTAGGAAGCCTATATCCAAACGGTTTCTTGTTTAACGGCCGCCCAATGAATTAATGACTCATTCCCCCTGGAAAGTTGCCCTGAGTCGATACCCTTATCTGATTGAAGGAGGTCCCCGGTTGTCACAGGGCACCTTCATCATAGCCCAATCCCAATCAATATTTCTAGTACAACTCATTCCTTTGCTCCAAGAAATAAAGAATATAATAACGTATATAAGAGAAGATGGCAGAGGTGCGGTCTAAAATGAAATACACAGTCAGGTGATGTACTGCTACATGTGTCTACGCTTCGGCCTAACTTGTAGGCCTTGGGCTAAGAAAAACAAGATACGAGAATAATATATAAGATAAAGATAAATATAGTAGAATTATATTAGAAAATAAAATAATGCACATAAAACTAAAGAAATAATGCATTAAAAAAAATGTATAAAAAGGAAACATGATAAAGTTTCTTTTTTAACGCTTTTAGATCTATAAAAAGCGTTATTCTTAATATATGTGTGTGTGTATATATATATATATTTTTAATAAATGTATTTTATTATATTATATATTTTATTTTTTATAAATATATATATATATATATATATATATATATATATATATATTTTTTTTTCTTTTTACTATTTGTTCAAACGACCGTACAAAGGCTTTTTTTTTCCAAAGAGCTCTATCTTAAGCTACCTCCACACTGTACGACTTTCGAGGCAACTTGTAATTCCACTTTCATTTGACGCAATAGCCCTAAGCTGTGTGGGACAAATTTTAATCACAACAAAAGTAATAAATAATGAATAACCCATTTATTCGTTATTCTATCATTCAGTGAATATATAAATTTATTCATAATTTTTTTTTCTATCAGTAATCAAATAAAAACAATTGTTCGACATCGCATGCCTAACGTTCCCTTCCCCGTTGGTCAAGTCGGATCAACAGTTGTCTGGAAAGCCCACGCAGAGTGGAAATAGCTTTAAATGAGTATCAGTAGCGTATGACTTTTGGAGGCTCGAGGCAGCTTTGAAGTTTTGAGGCCCCATAAGCTTCTTACTCAAAATTAGTAGATGAGCCTGTGTGTAATAATACAATGTTAGTTATCAATTGTAATATTCCATATAATATTGTATTACTACATATAAATACAATTTGATATTATATTTTATTGTTATAAAAACCAATTAGAGGCCCCCATGGCATTTGCTACCTCACCACCTGTTAGTTATGCCTCTGATAAGTATTGTCTAATACAACCCTAAGGAATCGTTAGGAGTTTTATATTTTTGTCAAAATCAGCCGTGTTGTTCTAAAGTGATGATGACCCTAGCTTATACAAAGTGAGATAGGAATGAATGAAGGAAGAAAATGACTGACACATTTTGAAGGATTGTAAAAAAACAAACTAATGTTTTTCGAAAGAAAAAATGGATTTATTTTCAAAAAGTTGAAAATAGTTTTATTTCGGTGAATTTGTAAAATTACATCTTCCGATTGTCGACCGTTATTGACTATGCCGGTGACTTCGGTGCTATAGGGTAGTAATTATATTAAGAGGAGAGTAAAACTGTGAACCTCGACCGTTACGTGCACATGTTGGAGGCTATCCTAGGCCTCCAAGTCGGATGAAATCGACGCAGAGGATGAGTGGTTACAAAGTTGAGCCAAGGCTCATACATCTCGAGGTTCGCATGGAGCTTTGAAGGAAATGTTTCCTGGCACAGGGATGGGGTTGCCAGCACGGCCACCAGATTTTTTTTTTTTCTTCGGGAATATTTCAAGGTAAGGGTGAAAGGGCTTGTTCTCTGATTGTCTCAAAAGAGAGGATCAGGCAAGAATCAATACCATTTCACGGAACTCTCCCGAAGGTGTTATGAAAATTTCCGGGAACGTCTTCGGAAATGCTTTGCCAATAAAACGACCGACATTTGGAAGATGTCATTTTTTAAAACCCATTGAAATAAAACTATGTAATGTACGTTTGAAAAAGAAACCATTTTTTTTTCTAGAGACACTTGCTAGTGTTTTACAACTCTTATGTCAGTTTTTTTTGCCCCACCCTGTGTAAGTGTGAGCTAATATAACCCTAAGGAATCGTCAGCAGTGTTATAACAAACGTGTGAGCCAGCATCCCTAAAAATCAGCCGTGCCGTTCTACAGAGCCGATCCGTCATCGCACCATCTTAATAGCAACATAATACTGCAATGACATAGGGTTTATGTGTCTCTACCGAATTTCGTTATTTATCGGATAATCGGAAGCGTGTTGAAATTCGATTACAAGCATTGATTGAAAGGAGCGAAAGTAAATAAAAGCGTTTAATAAGACAGATATAACCCTAATTAATCACCAAATAAATAGGAAACAGATATAAATAGAAACATGAAAATGAAACGGAAATAGGGTTATAGTAGATAAGAGATACCAAAAGAGAAAAAATAAGAAATAAAAAATGAAAAAAAAGTACTAGATTCGATAACAGTAGGCGAAGGAACGAGGAGGCATTTTAAACGGTGACTATAAAAACCAGTACAAAATTGTTAGTTATGCATATGTATAGTTATGTATTGTATGGTTATCTAGGCTCTCATCAAGACCTGTATTATAATTTGAAAAGTGGGCACACATTAAATCAGTGTATTATTTACCATTCTGTGTTTCTTTCCTGTGTCCTGTTCATTATAAAGTAAAAGTACAAGCGGGAAAAGTACTTCACAGTACTGAAAGTACAGGATTCGTATCGTCATTAGATTATAATAATTTTATTTGTTTTATTTTTAATTTAATGTTTTTAAATGTTTTTTCTTTTTAAATGTAGCTATTTTAAATATTATCGTGTTTAAACATTTCACAGTGTGTCATAGGCGTATTAAGTCGTAGGATCACTTGTACTTTATTTTATACGCACCCACTGCTTCAGAACAAAGTAAAAAAAGTACAAGTAGAAGTGGACCTATGAGTTACCCTGTGAAATGATTAAACACGATAATCACTACTATATATTATTACGGTAGTATAGATCCCTTTTCCGGCTCTCAGGAGCGATGGATTTTGACGATTGAGGTTTCAAAAGAAAGGGAATTTCACGGAGATGTGACGAATTCCAATTTTGTTTCTTAAAATCTTACAAGGGCTTAAATAAAAGTGATGAAAAAACTGGAAGGTTTCAAAACTTTGACGACTGAGAGTCGGCGGATCGAGACGGGATAAGTTGGGTTTTAAAAATTTTGACGCAGGCATCAAAATCACATATGATCCTTTGGATCATATTGGTTCAGCTTTTTAAAGCCTTAAAACCTACCGTTTTCGAGATAATGCACGATATAGGTCCCCACGGGTCCTATGCCATCTTGCGTACGTGCCGTTGTTATGACAACTTTATATCAATTTGAGTCTGTTTACAAACACTTTTAATGAGTGGAAAATTATATATTGTTTTCCATGTCCAACCCTAAAGGGCACTGTTAAATATAAATACTACACATAGAAAATGTTATAGCTGAATCTAATTGACTAACGGCTAAATTGAAGAGATATTTTCCAGCGGGGTAAGCTAATTACTTATTAAGTATGAACTGTAACTTCAACATAGTCAGTACAAACTATGTAGCTACACAAACCTGAATGTTAAATAAACTTTTTTAGTAATATTATATTGTTTACACAAATAAAAATGTTTCCCTAATATCGCTTATACTTCTAATGTATTAGGATCTAATGCGAGAGTTCTCGCTCGGGTATACTAGTATTTAAAATAATTATATTACAAAACAGTAAATTACAACACAAATTGAATAAAATAATTATTATCTAATGAAGATAGGTAATCTGTAACGTCTAAAAACGAAATTGTAGCTATACCTTTCCACTTGTAATTGTCCCTTATTATGAAACAGGTCCTGACCGCAATCCAACCACCATTGATTTCAACAACGGTCAACACTATCTTTATAATATTGTATGAGGCTTCAGCGGGAGTCTTCCAAGAATTTCCACTCGGACTACGAGCTTTTATATACCGAGAATATAATATATTTATATAGAATAAAATATATAGTATTTATGTTTTATTAATCTCATCCCGTCAAAATGACATTCTATGTGATAAGACAGGATATAATGGAAGTTTATTTGGTAAATTATTTCAACTGTATTTATTTATAGATATAGCGTTTTTTTTTTTTTTTTTTTTTTTTTTTTGTTACCGATCATTCATGTTTACTCAGCTCGATTGTAGTGTAGCTCTTATTTTATTTCGGCAAATAGAATTTCTCTTCGATCTCTTTTTTTTTTTTTTTTTTTCTCGTTTTTCCTTTTGCCTATAATTGTGGTCTGGTAAAAATTAAAATTAAATAAACTGTTTGATAAAGTCAAATGCCATAAAAAAGATACTTGGAAAATAATATCTTAGTATATTTAACCGTATATTACATTTTAAAAAAATTAAAAACGCATTTGGAAGATTTGCATTATAATAATTAGGTACCTTTTACTTACTATACAATTAAAAATGTGATAGGAAATCTAATGAATGAGTTATAGTTTGCTAAAAAATAGTTCTGTCTTGCTAACGACGAATAAAATAAATAAATAAAAAATAAAGAATGGTATAAAATGATAATGAGGCTACTAATTGTTCTAAAGAACCAGATCAAACAAGAAGATGGCCTCATTCTTTTCAGGCGAATGTACTAAGTTAGTTCAAACAAAAAATATATCCAAATTTAGATTTTCTAATTTTACTAATAAAAAATATACTTAAGTTATTCAAAACTTTTTATTTGAGATTGGAATTAAAATTCACCCACATTGGAAATACCATATCGTCGTTTAAGCTGTGAAAATTCGAAACTCAAAAAAGTAAATTTTATAGGAAGATGAAAAAACGTTATAAAAATGTATTTTCTATATATTCATTTATTTGTGTTCTCGTTTCAACCATTGCATTGTAGAAAATACATTTTTTTTTTTACTTACGAGATGTCTCTAGAATGATCCGTTGAATCCTTGTATAATAAATGGCCAAAATATCGATTTTTTCGATACGAGCTATATCAGCAATATAAGACGAGCTATATCAGATAAAGCGATGATATGCAATGGCATAATAAGTAAAACTAATTTATTTAAAATAATTCCGAAATAAAAAATGTGCTATAAATGGACTATGAAAGGCAATAATGTCGACAGGATAAATGCAAGACGGATTACTTTTGTAAGATTACAGCAGTTCAACACGTTCTTCAGCACGTACATCATATCTGGGTGACATAGATCCTTCACAACATCCTTCACAAGTCCCCTAGATAGGGGTGACGCAATGACATAAGTATAAAAATAAATAAAACAAATTTATTAAAAGTTATTCCGAAAAAAAAAGGCGCAATAAATAAACTAGAAGTGTAGGGGATTACACTTGGATGTGCAGAGGAGTCCAACATGTTCATTCCCAAGAGTAAAAGTTGTAAAGCGCGGGTTGTGCAGGTGCACAAGCCTTAGCTGGGGAGGGGATTGGCGGGAGGGGCTTCATGAGTATGCCGAGCCAGCAACACCTGAGACTGTCTTTCAGAATACGTCCTTGCTGACGTATACTACGGGTCTCGATGAAATATCTTGGGCGGGGCAAAGGTCTTTCATTCACAAGTCTAGTTGCCCAGCAGTTGATTACCTCGAATTCCCGTCAAAGTTTGTTTATGTGTTTTTGATCTAGTTCAAATTTTTTATTTATTTTTTATTTTCGACTTTTTATTCGATTTTTGAGCCATCTCACGGCCTTGTTTATTCACAGTAGTAAGCAACTCTGACCTTTAAGTTTCTGTTATTTCCTGTTGCTTACATACAGGTCTTTGCCTCTCGTCAGGACATTGTTGAATTTGTCAAAAGTAAATAAGTGTATTGACCTTTTCTGATTTCATGTGTGTTTATGTACCTGGCTTAGCTTATTAGATAGTTGAACTTGACAGGTGTAAATTTTGGAGGTTGAGCCTATGGAGCATGTATCCGAGGTCATTGATCATAAAAATATCCCAACAATCATTGTGGCGCAATTCATAGTCATAACTCCTCCTGCTCATACCCTCCTCCTTTAGTAATCAGTTAATTATGGAACGTCCGACAAGTCGAAATCTGATGCTTATTCTGGTTTTCCCCATATAGTAGTGTGGCGCCAGTGTAGACAGATCCCCCACCGGTAACCGATTATGAGTCTTTCCCGTTCTTTCAACCAGTTGGGAAAGCGAACAGGTTGGAGCCTAAGGTATGAGGAAGATCTTCTATCTACATTTGTTGTAATGACGTCACCAGCGAGTACCGTTAAGCTTGGATCCGCAGGATTTTATTATTTGAAAAATCGGACCGGACAAGTTGCCCTTTTGGTGCAGTAATATTACACGAAAGGTTAGAACATGACGGTATTATCGTAGTTCTTAAGAAATGGTCTTGATATTGTCCGCTTATAAAGTATTTGGATCAACTAGAGAAGTTACGAATAATAATATATGGATTCGATGTTAAAAATAACAGGAAAACTGTCGTGGATGTTGCTGATATGTGTAAGAGGTTTAAACGTTTTTTTTAAAACAAATTGACCATTTAAAAAACAAATCGTTTTATATGAAATAAAAAGAAACGAAATAAATCAACTCAAGGAAAGTTGTTATTTCCTCCTCTCCTCCTTCCTCTTCAACTGTGCTTCAAGTGCTTTTCCATATTCCGTCGTCTTTTTTTTTTTTCAAACCTTTAATTGCATATATTTTCCCAGGTTCCAAGTCTCCTAAGGTATTATAGACAGCCTCTTTATTTATTTTTTTCAATTAGTGACATCTCAACAAAAAAGTTATAAATACTATTTTTCATAGTAACGAATTTATTTGCGAAGTATTTATTCAATATCCTGTTTAGTTTTTTGATACTCGCTATACGGAGAGAGATGCAGATGTTCTGGGCTCAAAGACAGGAGTTTGTCTGGAGGCTGGCTCTATCTATTTATGCAGATACTCACACAAAGCCACTTGGTAGTGTTGGGAAGAGAGCAGTCAGCGGAATTCGAGGTAATAAACTGCATAATAGCGAGGATTGTGAATGAAAGACCATTATCCAGGATATCATTAGGAAATAGAAAGACAAATATAGGATAATAGGTAAAAATTTCAAATAAGTTTATATCTTGACTCAAACTGATTGTTAATTAAGAACCTAAATGCCCAGCAATATGCAGTTGTTTTAATTTATTAAACATATAGAAATTTTATTTTAAAACTTGCAATGGGAGAGACGTATAAGTTAAAGTAATGATTAATAATTGAAAAGGTTAGTGGATGAAGGAGTTATGTAACATTTGTGGTTGAGTTACTGAGTACTTATAACAACTCTCTAAGAGCCTTATTGAACTAGATATTGTGTAATGTAGACATGAGACAAAAACAAAGTTTATTCCTAATAGTAGATGGTATGTACGATATATATTTTATTTTTACTTATTAAACTCATATTAAAACAAAAATTTACACTGAATAAAATGTTTACCACTTGCAGAAACAATATGTCTCCGTAAGAAGTTAAAAAAAAAATTAACTAAAAATGCTACCACAGTAACAACTTTAAATATCTCAAAACAAACTTACGCTGTTACAAAACTCCTTACGTCGATATTTCACCGTCAGTTGACATCCGCATGATGGTATAGAAGGATCAATCTAATTAGTGATTGATAAATTATTTGCCTCTTCTATAAATTTGTTATACCCCCTCCCGCCTATCCCCTCCCCAGCTAAAGCATGTGCACCTGCACACCCCGCGCTTACAACTACTCCCACGTCACCCATACCTGGGAGACAGTGTCCTCATAATAACATAAAGCCTCATAGATATGGGTGGCGAGGTGACAAACGTGTTAAATCGATAAGTACTATGAAATAGTTCATGCCTGTGCTAATTGCTTAAAATTACAGAAATCATATGTTTATATGCAATTTATTAATAGTATTTATTAAATATCTGGGTTCAAAAATATATTTTTTTTTTTTAGATCTGGTGCATCACACAAATTTCTCTTACGTTCCTACAAGAAATACATTTTAAAAGTTAACATTTAGTATCCATCGAAATTCCATTTAGTAACCATAGTAACATTTACTTTCCATTAAATAATATAACAATAGAAATTATCATCTACAACAATCACTTATGTTTATGCGTTTTTTCGACTCTTTCCATTACTTTCAACAACATTATAGGTTAGACATTATTTTTTCTAAAATCGTTATCTATCCAAAGGTATATTATGCATCTATATTACTGCTTATTTCCGGAAATTCCTAACAAGGAGAAATGGTTAATTATCTGGAACAATCAAAATTAAAGGTACTTTGGAGGAAGACATTTTGAAAATGAGAGACTATTCCAGACTATTTCAATAATAATAAGACCTAGCTTATAATAAAGGGCCATTTGATTGTACATTGGTGTAACAAGATTCATCGAAATCGTTAGAGCAATTTTCGAGACATTTGTAAAAATGTGTAAAATCGATGATATAAAGTGGCATTTCTGGTAAGTAGAGAAAATGTCGCTGTAACATCAGAGGCATATAAATACGAAATTTTTCATACTTTTCGTTTTTGAGCTAGCCTTACACATACCCACAAACACCATTTTGTATGAAATATATAGTAAGGGGGAGTATTGCGATCGTGAAAATTTTCGAATTCGAGTTTTCAACGGACATGGTCTGTGTCAGTGTGTCTGTGAACAGCCCAGCTCAAAAACGATAAGCTGTACAAAACTGTCATTACGTATTTAAGGTAGGTATAAGTGTGTGACGTTACAGCAACTTTTTCGTCAAAATCGACAAAACGGAAGTGCCACTTTATATTGATTTGACACTTTTTAAATTTTAAAAATATCTCGAAAACGGCTATAATGATTCTGATGAAACATGCCTGATGTCTTCTCGTTAAAGCCCTTTAATTTTTATATATCTGGTACATCACTGAGAAAATTCAGGGAAAAAAGTTGTAGCCAAAAGAATCTTGTATTTGGGCATCAAAAAGTATGCATTTAATGGTAATTAAAGTTTCTTAAAAACAAAAAAAAGGAATGATCGAAATTAGACCAGTATTAACAAAGATACAGCGTATCTTATAAGGACTACAAGGTCCTAGATAGAAAGCCTAGCGCGTCCAAAAGCAGACGGATGCGAACGAACCTCCTACCACCAAGCCGCCAACCTGTTGTCAACAATACGCTCTGCAATAATGTAATATAAAAATACAAAAGTAGAAATTAACTTAATAATACTTACTTTTATTTTGTATGATGGAAACAAAATGTTTTCATGGAAACTGAATGGAATTTCCATGGAAACTAAACCGAAATTTTTAAAATATATTTTCATCTTGACAAGCCTAAAATATATAGCGTATCGTACTAAAATTGTTTAAAAAACTATTTTATTTACTTTTGTGAGAGAAGACCTGAAGAAGTGAATTCTGCTGAGTTTATAAGTGTTTATGTGAACTCTTTAAAAATCTGTTAAAAAATATGATTATTGCGTGGTAAGTAACCGCACCAGATTTTTGTGATTTAGCACCATTTTTTACCATTTTGCGAGACTTGGTTATTCGAGACTTGGTGACCATAAAACGTGGCTTTTCCTTGGAAACTCGGATTCGAAATTTTTCACGATCGCAATACATTCCCCTACTACATATCCCATATATAGCTAAGTGAAAGTAAAAACAGAAGAAAAGAAATTCAATAAGGAATAAATCATACTTCCTTCTTTTCTATTCGGAAGCGATAAGTGGCCGCAAACTTTGAGGGAAGAACAACGCCGTAGGATTATCGAAAATAAAATACTGCGCTGGATATTAGGCCCGAAGAATGGTGCGATGAATTGAAGAACTAAGTGGAAGAACATGTTATTTGAATCTGAGAAAAATCGAATTTAATGATGTATTGTTCCTATTTTAGGCTGGATCACTTAATTTCCACTTCAGAAAACATATGTATTTGGAAGACTAAACACATAATTCAATGTAAAAGAAGGTTCACTGATGATTAATAGTGTGTGTGTGTATGTATGTATAAGTTAAGCGATGTGACACAAAAAATAATGAAAAAAAGAATGAAAAGGTTGAAAATAAAACTCACTGTTCGACTTCTGAAAACGTACTGACTTATTCTGTCTTATAATCCTCCTTATATATCTTCTACACTGTTTATGTTTAGCATTCATGGTATTAGAAGTAATACTATCCTACTGCCGCTCATAACTTATACATATATATACATATATAGTCAGTTGACATCCGCATGATGGTATAGAAGGATCAATCTAATTAGGGATTGATAAATTATTTGCTACTTCTATAAATTTGTTAATAAATACATTCATCCTCAGTTCTAAAAACACACAAAAAATTCAAAAATAAGCAATTCAAAATATAGTTTGGTATAAAAAATATATATATATATATATACATATATATACTTATTCACTGGGATTAATCAGTTTGTTGTGGTATTCTGAAATGCATTTGTGCATTATTACATAAAAATAAAGTATTTCTCTCCTAATAGACAATACATCTTTGCTATTTCTCTGTTACGTTTAGAATCTTACTACAATTCTTGCTAACAATGGGAATTGAAAGACGCCACTGAAGAAACTCAGGTAGGTATTAACAAACCAAAAAAGGATTCCATCTCAAGTAATCCAGCTTAGTTTGGGGGGAGGGGGAAGGACGGGGGGAGGGGGGAGGATCTAGATCAGCTTGCTTTCTTAAAAACACATTTATCTTACTGGAAAGAGGCCGTGATTTTCCTCCGGTTTCCCCAAGGTCATGGAAACCAACGGAAAAATAATTATCTCAATGGATTCTGAAGAGGGATTTCCTTCTTATATTAAGAAAACACATTTGACAGGATGGTGGTACTATCCTACAATTCACAAACCTTTCAGTTCCGATAAGATTACAATTTCAGCAAACTAGGATGGAACCATCGGGTAAAAGTGTAACTATATTATTCAATGTCCGCGCTACATTCATTCGCATAGTGCATGGGTAAATTATCTTTATAAAATGTGCGTTACAAATATATCATGTTGTATATATGGCTAGAAATCGAAACGAAATTTGCAGTGATACAGACATATCAGGGACGTACTCTGGGAACGAGCCATGCTCGGAAATCATTGTATTTAATTAGTTTAAATGTATAAAAAAAACACAATAGTTTTATGCTGTACAGTCATGTACCTTTCACTAATTTTGCAACTTATATTAAACAGACGACATTATCGATAGAATATAAATGCCAAAATATTGCATTATTATACAACATGTAGATAGCAATATAAAGATAAACAAGATTTAATGTTTTATAATTAGGTGATTAGTAAATCAGAACTTTTATTAAAAAAGACATGAATTTGAGTATTGTTGAAGATACATTTCAATGATTTATATTTAGCTTGAAATTTAAAGGTAATTAACACATGTTTTATTTTTTAAAGGTTACTTTGACTTAATCAAGCTTACTCTTAACATCGTTAAAAATAATAAAATGTTTTCAAGACAGTTTAAAAGGTTATAAGCCTTAATTTGGTATCTTTAATTAACTAGTATTTATTTAAGATAAAAATTTGTTTCATTATTTAATGCTAATTGATATTGAAATATCTTTTTAAAGAGATATTTCTTAACTAGTAAAAGATCTAAGATGTAACGGTTACTGTTGTTATTTCAATACTACAATATTGATTGGCTATAATATTGTTCAATTTTTTGACAATAGTTCATCTAATTTTATCTCGCATGACGAAAAAATTAATAAAGATAACATAGGAACCGTCAGGATGTTAGCTTTATCATCAAAACTCTGCTTCGAGAATATAATATAATCTAGAACCGTCGTACTGCTGACCGTCTGACTCCTGGAGCGGTCAAGACGAAGCAGTATGGATATGACGCCATACCTGGATTGCCGAGAAGTGCCAACGAAATATGCTCCGTTCTGTTACCTTAAAGCCGTAGTCAACTGCCAGCCGCAACTGTGGGCAGTACCAGCGAAATTCTATAACATTTCACACTTCTACGGTTCAATTCGGGTTTTACCATCGACGCGTGTTGATATTTTTATTTACTTTTCAATATTTCTTATTTAAAATGTGCGATGACATCAAAGTTGTCTTGCTCATTTCACTTGTACGAGGAATACCAATAATTTGGGATAAAGCCCTGAGGAAATATTTAAGATAGAAGCCAGTACCATTAATTTTTTTTTTTATATTAAACATTAATTTTATTGTTATTATATATTACATGTTATTATGATGAAATAAATAATCGGGCTGCGGTCAACATAACTATATTATATTACCGTCATGCTTCCTCTCTATACTCATTCAAATACCACATGTTCCAACATCATCATACTTTTTTAATTTCAAGTTAACAATTTGATTAGAAGTTTATGATTGTTTTTAATGTTTAATTATGAATTATGTGAACCAATTCGTTATTTTTTTTATTTATTTTTTTTAGAGTATTTCTATTTTCTCTTCTTTATATTTTTTATTTGTTTTTGTTCAATACATGTTCATTTTTTTCAAGAGAATTCATTTTTTGTTCATATATTTTAATTTTAATTGATGTAAACAATTACTTACTTCTTTATTGTAGTTTTTTGGCCAGATATATTTTTCTTTTTTATTTATTCATCTTTATTATTATTAAGGGACCTAGTACCAGAATAAAGCACGTTTTTTTCTATTCTGTTCTATTTAATATATATTTTAATTCAATTACACCTTATTATTACATATAAATCTTTTAAAACTCTTGGAAATGACCTCATATTTTTTTTTTTTTTAAATGTTCTGTTATTATAATTAGATACTACATATATTATTATTATTTCTTTGTTTTAATATATTGGAAAGTCTTTTCAATTTAATAAATAAATGGAAATTTAAAACTTCGAACATAATATTCAATTTTATTTCATGTAATCTTTTGCACGATTTGGGAAAACCATTCCATTAATGGTTAATTAAATCCCCTCCTGTTCTCAACAATGAAGTATCTTTCACTTTTTATAAATTCGTTATATTGCCAGAAGATGGGCACTTTTTAAACCTCTATAAAAATAGGACTTAAGTAATTACACATTCGACTTACACGAATTGCTATACAATGCCCCATGTGCAATTTAATAAGCCAGACAAATGGCACAGGAATTGCACATTTTTATTATTCTAAGAGGACTAGGAAATAAAAATTATTTTTAATTTCTATAATAATAAAATTAATAATTAGGTAGGGTGATGTGGGGCAAGAGTGCACTACATTTTACAAAGTTCTACTTTACAGGAATGTCAATTTTTTTTATTTTTGAAACTAGATTTTTTCCATTTTTTTTTTTTTTAATGTTCCTTAGACAATTATGTTTAAATTATACATTCAAACATACGTTTTAACTACGTCCATTTTGATGAGATGGTAATTGAATTGAATAGTACTTAATACGCACTAGCCCCTGCCTTAAGTGGATAAGTGCGTACAAGGTATCTGGAAGACTCATTAATCATGCATTAAGGCAAGTGCAAAATAGTTCGCTTCCAGAGGATTATCATGCTGGTGTAATAATCGAGAACACACCTTTGCGAAACCTTGTCTGAGATTCACATTTTACAAAATTCATTGAGTTATGAAAATGGAATGTGGAATATAATGGAATAAATGTATTGACAAAAATATTTTATTTTTTTTAATTCGCTAGTCTGTAGTTGCCTCGTAAGTGTAAGTGTACACCAAGCACACTTGTTACACAACAGAGGCATGCACTTGCCCATACTATCATGTTTCGCTGGGTGACTGCGGTCAAACGCTTAAGAAATAGAAAACTGTAATAGAGGGGAAATGTAAATCACAAAGCATTTTAAAGAACAGCTTCTGTAGGTTCCGCTTACGTCCAAAAACAAATACCTACTGCTGTACTGCAAAAGTTGAAAGACACAACTATATCAACAGGTTGGAACTAATATTTTTACTACTCGTTACACTTCACCTTTGCGAACTTTCGTGACTGATTTCAGATACACCAGTATTTAGGCTCCATGTTCCGTAAAGGACAACGCTTATCAGTTATACGCTTACCAGACAACGTTTACTGGTTTCTATCTTAAATATTTTTCCAGGGTATTATCCCAAAGTATAGGCCTGACTTGCACAAGTGAAATGAACAAATCAACATCGCTAAAAATTAAGTCTTCACACATCTTAAATTAGAAATATCGGAAAGTAAATAAAAATTTCGTCACGTGCCGATGGTAAAAACCTTCTAAGCCGTACGAATGTGTAGGGTTATAAACTATTTCGTTACCCTCAACCATGATTGGCACGATATATAAACCGCATGACAGCGATGAGGCTAAATTAAAATGAATATTACTTTCCCATCCAACCAACACGGGATATTAAACAAACATTCTATTAAATAAATAGTGTTACTCTTTATATTGCTATCTATATGTTATAAATATTTGGCATTTTTATTCTATTGATATTGTCGTGTGTTTATTAAAACTGTGAAGTAATTGTAAAGTGCATGACCGTACAGTATACAAATATAGTATTTTTTTATCTATGTGAACTGATTAAATACAATAACTTCCAAGCATGCTTCGGTCCCTGTGGACTTTCCCTGTAATATCCGTATCACTGAAAACTCCCTTTCAACTTCAAACAATATATGGGTGATTCTCATTTTACGGGCAACATTCAGTTCAATACAAATTTCACTTAATGAGTTAGGTCTAATCTGATTTTTTCCCCCACTGCTGTACGGCGAAGAAACATATCTTCGTAATTGTTCAAGCCGTAAACTTTAGTTGTTTTTTTTTGTTCCGTTACATTGAATTTTTTTAATTTCAAAACAGAAAGTTTTTTTTTTAATGTTTTTATTGAAACGAGAAAATTTAATTTGTTACATTGTACTTGTCTAATCGGTTCATATACCGTTTAGGAACTATCAAGAGATAACTCTGTAGCTATTATCATTTCATCGTGAGACATCGATCGCCATTTTTTGTACATCGTCATCCTTACCCACTATCAACATCTACCGGCTGCCAGCTACACTCTTTTGGAATTTTGGAAAAAAAAAAAAGGCTTCTCTCTCTGTCTCCCAAATACATCGGTCCCATAACTTTCGTGGTAACAGAGATTTTCTCTATTTCTTCGGCATTCATACGTTGGTGGTATATAATAATGAAATTAATGAACTTAATAAATTATTAATTGAACTTCGTAAAAGAGGTTATTAGCTTATTTCTTGGGGTCAATTTATCATAATAAAACAAAACGATTTCATTGAAAAGTAATTTTGTTTACTATTTCGTTATGGATTATGCTTGTTAATTAGTCAAATTTGCCCAATCTTCCAATAGATGTATATTTGTCTAGTTATATAGCATTTCCACGTCAATTGTAACCTTTTCCAAATCAATTATCACCTTTTCCATTTCAATTGCAACTTTTTCCATTTCAAATGTAACCTTTTCCATTTCAAATGTAACCTTTTCAATTTCAATTGTAACTCTTTTCAAATCAATTGTCACCTTTTCCAATTCAATTGTAACTCTTTCCAAATCAATTGTCACCTTTTCCAATTCAATTGTAACTTTTTCCATTTCAATTGTTACCAAACCGGACATGAATAAATTTGATATTATTTACTTTCTTATTGAAAAATAATTATTTGAATTATATTAATGACTTTTGAAATAATTTCGGCATATTCTTTTGACATTTTTTTCGTTTATTAGATAATTAATATTAAGGATTAATTTCAAGTAGTTTGAATTTTTGAAATAAAATTGTTGTTTATTTATTTTTAAATATTTATTACTTATTTAGTGGGGAGAGGGCGGATTTCATCGTTTTGGTGAACGTTCATTAGATTTTCAAAGTTGTTAATGTCAAATTTACTACCGAACTTTTGTTCGGCCACGAGTATTTCTGCTTAATTATAAGTGTTCTAAATTCTTCGGTATAGGTATCGTTTACTAGGTTTTCAAGAGCGCTATTTCCGAATTCACTATCATTTCTCATTTCGCTTTTCCGTTGCTATTGAAGATTTCTATGATGAAGGGATCGTTTATTAGGTTTTCAAGGGTTCTGATTCCATTTTTTTAGTTGGATTTTGGATCGCGCATGCGCGTTTTGAATTTCCGTTACTGTTGGAGTTTTTTTTATGATGAAGGTATCGTTTATAAGGTTTCGAGAGTTCTGATTCCATTTCTTGAATTGGATTTAGGATGCGCATGCTCCTTTAGCATTTCTGTTGCTGTTGGAGTTTTCTATGATAGAGTGATCGTTATTAAGGTTTTCGAAGGTTCTGATTCAGTTATTTGCAATGAATTTTTTATGGAGCATGCGCATTTCTAATTACCGTTACAGTTGACATATGTTTGGTACTGGTATCGATTATTAGATTTTCGAGGGTTCTGATTCAATTTTGTTAATTGGAATTGTGATTGCGCCAGCACTTCTAGGTTCTATAAAACCTAATAAACAATAACTTTACCGAGAAAAAGTTCAATGATTACGGTTATCCAAAATGAGTATGCTCGATAAAATATACAATTCCAACCTTTGAAAACCGAATAAACGGCCCTTATAAACGAAGAAAAGTTCAATAACAACAGTAAATCGAAATGCGCAGACGGAATAAAAATCTGATGGTAAATTCGAAAATATGATGATTGATAACTTGATTATAAACGATACCTGCACCGAAGAGATTTATAGTAATTAGAAATGAGTATGCTCGATAAGAACCTTCGAAAACATAATAAACGATCCCTTTATCTTAGAAATCATCAACAGTAACGGAAAAGCGAAATACACATGTGCAATCCAAAATCGAACCAAAAAAATGGAATCAGAACCCTCGATAACCTAATAAACGGCACCTTTATCATAGAAATCTTCAATAGCAACGGAAAAGCGAAATGCGCATGCGCCATCCTAAATCCAATTCAGGAAATGGAATCAGAACCCTCGATAACCTAATAAACGGCACCTTTATCATAGAAATCTTCAATAGCAACGGAAAAGCGAAATGCGCATGCGCCATCCTAAATCCAATTCAGGAAATGGAATCAGAACCCTCGAAAACCTAATAAACGATCCCTTAATCATAGAAATCTTCAATAGCAACGGAAATGCGCATGCGCGATCGGAAATACGATAGTGAATTCGGAAATAGCGCCCATGCAAACCTAGTAAACGATACCTATACCGAAGAATTTTGAAAACTAATAATCAAGTAGAAATACTCGTAGCCGAACAAAATTTCGGTAGTAAATTCGACATTAACAACTTCGAAAACCTAATGAACTTTCACAAAATCGATGAAATCCACCCTCCCCCCACTAAATAAATAAAAAATAAAAACTATTTAAAAATACATAAATAAACAACAATTTTATTTCAAAAATTTAAGCTATTTGAAATTAGCAATTAATATCAATTATCGAATAAACTAAAAAAAATGTCAAAAGAATATGCCGAAATTATTTCAAAAGTTAATAATGTATTTAAAATAATTATTTTTCAATAATAAAATAAATAATATTAAATTAATTTGAAATTATTATTAAAAATTATTTAATTATTTAAAATTAAATTGAAAATGTTACAATTGAAATGGTATAGCATTTAGTTACTATACTTGCTAAACATTTTGTTTCCCAAACAACTAAGTTACAAATTTCCTTTTGTTGTTTTATTATTATTATTTCGATTCAAAAGAAAATTTTGTTTTATTAATGTTTAACTTTAATTTACTATATTTTTACATTAATTATTTAACCATATTTTTTTGGATGTACACTATATAATTTTCTCGTTTCAAAATTAAAATCAATTTATTTTATTGTATTTCAACCATTTCTTTCCCCAACATTATTTATTTATTTTCTTGTGCTTATGTTTGTTTTTATAACATCGCTCTCCTCAACAATAATAAAATATTAAAAATGAAAATATAATAAAATGTCATTACCTGACCCTGTTTTCTAGAAAGATATAAGAATTTCCTGAGAATTAAAAAAAAAAAAAAAAAAACTCTAATCATCTAAATAGGAAAATAAAGCCTGGCTCGACATTATCCTGCTTTATTGCAAAGAATTCATCATATTCCTCGGTAACCAATCATCGCTAATAACTTGAAATTAAGATAAAGGAATATTTATTGCTTCAATAAAATATAAATTCCTTAGAGCCCATATCATCCCCCCTCCCCAGAGAATATAGCAATGAATAAAATATAAAAAAAAAAGTTTAATCCATTTAAATTTAACAGGATATAATTTGGAAAATGAGCTGCTTTAATTTTTTGTTAGCATCTTCTGATTTTTATCAATGGCGGTGGGAATAATTCACTGCGCAAAGCTGGCCGTTAATTCCACCCCTTTCCCCTGGTGCAGCGCGAGGGACTTTTCAGGAGAAACTTAATCAAAGCGTTATTTTCATTAGAGCGGAGTAAAAATTGAAATTACGATAGTGATTGTCTCCTCCGCCTCGGAAACGGTGGAAAAGTCGAGAGGAATTGATTCGAAAACTCCGATCCTTAAGAAACTGTAGAGGTGCGATTAAAAGGACGAATTTTCACGAAAGAGTGAAACTCGAAAGCGTAAAGCAAAGTTGAGCATTAGATTGAAAATGAATCTTACCATAAAAAACGACTGAATATTTAGTCAAAATTCGTTATCATGAATAAAAGTATATAATATTTACTCATTTCTGCTAGCGAAAATCAATGGCATATTTCCTTTAACCCTTTATAGGGTTCTATAAAGGTAACATGTACCAGAGCCAAACACGTAAATTAGAATTTTACAGATAGTTCCATTGATATATGGTATACTAGATGTCTGCAAGGCTAGAAAAATACATTAAAGGACTATACCAACACCGAAATAGTCGGTAGAGAAAGATTTTTCGAACGCTTGTACCAGTGACCGTCAAGTGATTGTCTTCAAACTAAGATTGTCTACATTTCTGCTCTCAAAAAATTAAAACTCATAAGTATAAAATCATTCTAATTCTTTTGTTCAATTAAAAAAACATATAGCAATATTATTATAAGCCATTTTTTATCATCAGATTTATCTACAGCATAATATTTCAATATTATCGGTGAAATTTATACCGTTTGGTTAAAAAAACTTGGGTGAATCTTGGTAATTTTTTTTTTTTTATTTCAATAATTTTCACTTTAATTGTTATCCAAAAGTACTCGAATTCAATTAAAATTATTATTAATTAATTAATATATAATTTCAGTATAGGTATATTTTACTTGTAATTAAGTTCAAAGATGTTCAAAATACTATTAGTTATAAATAAATCTATTTATAAAAATTATTTACAAAAACAAGAAATGAGGAATTTGAGATTCATTCCCACAGTTGTAGTACACCAAACGTACCACCAGTAAGGATAGATTCGGGCCGAATCGGCAGCATATGAGATATTAAGGTCATTACGGATGATTTTATTTGCGACATAATAAGGAGCATTGAGGATTTTACGAAGGATTTTGGATTGTGGAGAAGAATTCGCTGCTTTAGTAGAGCCCCAAAGTCCAGCTCCGTAAGCCCAAGTAGGCCTTATTACAGTCATGTAAATTGATCGGAAGGTTACGAGCGTTTGCCAGGTGAGTGTTAAAGTAGCCGAAAACGGCGAGCATTTTCTTGTCGTTTACGTCTTGTATGAGGATTCCAAGTTTGAGGTTTGTCAAGATGGAGTCCTGGGTAGCGGATCTGTTCAGCAGGAGTAAATGGAATATTATCAAAGGATACTGTTGGACTTATGTCATGTGTTTACGTCGAAGGGTAAAGGTGATTTGATGGGATTTGTGGAATTTATTTTAATTCTTCAGTTATGACACTAACTTGTTTTAATGATTGAAACTAACCTCCGAGAGAAGGGAGGGGGGGGGGGGCCTTTACACCTGGGCCCTATTTCATAATAAAGTACAAAAGCACAAATGGAAAGGTTCGTGTTAAGAGGTTATAAGTTACTTATCGTCATTAGATAATAATAAGTTTATTCATATTTTTTAATTTATTATTTTTTAATATACCTATTTTAAATGCTGTTGTGTTTCAACATTTTAGCAATAAATAAAAACTATACAACAACCGGTACCTTACTTTATAGGCACATCCTGTTTCATAATAAAGTACAAAACAACAAGTAAAAGTTGGCCTACGACTTACACAGTGAAATGTTGAAACACGATAACATATAAAACAGCTATATTAAAAAAAAAAAAAGTAAATTATATTTAAAAAAAAAGGATTAAATTAGTATAATCTAATGACGATAAGTAACTTCCTGTAACCTCTAAAAACGAACATTTCACTAGTACTAGTATTTTTGTACTTTATTGTGAAATAGGGAGAGCTCTGCGTTGACGCTACATTACTACTCTGGGAGAGCCCACCCTCGTATTTTATAACACAAGTCGTCGCACAGCGTGGTATTTTGTTCATCTAGCCGGCCAAAACTACTTCTTCGGTTTTATTGTTCGAAATTTTGCTTCCTATCGATCTATTGTACATAGAAGTGGTCAATGCGCAATCCTAAAATCAATCAATAAACATAATAGCGTGCGCAAATTAGCAATCCTCTCCATTTTGGCTATTTCAAATTAGAATCTCTATTTTTCATTGTACAATATAACTTAAATTTCATAAGGAAACGACTCGCTTGATTTTTAATAATGCTTCTTGCATGCGTTAAGAATGCACAATGTGCGTAAAATGTAATATTGGGCATTTTTTCTAATATAACGTGGACATATGGTTTTCACTTCTATTTTCAACGTAGAATCACGTGGTGATATAACTTTTTTCATAAAAAAACACCCATTTTAAAATAATCAATGTTAAAATAGGAAAATTAATTGGAGTGTTTTATTGATATACTAATATCTTTATACATTGATATATTATTTTTATTTATTTATTATTTTACATATTTTCTTCTATTTTTACTTGTTTAATTAATATTAGATGATAAGACACGCCTTTTTTGTGCAGGTAATAACCTTTATTTTTATAATCAAAATCCTGAATATTTCGAGCATATTCCTCTGAACGCGGAAAAATTACAACTTCTTGTCTAAAATATGAGATCTCCCCTTAGAATTTTCTCTCCGGAAGACAATAAAATAATATCTGCCCATGAATAATAAGTAATAACTAAAAATTAAAACATCAATTTTTCATAATTTTTTTAAAAACTTACAATTTATGGAAGCACGTTGATTTGCGTTTTAAAGCAACACCCTCACGATTAGTCGTTACTAGTGGCTAACTTTTTCGCAGATGTTGACAAAATTAATTGAACGCTCACATGATAAAAAAAACTCCTTCGGGACTCATCGGTAAGTATGACAAATGCTTTATCGAATCTTGAAATTAACAATAATAAAAAGGTAAAAAATAAACGGTATATTTCCTTACGCCCCATCTCGTATTTTAAATAAGCTCTTTCTTATGTCCTTTCCGCCTGTTGTCTATTATTAATTACGCTTTTTTACATATTTTTCTTGTAATTCATGAGACCTTTGGGAAGTAACAATTACGGGGTTATGTTTAAATAAGTGTTTAGGTAAATCATAATCTTGTTACTTGTGCTTTGTATGTATTATTGTTAAACAAGATAATTTTAAAATTTATTTGCTAATTTATAATATCAAGATTAGGATCGCCAGCCTTTGAACTTTGATCAGCATCTTAGGTCACATATCTTTTCATCGTTTAATTATATAGAGTTCTTGATTAGCTATCGTAATTTAATTATGCCACCCTTGTCTCTCTCGTTCAGACGAATATTAAAAACTGACGCCTAAACAAGGTGAACACGTATATGCTATGTATACACTATACATACGAACATACCATGTACGGCATTTAGTACAATTTTAATGTTTTGCGTTAATATATGTTTATAGTTATATAAAGATCTTCAATGGCATTATAATTTATAATTAAATTCAGGAAAGGCCTGGACCAATGGCTAGCTACCATCAGGAGGCCTATGAAATGGTAATATTCCTCTTTAGATACCTAACTCCCTGAGCAAATACTATTCCATCACTGAATCTAAATTGATTCATTAATACACTAAACGTACACTCAGCCGGCTTTTTAGATAATTTCCTTTCTGGATAGAGACTATTAGAGTAGATATCGGGGAGCGGATCCATTCATATGCTAAGGCAATGGAAATTCAGGGTCCCTACCGCAGCTGTTGGTTACTGGGGGGGGTGTAACTTTCGGATGGACTTGTCCGTTCCATGGACCGCAAGCGAAATGGCCAGCAAGTTAGTGAGTCCCATCTGCTTCGCCGCGTTACCTTTTGTGTAGTCAATACTCAAAGTTATAGTCTCAGGGGTTAGCGATTCAAAACCATTGAAACTTCTTCTTTTTTTTTTCTTCTTTTTTTTTACCGGATGACCACTATACTTGCCGAATATATTAGAACCTAGGACCAGTTATCTAATTATTTTCACATGAATATATCCTATTAATATGATCAACTAGAAATACTTGAAAAATATCGCGCAAATTAAACATCATCTTATTAAGCTGGTGTATGAGTCCGGGAGCCAGCGGACAGATAGGCGAGCATAGAAGTTCCTCGGACATCGGCTCTTAACTTGCACGGAAAATTCAGTAGACGGCTCAAAGCTTGTCAGTTCGCGAGTTTGAGGGTGCTGATTTCGAATTCAAGCCATTTTTTTCACAACATGAAAACAATGGAACATATTAATACTTTTCTTTTTTTGAATGATGAATCCCATTACACGCTCTAAACCATTTGATAACAAATCAAGTAATTACAGACGAAACATTACATTGAGCATGCAGCATCTTCAAGGCATAAAATAATTATAATTTGGAACGAAATAACTATTTACTTTTTTTTTTCTTTATTTAAGTATTTATATATTTTTTTAAAAATGATTTTCAACTTTATGAATGCAAACTTCTCCCTTCCAGTGCCTTTTTTTTTCTTACTCCCCCGAAAATATCAAAGCCCACAAGAGCATGGTCGAGACAAGGTTCTTGTGCCGAAGGCACTCTGACATTTTACTTTTAACCAAACTTTTAGACTGAGCTAGCAAACTTGTTATATTTTTCTCTACTATAATTGATCATTGGCAAGAATAGATCTATTGGAACTTGTAAAGTTCAACTTACCTACTCACAATACTTTTTTCGTAAACCATCAAAAGTGCAATATTGAATTCGAGTGTTATAAATATTTTGAAGCACAATAAAAAGTTCCGTTCCCAGATTGGTGCATTTAATAGAACATAAGTATTCTGCAAATAAGATATTTTTCTTATGTTACTTTTTTATTCTAAATAACAAATTCCGATTTAAACAATTATTTCGTGAAAAATAAAGATTGTAAAAATATTCTCGCAACCAATAGACATATAAACATTGCATTGTTCAGAAATCGCTTTTTTTTATCTAATTAAAATGACATATTATATTAAAATGTAATTTAAAAAAAAAAATTTCCAAAATGTTTGTTGATTATTTAAAACTATACTCTAACAACTCGTGATTTGTAAATTATATGTTAGAAATCTGTTCGATATAGTGCAATATGCGTTGCTTTGTAAAAAAAAAATGGGTTGATCAAAACCCGAATTCGCCAAGAAGGCAAATTAATAAAATAAAAAATAATCGTAGCCACTCTAAGGTCAACATTCGCTCGTGTTAGATTCTTAATTACTATCAAGGTGGCAGGTTGGGGCAAGATTTGAAAACTGTTTTTAAAAGTTCATTAACAACAGGGGCTGAGTAGTTTTTCGGACCATTTTTGAAATGTAATAAAATCGTTTACAATTGTTTGAAGCGTCATTAGAATTCGATACGTCTTTTAAAAACCGCTGTTTCAACTGTCTTAGGATTCGTTAGCAGTGCCTAATTCTGCCCTGAAAGTAGACAGAAATTTTTCTTCGGTTAAATATTCATTAGTGACTAAAGAAATCTGTAAAATGGAAGTAGATGAAGAATAGATGTGCAATGCAAAAATATTCAGTTGACATCCGCACGATGGTATAGAAGGACCAATTTAATTAGGGATTGATAAATTGATAGAAGTGGCAAATAATTTATCAATCCCTACTAAAAATGGTTTAAAAAAATATTAAAAAGATATAAATCACTATGTGAAAATTAATCAATATTGTCGATTAAGAAATAAAGTATTGTAAACTGTTCTTTTAGTAATGAAAATGGTGATGAGAATCCCGAAACGTCTAGAATCAATAAAAAAAATTGAAGCAGTTGGAAGCCTTATTATTGACATGAATATATTTTTTAATATTTGCTATATAATAATTATTGAACATTTTAACTTAAAATTTGCGAATAGTTATTATTATTTATTTCGCATATGAAATAACGTAAATAATAGTTGGGGACCATATTAGGTCAAATAAAAATTACAATATTTTATTTTCAAAATTATTTTAAGCTCATAAACTTTCTCACAATACTCGCTGTTCTCGACAGTGCTGCATGTTGCATTTTTTACATTGCCACCCTCGGCAGGTCCAGAAGAATGAGTTCCTCCGGTATCAGTCCATTACATGAGATCAACATCGGTTGAATCCGGCTTTCCTTCGGACCATACAGCTGTTTCAGCTCTTCAGCCAACTCTACATATCCATTTTTTTTTCCAGCGACTACCCTGTGCAAGTTATCAGATTGAACTCCAATCTCTATGATAAAAGCTGTATTCTTCCCTTTGTCCATTATTAGGATGGCAGACCTATTGCGGGGGAATAGTCTGATCTGTAAGCATAGATTGGTCTTTCTTTTTCTTCACCTTATTATTATTATTTTAAGAAATATGAATCTAACAACTGTAAAAATATAATAATAAAAAAAGTAAATAAATCTTTTCCTTCAGAGAATATAAAGAAACTATATTCATAAATTCCCATCCTTATAAAAACTAATAAAGCGAAAAAAGTTTGAAGTAATACAGTGAAATATAATATGAAGTTAAGGCTTTTCCAAACTTTCTCGAGCTTAAGCCTTCTTTGAGTGATAAAAACCACCGGAATAACTTCAAAAACATTACTTCCCCTATTCTCAGAAGAAATTATTATTTAATATAATTAAATATTAATCATATCTCGGGATAATAAATTAATTCAATTCATAGAAAAAAAAAGGAGATATTTGATGCAATTTAATGTAAAAATCAAAACATTTCAGAAGTATATAAGATAGGGTTCAAAATTGAATGACCAACTTAATTGTGCAAAGTACTTTTAATAACGTAAAAGGTTGATTTAAAAAAAAAAAAAAAAAAAAAAAATATCAAGTTTTAGGAAACCTTAACTAATTTATATTGATAATGATGAATTAATTCTAATCGGATAGAACTAAGTATTAATTTAAAAACAGTCTATATGATTATAACAATTTAGGGAAATAAGTAGTGTACCTACAATAGCAAGAATATTGAACAATTTAATCTTAAAACTCTCCAAACACACCCCCCACAAAAAAAAAAAAAAAAAACAATGTGAAAATGTTTAGCTTATTAGAAATTATACATCCACTAAAAATGGTTTATTTCTGTTTAACTAATATCCAACATTTTTAGCATAATTAATGGTAAAAAAAATAAACAAAATCGTAAGTTATACATATCAATATTTTTGTAACATATTGTATACAATTGACATCGTAAATTTTAACAATACTGTATTTATCGAACATAAATTATTATTAATATTATTATATCGCAGCCCCCCAAAACAGCCCATCGTTCCATTCCATCGGTTGGACTGATGGAATTTCGGATTGACGTAATTTCCAAGAAATACTGCTCAAATACATTGGGTTGCAACATATACACAACATACATATCAGTCTATAATTAGGCTGGCAACTTTTAGTGGTACGTACACTTCCCCTTCGCTCGCACCCCTCAAGCAACAAAAAAACAAATTATCAAACGCTTTTTTGGTGTATTTAATCGAATCTCACATATATATTATGATCATAGGGTTGTAGAGAAATACTTTGCGAACAAATGGTGCTTTGAAAATCTGCTCTAGAACCATTTCGGGCACTGCTAAAGCAGTTTTTCGAGAACAACTGTTTTTACAATTTACCGCAAAAAGTTATCATGATTTTTACATGAAATTAGTATTGCACATAGGCAACTCTAAAAGCCACAATTTAATTCCCCAAACACGTTCCTTCGAAAATTACAAGCCCTGTAATTAAATGTTCAAAAAACGGCCATATTTCGTGGTTGTTGACAGACTTCAATGATTTGAAAGTCCTTCTTCATTCCTTTCGACATTATCACGAAATATTTTCATTTTTCTCAAACAAACAACACCACTTTTCGGCGCGTTTATGAATTGTTTTCACCAGATCGAGAAAGTCCAATGAGAATTCATTTAAAAAAATAAACTATCGCGTCTGGACTGCTTTACCCAACATTTAAGTCAGACAACCCAAGGAATTTACTGTTCTCTTAAATTTTCTCGTATAATGACCATTTGATGCTAATTTCTCGTATGTTGTAATTTTAAGAAATTTACTTATACGGTCCTCCAACTAACTTTCATCATTTAAATTAATTTCACGAATTCCAATATACCTGAAATCGCACAGTTTTATAACAAGTATATTTTTATGTGTATGATTTTACTATTTTTTTTTTTTAATCCCCTCTTGCAATTTTACTATATTTTATCTTCTCTTTTCTATTATTTTTGTATCATGTTTTTCTTAGCCCTCCTGAAGGCCTAAAACTTAAATTACTTAACAAAACTAACAAAGTAACTTAATAAAACTTAAGTTACTTAAAACTTAAGCTACTTTATTCCGAACAAAAATCAAATTTTGAATATTTAATATTGAAATGGAAATTGTTCGTATCAAAACTAGACTGGTTAGCGACATTGGACCCGAGAGATTATTATACATTCTATACACTAATGATAATCCTTGAATTATACCTCATAATGTGGTTATTTGATGCTCACTGATGAGTACAAATTTTCTGCTATAATGGAAGCTACTGAAGTTATGTAAATATGAAAAAAAAAATTTGATTGATTGTAAATTAAAGTAAATTATAGCGCAAAATAGACTTTAAAAAAGGATCTGAAATTGTTGCACACGATTTGATGTATTTTGGCTGTTATATTTTATATTCTAAATGTACTGCATACATTTTAAACCAAAAATCATCCGCGAAAACACAGTGCAATTTTTTGTACAGATAGTTCCGGACAACTGAAATACCCGAGCCTGTTTGTGAAATGATTAAACTTAAAAAACAATTGAATAACAGAGGGTATTGTCGAATAAATGTAAACTGCGTTATCTGTCCTAACTTCGCCTTGGGTTGGTGAACGAAAAAATTAAGAACAAGTTGCATTTTTACAGTAATTATCACATCGCTATGCAAATTTTTCTCAATCTTTCGCTCATCAACCGCAGGCACGTTAACACACATAACGCTTTTTGCATTTATTCAACAACATCCTCTGTTATTCAATTATTTCTTAAGTCAAATCATTTCACAAACAGTATTATAGTTGACCGGGACTTCAGTACGAAAAACAGCCATGTGTATATTTTCGCGGATGGGTTTTGAATTAAAAATTAGGCAATACATTTAGACTACAAATAAAACAACGAAAAAAGCATCCAAACGTGTCCAACAATTTCTGTACCTTTTTCAGAATCGATTTTGTGCTACAATTTGCTTTAATATACAATCAATCAAAATTTGATTTTTCATAGTCACATAACTTCAATAGCTTCCATTTTAATAGACAATTTTTACTGTCTTATGAATGAACACATAATGAGAGAAAATACAAGGATTCATTGTTTTTGATTTATTTGACTTGTCTTATTAAATAATTCAGTCACTATGCAGTCTGGTTCGGATACGAAAATTTCCATTTCAATATTAGATATCCAAAATTTGAATTTTTTTTTGTGCTAAAGAAGCTGTTTAACTGAGCGTCGGCGCACATCAGAACACGACTTAGTGCATCATTACTGGCCCATCCTCTCCCCAAAATAATATGGCATTAATTTAATCAGGTTTACGGGTTTCCACTAATACTAAATATTCCCAGATTTACGCGCATCAAAGCACACTAAGCCAAGATGTAACAAAAACAGCAGCAGATTTACATTAAGCTCTAATCTCACACATATTTATATTTGCTCTCTTGTCCAGAGTTTATGGTTTTTCAATTTGAACTTTGCTTCGCTGTACCAAAACCTATGTTATGTGATTTTGTTTTTTATAGTGTTGAAGTTAGAACTCAATTTAAGTAAGTAAGAAAAAAAATGTTATACAGTACATGTAATCCTGAAATTTTTTTTTTAAAAAACCTGAGTAGTATAGTCACTAAGGTCGTATTTTAAATCATCTTTAATAGTAAATATCAAGTCATACCATCAGTAATGTCGGTTTTTAAAAATCTTTGTGTTTATGTTGATATTACTAATCCCTCCTTTACAATCGAATTTATTTACATATTTTGTTTATTATAGCATTACGTACTCTTCTATTTATTATGTTTTTGTTGCAGAAAGTTAGTTCTTCTTCTACTTCCATCCATCTCAGCCGTGGTCTACCAACTCTTCTGGTGGCATATATTTTTTCATCAAGGATTTTTCGTGGTATCTGGTCCCGTGTCATCCTTATAACATGACCAGCCCACCTAAGCCGTCCAACTTTGATGATTCTCACGATGTCCGGGTTCTAGTATAGCTTCCCCAGTTCTGCGTTGCTTCGTATTCTCCATATTCCATCACAATTTATGGGGCCAAATATTCTCCGCAATATGTGTCGCTTAAATCGGAGGACAAGGGATTCTTGGGCTCTTGTTATGTTCCAACACTCCGACCCATAAGTTAGTACCGGCCGAATCAGGGTTTTATATATGCTTAACTTTGTTGCACGGGAGATCGCTCTGCTTTTTAAATGCTTATGGAGACCAAAGTAGCGTATATTGGCTGCCAAAAGTCTTCTCTCAATCTCTGCCTTAACATCATTGTTGGAATTCACCTGGGTGCCCAAGTATATAAACTTTTCAACCCTCTCGAAAGTCTTGCTAACAATCTCTACCTGTGGGGGAGTTCGAACAGCATCCTGAGGCCCTGCGAGCATATATTTGGTCTTCGCCTCATTTACCACTAGCCCCGACCCAGCTGCAGCTCTCTTAATCCCAAGAAATGCCCTGCTCATATCTGCATATATTCTGGCAATATCAACATCATCCGCGAAGGCCAAGATCATCGTAGATTTATTAAATATCGTGCATCCTAACTGAATTCCCGATTTCCTCACCACGTATTCCAGAGCCAAGCTGAACAGTACGCATACAAGGCAGTCCCCTTGCCTAAGTCCTTTATACGTGTGGAAATTCTCAGATGTGTATCCCTGGACTCGAACTTTGCAGTTAACTTCTTTCATAGTTAACTTTATCAGGCGTACTAGTTTAGCTGGTATTCCCATTTCAAGCAAAGCCTGGTACAGTTCTTCTCTGTTGATGCTATCATAAGCTTTTTGGAAATCAACGAATAAGTGATGTGTATTTATCTTGTGTTCCCTTGCTTTCTCCAAGATAATCCGCACCGAGAATATCTGGTCGATCGTGGATCTGCCCCTCATGAAGCCCGCCTGGTATAATCCGATTTCCCGTTCCACAAATGGGATAAGCTTTTTGTGTAATATCTTCGAGAATACCTTATAGCCACAAGATAGCAGGGAGATTCCACGGTAATTATTGCAATTAAGCACATCACCTTTCTTGTGTATTGGGTATATTAATGTCTTATACCATTCATAGGGGATTTCTTCTTTATGCCATATGTCCATAATAACGTTGTAGAGGAGCCCTCTCAATTCTTCACCCCCATATTTGATCAGTTCACCTGGAAGCTCATCAGCACCAGGAGCCTTATTATTTCTTAATAGCTGGATAGTCTCCTCAATGTCTTCCAGATCAAGCAGGTCTATATCACCTGTTGGCATACTTATCTCCGATCTATTCTCCTCCATCTCTCCATCGTTCAGGAGTAAGTTAAAATGGTTTCTCCAATTTAACTTCTTGTTCGTGACCAGATTTCACTCAGCATCTCTACACGCATTCAATCGAGCCTTAAATGGTCGCCGGCTTGTATTTATTTCCTAATGAAATTTTCTTATTTCATTGTTGCCTCGAAATTTTTCAATATTCTCAAACCGCTCTCTTTCAAAGTTCCTCTTTTTCATTTGGAAAAGATGCTTCTCCTACCTTCTCCTCGTCCTGTATTCCTCAACCGATCCCCTGGTATGTCTCCTCTGAATCATTTGCCCACATGCCTTGTTCTTTACATCAGCGGCACTTTGGCATGCCTCATCGAACCAAGGCTGATTCCTTGTTATTTAACAAGGAAACAGAAGGTAGTCTGTGCTGAAATTTCAATTAAAACGGATCTCCCCAAAATACCAAAAAATTTTAAAAGTTATGCTTTGGGAATTCGATAAAGGAGAAAATGCTACTTTGACTTATCGGAAACTTGTAGAAATATTTGGAGAAAACGTCATTAGAGAATGGCAACTGCAGAGGTCGTACGAAAATTTTCGAGAGGGAAACCACAAACTTGAAGACGAACCTGGGACAGATCGACCAATAGAGCTTGACGACAAACTCCTGCAGGCTACTGTTGAAGAAAATCCTGTTGTAACAGTTGAAGAATTAGCAGAAAAACATGGATCGACACATTCTACTGTCCACCGTCACTTGCCATCAGATCGATCCATTTTAATTGAAAGTTCAGCACAGACTAACTAACTTTCTCCAACAAAAACAAGATAAATAGAAGAGTATGTAATACTATAATAAACAAAATGTGTAAACACAATTCAATTTTAAAGGATGGATTAGTCATAACAACATAAACAGACAGATTTTATGGGAAACCGGCATTATTTATAGGATGACCCGATAAAATACAAAGTTGAAAATATCAAAATGGCGGGGGTTTGGAAAAGTTGAGACTCCCAAATGGTACTTCTCTAATACCAATTTAATTCACATACAAATTTTCAACCCCCTAACTCAATTTAGAGGCGCTGTAGGGGTGGGCAAAACCGTGAAAAAACATTTGAACATGACCAAATTTTGTTTTAAATTTACTCCCGCATCTATTGAATTGCTCTTACTAGAAAAACATGTATACTGAATTTCAGCTCATTTCATCGGAATAGGACCACTGGAAGTGCTAAGATGTAGAGGGAAAAAAATAATATATATATATATATATATATATATATATATATATATATATATATATATCAGACATCCCCGAAACCGTGTTCTAGTCAGGGATTGAAATTAACTCCTTTTTTCTCCCCTAGTGAATAGGCAAGAAATGATTTTTATATAAAGTATCTGAAAATAAAAGTCATATCATTTTTTACCTAGAAAAATAAAAGTAATAATATTGGATCTTGAATTTTTATTAATATTCGAGGATGAATATTAACACATTGTGGTCGGGAACTGAACAATAACACTTTATAATAATTTTGTGACGGTGCAAAAATCAATATTCAATATTTTTCAAAATATTGAAAAATATGCGCGAATTTTATTGCTTTGTTTCCCTCGACGTGTTTTTACGTTTTGTATAGATGAGTGGTAGTCATCTATACAAAATGTGTAACTACGTAACCCGCGCTCTACTCACAGTTTGCGAAAAACGTATTTTTTCGTGTCCCAATCATAACGTGTTAAGGATTTTCGATATTAGGTTATCCATAATTAGGTTATGAAAGGTGCTGATTATGGAAAACAAAACGATCGATTTTAAAATCGCGCGCTTACGTATCGATTTATTTTAACAATCCGGATTTCCTTGATATTGAGGTCCATTATTAGATTATCGAAGGTGCATATTATGAAAAAATTATTAATTTTTAAATTGTGTGCTCACATATAGATTTATTTTAACATTTCGGTTATAATCGATATTGAGGTTCATTATTGGTGTATCGGAGGCGCAGTTTCGGCGATATAGTGAGCTTGTGTTAGATTTCCAATAATTAATAGAATTTTCTAGCCATTCTATTAATTATTACTTATACAGAATATTTCGCTACGGAGATCGTTTAAGTATTAATAATATTATAATAATAATTAATAACGGATAATAATAACGGAATTAAATATCTAAGAAACCGAAAAAACAATATAAATCGACACGCGAGCAAATCGATAAAAATTTTCATAATCACCTCCTTCGAGAACCCATTGAAGGACTACAATATCGAAGATATCTGAAATGTTAAAATAAATCGATACGAGAGCGCGCGATTTTAAAATCGATACTTTTTCATAATAAGTACCTTCGGTAACCAAATAATGAACCGCAATATCAAATAAATCAGAAATAGCAAAAATTAATCGATACTTCATCGAGATATTTTAAAATCGATATTTTTTTCATAATCAGCACCTTCGATGGTCAAGTAATGGAATATCAAGGAAATTCGAAATGTTAAAATAAATCGAAACGTAGCCTGCAATTTTAAAATCGACATTTTTTTCATAATCAGCACCTTCGATGGTCAAGTAATGGACCTCAATATCAAGGAAATCCGAAATGTTAAAATAAATCGAAACGTAGCCTGCAATTTTAAAATCGACATTTTTTTCATAATCAGCACGTTCGATAATCAATAACGGGCCTCAATATCAAGGAAATCAATAACGTTGAAATAAACAAATCATGAATTTTATTTTTCAAGATCAAAAATAATTTATTTTTGATATTGAAAAATAAAAGCCAAGATATGACTTTTATTTTTGAGATGCCAAATATAAAAATCATATCTTAAGTTTTATTCACATAGATAGAAAAAATAAGAGTTAATTTCACTACCTGGTTTTATGGTGATGATATAATTTTCGGCCAAATTTCATAGTACTTAAACCATGATCCATTCTTATAATTGGGCCTACTTTAATTTCATAAATTTAAGACTCTAGAATGTTATTAATATACTTTTCATTACCAATTAATTAATAATATACAAATAGAATAAACATGTAATGACGTATGTATTTCTATTCAGCTAACACTATAAAATGAAAAATGAAATAAAAAAATCCAACTTTGATTCGCAGATAACAAACGGCTTTACATGTTCCCAGTTAAGAGAAGCAGATTTCCAATCAGAGGATATTTTTCACGCTAGCAAGAATTTCATATAATAATACAAAAGTAGAAATTATTAACAGCAACAATCACTTAAGTTTATGCATTTTTCGTCACTCTCCTTCACCTTCTAAGTAAGAGTAGATCGTAATTACTGAGTACCTACTCAAATGGTGGAGCACCTTCTCAGATATATTCAATTAGAAAGGTGATCAGATACTCTGAATCGATAATAAACCTATATTTGGAGCACTTGTTCCACACTTAGCAACCATTGTTACATTCCATTGTGTAACATCTTTTTATTCACATCTACTCAGTTTTTTTAGGAATGACTACGAGCTCAGTTTTATCCACTTCATCTAATCATTGCTCTTTTGCAGCACCAGCAACTAAGGTTAGAGTCCACTAAGCTCTGTGTAAGCGAATTTGTGGCTCAATTCTGCAGACGAATGTTTATTCTACCATAAATCCGCTATAGGAATTTGGTCATTTATTACTTACAGCAATATAAGTCGGCAATAGGTGAGGAAGGAGAAGACAATAGGTGAGGAACACGAGGGCAGGAGTTGCTTACTTGCGCTAAGCGAATTAAAACTTGTAATTTCCATTAGGAGCTCTTGATTGCCGGCTCAGAGTCCTGTGAAATTATTCACAAATATCTGTTTGGAATGTGACAGGAGCAATGAAGGCAACGTCTTCCATTACCACGATTAAGCTCTACTCACTAATTTTGTTAAATCTACATCAAGCAACCTCAAGGAATTAGCATCCCCCCCTCTCAGATAAAATTATCTACACCGTTTCTTCATATATTGTTCCAAAACGGACAAATACGTTTTACTCTACTTACAAACGAACTTCCTGCTGTTGCAGAGTGTATGCTGCTTGAAAAGTAGATGGTATAATTAAGAGTTACTAACCTAATTATAATTTTAAAATGTAATTTAGTTATTTTAATATTGGTTTTTTACTTATTCTTTTGTTTGTCGTCAGGTTTTTTGATACACGATTCGATCATGAGATTTTCCTTCACATTTTTTATTTGTATTATTTTTTAATTCAAAGAAAAATATGCATCTTTATTGATATTCTTTATATTATATATTTATTCTTGTCCAATGGGATCGATCGGTATGCACTATTCTTGCAGAATTACCCCCAAACACATCTCATGGGATTATTCTAGTTAGCTGGTATGCATTATTGCTAATATTATATGGTATGGCGAAATAACATTAATGATATTTATTATTTTATATCTCATACGAGAATATACCAATATTCCAACATAAACAAAACGTTGTGTAGATTTGTGAACAAAATAGTTTTCAAGGAATCAAGTTAACCAATTGCCTTTTATAATCCGAACTTCCCTACAACTTTTAATTCAATTTAATCTTCTTTGTTCTTGTATGTTCACCCCTTTATACTTAACTGTTTTTTATCTTCTTTTTAATTAGTTTTCTTTTCTTCTCATTTCTTTCAAATATGCTGTGTCAGCACTTCTCTTCTTTTTTTTTATACACCTTTTTTGTTTGTTTGTTTTATGTTATCTACATGTTCTAGATTTATAAGCAATATGTCCGTTTCTTTATTTTTCTTCTTTTTGATTTGAAAATATTAAACTGTAATTACATATATTGATATAAACTGTGATTATACCCACATAGCAGCGTGAGCTTGATTATTTCATTAACACAAATAAAGTATATATATATATATATATATATATATATATATATATATATATATATATATATATATATATATATATATATATATATATATGTGTGTGTGTGTGTGTACACATGGATATGTCTATTTTTATACCGTAAACTAGGGTAACTTCAACAGTGACGGATTAACCTTAAGACAATCGTTATTTCAAATTTGACTTTTTAAGCGGGCTCATAGTGACTGCATTTGTATAAAGACAACCTAAAATTTGAAACTCCATGTCCGAAACCAGAACTTTACGGACCGTATTTTTTTAAAACTGTTATATTTTTTTTTCTATTTCCTTAGTTACTTTTATATTTATACCTTTTTCTAACAATGAAAATTGTTTTTCACAATAAACTGACATATATATTAGGGTTACAGTCAAATCTCTTTTTTTTTTTCTTTTTTTTAGAGAATATTTGAAAAAAAAATATTTTAAATTTTCTTATGTTTGTACAGTTGAACATTTAATTGTTTTTGTATTTTTGGTTAGTAGAGACAGGTTGGAAACAGGTGGAGATATGATTTTTATTCACTTATACAGAAAAATAAAAGTTAATTTCAATCACTGATTTTACGATAATGATATAATTTTTGGGCAAATGTCACAGTACTTAATGCATATGTTAGCATGCATATTCGCTATATTATCCATTCTTATAATTGGGCCTACTTTAATTTCATAAATTTAAGATTCTAGAATGTTTTAATATATTCTTCATTACCTATCAATGTATAATATAAAAAAAAATAAACATGTAATGATTAAGATCGAAAATTCAATAAAACTGAAATTCTGAATAAAATTCTGAAATAATTAAAATAAAAGATAAATAATCGGAAAAAAACAAGAATAAACTAATAAAAAATACATGAAATACCTGAAAGAATAATTAAACGTTTGTATATCTTTGTGTCCTAAGCCTTTCCAGTAGAATAAAATATATATATATATATATATATATATATATATATATATATATATATATATATACACTTTTATTTATGTTAATGAAATAATCAAGCCCACACTGCTTTTTGGATATAATCACAGTTTATATCAATATATGTAATTACAGTTTAATATTTTCAAATCAACCAGAAGAAAATAAAGAAACCGACATATTGTTCATAATTCTAGAACAAGTCGTTAACATAAAGCAAACCAAAAAGGAATATAAAAAAAAAAAAAAGAAGAGAAGTGCTGACACAACATATTTGAAAGAAATGAGAAGAAAAGAAAACTAATTAAAAAGAAGATAAAAAACAGTTAAGGATAAAGGGATGAACATACAAGAACAAACAAGATTAAATTGAATTAAAAGTTGTAGAAAACTTCGGATTATAAAAGGCAATTGGCTAACTCAATTCCATGAAAACTACTTTGTTCACAAATCTACCCAAGATTTTGGTTATGTTGGAATATTGGTATATTCTCGTATGAGATTTAAAATAATAAATATCATTAATGTTATTTCACCATACCATGTAATATTAGCAGTAATACAAACCAGCTAACTAGAATAATTCCATGAAAAGTGTTTGGGGGTGATTCTGCAAGAATACTGCATACCGATCGATCCCATTGGATAAGAATAAATATATAATATAAAGAATATCAATAAACTTGCATATTTTTAAAACACTCAATTCCATTGAATTCCATGAGTTTCCATTGAATTCCATGAGTTTCCATTGAATTAAAAAATAATACAAATAAAAAATGTGAAGGAAAATCTCATGATCGAATCGTGTATCAACAAACCTAGTTATCTCTGTCTGACGACAAACAAAAGAATAAGTAATAAACCAATATTAAAATAACTAAATTGCATTTCAAAATTATAATGAGGTTGGTAATTCTTAATTATACCATCTAATTTTCAAGCAACATACACTATGCAACTACAGGAAGTTCGCCTGTAAGTAGAGTAAAATGTTTTAGTCCGTTTTGGAACAATATATGAAGAAACGGTGTATGTAATTTTATCTGAGAGGGGGGATGTAAATTTCTTGAGGTTGCTTGATGTAGATTTAACAAAATTAGCGACTAGAGCTTAATTGTGGTAATGGAAGACGTTGGCCTCATTGCTTCTGTCACATTCCAAACAGCTATTTATGAATAATTTCACAGGACTCTGAGCCGGCAATCAAGAGCTCCTAATGGAAATTACAAGTTTTAATTCGCTTTGCACAAGTAAGCAACTCCTGCCCTCGTGTTCCTCACCTATTATCATCTCCTTCCTCACCTATTACTGACTTATTTTGCTGTAAGTAACGAATGATCAAATTTCTGTAGCGGAGTTATTGTAGAACAAACATTCGTCTACAGAATTTTCATGGAGAGAGCTCAATGGAGCCACAAATTCACTTTCATAGGACTCGAATCTTAGTTGCTGGTGCTACAAAAGAGAAATGATTAGATGAAGTGGATGGAACTGAGCACGTGCTCATTCCTCAAAAAACTGAGTAGATGTGAATAAAGAGACGTCACACAATGGAATGCTTGCCAAGTGAAGAGCACGAGCTCCAAATATGGGTTTGTTATTGATTCAGAGTATCTGATCACCTTTCTAATTCAATAAATCTGAGAACGTGCTCCTCTATTTTAGTAGATACTCAGTATAATTACGATCTACTCTTTCGTAGAAGGTAAACGAGAGTGACGAAAAATGCATAAACATAAGAGGTTGTTGCAGTTAAACTACTTTTATATTATTAAATGAAAAATAAATGTTTCTTTGGAAACTAAATAGAAAATTTTAATTTATTTTTCAAGTAGTGGTAAGTGAAAGTTGTGTTATGCACGAACTGTGCCAGATTTAAAAAATAAAATAAAAGTGGTTAAACAAGCGAATATCCATAGTGTTATATCACTGAACATATGTTATCTGGGCTAATGAAAGTAAAGAATCATATTATTTTGCATAAAAAATGTCGTGGAAAATTCTAGTTAGCATGAAAAATATTCTCTGATTGGAAATCTGTTTCCCTTAACTGGGAACATCTAAAGCCGTTTGTTATCTGCGAATCAAAGTAGGATTTTTTATTTTTATAAGGTTAGGGGAATCAAAAAAAATCCGCAGAAAGAGGCTCTGATTGGAAGCAATTATCAAGGGTTGTAACAGGTGTATGTGTTAGTTTTTATGGAATGTACCTCGGGTAGGAAATGTCTTAAAAAAATATTCCACTGAATCACACCTTCCTGGAATTTCAAAGGTTTGGGAATGGGATAAAATATTAGTCATCATAAACTGATTCTGTGAAAACCGGATGTATTGATAAAGAATTTTAATGTGTAAAGAAATACATTTAAATTAATTATTCAGTCTTCAACATCCTTTCCTACAGTATCCTTTAATAATGCATACTTCACTTATTCCTGTTGAACAGATATGCTACCTAGGACTCCATCTTGACAAGCTACTAACTCGGAATCATCATATAAGACTTATATAAGTTATAAATATAATTTATAACAAACAATTCATCTGCACGGCTATGATACACGGATTTGAGCTTTAGGGCTCCTCTGAAAAACAATCATATTCCTCCCTTAGCCGAGTTAACAATCTGAATTCCATCGTAAAATCCTCAATGATACTCACAATGCCACAAATAACATTTTAAATAATGACCTTAAGGGCATCCGAGATAGGTAACGTTTTCGAGTTATCAAATAACTGATCAAAGGAGAACCGGCTTCCACAAGAATGTGTGAAGAATACTTAATAAAGCACATCTACCAAGTTCAGCAAAGAAATTAACACCAGAATAGTGGCGGGTAATAGAGCTTACTATGCAAAACTGAAACTTCTCAAGTATCAAATGGGAGCTTAATGTTTGTCCCAAGATGACTGCCGTAAACTGAGAGTGTTCGAAAGTAACAGTATCAAATCAAGTAGGCTAAAATAGGCAGGACATGTATCAGAATGGAGGGCTATATATATATATATATATATATATATATATATATATATATATATATATATATATATATGGCGTAGGAGTGATGACCCTACCCCGTGTACCTTAATTGTGAATTGCCGGTTTGGTCCATGGACGGTCTGTCTCGGGGAAAGAGATATAGGTCCTCGTGCGCCTGCTGATTCCGAACAGCCATAATCCGTGGATCTAGACCGATTTGTCACTGTCCTTGAACCCGGTGAGTCGGTGGGAAGGACACTGCCGAATTAGCCCCAAAGGAACCGGTTATGGAGCAATGGGCAGCCTGCCGCTGCACCATGGAAACCATGGTTCGCAGCAACGTGAGGTTGGGTGACCCCCTCCAGGCTGTCTGTGCTCCCGCAAGCAATAAATGTTTGTAAGAACACCACATCGCGCGGCCAAAGATCTACAAGGTCTATAGAGCCAACCGAAAAAAAAAAAATATATATATATATATATATATATATATATATATATATATATATATATATATATATATTCATTTTCTTCGTATCTGTTATAGCTTTCGAGATAATTGCTGTAAATGGCCGAGTAACGGGGGTATAAAATCTCTAATCGGCTGCCATTTGAAACGAAAAGGTGGATTTAATGTCGAGTTCCGAGGATCATCTGGGGTGATCCTGGGGTGACGTTGGTGACAAATCTCAAGAATATCTTATTAATTTATTTATATTTTTATAAATATATTTGCAAGTTTTATTCACAAAAAATATTTACCATTTTATTGTCAATGATGTCATTCCATTGGCCCATTGCTGATGCTCGTTTATCACTTGTCAATCGTGTGAAGTTGAGGCACTTTGAGACGGAACTGCCCCAGGAGAATGCCAGTCTGCATCGATCAAGAGGAAGTATTATTTTGGCAGCTTCTCCTGGAGCGTAATAACTACCCCACTGGAAATCTAAACGCACGAATTTTATTTTTAAGAATTTATTTTTTTCATTCTTGTGGCTCACTTTCTTAATTCAAACCTTCCAATTAAAATCGAACATTCTCGTGAGTATTTTATTTATTCTTATCCCCATTATTATAGGGTCAAGACTCCAGACAGAGCAAAGGCACCCAACCTTATCAGTGGTGGAATAGATAATTTCTAAGTCCGATATGAAGTATAATGAACGCAATTTACTTCAATGATAGGAAATCATATGAACAGAAATGTTTTTTTTTTTTTTTTTTAATTTTCAATGCAGAAAGAAAGTCACGATTAAGTTCAGTTAACCATTATTTTATCAATAATTAACTTTCCTTGTAGACATTCACGGGACATAATCGAAAATCTAGTTAATCGATTCGTGTACGTTTAAACCCAGGCGGCGATGAGCATATGAGAAATCAAAACGAACAACTGACTTCAGGCTTTTTAAAATTAAATTTTAAGTGTTCATACAATTTTTTTATCTCCGTCCGGTTTTATTGCGTTGTATTAAACTTGAAACAATGTCATAGAAAAGTGTTCAAGAAACGAGGCATATACATTGCTCATTATTAAGTTTAAAGCCGTCAGGAAATTATGAACTTGATGCACTTAAATTTGGCTTTCCAATTGCCAAATTGTTTCACAAAAGAAAAAATAAATTTAGAAATTCTATCAGGCAATCTGGAAGTGCGGGTCACAAGTTTTCGTGAGAGCTACTGTCGGTAATTAATGATGAGTTTTAATTGCCTTGTTTCAATAAAGAATATAATTTTTCCTTGGGAGTTTCGCCTTATACGCCAATAATTTTTTTAACACTTATATTCACAGCAATTTCACTAAATATTACTTATTTCATTTATTTTATTAACTGGTCGAGGACATATTAAGGAAAAAAATATACATATCTTACATTTTATTTTTTGGTTCCTTAACTTTAATATAAAAAGGTTCTAAATAGAACATATCAAAGTAGTGTACAGTTGCATGCATCAATAGCAATTGCCACTAGTAATTGGCAAATAATAAAATTACCAAAACGTGGAGGTTTTTGTTAATTTTTTGTATTAAATGTTAATACAAAGAAAGCTCACGACAAAAAAAGTCATTTATGAAATAATGCTTCATAATTTAACAGGTTCTCACAAAAAAATTATCATAAAAATTAATTAGTTATTAATTTAAAATAAAAGCATAGATATCTAAATAATTTATGTAATTCTTCAATAAAAATTTATATTTTTTAAATTTCGATTCTTGGCGATAGTTTTTTTATTTATTTTTTTTTATCCTATTTTCTTTTATTTGACACTTCGCCTCTCCATTGCCATTTATATTTTATTTTAAACGGAAGCTTGTATGCAATTTAAAGGGAAGGTGGGACAACAGTGGGAAAAAAATAATTTATGTAATAATTCCATAGACTGTTTTATAGTACCGCTTCGTTTATAAGCATATCTAATTTTCTTGATTGAATGACGTTATTGGTACATAATTTATCTTCTTAATTAGTTATTGGTTTGATTTGAGGTCAATCGCCTTTTACGTGGTTCAATATTTCTTAAGGGTTTTTATACCGAAGAAATTTCATGCGATTTACTAATGTGTAGCTTTATCTAGGTTCACAGTGTCATAATATATTATTATAATAATTATACATTATATCGAGCAGAGGTAAATATAATATTTCCAAAAGTGTTTTGATATATATATATATATATATATATATATATATATATATATATATATATTGTTATATATATAAAATAATAATATTATTTGCAAAAATACCAATTTTCAATAAAGCATTTTTTCCTCCTCACTCCGTCGAAGTGTAATTACTAACTTCGCCCATGTTGCGGTGGAATGGTGTGAGCCGGAAAGTCCGGTTTGCTACTTACAGTTGCAGTTGGTCACGAAAACGTTACTGTAAGTCCAGCCTAATCTCGACTGTGACCTGGTAAAGCCTGAAGTAGGTTCCCCGTCTAAACCCCATTTGTTGTAAAAACGTTTCTCTCACTAAGCTTAAGGTTATAAGGCGTTTGAATAAAAGACAGTTAAATTAATGAAATGTTTAAATTAAGTCCAATGAGAATTTCCCTCACGAGAAATAAATAACACATGGTACATAAGTGCATAAAATATACGTTATCCCATAAATATTTAAATTTATTTTATCAGTCTATGAATATCATTAAAAACCTGGTATGTATTGAAAATACAAGTTCCTGATAAATTAATCCGCCAAAATGCGGTACGAAATATATAATAGCTCCTTTAATTTTTTAACAGTAATATTGAAATATATAAAATTATATTAATCATGAGAAATTATTTTAAGGTAAAAAATAAAAAACGAACCATTTAAATATTTTCTAGTAGGTAAAGAAAAAAATTAACTTTTCTAAAGAGCAATAGGCCTCGAGGTAAAAAATGAAAAACGTTTAAAACTTGTTACAAACAATTTTATTGAAGTTTTTACCAAAAGTAAGGTCATTTTCAAGTGTTATCTAAAAATTTATCATATTCTGAAAAAACAAATATCTTAGATTTATTTATAATAACAATATTAAAAATCTTCGAAAATTCAAATAGAAAAAAATAACATACATGGGCCATTCTTCGAAAATAGGAAAATCACAGTCCCATGAAGAAACCAGGATATTTCGAAGCATCTGCCAGTAACTTTTTTCATTGACTTTGATAAAGCTTGGTCTTAGATTGTTTTGTCAGGATTTAGTTTTCATGTTTTTCATGTCAGAAAGAAGGATATTACGAAGAATCTATGGCACAAGAATAGTAAATGGAAACTACAGATTGAGATCGAACAAGGAAATTTATGAGCAGGTAGAAGATTTAGAAATTATATTGACATTGAAAATTGACAAAATATATAACCTGAAACGTGGTTATGCCAAGCAGATGAAGGAAGAATTAAGAAGACTTGGAATCACGGACGAAGACTGCCAGGATGGAGACGGATACAGAGAACGACTCAACAGCATTAAAGTTCTTGTTGAAGAGAAAGTGAAACGTGGGAATAGCAATTGGACGGAAGAGAGACGAATGCAACAATCGGAGATAATGAAGGCTGTTTGGAGGAGGAAGAAGAGTGAGAGTGTGGTGAGAGTGAGAACTAAACAGTGATATCTGCGTGGTCCTTAGACGGCCGGTTGGCGAAGAAAAAAAACAAAAAAAAAAACATGCTCTAAGCATTAAAATCCTCATTCCCTCAGATTGAGTTTTCTGCATTGATTTTTTTTTATGTCGGAAAACTTAACCTATCGCTAAATATATAAAAATAAATCAAGATAAATTAAGTGTGCAAACAATCTCAGTATTTTCAGAACAGAAAAACAAATTCGTGATGGAATAATCACTCTGACCTAATGGTCGATTACTTAAATTGCTTGCTTGTACCAAGTACCTCACTCCCTCACTTTTTTCAAAAACGGTCGCCAAGTAACCTCCTTCTGCAGCTGAAGAAAACAGTTGCTTACGTTAAAAAACATGCTTTGTGTTTGGTGACCCTCACTCCCTAATCTGCTCAAAGAATAGAGAAAGTAAGTTAAATATTTGATGAATTTCTATTGTAGTTCTTCAGATTTCATGGGTTTCAACTCTCACACATACATCCTCATCCCTTCACTATTGAAAAGTGGAATACTTCGATTTATCTTCCGTTCTAGAAACAATTACGATGGGATATTTTGACAACAGTATCTGAGGTGCAATTCAAATAAAAAAAAAAAAGGAATTACTGTGCTATCTGGAGTAATAAGAAAATTAGAAAATCAACCAATTTTTGAAGAATGACCCGAATATATTCTTGGTCCTATTTAATCAGCCAATATGGGCAGTTTATAATCAAAAATAGTGTATTAAATAATTTTAACCAAAGTCATACTGAATTAAGTATAAATGTATTGGAGTGAGTTTTGGTTGACCGTAAATATACTTAAGGAAGAAGTTGGTCGGGGGGTGCGGTCAAAAACTAACCCTTTAATAAGTAATACTTATTCATTTTGTGCCAACGTTTCGGCCTAAGCTTTAGGCCATCATCAGGGTTAAAAGAAAAAAACAAAATAACAACATTGAAAACGACAGAGGTAGTAAGAACGGTGTCATGTTACTGGTAACTGCCTCTGTCGTTTTTAATGTTGTTATTTTGTTTTTTTCTTTTATGGCATAAAACTTAGGCCGAAACGTTGGCACATAATAAATAAGTATTACTTATTAAAGTGTTGGTTTTTGACCGCACCCCCCCCCCCCCTCTCCGACCAACTTCTTCCTTAAGTATAAATGTAAATTAAAATTGTTCTTTTTAATAAATATTAAAAACAAAAATTAATATATCTGAAAAAAATTGTTACAGAATGTAAATATGGTTATTATGATTATTATCTTATTATGATTTTTCAGAATATGATAAAACATTTTCATTTACCCCCGAATATGACTTTAATTTAGATCAAAACTGTCAATGAAATGTTTGTAGAAAGTTTCATACGTTAATAATATTTGTAATAAGTTTCATTTTAAAATAAAATATTTTTCGTAAATATAAGAAAACATTAGAGGTCCAAAAATTAATAAGTGTTTTTTAGTATTAAACCTAACTACTATTAATTTAAATTCATTACACTGAAAAAAAACATATATATTATATATATATATATATATATATATATATATATATATATATATATATATATATATATATAAAACTGATATGATCTAAAATACTTCCACAACAAAAGTAAAAATCGACATCTTTTATCTTAATTTGTTTGTGAGTGTGTGAGTAATGTCGTCACTCCTTCCTTAATCTCTTAGATCTAATTATTTCTTATTTTCAATTAAACGTAGAAGAAATATGCCAGTTTTGGGCATCCCAAAAAGTACAGGGCGGGGCAGAAATAATTGATACATTATGAAGAGCTGTAAAAAACTAAGCAATGTCTCTAGAAAAAAAATGAGTACATTGAACATTACATTGAAAATAATTTTAATTCAGGAGTTTTTAAAAACTACTTCTTCCAAATGTCGATCGTTATTTACCACGCATTGCCGAAGACGTTTTCCATCACCCTCCGAATCATTTCTGCTGGAATAACTGACAGATTTCATGAGGGCACAGTAGGGCGGCTTTTGGCGGCTTCGGTGATTTCGCTCCGTACCTTTTTGAAGAGGAGAGTGTAAAGGTAACTGAGAACTTCGACCGTTACGTGCACATGCTGGAGACTATCCTACGCCCTCAAGACCATCATAAATTGGACGAAATAGAAGCAGGTGGTAGTGTAGTTTCACGACTCACACATCTCGACGTTCGCATGGAATTTTGAGGGAAATGTTATCTGAGATGTAGATCTCATTTAAGGGTGATTTGCGTTGGACTGCACGGTCTCCATATTAACTCCATGCATTTTTTTTCTTCTGGATATATCTCAAGGACAAAGTATTTAAACGCCTCGTTTTCTGGATGATTCAAAAGAGAGGACCAGGAAAGAAATCAATGGCATTCTACAAGAAACGACTAGAAGAGTAATGGAAAACCATTTTATTTTCCGGAGAAATTGGTATGTTTTTTTACAATACTTGAAAATGTGTCAGTTACTTCGGCCCCATCCTGTATAAGCAAGCCATCGGGTAAGGTGATTACAGTACTCTAGTTAATATATTACTGAAATGATGATGATCATTTCGAAATAAGTATTCTAAAAAATTATATTAAAAGGTTCAAAGTAAAATGAAAAACGTTTCAATTATTTTTCTCTCTCGCGAAATCGCCACCGTGCCTCATCACCGAACGTTGTCATGATAATGCTGATTTAGAAACCGAATAGATGACCAATTGCCGAAGACATGCCCTAGCAGTCGCGTATCGGTTGTGGACCCATTTGCCATTGTGGTATGGGACAATGGATCACTTTACCTGTCAGTTCTAGTCCTAGCTGCGGCAATTAGTAATCTGTCCATTCCTAGCGCCAATTGGTAGGTCACCATGAGCGTTGAAGGGGTCCACCGAACTCACGTTCCGATATCGCATGCAGTGTCGGAAAAAGCATATCCTTATCCATACTACCGTCCTAAGATAGGTTTCTATATTATATAAATACAAATATACAAATGCTTATATGAATATGAATACAAATCCAACACTACACTTTTACATAATGCGACTAGTAAAAAATTACATATATACAATATAGAGGGTGTCCCCGCGGATATGGACCAACCCCTGTAAATTCCAGAGCATTTAGAATAACGGGATGAAACTCCATGGGTCTTTGTTATGAAGTATCTTAGTATGGCATTACCACACCCCCCCCCCCGTAACCTTCTCATGTTCTTCCACATCGCACCAAATTCTGGAATTTCCAAAGGAATGGGGTATACTTTTTACGGATTCTGTAAGGAAATGAAATTTGAAAACGAATTCATATCGGTACTTTCTTGATTTGATGCGCCCCGAGGGAAAAACCCTGTTTTTATACAAAGTTCAAAATTTCTCTGAAGGAACGATTTTTTTTTATAAAACATACCTTGTTACGTATATCATATTTTTTTTATAGGCGATCCTTCTAAAATTTTGATTAATTTTTTAATGAATTCCTACTAATCATTACTAATTAAATTTTGATGTAATTTCCTAAGTAGATTATATTAGGGGATGGTCTCTTCCTTAATAAATTACGAATAAAAATACAGATCTTTTGAGAAATTACGATTTTTTTTTAAATGTCATTAATTGATATTTTTGACTGATAATTTGAATTTTTGTCGCACTTTTGCAGTTAAAATTAACCATTTTGCCCACTCCCTCGATGAGGATACAGAACATAATTTACGACCACTGTTAATAATCCACTCCAGCAATGTATTTTTGATTTTGTGAACTATCCTAATGGGTACACCATAAATAATTACCTGAGGCAAATGGACAATTTCTCCTAATTAGAAAGGCCTGTAGGCGCATATTGGAATGGCAAACAGAAATCGAACTTTTTCATTATAACCACCGATGTTTTGGGCATAAATTTATTTTTGGTGATTCCTGCATTATTTTTTTGTTTTTTTTTTTAAATAAAAAATAACCATTAGTATTGATCTTTGCGAAAAATTCTAGAAAAACAAACCGACTTTTTCAAATTTAAATTTACAAATAATTTATTTATTGGGTTAATGCAAAATTAATGCAGGTTTTCTCCATTGCAATATCTTAATACCAAACCTGTAAACAAAGCTAATCCTAATATTCATTCCTTATATACCATAATAAACCTTATCTAATACCCTCTCTTTCACCATGAATTTAATCAGTAAAATCATTTTGTTCAGTGTGTTTTTAAATTGAAAATGTCGAAGTGGAATTTTCGTCAAATTTATTTTTACGAATTTAAATTAGGGCGCAGCGCTGCGCAAACAGCTCGTAATGTTAATGAAGAATGGGGTCAGGGGACTATTAACGAATGCACGGTGCAGCGTTGATTCCAGAAGTTTCGCAGTGGAGATTTTGACTTCGAAGACAAGGAAGGTCGTGGCCGCCATTCTTCAGTTGACGACGACCAGCTGAGGTCAATAGTGGAAGAAGACCCAACCAAAACCACCCGAGAAATGGCGGTAGAACTCGGCGTGAACCAATCCACCGTCGCACGCCACTTAGAGGCAATTGATAAGGTAAAAAAGTTGACCAAATGGGTGCCACACCAATTAAACGACCACCAAAAAATTGGTCCATTTCTCGATCGCATTGTGACGTGCGATGAAAAATGGATCTTGTACGACAACAGAAGGCGTTGTAGACAATGGCTGGGCAATGATGAACAACCAAAACATTTCCCAAAGCCCAACCTGCACCCAAAAAAAGTTATGGTTACAGTTTGGTGGTATACTGGCGGTGTTATCCACTACAGCTTTCTCAATCGGGGTGAGACTATAACTGCCGACAAGTACTGTCAAGAAATTGATAATATGAATCGGAAGTTGCAGCATCTTTGCCCAACATTGGTTAATCGGAAGGGGCCGATCCTTCTCCAGGATAACGCCAGACCACACGATCCAGATTTTTTTTCTGCTGGGATAAGAAAGGTTGTTGAACGTTGGCAAAAGTGCATTGATTCTGACGGAAATTACTTTGATTAAATATATATAGTAAAAGTGAAGATATAGCGTATTTTCAATTATAATAAAAACCTGCATTAATTTCGCATCAACCCAATATATCAACTATTAACAAAATCATTTCTTTCTAATCAACGTTTCAGAATTTGACATTCAAACCCTTCATCAAGCAGTTGCAATAAATCTTTCATAAAATTGTTAAATCCAATCGTTAAAAAATAAGCAAGGTGCCGTAAATGACCGGAAGTATTCAAAGAGGTGATAGTAGACATCAACTGCAACGAAAAAGTTCATCGTCCGATTCAACACGGAAAAAAAAAAATGTTTTTTTTTAAAGTCACGTTTTTTGTTGAATAGGAAGCGATCACTCAAAAACTATTTAATGTAATTAATTTCCAATTGCACCATTATAAATCAGATGAACTCCCCTTTGAGAAAGATAGTTTGGTTTAACTAAATTCATTGTAAGAGGGATTTCGAGCGGGCCAATAGCGAAAGTTATATTTATTTAATATATTTTATAAATCGCACTTTTCTAGTGAATGTTTTTCTAAATCCTCCGCTGTTCTACAGACACCTCACTTCTAGAAAAACGTCTACTATTATTATGCTTTAATTTCGTAGAAATGAAGTCGAGATAACTTTTGCGATTCGTCTAGATTTGGCTCCTGATTTGTCAAAAACTATGACGTGGAATTATGTTCCAATTAAAAAAAAAAAAAAGTTTTTCGAGAATGAAATTTATTGAGGCTATTTTGTTTCTAGTTAATAAAATAACTCGGAAATGCATAATAAAAAGATTCTGGGCGAAATATAAAAAAAATTACAAAAACAAAAAAATATCTGTAAATCAACCATGACGGTTATGAAATGAAATAAGAAAAAGTTCACAATTACCTTACAGATAAAAATGCTTTCAAATTTGCTTTGGTTGTGTGAATAAAGTGTTAGCAAGGTAAAATATATATATATATATATATATATATATATATATATATATATATATATATATTTTTTAATGTAATAAGGAAAAGTAATATGCAAATTCGTTAATTATAAAAAATCAATTATAATGAATTCCTCGATAATTTTTTAAAGGAATAAAGAAAAGACAGATGTTTTTAAACGGACACATATCTTGGTACGACGGAAGGAAGCATGAGAAGGAAAAAATAAATTAAAATCAAAAAGCACTTCTAGATAACCCAGGTCGTAATAAGTAACTAACAAATGATCCATAATTTATGTTAAGTTAATGCAACCAATTCCCACAAGTAAGCGGTTAAATAGGAAAGGGGAAGCAATCAGCGGTTTCATCAATAATGTTGGGAGGTCACATCCACTAAGGCAGATGTTTTTCTTCTTCTTCTTCTAGTTCTTATTCTCTCTTTAATTCTTCATTCCTTCCCAATCTGTCTTCGATCGGTTTAGCCTCAACAAAACCTGCCATCTCTTACATTTCCACAACTTGAATAATTTACTCTTTAATCCATTCCGAACACTGGAATTCAAGGCGAGATTTATCTATCTTTCCTTCTATTGAATGGAAAAACCGCTTCTATTGAATGCTCCTATGATACAAAAAAACAAACAAAAAAAAGCAATTCAAGCGAATGAATAACAAACCGCAAGATCTTGGATATGAAATATTAGTTATTATCACGCACAAGAAGCTTTTTAAAAAAGAAGCAAAAATTACAACTACAATGTCCCCTGTGTCCGAATTACCGAGTCTGGCAAATAGGTCTGAGTTTCCAGTGGGTAAGTCTAGCTCAAAAACGAAAAGTAATACAAATTCAAAAACTCTTTATATGAAGGCATAATCAAATTACCTTTAATATCAATCAGGTCTCATCATTATTGAAATTTTCTGATAGGGCTTAAATGTCAAATTTTCAAAATTTCTACCTCTAAAGTAGTTTTAATTTTGTATATTTGAAATAATTTACCATCTCTCATTGTTAGTAGTAATAAAAATTGGATAAATATGAACTATAAGGGAATTCAATAAATAACTAGAGGAAAAAAAAGCAGAAATATTTTCTCAGGTTGAAAATAATTTTTCGGAAATAACAGTAGTACCTAATATCGATGTATAATATATATATATATATATATATATATATATATATGTATAATATATATATATATATATATATATATATATATATATATGTATAATATATATGTATAATGAATAATCGTTGGAGAGCTGAAGTTTTAGAAAAAAAATTATCTAGCACATAAAGACCTTAAAGGTAATAGAGAGTAACGAAAATGTATGGACTTAATTGATGTATAATTGTCGATAATAATTTCTATTGTTATATTATTTATTAGAAACTAAATGGATTCTCCATGGAAACTAAATGGAAGCATTTAAAATTTATTTCAAATAAGGAGGTAAGTGAATGTTGTGTGATATGCGCATCAAGCTTTTTTTTTTTTTTTTTGCTTCCATTCAAGTATATTTTCTAAATTAAAAACGTCAAGAGTTTTGGTCACAATATTTATCGCTATATATAATTATATTAGTTTAGCTATTATAAGTATACTAGTCAAACATAATGACTTCCTTCAAACTTTGATTAGAGAGAAACTTTATAAAGGCTCTCTTGATAACGGTAATACAAATTATTTTTGATGTTGTAATAAATCTATTCTTTTGCTAGCTAAGCCAACAAAATTTATCAAATTGGCTCCTGTGCGAATAGGTAATTAAAAACATCAATATTTACGTTGAAAATAATATTTTTTACTTTAATACATTTAATAAAGTATTTAGAGTCGATTTTTGTTTACAAATTTTAATTATTGTATAATAAAACAAAATTGGTTTTCTTTTTCAAAACTGTTTCTTTAATTACCCATAAACTATTAGGGAGTTTTCACTAGGATTTTTTATATATATATATATATATATATATATATATATATATATATATATATATATATATATATATATCAGTTCTATCAGTGAGTTGAATGGACAAACTTCAAACGCTTCTCCTGTAAAATTCCATATGTCTGTATTGTTTCATTATTTATCCAAATGAACGATATATAGGGCCAGAATAATGAGGGAAATCATCTTTAAATGAAGACTATTTAAGACTTAAATCACAACAGAATTCGAGCTAGGCATGGTTCGAGTTTATAATGTGTGTATATATATATATATATATATATATATATATATATATATATATATATATATATATATATATATATATATATATACTCTATACACACTAGATTTGAGATGGCAGGCAAGTTTTGGGGCCGTCTAGGCATTCTTACAGAAAATTTGAAGATGTGGCTGTGTGTAATACGTAATAATACAATGATAGTTATTAATTGTATAACTTCATATAATATAATTCGATATTGTATTTTATTGTTATAATGTTGTGCTCAAAACACAATTAAAAATAGTTTGAAACCTTTAATGGCTTAACTTCTGTTTTATGGAAATCGAATGAGTCAAGGCAGGAGCAAGAAAGAACACTTGTGAAAATATACAAATCATATTGAGATTTCTCATTGTTCCCTATCTTAATTAAATAATTTTAAATTGGGAAGCAGATGAAAACTTTTTTTTTAATTATGTTTGTATACATGAAAAAAAATCCCGCCTCCATTTCTCGAAGAACAACTTAGCCCGAGGCCCGTAGCATTTACCACACACGCCACTGGTGCTGAAAACATCACTTTCCTGAAGCACCTTTGGTCAGGAAACAGTAATTCCTTGCCAAGTATGGAACCCAAGGCCCTTTATGGGTATTAGTGCTTTTTTAAATGGGTTTAGATTGATTTTTGTCTATTATCTTCCCTGCGAGTCAGCAAAAATCCTGAGGAGTCTGAGTAGTTGGATTACAGCACAAAAGCGATTTTGTTTTTTTCCCGCTGATTTTTAGTGCTCAAGCTAGAAAATCCGTTTAGCGGAGTACTTTTAAATCCACTAGTTGTTTGCGATCCTGTGTCGGTTGGATGTCGTTTATCCGTCCAATCAAGAATCAGCGTTCCCAGGGTAGCGGGGGGCTTGCCCATTCACTGTGTGTACTCTACCAAGGCCGGCTTTTTAAACAGCTTCTCTCTGATCTAGTAGGGCAAGTCATCGGCAAATCCACTTGGGATTCTAGAACCGTCTGAATTGAGCGCTCGTTTTAAAGTAGACTGCGGAAAATCAACCGAAATCGGTAAAAGTACTCGATTCACTTGCCAAACACCAAACAGGTTCGATCCGTTTATTTTGGTAGTAAAGTATCCCAATGCGGAACATTAGAAAATTATTTTAGTAAAAATTAATTTTTGGCCGAAATTTACTTAAGCATCACATAAAATGTATACTTAATACGAGGCCATTAGAATAGAAAACTCGCAAAATCTATTCTCAATTTTTTAATAAAAATTAAATTTGCTTTTCATCTAAAGCTTTAGAACTTTCATTATGCGTCGTATATCAGAAAACAACAAAACCCATGCCTTCCAATCCGTATACAATTTTATCAGCAAAGGTTTTAACTTAAATTTGAACAAATGGCGAACGCTGATAATGGAAGAGGGGAACGTATTTTTTTTTTTTCCGTCGATACAGAAAAACTATTGTTAAAGCGCTGGAGCTGCGGGGTTTCCCCGAAAAAGGCATATTGGGCGTTCTTTGTATCTATTCAACCAACTGATCAAAGCCTTCTGCATATCCTTTACGCTTCCCAACCAGAGGCTTTTGTACGCATTAAATTTTTAAATGTATTGAGTATAAAGCCGTGATAAATCTGGAGATTTTCAAGCTCTGTTTCTTGCGAAATTAGCGAATAAGGAAAAAGTATTTTTATTCTATTTGACAAAATTCTTCAACCGTAACAAAAAAAAAAAATAAATAAAACCACACACACACATATCTATGCGTGTATATATGTGAGTGTGTGAGAGAGAGATAGAGTGAGAGAGAGAGAGAGTGAGAGGGAGGGAGAGGGAGAGGGAGAGAGTGAGAGAGAGAGATAAATCTGGAGATTTTCAAGCTCTGTTTCTTGCAAACTTAGCGAATAAGGAAAAAGTATTTTTATTCTATTTAACAAAATTCTTCAACCGTGACAAAAAAAAAAAGAGAGAGAGAGAGAGAGAGAGAGAGAGAGAGAGAGAGAGAGAGAGAGAGAGAGAGAGAGAGAGAGAGAGAATTTAATATAATTGAAAAAACTATTGTAATAGCTTCATCCTATTTAAATAAAAAATGACAATAACTGAACAAAGAGGCAAAAAACTGTTGTTAGAATACGATTGGATGATTCAAAAAACAAACCACTGAATTCAGCAAATACCACTGAATAACTGACCATTCAACGTTTCCCCAATTTTATTCACGATATAAAACAAGATCACATAAGGGAAGACCCAAATACATCACATCTCACATCAACAGATAGGAGCCTAAGGAGCACTGCATTAGCACACCACTCGAAAATATTTAAACATTTCTTCTATTTTGATAAGGTTCAAGTGGATCTAAGGGAGAGGAATGGCTCGAAGAGAACGATATTTGAGGGGGGTATGTACACTGCACAGAATTTGGATATTGTTTTAAATTATAAGATTAACCGTAGAAATTTGATTTGCTTTTATTTTGAAACATTAAGCATTTCAGATAAATCTAAAACCAATCTAAATAGAGAGCCTTTTATATTTATTTTATTTGCGTAGTTAGTGATTTACAGTTTTTATATTTTTGCTGATCCGGTGTTTTGAATATAACCTATCATGCACTGATTCAGGACGCTTTCAGGATAAGTGCGTAATTGTCTCGTTAAATTCAAACCTTTAACTGGTAAGAGCTGCCATTTAAGGGACATGATGTCTAAACATCGAGATGGAGAAAGCATTGAGAAAAGAAAATTAGGGATGTGGGGATAGATAGTAAAAAGTTGATTTATATTAAATAAATTGTATATTTGAAAACAGGCTAAGGATGAGTTTTGTTTATCAGCCTTTTTATTTACAGGAAGAAATTCTAGTTGGATATACATGCGTTCAGTACTGAGTCGTTTTTCGTGATTGGGGACAGTGGCGACGATAGAAGTTGTTTTATCGAAATTAAATGAGTTGTTTAAAGATAAGGAAAGTTCGGAGAGTTTAGAGGTAGTAGAATTACATGAGGAAATGGAATATTAATGTTGAGTGATGCGATCTTTGAGGAGGTTTTTGGTTTTGCCAATGTAGGAGGAGCTGCATTTGGGATGCGTTATAAGATATGGAAATTATGCTTGAGAGAAATGTGCTTTTAGACGGATATAGAAAGTTAGCTGTGATATTTGAAGGAAAATCGTTAGTTGGGATTAAAGGATCTTAAGGATTTTTGAATAGCATCAGAAAGAGAGGAGATATAAGGTAGAGGGATCTTTATAAGGGGATGGAGATGGGTTGTGAAGAAGTAGGGGGAAGGGAATTGCGGGGGGGGGGGGGTAGCGATTTGTGTAGTTGCTGATAAGTTCGTTAATGGTATAAGCAGGGAAGTTTTTGGCTAAGAGGATTTGTTTGATACGGTTAATGTTGGTTTCATGAAGATGGGAATCGGATAGGGAAAGATATCAGTGGATAAGGTTTCTGGCTACGTTAAATTTTAGTAAGTCGCTTTAGTATACCAGTCTGTGTATATAGTTGTTTGTGTTGTTTAGGTTTCTTATGATGAAGAGGCCAAGGAAAGGCAGGGAATTATGCATTTCACGTTCAACGGTAAAGCGGAGGCAGGGGCGGTTGGAGTAAAAGGTTGGTAGGATATGAGGAATTTTATCAGGATTAAGGATGAGGAGAAGGTCATCAGCATATTTATTTTATAAAAATAATGTCATTTGGGAATAGGAGGATTATAGAATTAAGCAGATCATTAAGGATAATGTTAGAAATGTCGGGAACAAGGAGATTTCCAGTGACAAGTCGTGAAATATGATTAAAGAAGAGTCCATGATAGGCAAGATAACAGGATTTACAGTAAAGCTGTAGGGATAAATAGAATGAGGAACGATTAAAGGAAGTATGTGGTTCAATGGATGACCAATTGTCATCAACTATACGGAGGGCTTTATCTACAGGGATGTTGGTGAACAAACTTTCAACGTCAAAAGAGGTAGTATGCAGTGGTCAGGAATAGTAAGGGATATTTATTGTTCATGCAAGCGAAAGGAATTGTGGTTAGTACAAAGGTTGTTGTGACGAAGGATTTGTAGTGAAGATAGTAGGAATTTGCTAAGATTGACGGAAGTAGAATAAATATTAGAAATAATAGGACGTAGGGAGGGGGGGAGGAAGGGGGTGACGGGTTTGTGGATTTTAGGGAGTCCATAAAAAGGGGAACAATTTAACTGTATGAGATAAGATATTATGTAACTTATGTAAATAGGTTTGTTGATAAGTTTTGAATCTAAAAGGTTTCAAGGTGTTAGGTTAAACTGCGTTTTAAGTAAAGGGGTAGGGGTCACGGGATGTGAGGACATATGCGGATCGATCAGATAGAATTAGGGTTATTTTTTCATTATATTCAGAGAGATCCATGATTTCAGTCTTGTTGCCTTTGCCCAGCTTTAGTAACAATGATGTCATCGTCGGATTTTAGGAAGGATAGGGGGAAGGATAGGTCTTTGAAAAAAATGGGGAAAAAAATTCAGAGGGAAGAATAGGGGGAATGATTTTAAATAATGTTTCAAATAGAAATACGTGTCAACTCCTAACCATCAATTGAACCAAATAAGAGGACATCATTGTATGGTAAGTATATTCTAAATAGGTGAGAAGCTTGGGGAATAATTTGGGGGTGGAAAAAATTGGGCCTAAACTTAAAATATTTAAGACATTAGAGAGGATATTTCTATTCATTTATTAAGTTTTATTATTATTATTTTTGTCGACAACTCCTTATACAAATAAATTTTCCTTAATAAATTCACAATACATTACAAATTCATCTCTGCCACTTTTCATTATACCGTTATTCCGTGATTTTTAACCCGTCTGATAAAATAAGTTTTTTTTATTTGTGTGTTTCTCCATTGGCCGCACCCCTCAACGAAGCTTCTGCTACACATTTATGTAAATTGGAAAGTACCTCACAACCTCTTTTATTTAAAAAATCCTATACATAATAGGTATTTAAAAAAAAATATTTGCAATTCCTAAGTGAAGCATATGTATTTGTAGGAAAAACGAGCTATTATAGGCTAATTACAGCTCTTGTAAAAATAGGAATTGAAATTTTTCGTAGAAGCCCTACCTAAATTCTGTATTATTTCTCGTACGTGTTTAAATTCAGAATTAAGTTTATTATTGTCAACTAATAAGTTTTCTGTCGATTCTTCATATTATTGTACTTCAACAAAGAGTGTTTTATTTACTGATTATACCATATCTTATTCGGCATTTCATAGCCTTCCCCACATAATTCCAGATTAACGATGCTCAAATGTATAACCAGTTATCGTGAATGTTTCTTTAAAGTTTAACAACCTAGTATACATAAATGAATAATTATTTATTGATTGTCTTATTTCCTCTGTTTTTATTTAAATCTTCCTGTTATAATAGGCACGCGAAACGCTGGTAACTTTAAACAAGGTGGTTAAACAGCGTGCCTTAAGATAACCAACCGCTCGGAAACTTTCGAATCTGTTCAGGACAGCTCGGTTTCAATATGTTTGTCTACTCAAACCATGATTTATGGTTTCCATTATTCCAGTGCCAGCAGTTTTCATTTACATGTAAACCATACGGTATATATACAGGGTGTACAAGACTCGATTGATACCTCCCTTAAAATCCGCAATTGTTAAAATTTAGCGATGAAACTTAAATTTAGCCGTGGGGCAAAACTGTGTAGCCTGAAATTTTCTTTGAGCTCAAACTTTCTCCAGTACCTCTCCAGCGCCCATAACTCTGGAGTTTTCAATGGAATGGTGTATATTTCATAAAGGATTCGTATAAGTAATCAAATTCTAAAAGGCTATATAGGCAAAAATATCGATCCGATGCTTCGGTGAGGCGCTTACTACAAATAAAATGCGACAAAATAAGGTTTTTTCAGACAAACTTTTATTTTCCTTGTAAATAAAGCCTTTTATCAAAAGACACGAGAAAATGAGACCGTGTTGAGCAGGGGCGTACACAGATTTTTTTTTCTCGGAGGATTTAATAAGGCGAAGGCAAGTAATCACCTCAATGTCTATAATCACCAAAGTGGAAGTAAGGCTTAAGGATAAGCATGATAATTGGATAAAAATTTATAGTCAAAAATTACAAAAAATATTACTGATAATAAAATCTTTATTTTTTTCCGTACGTTTCGGAAGGGGGAGAGGATATATCCCTAAGCTCTCCCTGCGTACGCTACTGATATTGGATATTGGGCATTATTATTGGGCGAGGACTCCAGTTATTCTCTTTGAGCTTCCTCCAGTCAATGTAATGCTCAATGCTTCCTCCAGTGACATATAGAGAAAGTTTTGTTATTTATTGAAGATTTTCACATGGCACTTTTTTTTTTTTTTTTGTGGTAAGTGACTAATCCCGAATATAACATCGTATCAAAAAAAAAAATATATTTATCGAAGAGCTGGCCCAAAAATATAAAGTGTTCAGAGTTATAATATAACTGCAACCGTAACAAGGACCCTTCGCAAAAATGTCACGCATCCATCAACGCCTCTGTCGCTTCTTTTCAACCCATAATTAGAACTACGCAAGCAGCGATCCCAACAAGGTCAGCCATATATAGTATAACAAGTCAACTTATAGTTATAAACAAATTTTTAGTTATTTTTTTTTTAAAAACATTACAGAACCAATTTTAATCGTAAAAAAAATATTGATTTTCTTTTTTATGCTGGAATCTTTTAATTTTTTTTCCGATATTGACAATTTTTTTTTAATAATGGATTAACTGAATTAGGTAGATCAGTTCTACAATTTAATTATGGATAAAAGAAAAATTCGAAATTTCATCTGAAAACTCTACAACAATGAACGTTTATAAAGAGAGTTCATTACTAGAGGGTGATAATATGGAACTCCTTAATATCTTTGAGGTAAGTGATAATGAATTAAAAGTGTCTGTCTCGATCTGTAGCTAAGGATCACCAAAATGCAGGGCAGGTTGTTGATTCAGTTACCACGGGTTGATAATGTTGAAAAGTTCAATTTTTTTTTTTTACCTCTTCTTTAAAACTTAGAGAAGATAAGATCAAACTGTTATTAGGGATTGATAAATTATTTGCCACTTCTATAATTTTGTTTTCTTGAAAACTAGTTTCGGATGTTATACATCTATCTTCAGTTCTAAAAACACACAAACAATTCAAAAATAAGCAATTCAAAATATAGTTTGGTATTATTATACATATTAAATTAGATGTAATATAAATCAGTATTATAAAAGATTTATGAATTATGGATTTAATTAAGACAATAAATCAAATGCATGCTGGTACTCACCAATGTTTAAATGGATTATATCAAACAGAAAAGTTTGTACTGGTTTCATCTAGCACTGAACTAACAATGAAAGAAAGGTGGGATGGTTGTAGGTAAACGGTTTAAGGGTCGGGGTTTTTCCAGTAATGCCGGTGAGTAATTGGTTTTTCTGTTATAGATGGGAATAAATTTAAGATTGGACTACTGGAGATATTTATTTGGTCATTTAAGCAAAAATCTGGATTGAACTTGAAGGATTTTATTATTTCAAGTGCTTCATATATATTTAATTTGAGGCTATTTTCAACGTGATGTATTAATTTAACTCCTGAGTCTTTGATGAATTTCTAGTTTTTTTTCATTTAATTATGTTTTTTTTAGAACTGAAGATGAATGTAAAACATTCGAAACTAGTTTTCAATAAAACAAAATTATAGAAGTGGCAAATAATTTATCAATCCCTAATTAGATTGATCCTTCTATGCCATCATGCGGATATCAACTCAAACTGTTGTTCTGTTACCAAAAAAAATTTTAAAGTCTGCAACATACATCGATTCAAGAGGATTTATTGTAGCGATTTCCATTCCCTAATTTGTTCTTATGTCGCTTAATCGGTTTAGAGTGCATATAAAATCCAAGGTGGCGATGTTTGATATTTGGAACCGAGGAAACTATTCCATCGAGGTTGAAGAGAAGAAAGAGTTAGAACAGGAAATGAGGGAGGGCTCACATAACAAAATTAAATTTTGACTTTAAAAATTTGTCCTTTCTTGATTTTACTATTAACATTTTTTTTTAATTAAAAAAAAAACACTAAGGGGTATCATATTATTCGCCCCTCATATCGATGGCACAAATTTGACTTTTTTGATAAAATTTAATTTTGCTCATTTGATTGGATGAGCGCAAATTTGGAAATTGATAGTGTATGGCTAATATATCAACACAGTATTATAACCTTTGAAATTTCTTGTACTCGTTAGTCAAAAACAAAGTGGGATTCCACATCGTCCCTACCAAGTCCAACTATGGAATGTGAAAAAAATGCGATTTTTGTATTCGTCACTTTTAAACACACTAGGCGAGGCACGTATTGTGGCAAAGTCTTGAAAAACCAAACCCCCAAAAAACGCAAGGAGTCAACACTTTAGGATTAGGAATTCAAGACTGCTTGTCTCAACTAATGAGTTTAAAAGTGACTTGATATGAAAACCGCATTTCTTTACAACCGATAGTTATCATATCGACGATGTTGCCACCTCTTCTTATTTATATCTTTTTAAAAATTATATAACATTAGTAAATCCTCTACATTTCGTGTGAAAAGTTTTGAAAATTATGTGTAAGTAGAATATAACATTAAATATAGGTATAGTTATTTTTGTGGTGTCTAAATTCATAAATGGAAGTTGACTTAAAAGGCCGAAGCAGCCGAATTGGCCGATACGTATATAGAAAACCTTAACGACGATGAATATATTTTTGAAATTGAACGTTTCATACACGATGCGCTGGCAATAGAGAGAGACTTGGAAGATGATACAGCATCATCTACATTAAGTTTAATTTATAAAAATCAACTGTAAGAGGTGTATCCCAACATTACTACAGCCTTAAGAATATCCCTTACCATCCCAGTTTCTGTTTCTTCTGGAGATAGGAGTTTGAGGAAGCTGAAACTGATTAAAAGTTATTTGAGGAGCATGATTACTCAACTAAAGTCAACAAAACTGAGTATAATCTCCATAGAGCGCAAATGAGCTGGTTCCATAAACCATGAAGAGATCATAAATAGTTTTGCTGCCTTTTGAGATATTCAGTATTAATGTTGCAGTTGATGACTTTTAGCCATATTTGGAAATACATATTAAAAAAAAAGGGAAATGTTTTTCAAGATTGAAATTTCTACAGCGAGTAGTACAATGAAAAAAGTATACAAGAAAAGAAAAAAAAAAAAGGTGAGTTTCTTTTCATAAATACAGCTTTACAGCGCCAAAAGTCTCGTTTTATGTCAATTACCGTGAATTTTTTCGAATAATTTCCTCGCTACTCAGGTGATGTGTTGTGAGGAAAAAAATGTAGAGCACATCATTGTCATAATTTTATTTTTAGTTTTGTTCTGATATCTACAAAAGGACCAGAGTTAGAGGCATTTTCCCGAAAGTTGTTTCAGGCATTTTCCACTTGCGATGAAAATTTGAAACGACCGCAAAAAAGCACGAGCCTGAAAAATATTTTAGCCATAGTATTGAACTTACCAAATGATAGGTGAAACCGGTAAACAAATTATCAAAATCAAAAATGTCGAGCACCAAAATTTATTCAAATTGGTTGATTTAAAATGGACCGAACCATAAATAAAAAAAAATATTACAAACAAGCGTTCATTTTTATTACTCTATAAAATGTTGCAAAACTTATGCAAAGAAAACAATTTTTTTTTTTGGGGGGGGGGGGGGGGAGGGGCAGCAAGCAAGTTTAAAGTTTATAAAAATAACGAATTCGAATTTAAAATTAAGAATAAAAGCTTCGGTTGAGAAATATGTCACGAGTGTAAAATAGTCAAAGGGCTGAGAAAAATATAATGAACGCACTAATCATATAAAACGCGAGGGCTGAATAAATATTACAAGGAAGATAAAACAAGGCAACAAGCCTAGGTGGATATGCGTGTCGGGAGGAATAACAAGACCAGAGGGCACGCTGTGGAATATAAATTTTTGAATTCGTGGAAAGAGAGGGGGGGGGGGGGTGAGACTCCATTGATTTCGACCTTATGGATATTCCATGAAATGACCAGGGCATGAAAAAAAACAAAAAATAAAAGGTGTTTTCCAAGTGGCAAATGGAAGATTTATAAAAGGAGTTCGGCTGATGTGTACGATATAAATTCTCGCCGTCGGCAAGAAAAAATCATGAGCCCGAAGGAAGAATAGATAGTCTGCCAGAGATAGGCCGATCCGTCAAATACTGGTAGAAAAATAAACTTTGTAACGGAGCACAGTGAGCCAAAATGAAAAATATGTGCGCAAAATTAATTATTCCTCTGAAAATTCGCTTTACAAGAACCAAAATCAGTATAGGTGCATACATATATAAGGTATATAAGAATATATAAATTTATTTTAAAAAATGAGTTCCTGAAAAAAAAGTTTCTATTAGAAAAAAAAATGTTTGTTTACAAAAACCAAATTTTTATAATTTATAAAAAACAGTAGATATTGATTTTCTAATAATTTTCTTATTACTTCAGACAACACTTTAATTTTTTTATTGATTCCATTTGCATCTCAAATACCGTTGTCAAAATATCCCATGAGGGTGTGAGGACTGTGGGTGGGGGAGTGAGGATGAGGGAATATCAACAATAAAAAAAAAATAGTTTTCTTGAAATATTTTTAATTTCAATAATTTGTTGTTAAATTTCATTATAATTTATTAAAATGAATGGTTTTGTAAGACAAAATCAAACTAGTAGACGGTAACACCAGATAAAACTTCAAAAGTAAACAAATGATAATATACAGCTCTCAGTGGCTCATTTACTTTGTCTAAAAATGGTTACTTGACAACCGTTTTCCTTAGCTGTAGAAAGAAGGCTGTGAGTTTACTTGGAGCCCATTTTTGAAAAAAAAAGTGAGGGAGTGAGGTACATGTCCAAGAGAAAAAGAAGTAATTTAGCTATTGGTCGACGTGATTATTCTATGACGAATTTGTTTTTGTTTCTAGATATTATTATGTTATTAAATCTAGACAGATTAGGTTTTCTGGCAGCTAAACAAGGCAAGGGGGTTTTAATGTTTAGAAAATGTTAAATTAAATATTTTTTGCATACGTAAAATAATTATCAACATGAAAGCTTATTAACTGATAAAACAATCTAAGGCCATGCTTTATTGAAAATCATTGAATAAAGGTCTACCAGATGCATCAAATAAGTGCAGAGAAAATCAGTTTTCAGTTTTGTTCAAATCTAGTTTTTTTTTGTGTTTTTTTTTATTACGTATCTTTGATTTTTGTTCACGAGGAAAAACAAGATCTCCCGAAATAAATTTCTGGTACTTTACAGCAAACTATTCAGCTTTACGGGCACATTCCTTCCACTTACCTTTAACAATAATGAGCAAAAAAGATTATATTGATATGTATATATTACCAAAGAGGTAAAAAGATAAAAGAAAAAATAGTAAATTAGCCCCCGACTAATTCTCACTCAAGATTGCCAGTCGGAATTAACTGATTTTGTATTATGCCTACGATAAAAACAAAACGCGCAACCGGGCGTGGCAAATAGTTGTTAATCTATACTTTCTCTACGAAATAAGTATGTTAACTTGAATTACTCTCGATTAATCTTTGTTGAATTATAATAATTACAGATTATTTTTAGCTTTAATTTTAATTTTTGTTAAAATTCTACTCTATTCTTTCTATCAACTATTTACTATGCATTGCTCATAAGAGCATCCAAAAATTATTTACTCGATATTTTTCTTCATCAAATAATATTCGAAAACAAATATTACACCGTCACTAATGGTCCATTTTATTTAATTGATAGCACACTTTCCCGTGGTATAAAATGCATGTACGTACTCCTAGAGAACAGTAAAATAAAAGATAAAATTATGGAACCGATCTGGCCAAATTTATTTTTCCTATTTTCGTTCATATATTTGAGATTTTCAACCACTTTGCGAGGCCTTATATATATTAAAAAAATTGTTAATTTTACTCTTAGAATTTTGATATTCATCCTTTTTAATTAAGTTCATCAGTTTTGAATTCTTCCAAAGCACCACTAAGACAATTCATTCAATCATGTACGTCCTAGTGTTCATTATAACAATATATTCACATAAGAATTATTTAAATAGGAAATTTAAAAACGGATAGGTACGGGCAATTCTATCTACGTCTTTTTGAAGATTCCCACATACAATTGTCAAAAAAAAAAAAATAATAATAATTATCTGAAGGCATCATTCAGAAGGCGAGCACCATATTTTATTGTTCAGAGGTATTTCGTAGTTGGATATTATTAATCATATTTAAAAAAAGAATAATTCTAACATATAAAAATTATTGTTTATATAAAATAAATAAATATTAAAAAGGTTTGGAAGATGTAAAATTTCTGTATAAGAAATATAAATGCGATGTTTAGCACTGTATTCCATAGGCTAATTGTTTCATAATTTGGGGAATATTATGAAAATCGTATACTTGATTCATACGATTTGAAAATTAAAATGAAAAAAATTAATTTTAAACAATGAAATAAGATACACGTATATGTGAATATAACTAGGCATAAATACGTTTGTTACAATATTACCAAGACCGTCATTCAATTTTTGGTTTTGTCAGAAAAAGAGAAAAAATAAAATAAAATGATGAAAAATGACAAAAAAATGTTGTTACAATGCTCTGATATAAATAAATTTATATTTTCAACTAATACGCTTTGTTTCTAATTATTACTTATTTAAAAAAAATCATATAAAATTTTATTGAACAGCTGCCAGTTTTCATGGTGATTGCTGGCACGGGTAATGTAAGTCGGGCAAGATAGTCCCCACGGGCACAGGATTGGGGATTCATTCCCCAAAGGCATGCTACCTGAATGAATTTAAGATATTTATGCATATATTTGATCATTACAAAAAAATAAATAAATTAAACAAATAAATAGAACAAAAATACAGAAACAAGATAATACCTTCGCTGCCTATTCGTGGTCAGTGGGACTAAGTCCGTCTAAAATAGAAAACAAAATTGGGTCGGTCAAAGGCCATGTTCAACTTTTGAAAAGGTTATAAAATTAAATCGCTGAATGTCAAATAAATATAGTATGATTTTGAAATTTCGATTTCAATGAAGACGAAAAAATCAGAGATTTCAAGCACGTACCTAAACATCGCATTCGATCAAAAATGTTCTAAATTATAAATGATCAAAAATTATATGTTAGCGTTATATATAATTTAATTTCCGATCAGAATCCTTCCTAAAATACCCACCTTTCCATTGGGAATTCCGGCGTTAGTTGCACTGGAGAAGACCTGGAGGAGGCTAAAAAATCGGCTTTACCACTAAAAGAAATTTCGCATCCCAAAGCTTAATTATAAAAACATTGGAAAATATGGGAGTTGGTGCGTATTTGCTAGGACACCTTGTATACTTACTTAAGAATATACAGTTCGAAATTTGACCTTTCTCAAACTGGTTGGTTTTTCAATGGTCAAAAAATTACAATTTGAAATTTACCTTTCACAATGTATAATTTAACTTTCAATAATAGAAATTTATCACCTGCTGATATTTGGGAAACACACAAGTGACATTTTCGGGTTAAAAGGGTTCAAGAAAAAAAAAAGACAAATTGACAACATCAGAGCATAGGTGATGTTGAGAGTCGGCTTAATGAAGCAGAGCAGCGTCTACTTTCTGCCATTTCTCACAGCGAATCTCTCTCCTCATCCTGCCAGCCCAGAGAATATGATATTTCCGCTCGAATAACCGCCACTTCGCCGAAGCACCGACAAGAGGGTAGGTCACCGAAGATTTGTGAGAAGAAAGAGCACAGGCATCGGCCTTAACTATAAGATCGTACAGATATCTTAAAAATCTATAAAAACTCTCGACTTAATTCGAGTACGTCCGAAACAGAAAAAAAAAAAAAAGAAAAGAAATCCATTCCTCAAATAGTCAATATTTTCTTTGTGCTGATGGATATCCAGGAGTACTACTTAAGCTCTGATTCTCTTCGATGTTTGTACAATCGACTCTCAATGGACGGTTATAGAAGAATGGTTTCGGGATTTGAGGGATAGAATCAATACCAATAATCTCAAACTTTTCTTATCTGTATAAGAAATGGAAAGCAATTTACATATTGGGGCGAATTGCCGTCATCTATTATTAAGAAAAATTAACATAATGTACGGCAAAACAGGCTCACTAAAAATAAAAAGCAATAAAATGATTTATAAAATTATGGAATTTGTTTTTAATGTTATTTTAACACAGGATTGCTCTACTCATATTATTTTTATATTTTTACTTTCTAAGGTTTTTCTCTCTTTCTATTTTTTTTTCTCTTTTCATTTTTTTTTTTAGTCAGTAAAATTATGTTTATTTTATTTTTTTACCAGAAGGATATTCCTTTTTTTCGTTAATGATATGTTTAATTGAGATTATTGTAAATATTAATTGACCTTTATTAGTGTAGTCTCTTGCCAGAAATTTGTTCTGTAATCTTTTTACGTGTACATGCTTGTTATTCTTAAAGGACGTAGTCCCAGAATAAAGTTTATTTTTCTATTTTATTCTAATTCTAGATGACCTAAGGAAAGATATGAGATGAAATCAAGGAAAGATGGTTGCCGATATGGATATTTCGGCCAATAAATATGATTTTGGTCAAATATCAGAATTCAACCATCGATTGAGAATTTTTATTTATCAATAAAAATATTTCATACATTATAATAAGAGGACTCAATTATTTTTTTTATAATCGCCATCACAAAATTAATTCATAATATCATTTTTTTTTTTTTTTTTTACTTACCTATATATAAAATATATAGATAGGGAAAGTATTAAATTCGAGTTGTCAATTAAACTAAACATTTCAAGGTCCCCTGAGTTCAAAGAACCAAATCTCGCAAAATGGTGTATGTGTGAATACGTATGGGAACAGCGTAACTCAAAAAGGAAATGTTGTACGAAACTGAAATTACATATTTAAGGTAGGTATATGTCTGTGGTGTTACAGCAATGTTTTCGCTAAATCAACTAACCGGAAGTGACACAATCATTGATTTTACGTTGTTTTTTTTTTAATACGATTATCTCGAAAACGGCTCAAACCATTTTGATTAAACTTGACTAAAGTCATCTCCTTAAAGACCTTCAACTTTTTATAGATGTAGTACATTACCGAGAAAATGCAGAGGAAGAAAATTTTATTTTCGTATAACTCAAAAAGTATGAATTTTATGAATTTAGGTAAATAATGTATTTAATTAATCAAATGAAATGTAATAATATTCTCTTAAAAAAAAAAAAAAAAAAAAAAAAAAAAAAAAAAAAAAAAAAAAAAAAAAAAAAAAAAAAAAAAAAAAAAAAAAAAAAAAGAAAGAAAACTTATCTAAATCGAATCTGTATTAGCAATGATATTGCGAATTGGACTTAACGGAAGTGCCACTTAATATCAACGATTTAAACGGAAATTACGTATGTAAGGTAGGTAGGTATATGCTTGGGATGTTACAGCAACTTTTTCGCTAAAATCGATTTACCGGAAGTGGCACTTTAAATTTCACTCCTTTTTACAATTTATTCGAAAACGACTCTTACTAAATGGTCTTCAATATCAGCTAGGTTTCACCCTCATTGAAATAGTCTGACAGGGATTAAATGCCGAATTATCAAAATGGCTTCCTCTAATGTACCTTTAATTTGTTTATTTGAAATAATTAACCTACTCTCATTTTTAGTAGTAATGAAAAATGGGAAAATATAAACTCTGAAAGAATTTGATATTTAACTAAAGGAGGTAAAATGGAAAAATATTTTCCTAGATTGAAAACAAATTTCCGGAAATAATAGTAGTAATATATGTGTGTAATATACCACTGGAAAGCTAAATATATTATAATAATTGTCTATCTATCTAATGATCTAACATATAAAGTTGTAAAAGATAGTGGAGATTGACAAAAACGTATAAAATTGTTGTAAATAATAATTTATACTTTTAGATCATTTAAAGGAAAAAAATTTTTTGTTATGTAAAACTGTTTCAAATTAACGTTTAGAATAAAAAAAAAATTGTATATTGAAGTATGATAATACTTAAACTAAATAATGTAATTGCTTAAGTAAAATAAATGTAAATAAAAGGTAACTGTAGTGAAGTCAATATAAAGTTTTTGTCAAATACAGAGTTTTTGACGCATCGCTTATAGAAAAGAAAAATTAATAAAAATTTGTGCTGCTTGTTGCAACTATGTTTTTCAAAATGAAATCTAGAATAAGGGACGAATCGACCGAAAGTACAGAATGTTTTTTTGCTGAAATTGAGACAGTGAGATTTGAACACTAATGGGAATACTTATTTTAGTCAGCAATTTTTTTTTTAAGAAAACAAAAATCACTCACAAAATTAAATACGAGTTGCTCTTAGCAGTAAATATAGTTTCGTGAGAAATTTCAAAAGTAGACTGGCTAACTCATTGATAACTCGTTGAACCTATGTTTACCTTTCGAATCGTCGAAGTATTAAATTTCAGCTTTCTATTTGTTTTTAATACTTATTTATTCAATAAGAAATAGACTAGTACGCAAACATATCGGCCTTTCAGTTCCACAATCGATCCAATGTTACATAACTAATATTAAAGAACATTAGGTATTATAATAGTTTGGTAAATTCTAACTTTTAACTCTCTGTAAAGAATTCGCAAGCTAAGCAGTTTTGCAACAACGAAATAACGAGCATTACCCTCTATTATTTCCTCTTGTATTTTATTTTTATTTATTCTTGTAAAATCCAGATTCTCAAATTTCCTACCGTATGCCCTGTTATAGCTGTATTAGCTTCTGCTGCTTTGGAACCTTCGATATCAAATTTTTTTCCAGTTTTCATCAACTTTTAACGTATTCGAACAGTTTTCATGTATTCAATTAAATAGTTTCCGCATGAGAAGTAACAAATCATCAGCACGCCCGAGTATTTTCCACAAACAGCAGATATTAAAACTTTCTCGGTACGAATCCTTACTATCAACATATTTCCAGAGTTAAATTAGACCAAACTGGTAAAAGGGGATCTCCATGTTTTAAACCTGAAAGCGCTTCAAATTTAACGGAATAGAAATTACCGATTGGAATTTAATTAAATGCCTCAGCTATGTACGTCATAACCAGGTTGGGCACCCTTTGTGGAATATCCTCGTGCATCGCAGGACATAAATCAAATTTGCACTGTCAGTATTCCCGGAATCCATAACAAAAGGGTCTATTTTTGTTTTAAAGGAATAGTTTTAACTCGGGTAGAATTGAACATTTTTTTTTGAAAAATAAAAAAAATAAATAGAATTCTGTGGTTATTGAGAGGGTCGAATAACCATTTCCCGTCCTTTTGCGCCGGAACCGGGATTTTCACCAGGATGGCAAGCTTAATTTTTCCGCCCCTACTTTCACCCCCAACCCTCCTCCAATAATAGTTTTATAACAGTATCTTAGGCAGTATATTTCAAAATAAATATCACCATCACTAAAGCATTAGTTCATTTTGTTTTCTGAATTAAGCTCAAACAAATTAAAAACAGAAAAAAAAATGTTTTTTATTTAACATAAAAATAAAATTTCGCTCGAAATTTGTCGCCCTCTAAATCCTGCCGCCCGGAGCAAGTGCCCCCCCTCCCTTAGCCTTCCCTCCGAGATCCGACCCTGCTTCTAGGTATAACTGTGGTGAATGGAAATATATATTTTAATTCTCCATAATTTAATATTTTTTTAAAATAAAAATAAACCAAGTCAAGAAGTGTTATAAAAAAATAAATGGTCCTGAAAAATCAGTTTAAAGTCTCGAAACGGGACATTCGACCCGGCCCGTCTCTATAAGTGCTAAATAAAAATTTTAGGAAAATATGGTTTCGTTAAAAGTCGCTATGATAGTCTCCGATAACTTCTTCGGCGTATTCTGTGTTTCGACTAGTTGGAATAAAATTTCAAGTTGTAATATATATTTTTAATAAATATTAGTTTGTAGAATTAATCGCGAATGATATAGTTGGGGGGGGGAGGAGAGAGGGGCAGTTGCAGAGAGTTGACTGCACTGGAGAAGACACAGTTGCAGGAGGACTTTGCCATAAAGGGGTGGCTTTGGCACTTCTCCAGCCGCCTTGTGTTTGTTGGGTCCCCTCCAGATTAGTAGTACCTGCCAGCTCGGCTAAATATTGACTTGGTCAAGGAAAAAACATTTGACCCCTTTGTCAATACAATCACTTGGAAGGACCAGGATGGCCTGCAGCTATCCACCTACCTCGATTGGAAGCTATGTTTGCTATAGAGAGCCTCCCTCCCTTTCCAATTTATTGTACTATATTTCGGAATTATGAGATCCACAATTTCTTCGTATTTTCTTCTAACGAAATAGGTTTTCCTATTAGATATATCTAAGAGATGTATATTTTATATTAGGCTTTTACAGGGTCGACACAGTCCAACAGACAAGTTTAATTCAAGTCATGAAGAGCAGTGGCGTGATGTTATTTATATTAAATATGATTTTCATAAATATGATAAATTATCTAAGTACTTTCAGTATCCCAATAAAACACGGCAGAGTGGGTGTGAACTGTTGAAGATGGTCCAGCTGTGTTCCAGGTTGCTCTGGAATATCCAGGCCTGATAATATCATTTCTTTTAAGAGATAGAATTATGGGAGAGGTTTCAATCTCATCTTTATAACTTGTAGAATAAGCATATCAATGGTAATAAGTTGAAATTTTATTCAGACATACGCAAACAAGATTGCGGCCAAAATGGCTGCTAAAATATTTAGATTCCTTATGATTGAACTATACTAAGGAAATTAGTTTCGAATTATTTGTATTTCATTTGTTAGGATGAAGATAGAGCCATGGGAAAACCTAATTACGCACACATGTTGAGATAATTATCATGGCACCCAAGATTGCCGCCTGTTTAAATAGCAAAGAGAAAATACGCAAAATAAACAACAAAATTTGTGCATTTATAAAACTTTGGTCACAACTTCGTCTTGGTTGTAGAAAGCGATGGATCAAAAAATATTCGAGGTAATTAAGTTCCAATTGCACCATCGTAAAAATGAAAAAATTCGCTTCAAGGAATATAGCTTGGATTAACCAAATCCGTGGTTAGGGGACTTTCTGGTGTGACAAAATCGAAAAGCTTCAATTTTTTTTCTTTGTAAATAACACTTTACTTGTGAATGTTTTCCTCAGCCTACTGTTTGGCTACAGTTACCCAATTTTTTTCATTTATTAGGCTTCAATTTCGTATAAATGAAGTTGATGTTTCTTTTGGTATTGGTCTAGAATTGGTTCCTGATTTGCCAAAAAATGTGGTTTCCCCTAAAAAGGACCCAATACGTCCAAAGGTAAATGCTCTTTTTATTTATTTGTCTTTGGGAAAAGGTCCTATAAAAAAAAAAAATATTGGCCTCAACGCAAAACAATAATAAATAATTTACGAATTAAAAAAAAAATATTAAAATCAAAATTAAAAATAAAGAATCAGACTAAAAAAAAATACAATTCTGCCTGAACATAGATACAGATGAAAAAAATATTGTTATATAGGGAGAAAACATTTATTACTTATAGAAGGCAAAAAAAAAAAAATTAAAAGAAAACAATAAATAAATGTACACTCTTGCATAACAGACTTCAGTCATATAAAAATGTTCATAAAAAATGGCTATACAGTTTTATTTTTTAAGCTAAAAACCTTTAGGAATTAAAGCATATTTGTTTTTTCTGTAGCTAGTGTAAGATTTTTTTAAATATTTGTTTTCATAAAATATCTATTCTGTACATCTGTTCCTGAGATGAAATGTAAATAAATGATAATAATAAAAAAAATCAGAGCAAGGAAGGAAATGTTCTTTAACAGGAAATTGGATTTTAATGACCATGATGGAACTTAGCTTATTAAGAAGTCCTGTCGGACTCTGATGACTTTTCATGGAATACTTCGTTTTTATAATTTTCTTCTTTTAATCAAACAACAAACGATGGTTATTAAGAATTAATTTTTATAATTTGAGAATGATTTTTAAGATGATAATTTCTTCTTCATTAAAAAATTTATAATGTCCTTGCAACTTTGATTAATTCACATTTTTGTTTCCTTGCTTGTTATAGCTGTTAAGCAGGGATTAAACGTAACAATTACTTCAAACGTCGATAAAAAAAACAAAACAATTAATTTAGACAGAATTCGCACTCGTAGCATGCATGTCCACAGGTAGCAATCATACCACACGTAGCATGTCTATTAAAAACATAAAAAAGACTAACCAATGATAGTTCAATACTCCAACAAAATTCAAAATATACCCCAATTCGGATATATTTTTTTTATTAAGATATATTAGGCTATGTTTAGAAGGATTGCAGCCTCAGAATAAATCATTATAAGTTAAATTAGAACTTATAGTGAAATTGTAGGGACATTCATAACGTTACATTTATAACGATTTTTTGACGTATTCCAAAATTGCCTTTATTTTATAGAACTAATAATGGCAAGCAATGTTTTTTTTCTCAAAATATTGTCATTTGTTAAAACATCTGGAATAAACCAAAGCCAGGGAAATAGATTTATACGGGAATCAATATCATAAAACATTTTAATAAACCTATCTGAGCCTAACGTGGTTCTAATATATATATATATATATATTTTTTTTTTTTTTTTTTTTGCTTTCTCACTACCGAAGGCAGAATAGCTTCGTATTCCGCTAGCGTTTTACGTTTCAGACATCAGCGAACAAATTCGATACCGTGTCTGTCTACACTGCACTACCGTTAATCCGATTTTGATGGAATTTTCAGAGAATGTGCGAATTGGTACCTAGATATGGTCTCACATAAATTTCATCCAATTTCATAATTTAAACGGCTCGTCCAATTTGGGCCCGAAGTTGGAGGAAAGATCGGGATGAGTTTAAGAATGATATTTAATCAATTTTATCAAATTCCATCAACCACTTTCGCTTTTGCATGCACAAACCTATTTTCCTTGATATGCTTATAATTCAAATAAGACTTATCCCGTAGATTTAGTTCTCAAACGAAATATATATATATATATATATATATATATATATATATATATATATATATATATATATATATATATATATATATAATGCATAAATATATGTATTTATGTGCCCAATATAAATGGTGAGGCAGCTATACTGAACCTACTTGGTAGACTTTGTTTTCTGAATCTTTTGATATGCCCCAATTGTTTTCGTGTTGTTTTTTTTGTATCCTATGTTACAAGGTACGCGTGGTTGTCCTAAATTAAATCCACGTGTTTAATTTCAAACAATGAGGAAAATTTATTTTATTTCAAAATATAAATTTAATAAAATATTAATTTAAAATATAATTAGAAAAGGTATGTCATAACTTTCAATAAAACAAAATTACAGTAAAATAAAATACAAAAAAACAAAACAATTAAAACCGTTTTCCAAGTAAAAGTATTTTTAACATCAATAGCAAAAAAAAAAGAATCATTTATATATTAATAAATAATAAATTGAAACTGGAAGAGGAGAAAAAAAGAAATAAAATGAAGAAAATTATATGTAAATCGCTAAAAAAAAAAAAAAAGAATATGTATATTTATAAATATTTTATATATATATATATATATATATATATATATATATATATATATATATATATGTATGTGTGTGTGTGTGTGTGTGTGTGTGTGTGTGTGTGTGTGTATATTTATATATATACATGTATTGTTTACATCAGTGCTGAATAAGGATTCAAATGGAGACTTTAATTTCAGCAATGAATCAATGCACAAAGACTTTTGTAGTAATTTTTAACAAAATATTTATATATTGTACATTTCATCAGACTTATTTCTATATGAAATGAATGGGAAAATAAATAAAACTTTTATAGCTAACATATTATAAAGTATTACAGGGAACACGCTCAGTTCAACACACTGACTTGAAAGTGGAATGAAAAGAAGGGAAAAAAAGATGTTCCATAGGGTACCTGAGAAAAATGTGTTTTTGTTTTTTTTAATTAAGTCATATTTCTTTAATATTTTTCAAGTTGAGACTTGAATTCTGAAAATATTTTCTAAAAGCACTTAGACTTTTTAGCATTTCTATGCTTCAATTATTATAACTCTTAGGGGAGGGAGGTGGCTACCAGTAAATTCAACTAAACAATCGGTTACCAACAAAAATTTTGACTATAAATATTCCAAGGCCGAAGTGGTGAACAACTTAATTTTCTCGGTAATCGACTGCATTGTTTAGAATTCGTCATATTTCATTTAGACGTCTTTTAGAATAAGGATCAAAATAATAATAAATATGTCAAAACGCTTAGTATGGAAAGTGAAAATAATACCCAAAAACTGGGAAGTTTCCGTCATAGTCCCAATATTCAAATAAAGAGACAACATAGAGTGCCAGAACCATAGAGGAATTTCTCTTCTCTGTATGCCATCGAAAATATACTTCAGGGACCTAGAAAAGAGATGCAGAAAAACTGTTGAGTCCTTGTCAATGGAGGAACAGTATGGCTTCAGGCCCATTAAAAGCACACGGGCTCTGATATTCACCCTGAGGCAAATATCAGAGAAAGCCATCGGAAAAGACAAGGAAGTGCTGGCCTGTTTTGTCGACCTAACCAAGGCATTTAACAGAGTCAGAAGACGAGATATAGAAGAAGTTTTATGGGAGAAGGGGGTGGACTTGGAATTAAGGGAGGCCATTGGAAGCCTATATAAAAACAAAAGGAATGTGGGACAAGTAACATGACATCCAAAGAGTTCCAAACCACTGAAGGAATTACGCAAGGATGTAGCTTAAGTCCGCTCCTTTTTATAGTGGTACTGGAAAGGGCACTGAGAAAGGCCCAAATTGAAATGAGACCCTTTTATTTTGGCCATTGAAGATTACTTCCTACCCAGTTCACCTTACTGGCCTATTTGGATGACCTGGTAGTCTTTGGTAAAAATGGAAAGAATCTCCAGTTTAACATTAGGATCCTGAAGGATCGTCTAAAAGAAATTAACATGGACATAAATGTGACAACAACAAAAATTATGCGTGTCGGAAGTAGGACCAACCTGGGGGACCGTGTGATAAGACTAAATGGAACCAGAATAGAATAAGTAAGCGATTTTAAGTACCTGGGATCACATTTGATGGAGAATGGCCGAGTAGATGTGGAAATAAGAGAGAGTAAGGCAGCCGGAAGGTGTTTTAATGCCATTACAAAAGGTTTTTGGGAAGGAAAGAGGTTCCCAAATCTACAAAAGTAATGATTTTTAAAAATATTTTCCTGCCAATCTTGTCATACTCAAGTGAGTCTTGGACTCTAACAAGTAAACATTAAGCCAACTACAAGCAATGGAGATGCGCTACCTACGTAGGGTCGAAGGAAAGACTAGGAAAAACCGAGTAAGGAGCATCACAATGCGATCCAAACTGGGTCTGCAGGTTGCAAAGGATACAATAGAAGAACGCCAACTAAGGTGGTTTGGGCATGTTTCTCGAATGCCAGAAGATGCAAGGATCACTTATGAGACACAGGTGGGAGGTAGAAGGCCCAGAGGGCGGCATAGGAAGACATGGAATAAAGGAAGCCTTTGGCGGAGAGGAATGGATTGGACAAGGAGAAGACAACTGGTTCAGGATACAGACATGTGGATCAGGCTCTATAGACGGACGCCTCTGTCCTTAATACTAATAAATGGCCTGTTTTTGATACCAACAAGTTTCAGCAGTATACAATTCCTATGGAGAATATGCCTATTCAGTTTTACCGTAGTCAAAGTACTACATATTTTGATGATAAAATAGAGATGGGTCCTGTTGATGCCTCAGACTGTTTTGCAGTAGAAGAGGATATACTAAGAAGAAGATTTGTAAAAACGGCAATAAAGCTTCATCTTTTTATACTTTTTCTTTAATTTCCGATTTTATTAACAAATGACACTTTCACACAATAATTTCACTCTTGTTAAAATGTTTTCGTAGTGAACTTGGTTTCACATGTTTGAAGATTTCATGACAACGATTACAAAATAACCTCTTTTTTTTATAGTTTTTCCTATTTCGTCCCTTATTATTTATTGGAGTAAAAACTATAATAAATAATAAAAGAAGTAATTACAAAAAGTATCGCGAATAATAGCCCTGAATGGATGCCTAACATGTGAGATCTAAGTTATTGATTTATTTGGTAATGCTTTAATTAAGTAGTTACAACATGTGGCGGTTTCGCACAGTACGACAGAAATAGCGTATTTTAATGAAAAAAAAACTACCACACGCTACGAATCCTTGTTAGTCCAAGCCCTTGGCCTTTGGTACTTATACCTGGAAAGTTTTGGAGAAGTTCTGAAAATTTACTCATTTATTTCTTTTTTGGGGGTGGGAGTGCCGATTACGTATTTCAACTTTGTTACCTTAATTTTTTTCCGGGAATATATTATTGAAAAAATTAACCTTTTTCGCTTTTTCTAAAAAAAACATCCATTTTTTTAGGAACATCAACCTATAATAAATTAAACAAGAGTAAATTTCCTACATGTTTTATTTTATTTTATTTTTATCGTCTGGGCCATCGTTTTTTTTTTATTTATACTTCCGGGATAAATTCGAGGTAACGAAATCGAAATTCCTAATTAACACCACAAAAAACATAAATGAGGAAATTTTCAGAACTTCTGCAAACTTTCTACTGAGAACCCTTGCTCAGAAATCTAATTTGGATAATCCTCATCATAAGTTTGACTCGCTCTCACTTCAAAACGGAGCGGCCTAACAAAAAAATCATGAGAATCAAAATTGTAGGTAATTTACTCTTTAATTTAGTATGAAATAACTATTAGAATTGTATCGATTAATAGACGATTTTCAGGTTATAAGAAAAAAATAAAACAAATTTTTTTTTTTGCTTTTGATATACTTCCAGGAAAAATTCGAGGTAACACAGACGATATTCGTAATCGGCACCCTAAATAACATAAATGATCAAATTTTCAGAAACTTCTCCATCGAGATACCTTTCTGGTTCCCATTTGACAAGACATCATCACACTAAGGGCGAATGCCCTAAACGATGCCCCGGTCAAAAAAAAAAATATAGAAAACAAAATATAGGGAATGTACTCTTGTGTAATTTAGTATAGGTTGATGTTGCTAAAAAAAATTCATATTATGTGGAAAAAAAACAAAAAAATATTAAATTTCTTAGTGCTTTTACATTTTTTTTTTTTTTATATTTCAGAGAGTAAATGTGAGGTAACAAAGTTAAAATTCGTAATCAGCACCCTAAAAAACATAAATGAACAAATTTTCAGAACTTCTACAAAGCTTTTCACCGAGACACCCTGCTGATCGGTCTCCAGTTGACGGCACTTTGTAGGAAATTTTATGCTTGATAAAAAAAAGGTTCGCAAATAAAGCATTCATTGAGTTTTGGCCGATAAACCTAAACGGACATGGAATAAAGAAAAAGATAAATATTAATGAACATAAGCTACTTTAAACAAAAAAAAAATGATTTTATTAAGCATCAGAGATAAAATTATGAAAATAAATCATAAATAATCTTAAAGAAATGAAAGCACTATAAACATGGCCACTACATACGTCTTTACAAAGCCAAAGACACTGTAAATAAAATTCAATATGTTGCAATATGGTAAAGATATTTATGAATTAGCTTCATAAGTATTAAACCGACTACAATATTATAATTAAAGAACGAAGGACGACGGAACTTTTTTGTAGCCCGAGTTAATCTGAGAAATTAAAAATTTGAAACCATTGTTCTTCTTTAATCCTCCGTTGGACGGCAATCGCACAGATCCGTTATTTTCAGGAAAAGGAAAATTTCGCAGACTTATTATAGTCAAATTATTCTATGTACAACTCATCCCTTACAATAGAGGAGAGGGGGTGAATGTCTTTACTGTAGTCGTCCTGTGTTTTAGAATAGACGGAGAGCCGATGTAAAAAAAAAAAAATAATTATCTGAAGAAAACATTAACAGGAATTTTTTGAATCATTATAGTATTGACATTAAAAATAAGAGGCTGCCTGTCGGATCTGAAAAAAACGGCTGCCAGAAAATGAAAAATAATGGCTAAATTTTAGGACTATTTTTTGGTTTTGCCCCTGTAATTCCTAAACGGTGCATTCTATCGAAAAATGTATTGTATATTAAATTAAAAAACATCAAATTTTGCGTCTGTTCAGTACCACAACATAATAATTTGGTTAACAGGTAAGGTCGAAAACCATGGTCATAAACGACGATTTTGTCGAAAACAGACACAGAGGACTATATATGAGTCTGTAGCTTAGGGTAAAACGGAACTATGTGAAATACCCAACTATTAATATTTATTGCTCCGTAAGATTTTTTTTATCTTTAAATGACTAAGTACCTTTATTTTGCAGCTTACCTACTACAACAAACAGTTAGTATTTGTAAATATTTACTTTTGAAGTTTGTTCTCCACTGAGCGGCGCCTGAACTGACTTATCGGCAATTAAGGCAAGTTCCGACCTGCTATCGTTTTATTTCTATGTTAGGGTTATGTTAAATGGCTTTTAAGGAGGAGAAATGTTTGTAAGCTGTAGCCCCCACCAGATTCATTTCTTCCTAAGAAAGAAATATCAAAATAAAATGTTTATATTTCCGACCTACGACTATCACCATCCCTTATCCTATACTTTTATCGGAATATTAAACAGAATAACAAAAAATAATAATAATTCCGACGCAATAAATCCTGTTAAAATAACAGTTGATTAAATTATTAGAATATAACAAAATTATATGTAACATGGGTTAAATAATTTTTTTTCAAACCTCAACTAAGCCAAATATATACTGCTTCATAGTAATAATTTAAAGGGGAGAGAAAATGTAATGTAAAGTTTGAAATTCCCATGTTTGCATGACAGAAAATGTCGGCAAGCCCATATTTACCAACTTGGACCAGCGAAAACCATCACAAAACCAACAGTGTGTCTGAACAACTGTTCGATGGCCACTGGTTATAAAAAATAGTTTTAAATAAAATGTCATAGTATATACGTATATACATATATACGTATACATATATATATATATATATATATATATATATATATATATATATATACATATATATATATATATATATATATACATATATATATACATATATATATATATATATATACGTACTATGTATACAACGTTATATGCTATTGTACGGAGGCCGGCGCAAAGCAGTTCAAAGGCGCGGGAAAAACTGTTTTTTTTTGGGGGGGGGGGTTTCAAGGTATTAGAAAACTCATTTTATTTTCACTATTGATAAAAATATTAATAACATGAGATAACATTAATAACATTTTACTAAGTTAATCGGAATTATTTTAATTTTTACATATGTAATGGAATAATGCTTGATCTTTTTAAAAAAAAATTGTCGACAATATTATGATTATTACCACTCAGATTTATTTTCTCCTATTTCCCTTTGTGATCAACAACAGCTTTGCCACACAATACACAACGTGAATATATAATTTTTAGTTCTTTTCAGTCAATAATAATATACCGAATAAGTACAAAAAAAATATATATATATATATATATATATATATATATATATATATATATAAACATATTTTGTTTGTCGACATCTTCCGAACGCAGCCGACCGAAGGACTAAAATTTATTCTATTTTTTTATTTAATACTCCTAATAAAATAATAAAGCAAATTGCAACTTTGTCCGCCTGCGTCTGTTTGCACAGTTTGATTTTGTAATTTGAATTACTCATGTTAATTGTTTTCTTTTTATAAGAAGCTTTCATTTGAAATGAATAGGTTGGTGGCCGATTGGAAATTATTTAGCTTTTATTTGGAAATAGTTTAGTTTTTATTTATTTTGAGTTTTTATTATACTCCGTCTTATTTTTATTATAATCAGTATATCTTTGTATTATATTTAAAATTGATCATTTTTTTTATTTGAAAATAATTAGTACTTAAAAAAAGAAACATGTGTATCTTTTATTTATATATATATATATATATATATATATATATATATATATATATATATATATATATATATATATATCATCATATATATATATATATGTATGATCATATATATCATACATCATATATATCATCATATATATATATATATATATATATATATATATATATATATATATATATATATATATATATATATGAAACTTATATATATATATATATATATATATATATAAGTTTCAATTATATTTCATACTAATGTGCGAAATTTTAATTATTTATTATAAGCATAAGTTTTTTTATAAATTATATTTATTAATAAATTATATCGTGATGTAATACAGGAAGAGCTTTATAAGGGTTAATGTTTAAAAGAAAATTATAGGAAAACAGCTATAAAAAAAAAATATATATATATATATATATATATATATATATATATATATATTTATTATATATTATGAATATCTTAATTATGCTATATATTTATGAGTTATACAAATTTTCAACATGATATTAGTATGCTGTGTGAATAGCAGTCCAATACAATTGGGCAGCACCTCTTTGATAATAAAGTGTTAAAAAAATAAAAATTTCAACTTATTTATAACCTAAAAACGATAGTTTCTGGTATTTAACACAAAATAAACTATCAATCCCCCATTTTCCAGCAAAATCACAAGATAGCTTTTATTTAGTTTAGAAACGTCAGAAATAATTTGAATTTTTATATTCTTCTTTCCATATTTAGTAGGATGTCTGTTGCAATCTTAACTAAGTGAGTAAAATAGATCTTCTATATAAAATAATTCATATTAATAATAATACTGGATATTTTTTAGATCTACTGGCAACATTGAAATAGTTGAAATACGTAAGAGGTATGTTTTAAGAGGGGATACAACCCCAAAACGTTAGCGTATTGTAAACACGACAATAAAGGATGTATGGACGATCTTTTCTGCTTAGCTGCTAAAAATTTCATTTCATCTTTTCGGAAAAGATATCTCAGAACTTCGCCTTACAAATCAATAGTAAAAACTTTTGAAGGGGTAAACATCATAAAACAAAGTTCATAGTGGCTAAGATGTTATCAATCCTATTTTTCTGTGGCTCAGAGAACGGGATTGACTGAAAAAGTTTAAAAAAAAAAAACACTGTGTTGCGTTATATTAATGCGGCATATTAATTGTGGGGATTTATTGCACCAAGTCCTTCAAGAATAACTGGAATATATTGCAGAGTTTAGCGCCTATTTTTTTAAGGCAATTTATAATAAATATAATAAGCAATTAATAATAAATATAATTTTTTTTTTTTTTTAAATAATTATTCAATCATCAATCGTGATTGTACAACAAATTTGTTTGCGGCTTGTGTTCGAAATAGCAGACAACAAAAGTAGCTCGTCCAGTCCATCCTGCTAATTTAACAGGTAAACGAAATGGCGGTTTATTCCTAGGTTTCAATTCTTAGAAATTTAATTTGAAGGAAAAAAAATAAGAGAAGGGATATAAAAACGCAAAGTAATATATTTAATATTGTTATAAATATCAATTATAGCTCACAACTATAAGAAAATGTCAATGGCATACTGCAAATTAACAGCCCACTTCCAACTGATTTCGAATATTAGGAGACTAATGATGATCAAACAAAAATTATGGGAACACATTAATTTTAAAGAAAATTTCATTTTGTGTAATTAAAAAGTAATGGACATTAAAAATATAACTACAACAAACCCTTAAAGCCGATATATGTTAATTTATAATCTTGACAAGGATTGGTGCCTCGAAACACACCCTGATCCGAGGCGAACATCTGTTGGAGGTTATTAATTATGTAGGGTTATTAGCCTCAATTAAATCATTAATTAACATGACTTATTGGTTGCAGATTTATCAAAACAGATGTTACCAATGTTAATCAACGATGGTCATTCCTTTGTAACATATTTTAAATATTACCTGGATAATATTATTAAACTACCAAATTTCCTGTAGTCCGTGAGCCGTCGAGCAGTGGTCAAAAAGTGTGGGGGGGGGGGGGGAAACAACCCTAAATCGCAACCCTCTCAAAATGCCGATTCAAGTATATCCTATTCCCATCTTTTCAGAATAGTTCACTGCCCCATTCACAGGTTTACGGGGAGGAAAATGATATTTTTACAGTTGTATTTGCTTATCTCAAACTCCCAGCTTTCATCACTCATACTCAGAAGTAAGGAACTTGATGTTAAAATTCTGAGTCACTTCATCTCAACTACTTTATCGGTAAATATGGAATGGCGCTTTTCGTACATGTATTTGACATATATAACACTTGTGGGTGGTTGAAGGGTTTTTTTTTAAAGTATTTTTTGTACTTTTTTTGGATTGTTCCAATAATATATTTTTTTAAATACTGCATCTTTTGAGCGCAGCCGAGTTCGGTCTTCTAACTTCTTTCTCTTAGCCTATCAAGCTTCTATTAACGTGAAGAAATAGTAACCAGTTGCGTAATTCCGCGAACTTAGTTGATATTTTGATTTTAATTCACAAGACCATTGTTCTGACTGAAAGAGTCCAAAAAGGGTTCTCGGTGGAATTAAATTGAACAAATGAAATTACCTACAATTTTGATTCTATTTGGTCGCTCCGTTTTGATACTAACGCGAGTCAAAAGAAACAAAAATACGTGTTCTCCGAGAAAATGTAATTGATAAAGTTGCGGAAAGTTTATTTTTTTTTTAATTTATATTTTATTTATACTGTTAAAGTTTAATGCTAACAAGTTAAGAGGAATAAAATGAAAGATAATTAAAATATATTTACGAATACTAAAAAAATTTTAAACAAAAAAAAATATAGCCCACTATAAATATAACCATGCTGAGTTATAGAAGACAAATAAATTCTATAACCACACCAATCATACACCATAACCTCCTAATTTCAATAACATAGCTTATAAAATTATAAATAAAAAATACAAGAGGCAAATAAAGTATAAACAAGTATATAATAACCAGCTTAAATTCGTTCAGGCTGATATCCCCTCCCAAAGATTAAAAAAAATAGTGGAATTAACGATGTTAACAAAAAAGAAGGTAAAAATTAAATATATATAATAACAAAGACAATTATGGTCAATGGCGCCCTCAACAGACTCGGCTTTTGATGTACAGACCGTGCCAAAAACATTGGCCGACCTGTCAAGAGGCCACGCCATGGTAGCTCTGAGGAACTTTTAACAAATATATTAATAAAGGGCTCCACTGACATTCACTACGAATGGTACATAAAAAAAATGCAACACTTTAATAAATTTGTTTGTTACAAGACCTTTTCCTCTTCAGCTCCCGAAAGACAACGTTGTAATAACCAATATTTGTAATGGGCGAAATCCAGAGAGTCCTGTAATTCTGAGAACCAAGCCGTGACAGCACTAGAGCAATCTCCTATTCAATGAGAACCTCGAAACCTGAATATAATCGATATTTAATAAATCGACTCATTATGGGGTTCGTGGTATCAGAATTGTATCGCCATTGACTGTTTTAGAATTGGTACAGTCGTAGTTCATTATTGAATCATGGCTTGCAGAGGGTAATAGAACTACATAATTTAACGCATTGTGATGGAAATTAATACAGAATATAATTTATATAATGGAATCCACCTATCATAAACAGCTGAATAAACATATCCAATAACAATTAACCTTATAACAATTAACATGGTGAATTACTTGTATCCTCAATCGATTGAATATGATCTGGAATTCTAAATATTGGTTGTAAATAGGGTTGGAATATCGAAACGCGATATATCGGTGTTGAAAAACCGACATTTTCTATCGATATCTTAACATCCGATATATGGACATCTTTTTTAAGACCTGAATGTACTTCGAGCTGCGCATGCCCACAAAAAATACTCAAACCAATGGATCCTTATCAGTTGAGGTCGGGGCCTTACCGTAATTTAAATTATTACTGCTTTCATTAGATTGCAGCTGTCTTCTTCTGCTCGTTACGCTCGCTCAAGAAATAATTTAACCCCCAACGGATCCTTTTCAGTTGAGATCGGGGTCTTAACGTTATTCAAATGCAGTTATTTATGCAATGGAAACAACTCTCAAACTCTTTTTCAATTATTGGTCGACGGGCTAATTTCAACACTCATGGTCGTTTGATTTGTGTTATAGAATTTGTTTTCCATGGTTTCTATGTTTTCGATGGTTACACTTATTCTGCGTTCTCTGTATTTAATTCTATTCGTATTTGTGAACATACTTCATTATCTTTCCACTTAGTAGGTATGAAACGATTTTTTGAGCAAACAGCTCAAATGATTTTCAAGTTTTCCGGCTCAAATTATTCGTTATAATCCCGCGAATGCTTCGAAAGATTTTGAGCTCAAAATACTAAATAAATGTTGTCTTTGTTTTGATTTAACCCATCTATTAAATCTCTCTATTTGAGGGCATCGAACGATTTTTTGAGCAAACAGCTCAACCGATTTTCAAGTTTAATGGCTCAAATTATTCCTTATGATCCCGTGGATGTTTAGGAACATTTTGAGTTCAAAATAATAAATAAATTTTGTAGTAAATGTGTTTAATCTGCCCGTTTGAGGGCATCTAACGATTTTTTGAGCGAACTGCACGACCTATTTTTAAATTCGATGGCTCAACTTGCTTAGTGAATTCCCGTGAATGTTTAGAAACTTTGTGAACTCAAACTATAACTTTCATAATATTTTAAAGAGTTTCAGATTTTTGTTCATGTTTCTTATAATATCATTTGAAAGTTCATTATCATATGAAAATAAATTATAAACAGCCAATACTTGAAAAACTAAAAACGTTAAAATAAAATTTTATTTTATAAAAAAAAAAAAAAAAATCCCCGACAACGGAAATAACTTTGTAATCTTACAATCCAACTCATCCCAAGCGACGGAATGTACATGCATATCTACCTAAATGCATTGGTGGGTTGCTAATGAAGTTGGCGCCCATGAATATCGAACCTTGGTGTTGTAGTTGGGTGCCTTCGACTACACGTTACTGTCCCTTGCAAGAACATTTCGTCCCATTCATCTGTGCATGTCAAAATATAGAAAGCCCCTTGCATCTGTGCATGCAAACGTACAGAAAATAAATTAGTGTATTGAATCAAGAAGAGTCTTCGTTTTCATTTGGGTGTAGAAGGCACCAAGTTTCATTATTTATGGGCGTCAACTTCACTAACAACTCACCAATGCGCTTAAGTAAATACGCAAGAACATTCCGACCCCTAGGACGAATAGTTATTTTTTATGAACTATTATTTTTTATAAAATAATTTTTTTTAAATATTAAAGTTTGATAATTTTATCTAGGTAAAGAGCCTGCAATTATAAATTATGTATGTTCTAAAAGTAGGTATAAATCGTATACCACCTTAAAATTAAGTAAAATAAATGTAAGAAACACCAAAAATACTGTCATAAATTCTTAGCATAGATAAACTATAACCCAGTAAAGCTCCTAATATATAATACAAGTGAAGTAATTTACTTTTTGATTTCTTTTATAAGGTTACTTCGGACAAACTCGTAGACCTGCGCCATTAGTAACAATTCTGGAGATATAATCATTGGTTAAAATACAAATGGTGATTTACTGAGATGTCTATCAGACGAATTATATGTTTTTAGATGAATGTTTTGAGAACGCACAATGTAGTCGGAAACATTAGATAAATACATTTTTTTAGAATTTTGAGGGTTTTATTATTCAAAAAATTGTAGAAGAATATAGTATATGTAATATGGCTAAAAGCCTTCCAGATAAATATGTGTTATAATTTTTATTTTTTTTTTGTCAAAGTATAATTCTTTTCAACTTTTTTTCATAATGAATCATGGCTAATAAAAATATAAATTTATAAAAAATAATCATATTATTTCATAACCATTTTCACAGTTTAGCATTATTTCCATTTAATGCACTTTTCTTTGATTGTTCATCCATTTCCTTTCGATGTATCGATATTTTTTTAGCGATTATCGATGAATATCGATGTTTGGTTTGGCGATGTTCCAACCCAAAATGAAAACGAAAAGATTATACAATGTGTCTAATATAAATCGGCTCAAATTCTTCTCATGGCCAAATGCATAATAATCTGTTCAAAAATGTCAGAGGAAAAAGTTGTAGGTCTACTTATATAGTTTCACTAACCGCAATTGCTTTTTAACTTCGACGTGATAGGTGCAGTTGTAGGGTGCGACGAAAACATAGGGTTTGCAGATAACACCTACTTTTTAATATACTCTTTTACAGCCATTAAAAATTTATGAAAAAAAAACGCAAATCGCATTTCGACACCATCAGAACCGAAGGATTTATATCGTTTTAGAATCATATATTCTGAAAATCATGATTATTTTTCAGGAACCAAATGAATTGGAATTTTAGAGGCGTAATACATTATTTTTATGTATTTTCTCATTGTCCTATTATTACAAATTTTGCAAAGCCTGCAAATGTAATATTTTTTTTTTCTGAGAAATTCAAAAAAGGTAATTTCCGAAATGATTTTCCCACAATTAGGAATGAGGAACTGATTGAATGAATTCGAAATGTTTATTAATTTAACGATAAAAACATATCAGTCAATATGGCTTCCAAATATTAATTTTTTTTTTTTTCCGTAGGGCAGTTTTACTCGATCCTGATTAATGGGAGGTTCCTTGTTTTAATAATAATTTTAACATGTCCCGTCATCCTTTTATTTGAACCCTTTCTTCTCCTTTCCGAGCTTTGCGTATTATACGCAATGCAATGAAGATGAGACTAACTAATCCCTAAGAGACTTGTTTGCCTTAGGGATTAACCCTTAAGATGGAGGATCCTAATTGTTCATGAGTGCATTCATTTGCAGTTATCAAAATAGTTATCAGTTAGATGCTAGTGTTTTCAATGCCTATCTCCAAGACTTGCCTTCTACACACTAACTGAAATCGTTTAGGTGATTATGGCGTTCGGAAAAGCGGTTCTTCTATTATGATTTTTTTTTTTTTTTATGTAAACCTTGTATGAATATTTTTATACTTTATTATTATTGCTATTGAAGTCAATGATTCCATTGTTAACTTAATAAGCGTTTTGAAAACATAAAATCAATTTCCCTCTCATAATTGTGGAAAAATCATTTCAGAAAAAAATTGTTTGCATTTTTTCTGAAAAAAAAATTACATCTGTTGTTACTTGTATATATTTTTAATAGATAAACGATAAAAAAAAAAAAAAGATATACATAAAAATAATGTAACATGTCTCCAGGATTCCAGTTTATGAGGGGCCTTCATAATACAAGATAATTCATAATACAAGATTCTAAAATGATATAAATCCTTCAATTCCGAAGAAGAAGAAATGCGATTTGCGGAGTTTTTCATTGCTTTTTAATGGCCATAAATGAGTAAATTAAAAAGTAGGTGTTGTCTACAAACTCTAAGTTTTCGACGCCCGTCAACCACATCGCACGTCAAAGTTGAAAATCAATAGCGGTTGGTGAAACTATAAAAGTAGACCTACAGCTTTTTCTTCATTTTTTTTTTCGAACATATTTGATTAGTTCGTCCGTTTGGCCGAGAGGAGCATTTGAATGAAAATTTGAATCCAAAAAAATCGGATAGCCCTTGGATTTTTTATAGAAAACACAACGATGATCAAAAAAGCACCATGTTAATTTAATGAGCATGAGCCAACAAACGTAGTCTTCACCAGTTAACAAGCCTAAAACATGAAAAAATACGCTATTCGACATTCGATTTTTCGGCAACTGATGAAGAGACGACTCGCTCCATAAAAAAACTGGTCGAAACTAAAGGCATGGAGAATTAAATTTAGCACCGAATGAGACAAATAACAGGTCGATAGATCAATATAGGATCATTGGTGAATTGTGAAAGTTGACATTATTTTCAAAATTACTGGTGAATGTCGGATTCCAAAGCAACTCGTTATGTTTAGCAAAATTCGTTTTAGGTTGTTTATCAAGAAGAAAAATATTTATTGTTTTAAAAAAAGACAAACCGACATGCACGGAACCAAATTCGCTCAGAAAGATATAACGTAAAATACGAAAGGAAATTTTGATTTTGGAGGGCAACAAATGAAAAAAACAATTTTGTGGTGTTTAAAAACATTTTATTGACAAGAAATACCTACTTCAATATTGTTAACTCATTAGACCAGTAGATGCCTACTAAATGAAAATTAAATTTACTGCCTCATGTTTCTTCCGAGCTATGGAACATTGCGGAAGCCATTGTGACCACTTTTGTGAACAGAAATTTTTTCGTCCGATTTCCTCTCAGATCACGTGAACTACGACAGTTACCAAAAGATCGTTTATTTGATCAATCGAACTTTTATTAGATTATTCGACCCGTTTTTTTGGTAGAATAAGTACTTTCTTCATCAATTTCCAAAAAGTGTAGAAAAACATATTTTTTTCATGTTTTTGGAATGCAAACTTGCATGTTCATTAGAACTCCGAGGATGTCGAAGATACCGTCAACAACCAAGAGTTACTCAAAAAGAAACTTTTAATCGCTGCTCTCAAGCTTTCGACTGTACAATCGGCTGAGTTTACTTGCCAGATTTCTTTTAATTCTAACAATTCAGCCTTCTTCAAATGATAGAGCCAACCTAAGCGAGGTTCCTCCCGATTTACATTTGATTCAACCATTAACTATTGAACTACTCTAAAATAGACAGAATGAATGTAGTATAGGTACCTCAGTTAAATACATGAGATAAGGTAATTCTCAAAGATAATTGTGTTTGGTATTTACATTAACAGAATTTCACTACAATTTTATTATAATGCTGTTAGTGTAAAATTTTTCCTGAATTAATCAGAAAAATAATTAGCATTCATGTAAAGAAAAATCACAGATAATATTATACTATTAAACAGATAAATAATAAATTTAGTAATAGTTCATGAGGAAAAATGCAACTCAAAATTCTTATTACTACAATTTTTGGTAGAAAATTAATTTGAACCAATACAAGCTATTCAGGTAATTAAAAATGATAATATAATTCCACTTTTATAATACAATTTAAAAAAATAACAATTACTCAATCATTTAATGCACAACAAAAATCAATAAATAACTCCTGAGAAAGAAAATAAATATCTAATTATAAAGATCTTCTTTAATCAATGGTAAATGTAGTAAGATACTTTACAAAATTTAATAAATGATTAAAGTACAACTGTAATAAAGATTTATTTGAAAACTCATCTCATAGTCAAGGTCTAAATTTATCTTATTCTCTATTATATACTGCTTTATACACTTCTAGGCCCCAAGTTAAGCGCCACTATTTATATGACCAAAATATTAATTTACCTTTTATTTATCTTGTTTCATGGGCGCCAGGCTATTTTGAACTAGCCGGTTGTGACTATTCCACCTTCAGAGGTAATTTGTTTCTTTAAATAAAAGGTGTACATACCCTGTCATACACTACAGGCCACAGGCTTAGCTCAGGTGAGAAGGGCTGGAACATCTCAACTACTATTAGGTTTCCACTCTACATATATTTTATATATAATATCTACAAACTAACTAAAACAACTATGTACAACAAAAAAAAAGAGATATTTACAATAAAGCTTTACTACATCTATATACAAAAAGCAAACATAAATATATCTTTAAAGCTATAGATAAACAGTGCATGCGGTAGGGAGAGATAGAGAGATACCAGGAGATTATCTTAGGTTCTCCAACCTTCTCCCACCTCTGGCTTTTCCAACCAAGCTGCCAACCTTACAGAGTTGTTCGTTTTTGGGGGACACCCTGTACATGCAAAGTGAATAAATAATTTTTATTTAAAATGTATTTAATTCGATCGAAAGAAATCAAGCAGAAACTGGTGAGGTTGGCGGTAAAAACCTAAAAAAAAATAAATAAAAAAAAATGGTATAAAACGTTTTAATGAATGTGGTAGTTTCGCCCCTCTTTGTAGACCATCTTCAGGACTACGAATACACGATACGACTAAGATGAGAATCATAAACAGATATAATAAAAGTATTTAAGAAAGAAGAAATCAAAGGCTTATATCTGACTTGTTATAAATGAATATTTAAAGTAAAATCACAAGATATATATGTGTGTGTATATATATATATATATATATATATATATATATATATATATATATATATATATATATATATATATATCCGATCAACTATCGATCAAATATTTTCTTTACGGCAAATATTAGAAAAAAAATTAGAATTCAACGGTGTAGTTCATCAGCTTTTTGTGGATTTCAAAAAGGCTTATGATTCCATTGATCGCCGGAGACTGTATAACATTTTGATTGAGCAGGGAATACCGAAGAAGTTAGTAAATCTAGTAGGGATGTGCATGACCGAAACATTCAATAAAGTTAGAATAGGTAATTATTTTTCGGAGAAATTTGAAGTTCGCTCGGGGTTAAAACAAGGCGATTCCCTTTCACCTGTCCTATTTAATTTAGCATTAGAGTATGTCATTAGAAAGGTAATGCTTACCGAAAGGGGTTTAGATCTGGGTGGTAGAATATCCGTGCTGGGGTTTGCGGATGATTTGGTATTATTAAGTGAGGACGCGGAAACTATAAAACTGAATACAGCAACGTTGATGACAGCTGGGAAAGAGGTTGGCCTCAAAATAAATACGGATAAGACGAAATATATGGTTAGCAATAGAAACAGAGGCGATTTTGAGGATATAGATATAGGAGAAAATAGGTTTGAACACGTTGAGAAATTTAAGTATTTGGAGTCTGTGATTACTAGAAAAAACGAAATTCAAGAGGAAATAAAGGCGCGGTTAAAGGCGGGAAATGCTTGTTATTTTTCGGTGTCAACGTTACTTAGGTCGCGCATTTTGTCCAGAAACTTAAAACTTAGAATATACAAAACTATTATCTTGCCTACAGTTCTGTATGGGTGTGAAACGTGGCCGCTAACCTTGAAGGACGAACAACGCCTTAAGGTATTCGAGAATAAGGTACTGCGTAAAATATTTGGTCCGAAAAAGGATGAGTCAACTGGAGAGTTTAGGAGATTACACAACGCGGAATTGCGGAGCATGCACCCTGTTAATATAATCGAAGTGATATCATCGCGACGGTTGAAATGGGCTTGCAAAGTTGTTGGGCTCAGTAACGAACGAATTCCTAAAAAGTTAATAAACGCTGAGCTGACTGGTAAACGTCCGAGGGGTAGACCGAAACGTAGGTGGGAGGATAGTATTAAGAGTGATCTAATGAATTTGGGTTTGGAAGGTAGTCGGTGGACCGAGATTTGTAGACAGCTATTAGTGGTATCGGCATCGAACCTCCGGGTTCGCTAAGCCTTTTATCATTATTATTATTATTATTATTATTATTATTATTATTATTATTATATATATATATATATATATATATATATATATATATATACACACACTTTGAATGGGTGAACATTTTTGAATGTGGAGAGTTCATATATGAGTGGTCCACAATATGTAAAATAAATAAAATCTAAGAGAAAATATGTAATGAAATTTAAACGTAACTTACGTTCTGTCAATAAATTGCTATTCGGGAAATTTTGTGTCATATTATTGGGTTATTTACTGCATTAAAATCGATTTAAATTCGGTAGTTCGTAGTATACCACAAATCTAAATGATCATATAAAACAATAATCATATTAAAAAAAAATGTGAATACTAAAATATAATTGATAATTAGCCAAACTGTCGATGTCAGATAGCGCCTTTATAGAATAATTTCTACTCCGGGCCCATTGAATTATTATGAATGAAAATCCTCGATTTGTGAGTAAAACGTGTGGGCTTTAATGGGATTTCCAGTAATCTCTATTTCCTTTTTTAATCTACTCAGGGAAAATCCCCTAGCGTTCGACTTTCCCTCCCTCAATCCCACTCATGTAAATTATTGAGGTTTCTCTATAGTAGAACATTGTTTTACACCAAAATTGAATTCCATATTGAAATATCGTTGGTTCGATAACGATTTTTTTTTTCTGAAGAAGTAATTTTAAGAACAGTCTATAAATGGTAAGAAATACAATTTTATACTTTAAATTCTAAATAAAATCTGGACTAGAATTTGTTTAAATAAGTCTACAAAATAATTGGAGATGATAAAGGTAAAATTATAGGATTCTTCAAATTGCACACGACAAAGCTTCAATAATGATTTGAATGTAACATTAAAATAATTCGCCGGAAATCAACTTTTATCACTACGTCCTGCGCATCCATGAAAAAAAAAGAACTTCGAATCTCAAGTTAAACTATTGCTTGTTCAATGAAACAAAAGTATGTGATAGTTGTACGCCGTGGTATGAAGTACGCGCAGGACAAGTTTATTCATGAAAAGATTTGTCGAAACAAATTTATTATTTCACGTCAGCCAATTTACGTACACAGTCCCGCATAAGACTCCCAAAGTAGGAACTCAAGCTACACCGAACCGATTGCAGATTTAGAAGCGTTATATACATATAGATTTATTATACAATTTATTATACCGTACTCCATAGATTGATGTTAACAAACATCGAATAAATCATTTCAATTATATAATGTTATATATTTATCTCGTCTAATCTTTTCTACTCTAAACATTACTGAAAATCTATTTTCCGCTATTCCAGTCTTAATTAGCGTAGAGTAACTCTTGAACTCGGAACCCCCTTGACCTAACTCTACAATGGGTTGGAGGAAAACCTAGCAGTTGACTCTTCATGGATAATATAATTTTAAATAACATGTAACACAAATTTGGAAGAAATAACAACATAAAACCCTAAAGACTAATAAATAAAATTAAAGAGTGTTCACAAAATAGATATAAAGATTTTTAATCATTTCTGGTATTGGCGATTTGTCAATATCGATATTTTTTCTATACATTTTTGCTTCCACACTACCTCGGGAAGCCTCGGGTTCATGCAAGAATTGAAAAAAAAAATCATCAAGCTTTACCTTTTAGACAACAAGGAACAAATTTGGTCTCGTGTCTGTCTCCAGTCAAATTCATGTTACGTGCATAACGCCAACTAGCGTTAATCAAATTTTGATGAAATTTTCAGAAATTTTGCGGGTTGGTATTCTAGATGGTCCCATAAACTACTTAATCAAACTACATCCGCTACAAAAAATTTATCAATTTAAATAAATTTTCTATATAACAAACAAAAAGATCATTCAAATCGGATCAGTATTGACAGAGATATAGCGTTTTGAACTTTGTACACATGTTATAAAGTATTCTTCTCATGTTCCTACGGTTCACCTTAGTTTTTGGATAACTCGAGAATTATAAATCTCCTGGACATTCAAGATGCTCATTTGAAATATAATTTAAATGTCTACAAAGTTAAATATATATTCGAAACTGTAGGTAGGCTGTTTTATAATGTATTTCCAATTGATATAGGTAGATTACCAAACTGTCTCAATTCATTATATTTTATTTCACTGTGAGTAGCTTTCGGTGTCTAGCACAATATTCATATCTATTTAAAAAACATCAAGATTAAAACAAGCTAATTATTCATTATACGCATCATCATATACGTTTGTACAGATATATTTCTCAACTGTCACATGTGCTGAAAAAACTATTTTAAATTTAATTGTATCGGCAATTACGAATTTTATTTAAACGGGTCTGGGGAAAAAATAATATACAAATAATATTTTTGACGATGGACTAATGTCCAGAATAACAATATATTTAACAAAATAAAAAAAAATTTAATCAGACTAATGCTAACGAAGATATATGAAACAATTTTTGTTTTATACTTTGGCTGAAAGAGGTAAGGAATGTCCTGTGAGTGGACAAACCAGATATTTTAAATCGGTTTTTTTCGATCACGCATGCTCATTTCGATTTAATTTTATTTTTTAAGTTTTCTTCGATATAGGGGTCGCATATTAGGTATTTGAGGGGTCTGATTCCGTTTTTTAAATCGAAATGTTTGATCGCGGATGTTCATTTTGATCTTTTTTTTGTGTGTGTATGTGTAAGTTTATATATGTCCGAAATATGTCGAGATCCCCAATTAAAACGTAAAATTTGTTTTTCCTTTTGTAGCCTATAGAATATAATTTATTAGACCGGGAGCTGAGGCCCAAAAAATTGTCTGATTTCAAGAAATTTTTTTATCGTGTAGGCCGAAAGATTCTCAAAATAGACTGTAAATATGAACGTCTGCCTCCCCAGATCGGTTGCTATCAAATTTCATAGGTCAATGAATTCGTCATTTTCGTAATTTTTTTTTCATATTTTCCTCAGAAACGCGCTTTCAGTTCATTTTAGGTAAAACTTTTTTACTACCAATTTTAAAGAACGTTACATTTCCTGCAAGTTTGATATGTTAGTAGATTTAACAGTTTTTAAAATTCGGAACAGCTACTGAGTACGGAGCCCTAAGCATCTGTAAAATATGAATAAAACGAAAAAGTTAGATGTTCAGTGGTTTCGCCTTAATAAATATTATTTGGTTCAGTTTAGTGTAAAATGTCTAAAAACCAATCTTGTAGAGGATTGAATTTCCTACAAGATTCGTACAAAACATTTTTGATTATTCTCAACAGACGCCAAGAAATACTGTAATAACAATTTTAGAGGAAGTTGACTTTATTCAGATTTTCCCCAGTAACTCGATTCCAGTGCATTTTACGTCAAACTTTGACATAGACAATTTTAAAGAACGTTAAATTTTATGCAAGTTTTATCGGTGATGCGTTTTCAAATTCGGAACAGATATTGATATACGGGACCGTAAACATCTGCAAAATGTCAAGAAAAAACAAAAAGCTCTATATTCAGTGATTTCGCCTTAATAACTATTTTTAAATGCAGTTTAGTGCAAAATGCATCATAAACAATCTTGAAGGGGATTGAATTTCCTGCAAGATTCATACAAAACATTCGTAATTACTCTCAAGAGACGCCAAGCGATATTGAAATAAAAATCTTAAGGGAAAGGTAAATTGTTATTTCAATATTTCTTGGCGTCTGTTGAGAGCAATTATAAATATTTTGTGTGAATATTATAGGAAATTCAATTGTTATTATTGTAATGTAGATTGTTATTATGCATTTTGCATTAAATTGCAAAAGTTGTAATTAAGGAGAAGCCGCTGAATATTTAACTTTTTGCGTTTTCTTGACATTTTGGAGATGTTTACAGTCCCTCATTTAAGTAGTGGTTCTGAATTTAAAACAAAAAATACAGATAAAAATTGTAGGAAATTTAACGTTCTTTAAAACTAGTGATGTCCAACTTCTGAGTTCTCTCATACATATAACGGGACCCATCAGTAAAACGGGATCGCAAAACAAGCATCTTTCCGTTATCGAAAACTTTACCATCCCCCTTACACATTGCATCTTTAAAACCAACTTAGTTTTCCGCTCGCAGCTTGCTTATAAAGCTAAGCCTTTCTGTATCTATCCTGGCTTGGGTATTAACCAAAAACTGGTTGAAAAGACTACGATACAGCAAGATGTAATTAATCCTAACGCTTTAGCTTCTAAACGTAACCGTTGTATAACATGTAACACATTTGCAACATAAATGAGATTTTTCCCAGCCGTCGATTAAAAATTTTATCTTCATAGGCATTGTCGTTTTTGAAATAAAGTGATTACTAAATCAGTGAGTGAGTGGTTTATTTCTAATATACTGATAACTTAATTACCTTCTTTTAAATGAGCATCTCTGTGTGTATGTGAAATGTATAGTTTTCGAATTATTTAGTACTGACTTATTCTAAACGAAAATGCATATGGCATTTGTCATAGGCCAGAAGCACATCATTTTATAACAGAATAATGAAGTTGAAACCGTGCCGCTTCAGTGAAGTCCATAATGAAGTCACAAGATGGCGAATATTTAATTAAGTTGAACACGAAATAAATTTAAACACGTGGACTAGTTGGTTCTGCCAGATTATTAATCAGAATATCAGAATGATGGAGCGGGTATTTCAATTTCGTAAACGAATTTCCATTTCAAAAAATCCAATTTCAATCAAAAGTCATGAAAATAAAAATAAATTTTAGCTACATCATATTTTTTACGTGAATAAAGCGTAATTTTCGCAATCAAACGGTGAATATGGTTGAGTATCTAAAAAAATAGATAAAACATTATCTGCTGATAAATTTTGATTAAATATGAAAGAAAAACTAAGTATAGTTATGAAAATATAATTTATAAAATCCTCTTATTTTTTTTCCGGACTGCTTTCGGACATTTTAGTGGGTAAGGCGATCAGTCAAGATCCGTTCATGGTCTTTACTATTAAATATGTTATAATTCAGATTTTTTTAAGTAGGATATAAAACATAATTTATAGTGGACAAATAAAATCATGAAGTTTAATAAATAAATAAAAAAATAAATTAGTGTCCTTTTGCGAGATATCCTAACCTAAACTGCGCACAGGTTAGCGTATAGGTTCCGTTGGATATTGAGATGAAAAACAAACGTTAAAATTCGGAAGTTCGATTGCAAAAGTGAAAAACTAATATCGTCAGCACGTTATTCCAATCAATTTTCAACATTCTTGTCGCATTAATAATACCTTGTTGGAGGAAGGAAAACTATATATTTTTTTTTTTTATTCAGAGCTAGTTTGCCTATATTTTTTGCCAAAAATTTAATGTTGTGTGCTTGGCAGAATTATTCACAGCTATATAATCTAAAAACAACTGAAACATTGGTTTTAAAAATATATAGAATTATTTCTTAAAACAATGGTAAAAAAAAAAAAAAAAATTGATTCCATAACGGGTATCGCCATAGAAACTACTCAACTCTAGTTGAAATAAAGGTTTGAACTTCTAAAAACAGTTTTCAGATTTTTCCCCTTCCTGTTACCTCGCTTGTAATTGATTTAACGGGCGCAAGTTTGAATATTGAGCGACTATGATCAGGTGGTAAGAGGGGCAGCCGGCCGACTCGTTTTTACCATTTACCTTTTTACATAACACTACATGTATTATATAATATCTTTGGATAATCTTTATGTAGCGTACATTATAAAGGATGAGATTGGGAATCGGTGGCGAATTTAATATTTGACAAGGGCACGGGGAAATTTCACGCTGGGCCCTTGGTATCTCTCTACGGCCCTGACCACGATTATTCATTAATTAGTTTTTTCATTAGCATATTCGGGTTTTCACCAACCAATTTTTTTAATAAGTAACGAGTGTTACACAAATTAAACGCATGCAATTAACAAATAATGGCTGAAATGTACGGTTTTAAACGATCGACAAAAATATTGAAAATATATTTTTTTATAATTATAGTTTTAGACTTATAGTTAGTTATATGAGTCCTAAGAAGTTTTTTCCTCACTTTTTATTTTATTTTATTGTTAATTGACGAAGTTTGTTTGGGGCAATAAATAAAGTGAAAAGTGACGACATGTCAAGTAAATAGTAAATATAGCAATTTAAAGATTAGAAAAGGGAGAACATAATAAACCAAAAAGTGGAAGAAAATTTAAATGTTAACATTTTTTTTTTTTTTTGTAAGGATTTTCCACTAAAGCAATGGGTAACCCAGAACTTGTATGACCTCTATTCTACCCGAGGCCCATTACTCTCTTAGACCATGTCCCATCAAAGATTCCTCTACTTCATTATCCAAGGTTTTTCATGGTCTACCTCGCCTTCTTGTCCCATCTATTTTCCACATGTACACGTCCCTTGGCAATCTTCCTTCAGGCATTCTTTTTAAAAGTCCATACGACTTTAAGCAACTTTTCTCAATCTCTTCCAGAAGTTTTTTTCTACTTTAATTTTCTCTCTTATCGTATCATTTTAGACTTTATCCATTCAGGATACTCCAGCCGCTCAACGTCAGTAGTCCATTTCCGTGGCCTGAAGTTTCTTCCTAAGATCGCCCTTGATGATCCAGGTTTCTGCTCCATACGTCATAGTCCTTAGTATTATACTTTTATAGATATTTCCTTTGGTTCTAGAGATGATATTTCTACTCCATAGTATTGCATTGAGCATAGGTTAGGGTAGGTTATGTCTTTTATGGGCACTCAACGGCTTTGGTCTTTAGTGTCCTTCTCCAGTATTATCTTTAATATTTCTCTCTTCGTGTTCTATTATATATTATTAAAATATAAAGAACATAGATATTACATAATCAACATCAGCAATCCTTCTTTTTATTTCCATGCCACAGGAACCATTCAATTCAATTATGGATACAAGATATTTAATATTGTTGACCTATTTTCAGAGCCTCTCTTGGATTCAGTTATGGATGATATAAATTCCGTCTTCTCAGCATTTTTCGCCAGACCCCTTGTTGATATTCCTCCTTTAACTTTATCAACATGTAACAAGCATCTTCTGTATCCTCGGCGAAGACAACCTGGTCATCCGCAAATGATAAATTATAGAGGAATGCATCTTCTTTCAAACGAATCCCTATTGGGTTGACGTTTTCTCCTCCACTCTTTCGGACATATTTCAAGAAAAATCTTGAACAGGGAGGGAGATGTTAACATACTTACGGAAATATTTATATTTTTCTACGCATATCTTTAATAAATGGCATTAATATAAAGAACCGTTTATTAACTGATCATCTCCTCAGCAAATTCAGCGTAATTTGGAATAGCCCTAGCCACATTATCCCAAACAAACGGGGTTCTGCGGTATTTGATTTGGGATGAATTTTTAGTAAATTAAAAAATATACAAGTTGAACAGTTAAGTTTAAATAAAAAATCCATTTTAGTCTTAAATCAATTTATGCGTTCAGCATGAAAAGAGCAAATCAGGGAGCATCTTTTATCATAACAATTAAGAAATTAATTTATTACGTTATTAAAATTTGACTAGGCATATATATTTTTTCTTCTCGCACATCAATTGTTATTAATTAATGCAAATATTTATTGAAGAAGTATGATGGATGCGCCTGAGAAAACTCGGATGACACTGATACATCGGTTAATATCGACATTAGGTAAAAATATATCTTGGCAAGAGTGATTGATGAAAACCTTGTTTAGGCAAACTTCTGCCGCCCTACCACGAAAAAGATGGTTCAAGATGAAAAATTTACAATTTGCTCAGTTATTATTGCACAATATATATTTTATTTTACTAATATTCTAGTATCGATTATAAGGAAATACGAATTAATCTTAAAATACTTAGAAAAAGTGCACTAGTTATGCATTATACGTTATGAGGAATATGGGAATGCATTTGTCAAGGAACTACCTAACGACAGTTCACTCAAAGCTCATGTCCATACTGTTCGACTTTCTATTCGATATGACGAACGGGGAAGGAAACGTTTAACAAGCGATATCGAATCGAAAGTCGAAGAGTGGGGACATAGCTAAATGGCTGTTTAATATTAGAAAGCCGTATTAATTTAGAGGTTTCGGAGGATATTCCGGAATTGATCATGAAGGTTTACGAACAAATATAGTTGATATGAGGTATATCTTTGAAACAAATGTGGAACATACGAGATAAAATTATATTTTGTTTGGGAGTTAATAACGAGTAGCGGAAATTTCATGCACTGTGCACTGAATTATATTTGATTTAAGAGGCATTGAAGGTTCTCTTAACACCACAAATACCGCGAATGTACCACCGCACTGATGTCCTAATAGGCTTGAAGTAATGTCATATACATTATCTTTTTCAACAAAATACTGAGTTCGTAAAGATAAAAGAAAAAATTGGTACGCTCTGAATACAAAATTCTAGAGGGATATATCGTTGGTTTAAAGATTGGGATGTCAATAGCCAGTCGGTTAAAACTAAATACCAGATTTTTATGCAGCAAAAAAGGTCATAATATTTCATAAAGTATGCAGTAAAAATTCCTCAAATATGAAGTAAGACCTGCAGTAATATGCAGTGAACCCTGAAGGAATATGCAGAAAAATATGCATGATAAATGTCAGAAACGTGTAAAAAATCAAAAAAAGGTTGTAATTATTGTCTAAATTGCTTTCTTTAAGAATTTTAATTTACAATATAAACGAGACACAGACAAATAGAAAAAAGCAAATTTTACAAAGGATTATTTTATAACTAAGTATTTTTAAAAAATTCAAATAATTGTAAAATACTTTTTTGTTTTGTCAATGTAGATTTTACAAGATTAAATATGGGAATACCAGATAAAACTAGTGTAAAATAAAATACTTCATTGAAAGTGTCCTTAGGTTTGAAAAAATTTGGCGAACAGTTCTGAAATTGGTCTCCAACTGTAAGAAAATTTCCTTGTCTTCACATGCAACCCTAAAGTAAACAATAAACTATTGCTACATTCTTTATAGTATAAAATTACTTAAAAAATTAAATAAAAGTACCTGCCTTTACGGATTGGTCGATTTAAAAAAAAATTCACACGGCACATTTTTATTGCACAAATTGCGAAAAATATTTTTTTCCAGGAAAAACATCGAGTTTAATTCACAGGGTTCCAACTGTTTAACATGGAACTAAATGATGATCCTACCTTGGGCATTTTGATTTATGTGTGAAAATTAATATGTGGTTAATTTAACATAATATCCATAACGGAACAACACTCATACTGACCAGAATAGAAATCGAAATTCCAAAGAAGGGCAAGAGAATTTTTACTTTTTACTTTCTTAAAGAAAGTACCCGGAAGTAAGGGTTCTAGAAAAGTTATCAAAATTAGGACGCTAAATATTATTTTCTATACAAAAACATAACTATTCATATTTGATCTTTTAATTTTTGTTTGTTTTGAAATGCAATTATTTACTTTAAATTATTTTTAACTACAGGTACTCGTTTTTTGCGGTCAAAACACCAACTTGAATTAGTTGTCTATGAGCTTAATCTTTACTACGATTACTATTTTATAGTAATCTAGACTAATTCCATAGTACGCTATTTTTATTAATCGTAGATGGCGTTTATCCATCTTATAATTGATACGCTAAATAAGAACGTATATCAGAAAATAGTTTAATTATTTATTTTATATTTTAATTGTCAGAAAAATTATTTAAACAAATTTTTTAGCCAAAATGCACAATAAAATTTAATATATCTGCGCCAAATGTATTGACTTGTAAAGATCGACTATTTTCGTTGAAAAAGTATCAGAAAAAATATGCATTTGCATACAAATCGGGTCTTTAGTTATGAACATTCACCGTTTTTTTTTTTTTTTTTTTTTTTTTTTTTTATTTATCGGATGGCCGTTTTTTTCTGTATATAGCATATTAACCGTATTTACACGATCGGTTATAATCATGTTTGTCTGTCAGTGGTTTCTTAAGAATTCGTCCTTTGAAAACAATTCCTTACTATTGCCCACTACTATTTTTTTATAACCCTCCGAGAATAGCTCAAAGTCAAATTTGGCTTCAACAGAGAGCGAATGGATCTGAACTTTTCCAAAGTGCCACAACAAAAATAATAATGTCTCTGATTACCTGCATATCGCAGTTATCTCATCCACTTCACCTTATTAATAACTTGAGAGCAGTAGATAACTGTGAGGTAGGGGTAAATGGATGTCGTACTGGAGCGTCCTCTGTTATTATTCATGTTGCGGCACCTTGGAAAAGTTCAGAGCCATTCGTTCTCTGTCGGAGCCAAATTTGATCTACTTGCGATATCTGGGCTCCATCAGTCTAGAAGGTAAGTGGTAGGGAGGTGTCCAGAAGCTAGATAAGGCGAAAGCTGATACATGATATAATGGGCATTGGGCGCTTTGGCGCGAAGAAACTAATATGTTTGTGTAAGCATAATATTTTACCTTACAACAATTGTTCCTGTGGCGGAAGAAGGGGTGAATTTAAATTGACTTATTGGCGCCTGAACCAGAAAATATCCGATAAAAATAATATAAAAAAATTATCATTTAAATCAAATCAAATATTAATATTAAATAATACGCGTTTATGTATTTTCATTTAAAAAATATAAATTATCATAAGTGATACCAAAATTATTGAAAATAACGATCAAGCCTAATTCCACGAATTATAAATTAGTAAAAATTTAATAACGAGTGTTTCAGTCCACAATAAATTCATACAATCATTAGAGATCTTAATAATCGTACATAATAGAGAACATTTTGGAGATGCAAAGAGGCTCTTGTGCTGTTTATATTGAATATAATTGAAAAGTGTTTACTTGAATGTTAAGACAAAAACAAAAAATGCCTTGAATAATTGACCTTTTTATTTATTATAGAAAATTATTTAAATTTGAATCACCGTTTCGGTAATATATATGGTGATATTTTATTTGATAGTATATTAATCATTTTATTTTTATTTGGCTATAAATACTATAAAATCTTACTTTATGTTATTCTTCTAATCAATTTAAAAAATAAATACAGTATCTCTGTAACGGGTGCATCTGGAAAAAATAAGGCAAATTGCTTTCATTTTATTCCACTTTATTCCTATCTTCAGGAAAAGTGGACTCATTTCCATATAACTGCACAATAAAGTTAAGGAAAGGTTTTTCTCCCGGCGAATTTCCCGTAAATATGAGTTTCCCTTTTCGAAGCACAGGTGATACGCGTGGGTGTAGGAAAGCAAGCCAATTTACACAGACATCACTACCGGACCCGAAACAAAACGCACCTGAAGGTAATTCTATCGAAAAAAATGTATTCTGGGCCTGATATACAAGATGGAACGAAGGGATACATGCTGCTGATTGGCCGAGAGCCGGTAAAAGGTTTCGGTACCCGCTTTATCATAAATGCCCTCATATCACGCCAACTCATTTCTCTTGATGTATTGCACCCTCGTATCTCCATATTCTTCTTCGACCCGGCATTCTTCTTATGATTCCAAATTGCAATGGCGCGAAAGTTGTTGCTAAAATCGAGAAAAAAAAAATTCAATATACCAACATAGCTAAAAATTCGCTAGTACATTATAATTAACATTTTTATAATGATCATTGCGTTAATTTAGTTTTAATATTATTTACGAAACTATAAAGATGACGAAGAATTTCATGTTTCAATGGTCTGGGGAGGGAAAAGCACGCCTAAATTTTTAAGAACAGGACATAATAAAATAAAAATGTTATTTAGCACTGCCTTAACTTGATCCAATCCAGGTTTTTCCCTTACACGAACAATAAAAATACTGTTGAACTAACTATATATGTTCACACTTGAAAAGAAGATATATTTATTTACATTTATATAGATAAAATGCTTAAAACTAAATCTATATAATAAAATCATTAGTTGCGTCCAACCATGTACGTCGTTTTGGCCCGCTAAACCCTCATAACCGTTCAGTATTGCGGGTAGTGTATAGTCTGACCCGTGTCTATTTCTAAGTTATATCAATAGAAAATTTATGAACACCTAATAATGAATATAAAAATAGAATACCTGTAGACAACTTTATTGTGAGGGGTCATAAATAAATAACGCTAAATTAATGATAAATAAATAAATGTTATGTTTTTTATTTTTGATAATGACCACACCCGCCACCCACGTTAAGTAATAAGAGAGCAACATTTACCATTGAAATGATTCAAAATTAATGCTATCAATGGTTACCTTTGCAATTAAAATAAAAATACTTTTTAAAGTTAATTAATGTCTTAATTTAATCTTAAAATGATCATTTTACATCTAGATCTAATGATATTATATGACTTCTATAATTTGTTTCGGAGGACTGGGAAAATTTAAATTATTAGTCACATGGAAACGGAAATATATAATAAAGTGTGGCAACTTTATTTTTTATCCATAGTTATTATTAAAACGCCTTGAGATCAATTATTATAATGAAGGAAATTTTTATGATGAATATTTCTGACAGGAAGACTTTGATTTTTAACTAGTAAACAAGATAGTAAAAAAGAAAGTCTTCCCAATTATAATTTTAATTGACACTCAATACAACACCTTGTCAACGATATAGGGTTCTGCCCCAACATCAGGATCAGACCTCAATATAATATTTAATGAACATTAAAAAATAATTAATCAATAATAATATAAAAACAACGATTTTTGTAAATATGTGCTAGAATGAAGATTTTTTTTAATTGGCATATTCTAATTAAAACTTGACGTATGTTTTTCAGATATGTATCATATGAGTTGTTTGTTTCCAAGATGAACACTAATCATCATTGACAAATTTTCAGGTATCGCGAAAAACTATACTTAATATTCCAATTATGACATCAAAACCAATTTAAAATATATATATATATATATATATATATATATATATATATATATATATATATATATATATTTTAGACATTTTTTTATTCTAGCACATATTTCCAAAATTCGTTTATTATATTAATATTAATTAAACAGCATTTAAATTTTAAATAGGCTGCGATTTCCAAAAAAATCGTTTGGGGTTAATTTTGGAAATAAACGACTCATATTATAAGGTAAATCAGATTCATTATTTAATATATTTTTTATAGTTTTAAAAATTTTTTGTTAATACATCATTTAGTTTTTAATGGCCATTGAATATTATATTACAGTATGATCCTGATGATGAGGCAGAACCTATTGAGGCTTAATCAAAACCAAAACTTGCTTTTTATTTATAATTAAATATTAGTTTAATTCCTAAATAACTTCTTAATATTAAATAAAAGGCCTTTAAGGTTAAGTTTGGATCTCTAAAGAGAATAACTAAAAATTTGATTTTTCTAAAAACAACTAGTAAGAGATTAACTAGAAGATTAATTAACAAAGCCTTAAGTCTCTGAAATACCAATAAAAAATTAACCAGTCAACGTTGTTCCTATTCAGAAGCAATCTCCAGACAGAAAAAGAAAAGCCACAACCCCATCAGTAGTAAAGATGGTTACAATATTCCAAGGCAGTTCAAATGTTTTTCCAGTTAAGTATATGTTGAACTGTCTTCCAGTAATGTACATTCACAATTTGGTTACTTTTTTGGCTGTTGATGTGTGATGTATTATCTCGGATCAGCATTAAGGTGGTCTCATTTAAATTTTGTGTTCAATAATTAAATAACTAGAATTTATGTTATATGTTTTATGTTATGTAAACTAAAGTTGGCTTTATCTAGAAGGGTACCTTGGTTTGAAATACGCTTTAAAAATTAGGTGGTTGGCGCGCCATTTCTCTAGGCCTTCTTTAATGGACTATGGCAAACATGTTTGTTTTTCTTATAAACGCAAAACATTCACTTAACTTTACAAATGTATAATGATTTTAACTCATTCAAGGGGCTTAATTAAATTGATCTCATCTCTCTAAAAACAAAACAAGTTTTGGATTTTTTTAAGAGATAGAATATTTTGTTTTAAATCTCCTTGCTTATAGCAGTAATTTTGATTAAAGTTGTTAAATTGAATAATTGTTGGTAAATATTTTTGATACGATTTCATTGATACCAAAATGCCCATAAATTCGGACAGAGGAAATTAATTTCTGTAAAGATAAGGGTCATTGCGTCGGAAACACAAAAGAAACTAAAAATTCCTTATCTGTTCCACTTGGTGCCTTTTCAGAAAAAGACATTGGCACTGATAAACCTTCTAAAGAACAGGAAACCTCAACTCGTCGGCAGCCTCTATCGGATTTATTTTATCTCCGATGTCTTAAAAACAAAAATTAAGCCTGAATAGATAGCAGGCGAAGACTGAATTAGTAGTATCATGTTCCAAGATCCCCGAGTTTAGACAAATTTCATTCAACCGTGAAAAACTTGGCTTATGATAAACGAAAATCTGCCAAAAAAGTTTATAATAAATTTGTTGATATGCCACGATGAAAATGCGTCGCTTCGGGGAATGGAATTTGACGGAAAATTTCGCGAGTTCTCTGATGCTGTTGGCCACATGTTATTCAACCACGACACTCATGGATGGCGTGATAACATGCATTAGCATACAAGTTTAGCACGATCCCGGAGAAGACCATATTTGGCGAACAATCAAAACTTAATTGCTAATGATATTTGTTCTAACAAGAAATAACACACATATACACGAGCGGGAGGACCCGTCTGAGGAGAGTTAAAATATGCAAAACATAATTTTTAAGTTTTAATATATTCCACTTCGTTTCAGAAAAAAAGAAAAAAAAAAGGAAGAAAACGTGGCGAACAGATAGCAGCAAACAACTGCACAAACATAATTAAGAACAATGAGAATAATGATAATAATAACCTTTATTTTTTAAGGTTATTATCCCTCTAAGATACAAAATAACCATATAAATGAGGTAATGTACTTCAAGAAATAAGAAACGTTAAACTAATAAAGTGTGTGTTTTGAGCTTGCCTCCACGGGTACGAAGTTGTGCTAACAACGACTACCGACACCTACTTACCTAGTACGCAAGCTTTTTATTATATATATATATATATATATATATATATATATATATATATATAATATTTATTACAAAAAATATTATTTCATTTTTCTTCCAGTAGTGTTTCTAGAAAATGGTATATTTCTATAATAGATATTTATGTTAAAAATTAAAACAGGCCAATTGGACACCAATATATATTTTTTATTCAAATATTTTTCTTTATTTATTTATCTTATAAATATTTATCTTTATTCAAGTATATTTCTTTTGAAATAACAAAGAATTATTTATTAATTCCAAAAAATTAGCTAGCTATACAATTATAGAAAATATATATGTAATCCCTCGTAATATTTAAAATAATTTTGGTGTTTATTCTGTGATATTTTATTTATAGAAAATGAATATTACAACCAAATAAAGAAATTGACTTGACATATTTTTCATGTTTAATTAAAAAATATAAGGCGCGTTACATGGTGGGTAGTTAGCCAAATAAAATTAATAATAGGTATTTTTTTTAAGATTAAATAATAATTCTTTTTATATCAAAACAAATATATATATATATATATATAATGACTTAATAAACTAATATTGTTTCTTTCAGACTTGAAAATGGCTCAAGATGTCCGAATAAAAAATATATAATGGTATCCGAAAAAAAAATGTTTATACAATAAATAAGTTTTATTTTATTAATTTTTCATGCATAAATATAAAGTACAAGAATACCCATTTGGTTGTTAAGTTTAGTTTTATAATTTCCGCGTATTCACTTAATAATATCAAATCATCTGAAATTCCAAGTACGGATATTTTACCATCCAGATTTAAACCTTTTTCGGTACGCATCAGCTTTCTAATGGCATACTCTAGTACTAAATCGAATAGGACAGGTGAAAGGGAATCACCACATTTAAAAAACCGAGCGTACATCAAACTTCTTCGAAAAATAATTATCGATTCTAACTTTATTGAATATTTCGGTCTTGCAAATCCCTACTAGATTAAATAACTTCTTCGGTATTCCCTGCTCAATTATATTATGCAGCCTCTGGGGGTCAACGAAATCATAAGCCTTTTATTATTAAGCTGTATTATTCTATAATAATTATTAAAATAATTAAAATAAATAAACGACTCTAATCTTTAGAAAAGAATTTAATTCTTTGTCGGAGCACTGTGATAATGAATTAGATAAGGAATGTTACACTCATTTTATAAGTTTTAATGAAATAAAAGTGACTACGCAAAATTAAGACGAAATAATAGTAGATTATAGATATGATCAAGACAAAAATAGTAAATAAGAATATTGTAATTAGTACTATAATTCATAAAATATAAGAGAGAATTGTCCTGAAGATAGGGGGGAGGGGGAATCCCCTCAGAACGTTGAAAATAATATCGCCGCTACCTCGTTAAAGTAACGATTGCAAAAAATCTTATTTTTCGAATTCCTTACTTTAATTAATTTACTAGAAGCATATTAGTAATATATAATCTTATAAACACAAATTTAGGTCTCAGAGGAGTACAAAGGGCCAGAGATAGAAAAGTATTCGCAATAGTAAAACGTTAAGCTTTTTGTATCCTGAATTTTTTTTTTTATATTCGCGTTGGTAATCTAAACGGTGGTGCAGACGATAAATAAAAATAAATCTTTAATAAAAGAAAGGATACTGGAAGAAATTTATTTCACAAAGACTAATCAAAATACAAATAATATTTATCTCTGGTGATTGGGGAGGGTACACTGTTCACAAAAAAACATGATGAAATAATTAAAATCAAATTATAATTATTTTTACTGATCCTAGAGAAAAACCAATCCGTCAAAAAAATATATATATAAATATATATATACATATAAATCTTAAAAAAACAAATTTCGTCTATTAATCAGGATTAGTTAGCGTTTCCAAAATGCAAACATCAAGGGACCAACCGTCGGCCCCAAAATAGTGTAGATAAAAAATACGCTTGTTTTACAGGGCAAAGCTCCAAAAAAGTGGAAACAGTTTCTCCTAACGAGGCCCCGGGCCAACTATCACGCTTGGACGTCATATTAAGAACGAAAGAAACATATTTACTAAAAAATACTGTTGTTATATGGTTAAAGCGTAGATATCTGGTATACTTCGGTTCAACCAGTGATGGAGCAATGTAGGAAGTAAAAGAAAAATTGTATATTTAAATATATATTAGAAAAGGGTGTTGTTTTTATGTATGCATCTATGTATAAATGGACCTTCACCTAATTAAATTATATATATATATATATATATATATATATATAATTATTAGCCACTTAATTATTTTCTCCTTTTACCATTTATTTATTGTATAATATAATTATTTAATAAATTATTAATATTTTACTATTCTACTGTATCTTACATCTACCTATACAGTGTATAACCGAGCGCTATGATTGGAAACCTGTTAAAATTAATTAGAATATCTAATTAATCTAATAATAAAATTTAATATTTTCTAATATTCGTTTTTATTCATAAATAATGGGGTGTATAAAAAAATATTACAGTTTAAATAAAATTTATATCAAGGAAAGTACTTACTTTAAACCTATTCAATGTTAACCAATAACTAATACTATCGTGTTAAGGATTAAGTATGCTTATTTTTAAACATGTGTCCGTTGCAATGAAGCCTTAGTTCATCAGTTGCAATCGAACTATATCGGACGGTTTCTTAGGCAATACTCGTAATATTAATAAAGAAATTCGTAAAAAAAAAATTACAGGCGCTGAAGCAACACGTAAAATTATTCAAACTGAAGGATAAGGTGTCTTTGACCATCGTACACACCGGAGTTGGCTAGAAAAATTCAGCAGAGGTATGTCCAACAACAGAGGACATTTGGTTAATCGTAAAAGTGTTCGATTCCTGCAGGATAACGCTAGGCGACACACTCGGACATACTTCGGACAAAGGAAAAGTTGAAAAATCTTCTGCCACACCCACCATACAGTTCAGACTGGGATTGGGATATCGAAACGCGATATATCGGATTTGAAAAAAAAACATATATTTTCTATCGATATATTAGCATCCGATATATCGATATTTTACAAAGATATGTCGATATTTATACTAAATTATTTTATTTTAATTAGAAATTTCCTTTATTCGGTAAAACACCAAAATCGTGACCTCAACATGGCGGAGAGTCTAGATTTTTAAGACCTGACTTAAAATTTCGAGCTGCGCATGCCCACAACAAATACTCAAACCAACGGATCCTTATCAGTTGAGGTCGGGGCCTTACCGTAATTTAAATTATTACTGCTTATACAGCTTATAATAGTAATATATTACTGCTTATACAATTATAGCTGTCGAATTCCGCTCGCTACGCTCGTTTAAGAGATAAACAAACCCCCAACAGGTCCTTTAAAGTTGAGGTCGGCTTAGCGTAATTCAAATGCAGTTATTTATGTAATGGAAACAAACATTTTTATTTATCAAATTTATTGATCGACGGGCTAATTTCCTCACTCACAGTCGGTTGATGTGTGTTATAGAATTTGTATTCTATAATTCAACATGGTCATATTTATTTTGGGTTTTCTTTTTTAATTCTGTTAGTATTTGTGAATATACTTTATTTTTTGTAATAAGTTTGATAATTTATTAATCTAGGTAAAGATCCAGAAATTAGAATATTCCTCTCAACTAAAATCCATATATGAATATCTCATTTTAGAATAAATAAATGCCTTATCATAAATTATATAAGTTCAAAAACTAGTTATAAACTATATATAACCTATAAGTTAAGTAAAATAAAAATAAAAACACCAGAAATATTATCGAAAATTCTTAGCATAAATAAACTATAACCCATTCAAGTTCCTTATATGTAATACAAGCGAAGTAATTTTATTTTTGATTTCGATATCAAAGAAATCTGACTTCGGACAAACTCGTGTGCGTTCGGCACATTCGATGTACAGTCAGGTCTTAAAACTGTAGACCTCCGCCACGTAATCCCCTTTTGGGGTTACGATTTCGGAGGATTAATCATTGGTTAAAATATAGCACATGTTAATTTATGGATATAATACAGTAAATATGAGAATAAATAATATTTAATTACCAAACAATAATTAGTAGATAAGATTTATATATAAATAATTTTAATTAATCCAATATAAAGACAAATAGATAATAATATAAATGATTATTATACTGAGATGTATATCATATGAATTATATGTTTAGATGAATGCTTTGAGAATGGACAATGTAAACGGAAACGTTAAAACATAAATATAATTTTTAGAAGTTTGAAAGTTTTATTATTGAGAAACTTGTAGAAGAATATAATATATGATTACGGCTAAAAGCTTTCAAGATAAAAATGTGTTACTTTTTTTTTTCTTTTCTTTTTTTTTGGCAAAGCATAATTATTTTCTATCTTTTTTTATTATGATTCATAGCTAATAAAAATATTGTTTTTAAATTATAATTATATTATTTCATAGCCATCATCACAGTTTAACATTATTCTCATTAAATGCACTTTTCTTTGCTTTTTCATTCATTTCCTTCCTTCCATTCATTCCTTCATCCACTCCTTTTTTCATTTCAAATATCGATATTTTTCTAGCGATTATCGGTGGATATAGGTATATGAACTTCGCGATATTCCAAAATAACGAATATTTTGCTTTCGATGTACCAACCCTAGTCCAGACCTCGCTCCATCAGATTATCACTTATATCGTTCTATGGTCCACTTTCTGAAAGAGTTTTTCGACAGCCATCCTAAGGAATAGTATCACTGTGGCATCGGACAACTGGCTGAAAGATGTTGGCATCTTATTACTACAGTGGATCACAACGGGATATGTTTTTAATATGAATTTTGTATTATATAAAAGAAATTAAAAATGTAAACTTTTTCTTGAAAAGCGGAGTTTATTTTTGTTTAGTTCTTTATAAAGCCAATTACAAAAAGGTGTATTTACAAATTACATACATCTTTATATATAAATTATAAAGATGTATGTAATAAATAAGATTTAACGAAAAATATATATATTTATTAAAAACATTACTTAACATGTTTCAGTGAAACTTATAGATAGCAGCGATAATAAACTCCTTTTGCTTTAAAGTTCTTTCTAATCCATTCTATCGGTCCGAAATATTTTATTATTAAAAGAAATTTTACAAAATAAAAACTGACAAATGATCACTTTTTATCTTCGTTTCGACTATTTTTTCAATCCCGAATCAAGGTCTATAAGTTTTATATAGTTTTTATAAACCGAGGTTTGAACAGAATAAAAAAAAAAATAGATACGATGAGATCACTTAAATTAAAAAAAGAAAAATTAAATAAAATCGAATAAAAGGTAACCAAAGCAGAAACAAGATGGTAAATGAAAAAAACACAAAGCTAGAGCTCTGATCCTCGCAGATTGGAAAATAATGCAGACATCATTTCGATATAAACCCTTTTGAAATCAAACAGATGAAACACGCTATTATATTAAAAAAAAAAAAAGGAGGCAAATGGGTTTCAGTAGGATCGAGAGAATTTTAGCAATGACCATTGATTTCATTTAATAAAAGACATTTCATTTCTATCTTACCTTGTTTGCGAAAATTGTTCTCTGCCTCAAGTAATGAAAGTATGTATACAAAGGAAACAGGGCGACTTTGTCTTTGAGAAACCTCTTCAACTTAATCTGACTGTTAAAGTAAAACAAATAAGTCTAATTGAAACGTTTTAATTTGGTCTCTTTAATGTTAATGGACTGTATTTTATGTTTGAATGACATTATAATTGTTCAATTAAACCGTGCATAGTGTGATTATTATTCATTAGCTACAAAAGAGTTAATAATACTGCACCATGTATACTATGACGCAAAACAGAAAAATGGCCATTCAAATTTTAATTATATCATCTTCATGGTTCCTAGATGGTATTGCAATAATAAGATCCTCCGATATATATAGATACAGCGGCTGCACAGAAGCTCCGAAACCACTTCTACCCTAGCCTAACCTTTTCTTCACAATTTTATTATTTAAAGTGGCCACAGTAGTGGTCACTACCTATACATTTGAGGAGTTTTTTTTTTTTTTTAATCAAAAGTTAATGTACCCACTTATCAAAAAACAATATTTTTTTGACGAATTAAAATTATACATCTAAAAATAATTCAGTTTGTTTCGAATATTAATTTTTTACCTGTCAAACAGGTGTTACAAAATCAACATTTTCAATACGATTCCTCCATATCTCCATTAGATGTCCCTATAATAATCTTTTATTAACATTTTATCAAAAGTAGATATATTGACTTTTGATAGAACTGATTATTAACCCGAGCGAGAACTCTCGCATTAGATATCTTCTAATTCCTAATTCCAATTATAAGCGATATTAGGGAAAAATATTTATTCGTGTAAACAATATAATATTACCAAAAAAGTTTATTTAACACACATATTTGTTGAAGCTACATAGTTTGTAATGACTATGTTGAAGTTATAGTTCATACTTAATAAGTAAATAGCTTACCCCACTGGAAAACATCTCTTCAATTTAGCAGTTAGGCAATGAGATCTAACTATAACATTTTCTATATGTAGTATTCATATTTAACAGTGCCCTTTAGGGTTGGACATGGAAAACAATATATTAAACTCATTAAAAGATTTTGTAAACAGACTCAAATTGATATAATGTTGCCATGACAACAGCACGTACGCAAGATGGCGTGAGGCCCGTGCGGGCCTATATCGTGCGTCATCTCAAAAACGGTAGGTTTTAGAGCTTTAAAACGCTGGACCAATACGCTCCGTGGGAGCGTATGTGATCTTGATGCCCGCGTCAAAATCTTTAAAACCCAACTCATCCCGTCTCGATCCGCCGACTCTCAATCGTCTAAGTTTTGAAACCTTCCAGTTTTTTCATCACTTTTATTTAAGCCCTTGTAAGATTTTAAGAAACAAAATTGGAATTCGTCACATCTCCGTGGAATTCTCTTTCTTTTGATACCTCACTTGTCAAAATCCATTGCTCCTGAGAGCCGGAAAAGGGATCTATACTACCGTAATAATATATAGTAGTGATAGTCCCCCACATTTACCTTACATAAAGATCATAAATCGTCAGACAGTAAGGAACTGCATTTATAAATAAAGGCGACCATTGAGGATCACTTAAAATGGAACAATGGAACGGAGGGGAGCGGCTGGAGTGCTTAGAGTAAAATTTTAAGGGCCTGGCCATCACTTCACTCCATCGTTTTATTTTTTACCGACAGGCGATTCATGTTCATGTAAACACGTATTTCATAATAATTACCGTCTTCAAATATTTTTAATGTACTAATAAATATATGAGTAATATAACTCTTTTGAGAATTAATGGAATATAAATATTTCTTCTACGATAGCAAGAACATTAAATAATTTAATCTTAAACTCCCAAAATAAAATAAAAAATATAGTGGGAAATTTTTAGCATATTGGAAATTATAAATTCACTAAAAATGTTTCCTTCCTTGTTATTAGTATTTACTTTTTTCAACATAAATCGTAATAAAGACGTAAACAAAATTATAAATTATAAATTCATAAGAATATTTTTGAAACATATTATATGCAATCAATATCGTAAATTTTAACTAATAATTATACTGCATTTACCGGCCAATAATAATAATTATGATTATTATAGTACAGCTTAAAAACTGTGCAGTCCATCGTCCCACTCCATCAGTTTTCCACAATGTTGGTATATTGCAGAACATGTGTGAGAATGATATATTGTTGTTTTAAAATATTATAATTAGATTTTGGTATGTTGATAAACGAACATTAAAAGCTGTACTGTACTACTTGAAGTAAAGGAGCCCTCTGGCCTTAAGAAGAATTTTTTTGTCAAGTTGACGATAAACACGAATAAAGAGCGTAAAGTTCTTAAATGTCAACTAGACATTTAATTTGTGTTTAACTTGTGTTTGAAGTCCTGAAAAAAAAAACACAACCCGTTGTCAGGAGCTCCAGACTGTCTTCGTCTTGGCCTGATTACACTAGATAGTGATGTGTTTCAGCGAAGAAAAACCAAAGATCCGAATGAGTTGATCTCCGCTTTTCCAAATCTTGGGAACGGACTGGAATTTTTGAGAGTCGGAACTATTTTAAGATAGATTCATCGATATCGCCGGTTGCAGTACCTCCCCGTCCTTATCCAATAGCCCTTAGAGACGGAATCATACAGGAAATATATCGTTTGGAATCCCTAGGTGTCATTAAGAAGATAACTGAGCCGACAGATTGAGTAAGCTTCATGGTCGTTGTGGAAAAAAAAACGAACAAACCTCGCATTTGTCTGGACCCTCATGATCTCAATAAAACAATCAGGAGACCACTTTATCAAGTGCCAACTGTGGAGGAAATCGCTCCCTTCCTTACTAATGCCAGAGTGGTTAGGGGTGGTGGTCAAGCGTTAGAAGATCGCAATAGAAATTACTAGCCATAATGAAGAGGGCCCATGAAAAAAATTTGAAATTCAATACAGCAAAAAGCAAGATTGGCCTCCATAAATTGAAGTACATGGGCCACGTTGTAAATAAATAGGGGTTGAAACCTGATCCATCAAAAGTAGACGCAGTTAAGAGCTCACCGCAAAGCAAAGAAGCTAGGATATGCCTTGTCTTTGTCAACTATATGGGAAAATGTATTCCGAACCTGGCAGATATTGCCGCTCCCATAAGGTCTCTATTGCATGATAATAGGGGAAAATAACAAGCAAGTCAACGTTTCGCCAATTAAGGGATCATCAACACTATAAAGCATGATAACTCATAAATGCAGACCAGAGAAAAAATATCTAACATCAACAACCTAAACGATTTTGAAAGTATAAAAGACAGCTCAATTAAGCATGCATAAATATAAAAATTATCTCCTTTTAGTGTTTAACTATAAAGCAATAATTTTTTTTTGTGGTTGGAGCGTCTGGAGGGGGCGGCATTATCTGTAAAGACTGTGGGCGGTAGTACAATAAAGCCGCCCCTATATCAGCGTCTAGCCATATCAGTGCCTAAGAGGCAATTTTTCAAAACATTTGTGCCTCAAAGCAAGTTCTTAGTTAAACAGCCAAATAAACTAGGAATCGCGTAATCATTATGTATATTTGGTTGTATTCTTCATATTCTACAAATAAAATATCACAGAATAAACACCAAATTATTTTCAATATTAATATATATATATATATACATATATACATATATATATATATATATATATATATATATATATATATATATATATATATATATTATTGCATAGTTAGCTAATTTTTTGGAATTAATAAATAAATCTTTTTTAAAACAAATATATATATAATGACTTAATAAACTAATATTGTTTCTTTCAGACTTGAAAATGACTCAAGATATCCGAATAAAAGTATTTGAATAAAAAATATATTATGGTGTCCAATTGGCCTGTTTTAATTTTTAGCATAAATATCTATTATGGCACCATATTCTAGAAACACTACTAGAAGAAAAATGAAATCATATTTTTTGTAATAAATATTAAATATATGTATTTTATTACATATATGTGTGTGTGTGTGTGTGAGAGAGAGTAAGAAATTTTATAAAAGGTAAGTACATCAATGAAGTACTACGATATTAATTACCTATTAATGTCCAGCGTACATTTTATGCCCCATGAAACGTATGATTTTTATTTCGTTCCCTTCTCAAAGGGAGTGACAATGTTTAAATTATTTCTACGTTTCTAAGAAACCTTTACCCTTTCATCCTACCCATTTTCCAATTCAGTTGTTTGAAATCTTTGCGTCTTAATGGGTATTGAATGAATATAGACAAATACTAAGATTTAATTGTTTTTATTAGAAAAAAAGCTGTCTCATGATAGTATTAATTGATATAGGAATAATATTTTATTGTGTTTTTAAAATTAAAATATGTTTGGTTTGACATTTTTACTGGAGAATATATCAGGTCATCCCATTAGTAATGTCGGTTTTTAAAAATCTGTCTGTTTATGTTGATATTACTAACCCCTCCTTTACAATTTAATTGTATTTACATATTTTGTTTATTATGGCATTACGTACTCTTTTATTTGTCATGTTTTGGTTGGGAAAAGTTAGTTAATATGTGCTGAAATTTCAATTAAAATCTCCCCAAAAGCCATGTCATGCTTTGGGAATTCGATAAAGGAGAAAATGCTGCTTCAAATTATCGGAAACATGCAGAAATATATGGTGAAAACGTCATTAGAGAATGTCAAGTGCAGAGATGGTTTGAAAAGTTTCGAGCGGGAAACCGCAAACTTGAAGACGAGCCTAGGACAGGCTGACCAATAGACGACGAACTCCAGTAGGCTACTATTGAAGAAAATCCTGTTGTAACAGGTGAAGAATTAGCAGAAAAAATTCGACATATTCTGCTGTTCGCCGTCATTTGCAGTTAATAGGAAGGTTGCTAAACATTGGAAAATTTTGGTCCTTTTCCCACGATTTATGCGTCGCTAATTTGCAATAAAGAGTGAACACTTGCTTTTCTCTCCTCTCCCGTTTAGACCAAGAACCTTATCTAAACAGGACAGTAACTGGAAATGAAAAGTGGGTTTTCTATCGCAATGTTAGGCGGTCGCTACAGTGGTTAAGTCCTCGAGAATCACCGAGAACAGAAGCGAGAGAAGGACTTCATCCGAAGAAAGTAATGATGTCTCTTTGGTGGGATATGGAAGGAATCCTTCATCATGAATTCCTTGATCTTAACCAAACTATCACCAAAGGTCTTTACCGTGATCAGCTGGATCGATTGAAGCGGGCAATTGAGGAAAACCTCCCTAACTTATCAATAGACGAGGCATCTTATTCCAACATGACAATGCGAGGCCCCATGTTGGAAAACAGACAATGCAAAATGACTTAGTGATTAATGACTTTGAATGGAAAATTATTCCTCACCCACCATATTCTCCTGATTTAACGCCTTCGGATTATCACCTTTTTCGCAGTCTCCAAAACTCATTAAGCGGCAGGAACATGAATTCAGTCGATAAAGTGAAAAATGCTGGATTTATTTAATTCTTAATTTATTTGATTTTTAATTAATTTCTTTAATTCTTAATTTCTTAATTAATTTAATTTCTTTAATTTTTTCAGAAAAGGTATACAAAATTTGGTTTCAAGATGGAAACTGTTATATAATAAGATGGTAAATATATTTTAGATTGAATATGTTTCATTAATTTTTTCCTACCTCTTATATCACGCAATTAAATACCGACATTCATGGTCAACAGGTAATTTACAGGCCAGTATCGCTACATTTTTATAGAAAAATTATAAATATGCCTAGATTTTTTTTCTGTTATTATTCGTACTATAAGCTTTTTCATCTATGAATATTTTGTGATTTTGTTTTACGTATGCCAGATTTTTATGCAAAAATTACAAATATTTGTTCCCTAGCAAAAAAATAAAATAAAAAAACCAATATCTTCTTTTAGGCCAGGTTTCACAGTTCAAGAAGCAATCGGTATCCTATTGGGTGACAATGAAAATAATTCAGAGGAGAGAATATTTATAATCCCTCCTGATGCTTTTATTTTGACAGATGAGGATTCCATACCAAATAAAACCATATTTGTATACATATTTATTTTGCTTTTATAATGGGTAATTGTGTTTTTAATATGTATTTGCGTCCTATTTATTATACGTAATTGTAATAATGTGTAAACATAAAGCTTTTGTGTAAATAAAATCTTTATTTTTGCTAAAGGGGGCAAATTTTCGCTAACCCAATTTTTACGGCGCAAGCGCATAGTGGGCCATAAACGGAACGAATATTTTCTGCTCTCATGATAAAATATAATGTTTTTATTAATGCTTGAAGGCTAGAGTATAAGAAAAATATGTCACATTAAAATGAAAATTTTAATGAAAAACATTATTCGGGCAGTAATGGGTTAACAGGATTTCGATATCTATTCAACAATTGACAAATACTAACACAGAAACTAAGGACGATAAAATCACGGATTAAATATCCGAATGCAATTCAAAAAAACAAACCTGAAAACATAAATAATATAGGATAACCTACATTAAGATTAAAAACTTACGTAATAAGCTGGTGGAGGCATACATTAAAAGAGTAAAGTCTTACCTGAAACAAATAAAGTGAATTACAATTCTAGAAAAATTTCAACAAGAATAATAAAAAAAATTGAAATACTTACAAATAAGAATAATTTTAGGTATAAAAATCTGGTGCGGTGCGGGCATCATACATCTTTCACTTATCACCTAACTTGAAATTTACTTTTAAATTGTCTATTTAGTTTCCATGGAAACATTTATATTTTTCATTTAATAATATATTTAATACAACTATTATCACCTAAATTTATGCGTTTTTTGTCACTCTTCCATTACCTTCTAAGCCTTTATATCTTATATATTATTTTTTCTAAATTCTTGAGCTTTCCAACGGTATATTATACATCTGTATTAGTACTCTTATTTCCGGAAATTTGTATTCAATCTGGAAAAATATTTCTCCTTATTTCTCTTTTAGTTAATTATCAAATTCATTCATGGTTTATATTCATCCAGTTTTTATTACTATTAATAATGAAAAATGTTTAATTATTTTAAATAAACAAATTTATTGGTAAGAACTTTAGAGGAAGCCATTTTGAAAATTGGCATTTGAGCCCTGTCAAACTATTTAAATGGCGATAAAACCTAGCTCATATTAAATGACATTAAATTGCGCATTGATATAACTACTTTTTGTTTTTAAGCAAGACTTCAGTTCGCGCCATACTCGTCCCTATACCTTCATATAATGTGTATATATATATATATATATATATATATATATATATATATATATATATATATATATATATTTATATATATATATACATATATATACATATATATAACTTTCAATAAATAATTTCTTTGAAGAATATAAGGATCCGGAATTTTACTATTAAGGAAAATTCTCTAAAATGACAATAACGGTCTCCCATAGGGATTTCGGCTAGAAATAGAAGTTGTCAAAGGGCTTTTGAGGTCAATATTTAATCGTTAGTATGGAAAAGTTGGCTTGGTTCTTGACATTTGGGTTTCAGTTTTCCTGCTCTATCAGAGCTTATTGTATTGGTCGTAGTTGTAACTTCTTTTCCCGAATGGAATGGTTCAGTTCAGACAAACTTTTCGAATGATAACTGTCTCTGACACAGAGATAACATGTGTTTACTTTTCAACTCACAAATGACATGGTAAATTATGAGCCAAAATTCAATCTTTTAAAATTGTATTTATAGATATTCACAAAAATTTTACAGATATAAATATATTAATCAGTAAATGATCAATTTTAAAAATCAAATGATAGCTAAACATTTTATGTTTTTCCGCTATAATCATAAGTGGCCGAGATATGGGCCTTCCTGGGTAAAGTCGTGTTCCGAGGATCATCCTTGAGTGACCAGTGACTTTGGTGCCAAAAAAAAAAAAAAAATAGCGCAGTAATCATGGAGAAAAGTCGCGAGCAACGGACGGCGCACATATTTATTTCTCCGATCTAGTCGGCCAAAAGTCGGTTTTCCCAAGCACAGTAGAGGTGGGAAAACTGTAGCTAAAACAAAAGTGCAATAGTGGGAGACATAATATATGTCCATATAATGTGATCCTGGATGAGTCAAACAAGTTTATACTTGCATGAAGAAGCATATTGATTACCTTTAATAAAAAAAAATTGAGTTTGTGATTGCATATTTCAGTGCTAACTTTTCATGCTACAGAACTATTATTACTGATATTTAATAATTATGGATTGTGAAAGTCTGGTACCTAAGTTCGCAATTGCATGAAATAGCTATAAATAAATGAAGGCTGAAAAATATTTCACCACAAGTTCTTTTATTTAGTTGCAACGTTTCGGCCTTTAAGTCGTCCTCAGGCATCTCCGAAAAGGCCCTTTATTTAGTTTATTTACAACATAGCAAACTGTATAAATATATTATTTTAAAATGTATACATAAACATATACCTACTTCAAACAAATAAGTTTAAATGCATATCAGTGTAATACATTATGTCCAATCTGGACCTCGTCAAATTATACATGGTAGTCATTAAAAAATAATAAAAATAACAATAAATAAAATTAAGGTTAGTATAAAATTTCCTAGTAATTTAATATGTAAAAATTAGTATTATGTCATTACTATTAAGACACTTACAAACATTAAAAAATGTGTGGATAGATATGTGTCATACTTTTTAATTAACAAATACTTCATTTATACTTATAAACCATATAATTAATTTATTTATATAAATAACATTTCGCCTTAAATCAATAAACTGAAATAGCTAATTTAAAATCTGAGATGTGGCGAAAGGAAAGAAACTAAATTTTTTTTTCCAATTTTCATCGTAAATTTTAACATTCGATAATGCATTTGTTATACTTCCCGATGAGTCCCGAAATTTTTTTTACCTAGAGATTGTCAAAGGTATCTAGTTAATAAATCTGAAAAAAATAGCCGCTAATCTTGAAGATAGTGCTTTCTGAAGCAAATCAATTTTTTGATAAATCAACAATTTTTCAAGATATTTGGAAAATTCATGTTTTAATAATATTTATTTTTTTTTATTTTAATGTGTAAATACTATTTTGTTGATTTCTGGAGAGAAAATACTTTGTTGTCATGCGTAACCAGACTTGGCCCAGTTTAGACAAGAAATTGGGAACTTCTGCTGGGAGCGGAATGTGCTCGAAGTATTTAGGGATTTTGAGATAAAAAGGAAAATTAAGTTCATTACCAACACAAAATGTTTGTCTTATCATCTAATGTTAATTAAGCAAACGAAAATAGAAGAATGTGTGTAAAAAAAAGAAATAAAAAAAAAGGTTTTAGTATATGAAAAAAAAACACACACACACTTCCGTGTAATCAACGTAATCTATTGTTTCGTATTTTGAAGTGTTTTCTTGAAAATGTAGTGTCACCACGTGATTCTTCCAACATTGTATTTTACGCACATAACCTCAAATTTTGAGGGGAGGGGGGAGGTCGAACATTTTTTTCATTATTAAGTTAAATTGTTTCATTATTGAAAATATGTTATATTCATAAATTTCACTTTTATTGTTTTATTTTTTCCTAAATAAATTAACTGTCGTAAATATGGTAAATTTGAAAATTAAAACATGTCCTTTTTGTATACCTAGAAAATTTGAAGTTTAATTTTTTGTAAAAATGTATTAAAATATTCTTTCTTTAATATTTGAACCGCCTATCAGTCACATTATAAAAAAAAAAAAAAAAAAATTCCTTTCAAGCATTTAACACTATGCACATGATAATTTATGTAAAATACAGAAATATTATCCATCACTAAATTTTTACATTGTCCTCCTCAATGATCAAATCATATGTTGACAGAGCTATATTTGATTTCTTCTTCTTTCTCTACCTCCATAATGCCACTAGGCATGGAGGTTTTAGCCTCGGTCCATGTTTTCCAGTTTTTGCGATAATTCGCCATATCCTTCATTTCAGCCAGAGAACAGTCTCTTCCTCTCCCAAGCCTGGTGATATAACCCGTGTACATCTGCATGAGTCGACCTATCATATATAAACGCTTGTAGCAGAACTGGCATGAGATTCCAATACCCTACTATGGCTCTTGGCGTTCTCCTCCTGCAGACCTTCCGTATCTCGTCCATGAAAATAATAAACAGGACTGTGCTAAGGCTGTCTCCCTGTTTAACACCCTTATAAAACCTAAAAGATTATATTTGAATACATTATTAAAATATACTCATATTATATGGGTAAATCATGCTGTGTGCAATGTAGATAAAAAGTATTTTCTTATAGAATACAGAAAGGAATAAATATAAAGATATATAACCAAAATATACCCAATATTCTTTTCTTTTTTTTTCCGAAATGCTATAATTCTTATAAAAAATTGTGTTTAAAAACAATAATACAAAATTCTTTACATAAGTGTTTACGTCTGAAAGCCCAAAACAAAATCTGGAAATGATAAAAGTAGTTTTATGACTATTTAGAAACGATAATAGCGTAAAATACGTTTGGTTTGTCCTAAACCAATCTTTTAAATATTTCAATATTTTTCTATTAAGGTATATATCAAAAGTTCTAACATTTAAATCCACTGAAGTATAGCAGTCCTTTTAATGTTTTAAAAGTTCTAATAGTACCATGGATTTTCTCCTTAAAGCTCCACCGATTTATTAAAGAAGTTGTTTGAAGTATTCTTAGCCTCAGGCATTCTTCATCTTGGAAAATGAAAGAAATATGCATGAGATACAAAGTAAAACCATATAAGAGGTTTATTTTGTTTTTTTTGGAGTTTTTTTTCAGTAAATATAATTAAAATTACTTCATGTAAAATTTATCGAGGTAAATTACCACGTATACTAAATTATTCATCAATATTTGAATAAAAATACGGATTCTCGTTAGTTATAAATAATTGATGCTCGCTTGTTCAACCACTTCAGAGAGAAAATAAAAAAATCTACCTCATAAGATCAATTCATGAGTGGATAACCAATATCTAGATGGTATAACAATAATTATTGTGTGATTTCCAGGAAATCCTATTATATATATATATATATATATATATATATATATATATATATATATATATATATATATATATGTGTGTGTGTGTGTGTGTGTGCGTGTGTGTTTGTGTGTGTGTATACAATTGTTTTTCCTTTTATTGTTTTCATATTATTTATAATTTTGATTTGTTTATTTTAATATGTAAGCCTGATATGTTGGTACAAATATAAATAATATAAAAACGATAAAAGAAAAAACAATCTTTGTGAAACGATGCAAACGAGTACTAATAAAAAGGAACAACGAGAGAGAGAGAGAGAGAGAGAGAGAGAGAGAGAGAGAGAGAGAGAGAGAGAGAGAGAGAGAGAGAGAGTGAGAGAGAGAGACAGAGAGAGAGAAAAAAAAATATGCATTCATTCGTTTAACAAAAACATAATCATTAAAATAATTATTTGCCTCTCATAATGTGGAAAAAAAATATTAGCATTGTCATATGGTAATGAAAAAAAAAATGAACAGATAAGAAAAAAAGAAAATTTGTCTAAAAAGCCATGATAAAAAAAGAACATAAAGAGGTATTCAAATCTCTTAAGAATCAAATTATAAATGAATTGAAAGAACAAATAATAAATAAATAAAACAGAAAAGAATCCTTGTGATTTACAAACTAAAAATAGAGCTAAATGAAAACTGAAATGGAGTGTATATTCAATTTAATAAAGTGTACGAAAGGAAACTGATCAGTTACAACATATGGTTTCTATTATATTAAACGGCACATCGTTAGACAATTCGTTGAACATATGTTATACAATTCGTATATTATCCGAAACGGTGCGTGTCAGACAGTGATAATTTATTTATAATTTTCATTTAATTACAACTTACTTTTTCAATAAATTTACTATATATCAATATACGGAAACGTACATTCAAAATACACTAGCTAAAAGTCTTAAAAATATAAACTTATAGCATTCAAATTGGTTTCACTTCAGGCATTTAAAATATAAAATAAATCGGAAATTGGCAAGACCGTTATTTCAAATAAATTACACATTGATCTTCGAAAAGTAACCTACAAAAAAGGTTTACGCAAGTAAACAAATAGCAAAAACCCTGGAAATTACTGATTATGGGACAACTTCGCAATGCTGCCGTCTAATCTGTAGCGGTCGCCGCACTACTGTCATCAGTGCTAACTAATTCCTGTGTATTCAATTGTAAAATTCCAATGAATAAGAATTCATTCATAGAGCATTAATGCAACGGCCACCATTGATAAGGCAATTATTTTGGACTAAAAAATACAAAACCGATAGTCTAAAAAAACTCGATAAAAACCAGTTATCCGTTTTTTGGCATCTCTAACCTTGACTTAACCAAACCAATTTTAAATGTTTAAAAATTTGTTTTTAAAAAAAAATATCTTTCATATACATGTAATAGGAATGTATGAGCGAAATTTTTGGAAGTGGAGATGTATATGTCATAATTAAGCAATTAAACTTACTTTGCTAAAAGTCATCATTCAAACTGCATTTTTAAGTTATACACCCGACATTATTCGTGAGCCATTAATTGTGTGAAGTGAAAAAATATAATCTAGTGATCACTTGTGAAGTTAGGAAATTGAATATTAAAAGTGGGACAACTGTCAGAGAACGGCGCTCAGCTCTTAGGGTCCCTGAAGAAACCCTTAAAGCGATAAGGGAGCGATATCCAACTTGTAGGGATTAGTGTTCTGGCATTGGAGAGAGAGTTCCCGTTTTACTATAATCCCACTTTAGTGCATATTTTGGTATAATGAGGAAATCCAGAAGGCTACACTGGTCTGGTTTAGAGAGGCTCCCAGGAAATAAAGCAAATTTTCCTTATAAAAATATTAATAAAATCTGGTAGAGCATTTCCCAGGAAACGGTTCATCACCCAATTTTTTGTTTTTAGAGGAAGCAAAATCTTCATCAGAGGTCTTAATTTGGGTTTCATTAATTGAAGTGTTAATTTGAGTCTTAATTGGAGTTGAGAGCATATTTTGGAGATATCCGGTGCTCTCAATGTATCAGAGAAGTTTTTTTTTTTTTTATTATTTTATGCTTACTTTAATTCTACTATGAAAGCTTAGGAGGAAAAGCTGCCGCGGTGGAATATGTATATATCCCTTTATAAAAAGAGAGAGAGAAAGTTATAGTATTGTAATGGGCATAGAAAACAATTATTTTTTAGTTTATTAAAATTTAATTTGATTCGCATGTGTAGTTTTCTTGTTTTAACTAGAAATTCATATAATTTTTATTTTTAGCAAAGATAAAAAAAAAAATATCTCTATATATGGGCATTAAGGAATTTTTATATTTATGTACGTTTATAGTTCACTGAGGCCTTTGTTATTGATTTCAGTTGTTGAGTAATTTCAATTCGTATATAGTAAACTATACATTCAACTAATTTAAAGTATGTGGTGTGACTTAATATATATTTTATATATATATATATATATATATATATATATATATATATATATATATATATATATATATATATATATATATGGCTTAATATAATATTTTATATATTTTTTATACTAGGAATAATAGTCGTAATACGACTGTTAATAACATTTATTTGTTAATTTAGCTGAATGTATAAATTTAATTTTTTTTTTTCCTTCGTATCTCAGAGAGATACAATTTGATATCAGGTGCAGTTAAATTTATAAAATTAAAGAACAATAACTGAAGATATCTTTGTTGATCTTATTACGAACTATTTTGAATTAGGACAGCCTTATCGTAACTAGCAGTTTCTTTACTTTCAGAGATATTAAAACTTTATTTTTATAAACACTTTCTACTAAATTTAAAGTTTAGTATTATAGACTTTTTTTTTCTCTGTTGTTTTTAGATATTAGCTATGTACATTGCTACTTTAATGTAATATATAGCTTAGTTTTGATCCTCTGTTGTTTTTAGACAGTAATTATTATTAGAAAGTAATTATTTACATTGCTCCTTTAATGTAATGTATAGCTTACTTGAAAAAGTTTTCCTTAAATCAATAGAAAAAAAAAAATCTATTTATTATATTTTAGCCGCGATAATTGGGTTATGCAGAAAATTTTGTTGCATGACTCAGTTCACTTAATTTCCAACTAGATTGAAATTATGTGGGTTATATTAGTTTGGGAAAAAATATAATTCGCTAAAATGACTTCAAAGCTCTATGAAGAGAAAGTTCGTTCTGTTCTGATTGGTGAACGGCAAGATTTATTCCCTGCATTACAGAAAATACACGATACCTCGGCGGGAATTTCTGTTGAGACTTTTAACGCCTTCAGGGGGCAGTATGATAGATTGGATGAAATATGTGAATCACTTTTTTTCAAATATAAATTATTTTAATTCCAAGTAACAGTGAAAGATCTCATAATAGAATCATCTCAAAATCACTCCAGTTTTATTGAAGTTGACATGACCAAAGGCAGATATTGTGGAACAAAATCCTAACCTACCCAAACTAGATCAGAATAAAAACTTTAAATAAAGTCAGCTGCCACGGATGAATATCCCAACTTAAGGTGGGAAACCTAGGGAATGGAATATTTTGTTTTCTCGTTTTGGCTCTTTGGTAAATAAAATCGCAATTTATAGGATGTGAAAAATATCACTATTTAAGGACTAGCTTAAAATGAGAAGCATTGAGTGTAATATCTTTAGGGGGACAGAATTACCATCTTACTTTGGATGCCCTTAAATCGTGATAGGAAAATAAAAGACGTTTAGCGACTTACTACTTGAGCATTTCCTTAGAATTTACCCCTTTACCTAATGGTGAATATTCAAACCTGAGTAGGTATTTGTCTAATAGTTGGTATTTTAGGTACTTTTTCTAATAGTTGAAATCCTATTATAACTATAGGTATACTGGACACTTTGGACTTTGCGAAATTTCAAGTCGCATTGAATGCACTGGATAGCAAGACCAGACTATTTGAAGAGAGACAAAACTCTTACAATTTCCTAACTTATGACAAATTTATAACTTTCGTTAAAGGATTAAGTCGTAAGGAAGAATAATTATAATTGAGGAGAAATAGTAGTCCCAAAGTGAAAATAGGGGATGAGCAAATGGATAAAAGGAGTAGAGATGGTGTCAAGAGGAGTTGCTTAACGGTATATAATGTTAGTAGTGATCATTCTGGGGAAATTCGATAGCAATCTGCGCCCGTAAAGGTTGAGCCCGTGGGTAAGAAGGGAAATTAGGAACATCTAAGGTAAAAGAGAAATGGATACCTGAATATGTGGAACAACATACCGTCTTACCAAATCCCAACCGTGTGTTACCTCCCAGTGCAGATAATCTTCCTTCTCTTGGAGTCCAGGCAGTTGGTGCACAGACGTTGAGGACCCCATCCTTTTTAAAACTGCCAGCAACCATTGGAGGGTTTCTGATTTAATCATGGCAAGAAAGGGATCACACGTTCAACAGGCCGACGTTTTAGTACTCCAGGAAATTTGAGCGGGAGTCGGAATTGGGGATCCAACCTAATTCTTCTGTCTCTAAGGACCCCACTGTTGCGTCCTCAGAAATCCAGCCGGTTAGTGTGGTGACAATGATGCTTCCATGCGGATGCATCATTTGTACAAAAGTCATATCATTGGAGGAGATGAGTTTTATTGAGTCAAATTTTGTTGAGTTAAGTGCTGAGGAGTTGAGTCAAATTCTGTTGTGTGAGGTTTTATTGAGTCAAACTTTGTAATGTCACGTTTTTGTTGAGCCAAGTTCTATTGAGTCGAGTTTTTTTGAGTCAAATTCTGTTGTCAAGTTTTACTGAGCCAAGTTCTGAGGAATTGAGTTTCGTTGAATCACATTATGTTATACCAAGTTTTGTTGAGTCAAGTAAATTTGAGTCGAGTTTATTGAGTCTGATTCATTTGATCTAAGTCTAGCTGAGTTAAACGTAGCTGTTTCGAATTTTCCTGTGCTAAATAATGTCGCGTCGAGTACACGATTGCATTGAGTTCCATTGAGTAAATGAGGCACCTGTCATAGGAGAGGTATTGCAAACTCCTTTGGGTGCCTGCAATATTCAGCCTCGGAGAGGAAAGCAGTGGGTTTTAGAGTCAATTTCTCTCTGGGATATAGAAAATGTTTTGGAACCATCGGATGGTACAAATACGTCCGTTACCACTATTATTCAAGGTCTCTCACTATACGAGTGCTTACATGTCATTTATTGGTCAGCACATATTCGAAAAAGTAATATATCTTCTTCTGGGATAAATCAGCACGGAGATTGCTAAACGTTTAAGCCATTTCAAGTCCAAATGGCCAATGGATCGAATTCTATGGTGTGTTGTGCTCTTCATTTGAAGTTTAGGGTCGACGATCGCTTGTTAATAGTAATAGATATTTTCTAAATTCAAAATCTATTTATCTATTATCTATTTATCTATCTATTTTGGCATTTTAAAAAACCTATTTGGTTTTTTAAAAAATATATATGTTTAATGTTAAAACAAGAACGCACATAGTAAATTTTATGAATATGAAAACTAAAACTTAATATACCTCTATGTGGTCATGTCGAAAAACAAGTTTTTTGGAAGCTCATTCATCAATTAATGGCTCACAAATAATGTCGGGTATGGTGAATAAATTTAAAGTTTTTACAATGATTTTTATCAAACCAAATCAAATTTTTAAAAATATGACATATAAAAGTGTGTGTCCATTTTATTTTGAAAAAAAAAAAAACTTGCCAAAAACATACAAGGTTTAATTTTATTATAATAGAGCCCACATCTTGAAATGTCGCCCATACATTCTTATAAAATGTATATGTAACATATATTTAAAAAAATTAAAAGTTCGAGTTTTTTTAAAAAATAACGTTTTGAAAATTTAATAAAAATTTTCAGATTGTTTTGGCTAAGTCAAGATACATGTCAAATTGAAGCTCATGCAATTCTGAAAATAATGAAACTATTTTGAGCTTACTAGGGTAAATAGATTTGAAGCTGAAAACTTTTAAATCATTCAAAACCTGTCAAAAACCAGTCGATTTTTTTTTTTAAATTAAAAATTATAACTCAAAAAATAAAATCGGATAAAATCTGAAAATTTGTATTTTCGACTGTATTTATACTTAGAACATAAATACCAAGATTCTCTCATTTTAAAAAACCTCGAGTCAAAAAATTGAGTTTTTGTTGGTTGATTTGTTGTGGAATGACCCAATTTCTTTACAAAATAAATGGTGAAAAAGAGTTTGAACATCAATACTATAAAAAAAAAAAATAGCAATAAAGATTTCCAGGTATAAAAGGAAAAAACTCTTTTGACATCAACTCTTGACAAATTTTGAGAATTGAGATAATATTATAATTAATAGAGAAACATTTCATGTGTATTTATTTTTATTTGACATTTCGATCGCAATCATGGCCATTTTCAAAGTTGGTTAATGACCATTTCGAATTATACTTTAAAGTCAATAGCTAAGAAATACTTAATCCTGCATACCATTAAATTGTTTGTATCAAAATTATACCTATTATCCTGCCAACAATATATTTATAAAATTATTTTCACAACAAAACGGAAAACATTCTCGGTATTACCATTTTAACTAATTCAAATCGCAGGAAGATTTTTTTTTTTTTTTATTATTATTCGCAGTACAATGAGAATTTATTGCGAGACTGCCTCCTCCATGGCATGCTGCTTATTTTGTAGGTATATATAAATTTAAAAAATTACCATAATTGGGGACGAAACATAAAACAAATATGGAATATTTTCCTTCATCAAATATAATATCACAGGTTTCAAAATGCGTATAAGGATTTTTCCTATTATACACAAAATATTTATTGTCATTTCTCTATAGAGAATTTTTTATACTATTGATGTTTAAATTCTTTTTCATTTTTTTAATTCGTAAGTCAACAAAGTATGTGTTTTTATTTTATTCCATATTTGACGTTAACAACTGAATTTTTAAAAATGCATTAAGTTAATGTCCTTTTTATGAAATGTATAGTCTAAAAGTTTATGTTTCTTCAGTATAAGTTTATCAGATATCGAAATGGAGAACAAAATTAAGAACATTAAAAAAAAAATTATAAAAATAAAGGCAGGCTGCTTTTATTTTACAACTTTATTTATTATGATGCAAATTTTAGGCCTACAAGCCATCCTCAGGCATCTCTGTAAAAAACCCCTATTTAGTTCAATTTTTAACATATCACAGAATTAATTATACTTAAATATTCTAATAAATACAATATACATACTAAAATTATTTAAAATGAATATACTGTCATATTTATATAATCTTTATTATCGATATCAACTTAATAGGAATTTTGCATTTCAATTTTGCATTTCAAACTGTAATGAAATTTGACTCAACCTCAATTTTTTTTTTTTTTTTTTTTTTTTTTTTTTTTTTTTTTTTTTTTTTTTTTTTTTTTTTTTTTTTTTTTTTTTTTTTTAGTGACGCTGTATATTTCGACTTCGATATTCGACTTAAATATGACAGTATATTCATTTTAAATAATTTTAGTATGTATATTGTATTTATTAGAATATTTAAGTATAATTAATTCTGTGATATGTTGATATAATGAATGATATAATGAACTAAATAGGGGTTTTTACAGAGATGCCTGAGGATGGCTTGTAGGCCGAAAATTTGCATCATAATAAATAAAGTGTTGAAATAAAAGCAGCCTGCCTTTATTTTTATATATTGGAGTATTCACCTTAACCAACAAACATATATAAAAAAATTATAATAATAAACATGTTGTCTTTCATCCTGGATTATTTTAAGACCTTTTGGAAAAACTCCTATTATATTCCTCAACTCTAACAACTCATGAAACGAAAATCTATAGATGTTTTAAATTAGACTTCACTAATTCAAGCTGGAATAAATCAAATAATATATATATTTTTTTCCTCTTTTAAAGGGACAGTCACTGACTTCTATCGTTTCCATTCCCCGTTATATCAGCACAGAGCATCAACTTCCTCCAACTTACAAAGTTTGATTAGATGAGGATTATTTCTTTTCAAAGGCGATTTCGTCCGAGTTCCGGGAGAAGGGATCGCTTCTGCCTGGAGAATGATAAGGGCTAAGGTGAAAAAATATTTTATTGGATCCTAAATTATTTTCATTGAATAATCAGCCGTCGATTACTTTTAATTAACATTATCTTATTATTAAAAATAAAAACTGAAAGGAAAAAACTAAGTTAAATAAAATTAAAATATTTAATAATACAATATAAATGTTAGAGAAACTGAGTAACGACCTTACTAAACAACCTGACTAAACGGCCTGACTAAACAACAACTGAGTAACGACCTTACTAAACAACCTGACTAAACGGCCTGACTAAACAACAACTGAGTAACGACCTTACTAAACAACCTGACTAAACGGCCTGACTAAACAACAACTGAGTAACGACCTTACTAAACGACCTGACTAAACGGCCTGACTAAACAACAACTGAGTAACGGACCTTACTAAACGACCTGACTAAACGGCCTGACTAAACAACAACTGAGTAACGACCTTACTAAACAACCTGACTAAACGGCCTGACTAAACAACAACTGAGTAACGACCTTACTAAACAACCTGACTAAACGGCCTGACTAAACAACAACTGAGTAACGACCTTACTAAACAACCTGACTAAACGGCCTGACTAAACAACAACTGAGTAACGACCTTACTAAACAACCTGACTAAACGGCCTGACTAAACAACAACTGAGTAACGACCTTACTAAACAACCTGACTAAACGGCCTGACTAAACAACAACTGAGTAACGACCTTACTAAACAACCTGACTAAACGGCCTGACTAAACAACAACTGAGTAACGACCTTACTAAACAACCTGACTAAACGGCCTGACTAAACAACAACTGAGTAACAACCTTATTAAACAACCTGACTAAACAACAACTGAGTAACGACCTTACTAAACGACCTGACTAAACGGCCTGACTAAACAACAACTGAGTAACGACCTGACTAAACAACAACTGAGTAACGAATTTTAGCAATTTTCCAGTTGGTGAAATAAAAATAAAAAAACGAACTATTCTGCGGTACACAGTAAACAAAGTGAACGAGCAATATACTAAGTTTCTTTAAATAAATCCCATTAAAAACGGTTTTCTGTTCCCAAATAGAATAAAAAGAACATTTATGAAGTCCAACTTTATATGTTTGTTCATCAAATCTAATAGAATAAAAAATATATTTTAATAATTAAAGTATAATTTATTTTATTAGTATAAGATTAAGGAGTTTTAATTAATATGTTTGTATTTCCAACCATAATTTAATTTCTTTAAAATCTGATGCGCGCATCACACATCTTTTACTCACCTCCTTAATTGAAATAATTTTTTAAAAGTTAACATTTAGTTTCCATACAAATTCCATTTAGTGTCCATTAAATAATATAACAACAGAAATTATTATTTGCAACAATCACTAAAGTTTCTGCGTTTTTCGTCACTCTCCATTACCTTCTATAAATATATATGTTAGATAATATTTTTTCTAAAATATTTTGCTTCCCAACGGTAATTGTACATCTATATTAATTACTGCTCATACTTGCGGAAATTTGTTTTCAACCTGGGAAAATATCTCAGCTCAAGTTAATTATCAAATTCTTTCAAAGTTTATATTTATTCATTGTTTATTACTACTAACAATGAGAGACGATTAATTATTTCAAATAAACAAAATTAAAGGTACTTTAGAGGAAGACATTTTGTAAATTCAGTATTGAGACCCTCAGACTATTTCAATGAGGAAAAAAACCAGCTGATATTAAAGAAAGCTGTAACACTTAGCATTAAATACGCAATTTCAGTTTCGTACAACTTTTCATTTTGGAGCTAGACTTACCTCCCCTCCCCACACACACAAACACATACACACACACACACACACACACACAATTTTGCGAGACTAGGCTATTTGGACTCGAGGTAACCTAAAAACGTGTATTTCCGTGGAAAACTCCAATTCAACATTTTTCACGAACGCAATACTATCCCTTACTATATATATATATATATATATATATATATATATATATATATATATATATATGAATAATTAAAAAAAATTAAATTGTACAATACAACTCACTTTCACCAGGTAATTTTTAAATTTAGAACATGTTTGTGATTTTTTTTTTTTTTTCAAAAATGTTATAGCAGTACGATTTTGTTTAAATATTTCACGTGGTACAACATAGGAACATTCTACACTCTTTGAGGACAGTAAATCTAAAAGAAAAATATGATTACGTAATTAATTGACTTACTGCAAGGACAAATAATTTAAAAATGAAATAAAATAATTGTTTGATAAGGACCATAACACAAGTCGAAACGTCGTAAGAATAAATATTTATTAATACCTCTATTTTTTCTTTAATAGTTAAATACCATCAGGTTTCAATATAAACATTTTTTTTTTATTTAATCTCAAATACAAATCAAAGATCTCGAGAAAAAAAAATTGTAATCACAGAAATTTTCCCACCGTATGTTAAAAGATTAGATATTATAAAATTAATTTTAAAACGTATCAGTTCACTTCTTCAATTACTATGATCTTTTTAAGATTTTAAAGTATAACAAGTATAAATATCAGACATAAATATAAAATTATTTAATTAAAAATTCTTTCTCTTCTTAAATTTTTTAATGCATTTTTTTGTTAAATTTAATTAAGTTAAAATTAATTAATTAATTAATTAAAAATGTATATATCTTTCAGTTATATAATTTTTCAAAACTTAATAACTAGAGTGTCCATTTCTATGATTTAGAAATAATAATTTTTTTTTCTTTATTCCTAACTCCTGTACCATTTGAAATTATTTCTTTATGTATTTTTAATCTTCTATTAAGAATTATTTAAATTTTAAGATAATTGTAATTTATTATTAATTAACTTTAATATTATTATTAAAATAATAAATCATTAAATAAGCTGTATGATAACAATAGAATAGATAAATGTGTTGTACAAACTATTTATTACATGGCTATTCCCATTGTCAATTACTTAGGGGAAAAGATCATCCTTTAGAAGCAGGAAAATTACTATTCTGAATTAGGAGAGATCTCGCGGCCCTCTTCCAATCAGATGCCTCAAATGTATATAAAGAATAGACGGCAGATGGTTTGTAATTATATCTATTTTAGACCAAATCTGCAACATATCGAATATTCTATGTGTAGGATAATAAAATTTTAAAATAAATTGCATGTTTGAAGGGTTTGTCAAGAAGATGTTGAAGCAATCGAAATCTACAAGCAGTTTCTTGTTTTAATCATGTATGAGGATTCCATGTAATACGCTTGCCATGATAAAATCTTAGGAAGCGAATCTGTTCAACAGGGATGAGGTGGGACATTATTAAAGTTTACTATAGGACTGAATAAGAAAGTTTAAACAAATTTTATGCCTCTTTTACCTTTATACTAAAGAACTTGATAGTGTCTTAAACGAGACTTACTTTCGAAGCAGATATCATCTCCCCTCCCCCCCTCCCCCTCCAATATTTTTAATCTAGTCCTGTCCTGCTCGTTTAGAAACCGCGTCTATCCCATTCACTTCATTTATTTTCAGAACAGGGTTTTCGGCGCTAGAACTATTTTTTTTTTCTCATAAAATGTTGGTATTTCAGATCATTTAATTAAATGTTCGAAACTATTTGAAGAATAATTTTTAATTAAACCCAGATAAGATGTTCATTATTTGCGATAGAAAAGAGAAATTTCCAAGCAATAAACCTTGAAAAAAAAAACCTACACCATCTACTATATATATCGATAAAATTATAAAAAAAACACTCTCTTGGCAAAGAATTTCTCCTATAATAAATCGACACAGGCTACAGATACATGTTAGATAGGAACCGAGAGATACATGTGTAACTCTCGAACGTAGAGGGGTTGTCCATAAACAGAAGTGGAAAATAAAGGTCAAAATTAGATTAGACACATCAGATACACCAAAGGATGTGGAACAGAACTAAATATATGCTGAAGCTAGCCAAGGCCATGTCAACATAGCCGAGCTAATGCTCTTGTTCAATGGCTATCTAGTATCTACTCCGCTCAAGTATTTACGGCTTTAGCGCTCACCCTTAGCCTCGACTGGCTTTTAGTATCAGATAGCCACGACGTAGACGTGGAGCGTTCCAATAAGGTCGGACGTCTTCGATGGGCAGGACATGAGGTAAGGATGGCCTCCCAGGAAATCCCCAAAATAACGCCGGACGAAAGGATTTTCACAGCAAGGAAGCGAGGAAGACCGGGGCTGAGATGGGAGGATGGTGTGGCAGCAGACGCTCGGACCTTGCTGGGAGTTCGAAATTGGAGAGGTATGTCGCAAAACAGAGATTGCTGGAGTAGACTGTTGGCGAAGGCTTTGACACCTCGAGGGTTGTAGCGCCAGAAGAGTGAGAGAGTGGGTGTGGACCAGAACTCCTATTCACCAGTTTAGTAAAGGCTCTTAACAACCCTTATACACAACTACATAATTTATTGAAATCTCTTCGAAATATTATTAAACGAAAAAATGAGAAGATGTGAAATCTCTAACTCAGTTTTAATAAAAATGATAATTAGCTTATGAGATCCCGAAATTTCGATGCCGACGTAAATAAAATGGATGGAACAGCTCTTCGGTTCAGTACTAGATTTTGCCCAACCGATGAAAGGGTTAGATACCCACTTTTAGAGGCTAGGTGTGCCCCAGGAAAGATTTTCGACCCCGTAATCGATCCAAGCTTGTAACAACAAAAAATCAATTTGCTGCTATAGCCTGACTCGAACGTGGAGTTACGAGTCTAATTCTTTACCAACCGAGTTATACCATTCTCATTTTCATACAATGGGCAAAAATAATCAGTTAAAAATATTGATATTATCTAAACACTGTATTTATTGAATACAGATTGAAGATTGAATTATAATAATAAAAAACAAAAAAAAAATCCAAAAATAATTGTTGAAATATAGTTGGAAGATTCCAAAAACAAAGACTTCAGTCGTCAAATCACCTGTAAATAACTAACCAGATTATCTTGAGCATATATTTTTACTTCCTTGTACGAAGTAAAATTTGTAATCGCGAAAATTTTCGGTTTTCAGATTTCAACGGAAATATCCATTTTGACCATCCCTGAATCCATTTTGACTAGTTTCGTCGTGGAGTCTGTACGTACCTTCGTTCGTACGTACGTTCGTATTTCGCATAACTCAAAAACGATTCGTCGTAGAAAGTTGAAATTTTGTATTTAGGATTGTTGTAAAATCTAGTTGTGAACCTCCCTTTTTGGTCACTGCTTAATCACCGAAAGTGGTACTTTACTTGAAGGTCATAAATGATTTCCATCAAAAATTATATTAAAATACTTTGCAAAACTTCTCAAATTTGGTATTTACAACTTATATATTGATTTAAATAACATACTAGATTTTGGAGTATAGTAACATACTATGCAATATTTGATTGATGCTTTTATTGTATTTAAACGAAAGCTAATGAAATTCCCTACAAAACGAAATTAAAATCATTTAAATCGGACCATTATTAGCTGAGATATTGCGTAAGGAACTTCTGAGACTGATTCTTCTGGCGGCTAGTCATCCTGCTTCCTGACTTATTTATTGGGCTTCTGATTTCCTCGTATCTCTCTGTTTTATTCTTCCATGGATTATTTCTTTACTTCGTTTAGCTTCCTTAGTCTTTCCTTTTTTTTGTTTCCTCCTGAAGTGCACATCAAATATTTTCTCTGTATCATTTCACAGCCTACTTGCATTGACAGAGATTTTAAATTAACACTTCCAGTTCATGTCGATCATCTTGTGAAAAGCTTCAAATTTCTTTCCCTTTGGTGCCTACTGCTTAATTTTTTTTACTTGGACAGAATAGAAATTTTTGAAATATTACTGAGTGGAAATAATAAACTATTGTGTAATAATTTGCAGCGTTTTATTACTTTTTTCAAGTGGTAAAATTGAGTCTAAAATACTAGTTTTCCTCCCTATTTGTGAGATCAACAAGTCTTAATCATGAGAATAAGATATTAGTTAAGTGGGCTTTTCCGCTTAAAATGTCGAAACTGTCCATTTCTAATGCTTTATCCAGTGATATTGACAGTTTTATTGTTGTCATGGAACATGAAGAAATATCTTGGAAACTAGTTGCTTACTGAAGGAAAACGACATATAATAATGGAATGAGACCTCCAGTGACAAGAGTGTGTGTTTGTGTGTGTGTGTGTGTGTGTGTATGTGTGTTAATAGATGGATGACGGTACGCGGAGTGTCGTTTTTACTGCAATCTTCGGAAACTAGTAACCAAATTCAGTATCACTTTTTGAGCCACGGATTTATAATTTAATAGGCGTACAAGGAAGTCATGTGTTGCCCACATGAGATATTTTTAATAAGAAAAGAAATATGCTGAGCCAGATAAACTGTCATGTCATCAGTTACTTGTGGAGAAACCAGCCATAAACAGAACCCCGATGACAGTTCTTCTTTTTCAGAAATCTCAGAAGGTCATGGGGAACAGATTGCGAAGATATGTTGCGAAGTAGAGGGTATAAAATGATATGAACGTACGAGATACTAATGTATTTATGAATATTGTTATATTTCGTAAGATAAGAAGCATTGAGGATTGTACGAAGAATTTTTCATTGAAAGGATTTAGGATACGGAAGGAATATTAGGGTTTCGTAAATCCCTCAAGCTTTAACCCATACGTCAAACTACTCAGTTATTTAGAAGAACATTTTGTAATAAATTGGAAGTTAATAAGTAAATCGGAAACGACGAGGCGTTTCTTTTAGTTTCAATCTGCTATGGAGACTCAATGTTGGTAGCTTTTTCCCATATACAGTCCATAGTTCTAGATAGCCGATCGATTCTACGCAAACAGGCAGTATAGTGTAATCGTATTGTAATAGTAATAATATAATATAAATAATAGTAAGGATAACGTAATCTAAATATGAAAGTTCAAAATAAGTAGATAATTTAATTATAAGAAAATGAAATTTATATTGCTTAATTTATAAGTATTACTTTTGGACAAACAAATAAATGTAACATTAAACGAATCCTAGACTAAGAGACGATACTTACCTGAACGATTGTCGCCATGATGATGGTAGTATGGTCGGATCGCTAGAGGATGGCATTTCTTCAAAACTTTCAAAGATTCTGGTTATCAACACCAAACACTTACTTCCTAAATAAATTAGCTAATCATTAGCCCTAAGGAGCCTTAATGAACCCTGTTTCAGAGCTAAGCCTTTCAGAAAAATCCAAAACATCCTAAAAACGTTAGAGTTTTACACGCATAATTAAAAAAAAAACAAAGCTTTTTAACTATTAAAAAATTTTATTTCAGGATTTTTTCAGTACTACACAGCGCGATGATAACGTATCATTTATTTGGAAGCAAGCGATACACGCAAAAGGAATCCAGGGTTTCGGAAATCCAGGGTAGCAGCCCGACTTAACACAATCAACCCTTCCCTGATCGACAGTTGATATAATTTAGGTACTTGCGAGTTTTACCAGGGAGATGTGGTTAATCTTTTGGAATACCGAAGATGGATTCGAGAAAACTCAAAAAATGGATGGAAATTCAGAATTTCTATAACTAAATTTGAATAAAGTCATACGATAATATAGGCAAAGTTTTTATTTAGAAATTTACAAATAAATATAACTATGTTTTATATACAATAGCTACAAATAACTATGTACATTTACCATAGTAGGATGGAATAGCACATAGTTAGAATCAAACAATTTTCGACACAATAAATGAGTTTATAATAACAGTAGGGTAATCATAAAATATACACAGTATGAATATATAAATGAACTATAAATATACTATACACAAATGAATAAAAAAAATTATCATAAAATATACACAGTATGAATATATAAATGAACAATATTAAATCAACAGCAAATGTTCAGTTCTTTTATGCGTATAATGTTTAAGACAAACTTTTTTTTTATTTAATATTTATTACGTATTTATTTATTGAAAATTATTTTAATCAACCGCGCTAGAAGCAATAATTAATGCTAATCAATGCGTGCATTCATACCTTATTTATAAAAAATAAATAATATATATATATACCTGTACCACTACAACCTGTGAAGAGTCTTGGATTCAGTGAGCCTCAGGAGGGTCTCTCGATCTCACAGGACCGGTCCACGACTTATAACAAAATAAATAATTATCTGCCACAGCCGGTCTCGAACCCGAGACAGGAAGCTTGGTAACACAGAGCCTTACCACTGAGCTAATCCGCTTCCTAACCTAATAATGGACCTCAATATCAAGGAAATCCGAAATGTTGAAACAATTCGATAAGAAAATGCGCGATTTTAAAATCGATAGTTTTTTTATACCCAACACTTTCGAAAACCTTCGAGGTTTTTCCCCAAATCAAGGGTACCCACTTTATAGAGGCTGGGTGAGCCTCAGAAGGGTCTCTCGATTTCACAGGACCGGTCCACGACTTATAACAGAATAAATAATTTATCACAGCCGATCTCGAATCCGGGATCTAGAGATAGGATCGCAATGCCCTATTCACTGAGCTACCCCGCTCCTTTATATTATAAATAATTAATGATATATCTATGAATATAACTTTCAATAGGAACAGCACTAAAATCGCATCCATACTCATGTGGAACAGGGTCTTATAAGGGCCCGTCGCATCTTTCTCTCCGAGTCGCTGGTACTAAAAGCCAGTGGAGGCTAAGAGTGAGCGCTAAAGCCGCAAATGCTTAAGCGGAGTAGATACTAGATAGCCAATTTGACGGAACCGTAATTATCAAATTCTTTTCACAATAGATCTGGTGACCACTGCCGTTTCAACCTTCGAATAGAATTATATGGATGAGTGGAACAGGATAATTAGAGAACAGCAAGAGAATTTGGATGATTGGAAATGTTCAAATGAATTTTTGAAAATTTAGTCTTTGGATTTTCAGAAGCAATTGTTATCTCAAATAGGGTTGCCGTTTTGCGGGCAATTACCCGAAAAGAGGGTAATGTGGAACTCTGAGGATAAAAAATGATAATAACACAAAAGGGTAAATTTAAGGTAAAGGAAAGAAAACCTAATTAAATTTAAAAAAATTAATATTAGAAAGAGTACTTTCAAATAAATTAATTAATAGATTAGCTCATATAAATTTATATAGATTTTTTGTTGTCATGGAAAATACAAGCTATGAACCAGGGTGGACGGAGATCCTGGCTTTATACCATAAACCAAATCTCTAAAAATTCATTTTTTTTAAATAATAATAATAATAAACTCTTTATTTATTCCGGGACATATCCCTTTAGAATAATATTAAAATCAGTAGAGCTTTAGAGCCTTAAAGTAGAACAAAAAAGAATATGATATTGAGTAAATAATAGCATAAATAAACAAATAAAAAAAATGAAATTATAATAAATAATAATGACATAACTTTTAAAACTTTAAGGAAAACTAAACTTGCAATATTAATACATTAAAAATAAATATAGTGAAACAGAATGAATTTATATTAATAATAAAAGTAAAAATAATGCATTAATACAAAATTGGGTGCAAATTTTAGTTCAATATAAGGAGTACCTATTTACAAATCTTTTGGAACAGCATGGACATGAAGTAACTGAATACACGAGATTTAAAGGTGGGAAGAGTACTGGAGCAACGGATGGAAGAAGGAATGGAATTCCATAGGAATGAGAATTGGATAAGAAAAGATCTGTTAAAACCTGCGGATCGGTGGGCCGTTATCTGAAGACCGAGAACGGGTATGGCGGGAATGACCTGAGGATTTGAGGAATTGAAGGAGATCGAAGATGTATGATGGACGGCGGGATTGGATGACTTGGTAGAGGAAGGATGCCAGGAAGTACTTACGACGGTAGGAAGGGTACAGCCACTCCAACTCTTCATAGAATCGGGAGACAGAGGCGTCCCTCGGGATCCCGAAGATAAATCGTACAAAGCAGTTTATTAATCGTTTTATTTTTGCCTCGAGGTCCCCAGAGACGCCCCCGTACACCCTACAACAGTAGTTAAAGTGGGGGAATATTAAGGAGGTAACTAGGAGTTTTCGGGTTTCAAATGGGAATAGGTGACGAAGGTAATTCAGTCGCTTTAAGGTGGAAAAGATACGACGGGAAATATCAAAGACATGGTTTTTCCAGGAAAGAGTTTGGTCAAAAGTGATTCCAAGATTTTTTATGGTTAGGAACAAGGTTGGAATATGAGGATCAGTTTTAAGCAGGTGGTGGGAACCTATTTATATAGTATAGTTTGTGGCAAACTATAAAAAAAATGTGAAACTATCATTTCTTAGGCTCATACTAACCCGCATGTCGTTCAGGGCATGTTGGTTCAGATGTATGCATATATACGCCTTAAATAGATGATAGCTAGCAAATGTAGTTAGTTACTTCCTGTTTTTTTTCTCCTAATATCTATAAGCAAAAAAAAAAGAAAAAAAAAATCCTTTCCCATTAATTAATTTATTGATGTTAACAAATTCCATCATAATACGCCCAATAAATATGCTAAATCGAAATGATAAAACACGACTGTGAACAATACAGAAACTGCACATAATCACGTGACATTCTTGTTTTAAAACCCCTCGAAGGCTTTTAGGTTATAGATTGGTGATAAAGGTTACAATATTTATTATTTTTGTGTGGATATTGTGCCTATAATAAGAGATATCCTTTTCAAGCAAAAACAAAAGTTATCTTTTGTTGTCCTTATCTTTTTTTTTTATTCGAAAAGTAGAGTGATGACTGGTATCAGAATATTAAACATTTTCTTATTAATTATTTCTAACGAAAAAAAAAAAAAAAAATAGAAAAGTAACCTATATGCGGTAGAGAATTTAATTTTAAATTTTTATATAAAATATTCGGATATTATAATTATATAATTACAGTTATATTATATAACAGAATTTATAATATAATATAATATACGTATATTTATTAAATAGGCATTAAAATAAACATTTAAGCCAGTTTTCAAAAATGTATTTTTTTTATATCAACCAGAGTTAAATCAAGTTAATAAATTAGTAAATAAAAAAAAAAAAAAGATGCAAGGCTAAAAAATACAAAAAAAAGATAAATAATTTTCAATGGTATTTTTTATTAATTTATTTAGATAGGATAAAAAATTCTCTGACAAGCAGCTTCCTCTATCCGAAATCCTTTTGAAAGCATAAAAGTTCAAAAGAATTTCCACTTGATGGAACCCAGCAACAAAAAATATTGACTTCCAATTCAGCTCACAGCCCCATCACTGTTTTAATATAATACGAAACTGATTGCGATTCGATTTCCATATTTATGTAGATAGAAAAAAAAAGAGTCAAAGAAGAGTTTTGAAAATGTCCGTTGCTACCCCTTGAGAGAAAATACAATACTCGTTCAGAAATCATCATAACTTAATAATAATATTATTATCTCTTCAAAATTGTTTTAAAAATAATCAAACTTTAATAAAACATCTGGTTTTTACTTCCACTCATCTAAATATGAAATATATAATAAGAGAAAATTATTGTGATCGTGAAAATTTTCAAATCCGATTTTTCAACGGAAATACACCTTTTATGGTCCCCTGAGGCCAAATAACTAAGTCTCGCAAAATGTTGTGTTTGAGGGGGGGAGGAGGGGAAGGGTAAGTCTAGCTCTAAAACGAAAAGTTGTACGAAACTGAAATTTCGTATTTAAGTTAGGTATTAGCCTGTACAGTTTTTTCACCAAAATCGACAGACCACAAGTGCCACTTTATATCATCGATTTTATACTTGTTTACAATTTTATCTTAAAATGATTTTGATCAATCTCGTCATATCAATGTACAATTAAATTTTCTTTAACATCAGCTAGTTCTTATTTTCATTGAAATAGGCTTCCCCTAAGGTACCTTTAATTTTATTTATTTGAAACAATTAACAGTATATCACTGTTAGTAGTAATAAAAAATGGATATATATAAACTATTACGGAATTTTATATTCAACTAGAGGAGATTAAAGGAGAAATATTTTCTTAAATTTAAAACAAAGTTCCATAAATAAGATTAGTAATATAGACGTATAACACACCGTTGGAAAGCTAAAGAATTTCTTAGAAAAAAAAAATATAAAACATATAAAGCCGTGGAAGGTAATAATGAGCGACAAAAAACTCATAAATTTAAGTGATTGTTATAGTTTCTACTTTTATATCATTAAATGAAAAATAAATGTTTCCGTGGATACTAAATATAAAATTTTTAAATTTATTTCATGTAGCGTGTAAGTGAATGTTCTGTGATGCACCGAAGCAGATTTAAAAAAAAAAAAAAAAAAATTAGAATATTATAAAATATGTAAATTTTGGAAATTATGCTATTTTCTCTTCTCTTTATATTTTGAATTTGCCGCATAACAAGATTATTTAATCAAATAAGTATCGTATTCAATGTCATTTAGCATAAAATACTCCACAAAAAACATTTACGACGGAAGTAACTAATTTATGAGATTTCATTAGCAAAATTAACGAAGATGAAAAAATGAATTTCTATCCAAATTAAAATGCATTATGCAATTCAAAGCATCACTTGATTTGTAGGGGAAATGGTTTGCATTAAAAGAGCTTCGATTTCCTTCGTGCACACAAAAAATTAACCTGGTAATTATAATGGAATAATGAATATCATAGATGGATTAGACTTGTCCGACTCAATCCCTGTCAAAAGATTTTGGACAGATCATTTGAATATTGGTGATTTTTTAATAGTTTCCAATAGATTTACAGAAGAAAAAACAGGCTGATATAGGTGAGTCATATTAAATTTTAAAAATGGTGATTTCAAAAAAAAAATTTGGACCACTAGGATCTAACCACACATATGAACTATAATATATTCTTTGATTTGAGTATATCATAATGATATCATAGTTACTATTTTTGTAGCATGTATCATGTATATTATGATGATTTTATAATAAGAGTATATAGCAGTGATATTTTATTTTTTTGTTATTATCAATGATGTTGCAGACCTTAACATATAGCATGATATTAATAAAGGTTACAGTTTCTATAGCTTTAAATACTATAGTTTTCAGCATAAATCTTTTAGCTTTGATATTATATTATATTATAGTATAGAAGCTATTATTTTAATATGGTGATTATTAGCCTAGTTTTTAGCATTAAAATATTATTTTTCAATTATAATGCAGATTTTAATACGTAACTTAATACTAATAATATATATTTATATTTTTTAAGAATACGTATGTCGATGACTACAGTTTTTATTGCTTATAGTTATATTTTATAGCATGCAATGTTTTAGCTCTGGTTTTATTAATTTTTTTTTAACATGTAACATTAAAGTTTGCTAATTTTAAGCCTAGTTTAGCAGATAATGTTTAATTTTCCCAAGGATATTTCAGCTTAAGTATTTATTGTATTTAGAGCACGTATTATTTTATTAAGGTGATTTTCAGCCTAGCTTTAAGAATTTATGTTTAAGTTTTGTATTTTTCAATTATGTTGCAGATTTTAACTTAATGTTAATTTATTTTAAAAGTATATGCATGTTGATGAGTACAGCTTTTGATAATTTGTATGAATTTTTTAACAGTATTTTAGCTAGAGTATTTAATATATTTATAGTATGTATTATTTTAATATAGTGAATTTATGCATTAATGTTTTAATTTTGTATTTTTCAATTATTTTGCAGATTTTAACGCATAACTTCATTTTTTTTTAAAGTATACTATGTCGGTGATAACAGTTTTTATATCTTTTGAAAATTATAGATTTTAGAAGGTAATGTTTAAGCCCTAGTATCTATTATTATTTTTAACTTGTTAAATTTTAGCGTACTGATTTTTAGGCTAGATTAGCAGGTAATGTTTAATCTTCTGTATTTTCCAGCGATGGAAATATATATATATATATATATATATATATATATATATATATATATATATATATATATATATATATATATATATATATAGATTTGTATGTGTACATGCGTGTTAATGATTATTAGAGATAAGACTCGATATCTATATGGTTCTTCCCAAAAAACTAATACTAAATAAATAAATAAATCAGTTATATTTCACGCAACGTCAAAAAAAAAATTCCAAAATTAAATTCATAATAAGAATCCCGGAAATAATTGAAGAAAAAAAAAGAAAAGAGATACAATTTTTTTTCTTTTAATTATCGACAAATGATATAGCACTGCGACCCCGAAATTAAACGTAGCGTTATAATTATAATATATGTGAGAACGGATTACGGGGTAATGGGATGCACTAACACGACCAATCAAAACTAGAAATTAGCGATTGATTACAACACGAGATTAAATTGAATCCTGAATCGAGGCGGAAGTAAACGAATTAACCCATGGATCTAATGCTATTACAGGCTTTTATTAGTCAAAACTGGTGCTCAACTCCCGCCCCTCCATCACTCAGCAATTAGAACACCATTGGGTACGTTGAGAGAACATCAGCGTCGAAAATGGCAACTAAACGCGTTAGTCAACAGTCAAAAGCCGCCTTCTGTTCAACCCATACAATAACACTCCACAGTTCTTCAATTACATTTTTTTTTTTTTTATCTTATTCCTACCATAAAAAAAAAAAATAATTTTTATAAAAGGATCAAGTACACACAAATTATACAACTTATAATCTTTTAAAAATCATCATATCCAATTTAATTTAATTTTTTTAAATATTTATTTTCCATTTTATTATATTTATCCTAATTTATTATGGGAAAGTGTGGGAACTGTGCCCACCAAAGGAAAAAATGTATTAAGACAGAAATTTGTATTTAAAAAATTTCCAACGGCATATTATACAGCTATTTTTTTTTTTTCATTTTTTCAACCTCGGTAATATATTTCTCCTTTTTTTTTCCTTTAGTTAATTATCAAATTCTTTCATAGTTTACATTTATCTATTTTTTATTACGACGAACAATGAGAGATAGTTAATTACTTCCAATAAACAAAATTAAAGGTACTTTAGAGGAAGAATTTTCGAAAATTCGGCATTTAATTCCTGTCAGGCTATTTCAATGAGGATGTTTAATTATAAATTCACGATATTATGAATTTGAACAAAATCTTTATAGAATTTTCCGAGAAAATTATAAAGACAAAAAGTGTAAAATCAATGATAGAAAGTTATACTTCCGAATAATATTTCTCTACGGCAAAACCAGCAAAAAATTTAAAACATAAGTTAGAATGGAATAGAGTTTATTTAACAAATAATAACATTACTGTCGGCCAGAACATCAACCGGTCGATGCGTAGAATATCATAAAAAAAATTACAAAAATAAAATACAGAATCTTTTTTTTTTTAACAATGTTAATGAGTCAGATGTTGAGGAAGGTGCAACGTTAATAATATGAATACCATTTGAAATTTATAGCTGAAATATTAAGAAAATGGAGGGTGATACATTTAAATTACAACTACTAATAACTTTACATAACCATTACAGAATATAATTATTTAATTATAATAAAAGAATAAGAATTTAGAGTATTATAACAATAATAAGACCATATATGCTTTGATATTATTGTTTTTAATTTTTTGGATGTTTTGCCAGTATGCAAACTGATCAATTTATTTATATATTTCACAATGTTTATCTATATTTTCTTTCGAATTGTTCTTTCATATTGGTCATATAGTATATTAATTATTATTGCAATTTAAGGCAGACTTTATTTTGGATGGTTATATGTTTGAAAAAAAATGTAATATTGCCTGTAACGGGTCGTTCTTCGAAAATAGGGAAATCAAAGTCCTATAAAGAAACTGGGCTTTTTTGATGCATCTGGCAGACATTTTTTTATTGATTTTGATGAAGCATGGTCTTAGCTTGTTTTATCAGGGGTTAGCTTTCATATTAATAACAATTTTGCAAATATAAAAATGTTGCTTTATTATTAGGATAAAATTAATTTATCTCAAACGATTTGTAATAATTTAACGATAATAATAATTTATATATATATATATATATATATATATATATATATATATATATATATATATATATATATATATATATTTAGTGGTAATCTAGCATAAAATTATTGAAACTAAATATATTTCAATAAAACTAGATTTTTTTTAATTTTATTGTTATTATTTCCTTGTCAATTTCCTTACCCTCACTCCCTCACTCAACTATTCTGACTCCCTTACACACACCCTCACTTTTGAAAATTGGAACGTTTTTATTTATCTTCCGTTCTAGAAACAATTACGATGGGATATTTTGACAAGAATATCTTAAATTCATTTAAAATCAATAAAAACAAATTAAAAACAATATTACAGTGCTAAATAAATTAATACGAAAATTATAAGCAAGTCTTTCTATTTTCGAAGAATGACCCTAACCTGAGAGTAGGCGGTTTTAGCGCCTTTGCTCAGCCCCACAGTGACGCGGTTAAGAGAGAAGCTCTGGAATCTCCTGGATTCCTGCTTTTCCCTCCACAAGTGGGGGAGGACAAGACTGGTACGGGGTTCCCTAGGCTGATTGCAAATAGTGTACATAAGTATGCCTGCATTTTAGATGTTCATTTAATTTTATTTTTTATCATTTTTTTCCACATTTATTACATTAATTACTAGTGTTTAAATTATTTATATTTTCTGTAAATAAGGAGTGAATGAAGCCTTTTATCACTATAACTATTGTCCTAAATTGAGAAATAATGTAATATTTCACAATAAAAACAGTTTTTTATAACAAAAAAAATATTGACTGTTAATTTAGGGATATAGTTCATTTTATATACACTATAATAACAAGCAAACCTATAGCCATGATACTTAAATATTAAAAAATTAGAACTCCTTGAGCGATATTGTTTTAAAATTATTATAAATCAATGCTATGGTCGTATTGAGTATAACACGATAACAATTTTGAAGTGTATTAACGTTTGTTACAAATTTTGTGAGCTTGATACAACAAATTAGAAAAGTGTAGGTTAGATTTCCACTTAGGTCAGTATTGATTGATTTCCTATCCCCTATATGAAGGAAAAAAGAAAAGTTTTTTTTTCATCCGAGAATTTTTTTTTTTTAAATATCCACCAAACACCCGCACTCTTGCTTAAAAGCGTGTAATCAAAAACGAAAAAAAAAAAAACTTTTACCTAAAATTTAAATATTATTGTTAGGTTGATGGAGATTGGGAAAACTGAACTTTTCTTTTTTTTTTTTTTTTTTTTTGGATTAAATCAAAACCGCTCAATGGATTAGCTCTTTATCATGACTCATTATGATGAGGTCTTCACTATAATAATTAGACGAAATTTTAAAAACTTAATGCGTTGGGCGTAGCTCCCGTCAAAAATTTTTTTGGAGGACAATAGTAGCATTGTGATTGCATAATTATTTCTAACAGGGAAACGAAGAACACTTTGACAGCAATAAATCTTTTCATCGTTTTAAAATAAAATGGGATCCTTGATAACGGAATGTATATTTAGGATATCGTCGATTATTCTAAGCCTAATAGTATGATTAAATTCCCCAGTTGTAAATTAGTGAATGCTATTTCATGTGAATTTGTGCAATATATTTTACTTTCCCTTACCTATATACGAAGTATATAGTATGGGGAAGTATTGCGATCGTGAAAATTTTCGAATTCGAATTTTCGACGGAAATACACGTTTTAAGGTCCCCTGAGTCCAAATGACCAAGTCTCGCAAAATGGTCTGTGTGTGTGTGTGTGTGTTCGTCAAAATCGACTAACCGGAAGTGCCACTTTATATAATCGATTTTACAATTTGTTTACAATTTTCTCGAAAACGCCTTTAACGATTTTGATGAAACTTGCCTAAATTATTCTATATAAAGATCTTTAACTTTTAATTTATTTAGTAAATCACCGAGGAATTGCAGAGAAAAAAATGATGATGAAAAGGATATTTTATTTGCGCATAGCTTAAAAAATATTCATTTTACGGTAAATTATGTATAGAATTGTATGAAAGGTAATTAAATTATCTAAAAAACAGTAAAAGAATCATCAAAATCAGACCAGTATTAGCAAAGATACAGCGCATCGGACTAACCACCATTAGCTATTATGTCATGGATTTTACACTTTTTTATATTTTTCTCAAAAACGGCCCTAAGGATTTTGATGAAACTTGCCTAAATTATTCTTCATAAAGGCCTTTAACTTTTCATTTATGTAGTAAATCACCGAAAAAATGCAGAGAAAACATTATGATGAAAAGAATATTTTATTTGTGCATAGCTTAAAAAGTATGCATTTTATGATAAATTATGTATAGAATTGTATGAAAGATAATCAAATTATCTAAAAAACAAAAATATAATCATCAAAATCGGTCTGGTATTAGCAAAGATACAGCGCATTGGATTAATAGGAAGTGATAATTATATTTTGGATTTTACAATTTTCTCGTAAACGGCTCAAACGATTTTGATGAAACTTGCCTATTGTCTTCTCCTTACAGCCCTTTAACTTTTCATGTATGTAGTACATCACCGAGGAAATGCAGCGAAAAAAGTTATGATGAAAAGAATATTTTATTTGCGCATAGCTTAAAAAAGTATGCATTTTATGGTAAATTGTATGAAAGATAATTAAATTATCTAAAAAACAATAAAATAATCATCAAAATCGGACCAGTATTAGCAAAGATAAAGCGTATTTTATGAGAAACACAAGACCCTAGATGGATAACCGAGCGCATCTGAAAGGAGACGGATGCTACCGAACATTCTCCCACCAATCTGTTATAAACAATATACTCTGTAATAAAGTAATTTAAGAATACAAAAGCGGAAATTAACTTAATAATGTCTACTTTCATATTATTTAATGGAAAGAAAATATTTCCATGTAAACTAAACCGAAACTTTTAATATATATTTGCAACTTGACGAAGTTAAAATATATAGGTAGTGTACAGAATTGTTGTACAAAAATTGTTTAAAAAACTGTTTTATTGTACTGAAGTGGGAGAAGATGTGAAGAAGTGAATGCTGCTGAGTTTATTTCAAGCATTGTTTATGTGAACTTTTTATAATTATATTAAGAAGATAATTATTATAGGGCGGTAAGGGAAAGTTGTGTGATGCGCGCACCGCACCAGATTTTTTTTATTATACATTGTTAACAATTATACATGAACCCCGAAGATGAGGCAAATAACTTCGAAACGTAGGACATGATGTAATCAATTTTAATAAAATGATAAGGAAGAATTAGTGTTCACAATTAATCTTCCACAGTAAATTAAATTATTGTATGATTAAATTTATATTAATTTAAACTTTTTGGACTAAATTGTTTACTACAATCTCATTCACAACATCAATTTGAAGGACCCTTATAGTTTGACATTAATAATGTCAAAAAAGCATCTAGTCGCAGCTTTATAAATAAGACATTTTTTAAAACCTTTTACTCATTTCATTCAAATTTAACCTCCCAATAACACCAACTTTGAAGCTCGATTTCGTCAGAGACAAAGCTTTGTAAACAATAACTTCTCGTACATTCGAAGACGTCAACTATCCCTCTTCAGAGAAATAAAAAAAACTATAACGAAAATAAAAATACTTAAAAATTCGAATTCTGTCCTTGATTTCAGCGCTTCGGTCCACTGAGCTTTACCTAAATCTTTGCCTCATTTAGTATCGGAAGCATAATGCACAAATTACAAGGGAAAAACTTAACCAAACCAGTAAAGTAAAAACTTTTCTTGTATGCCTCCCAATTATATATTTTTTTTTTTAGTATCAGGTATAAAAATAAAAACATGAGCAGACAACAATTTTACATTATTATAGAGGTAGAAGTTGATTTATATTTACTTGGTTAATATTTTACAAAAAGAAAAATGTCATTGCTATGAATAAAATTTATTTATTATTAATATACATGCATATGTGTTTAAAAAAAATATTTTTATTTATTTTATTTGGTTACAGTTTTAGGTGCCGTATACGACAACATAGGTTAGAGGCACCTTATTCTTGCAGTATATTAGACGAGTCTATAGAAATTATTTTCCTTTAGGAACTGAAAAAGATTCTTCCAATTTTCGGGTTGTAAAGCTGTGCGGTAATCCTGGAGACCCCGCGATGTTCTTGAAGGAGAGAAGCGCGAACAATGTACTAGAATGTGTTCTAGGGTAAGCAAACCGCCGCAGCTGAGACATCTTGGTGGTGGTTTCCGTTCGATAAGGTGTCCATGGGTCAGTCTGGTGTGTCCGATCCTGAGGCGGGTAATAATGGTTTGTTCTCGTCGGTTCCCTACTACGTGTGGCAACGGTCGAGAATCTTCTTAGATCTGCTTCAACTTGTTATTGCTAGGAACCCTGGACCAGGAATAGCGCCAGGCTTCTTTGCAAAGGTTCAAAACTGTCGTATAAAAATCTTGCAGCACCGTGTTGGTATTTGGTGTAGGATGCATGATACTTGCTTCTTTGGCGCTTGTGTCAGCCAGTTCATTACCTATTATACCTACATGGCTCGGGACCCAAAGGAACTTTATTATTTTGTCGGTTTTGTTAATTAGTGTTTTAATGGAGAATACTAAGCTGTTTCTGGAAAATTGAAAATTTTGAATCGCCTTAAGGGCTGAATATGAATCCCTGCAAATTAGGATTTGCCTATTGTTTATTTCACTAATTAAAAGTACAGACAAGTAAACGACAAAGAGCTCGGAGGAGAATACGGAGTAGATGGGAGGAAGACTGTACCGGATAGTCTCCGTTGGTAACACTACGGAACAGCCAACATGATCTTGTTGTTTTGACCCGTCCGTGTAAATACAGGTGTAGTCTTGATAACTAGAAAGGAGAGTTAAAAAGCTTTGTTTTAATAATTCTGGAGGACTTGTCGATTTAGAAAAGAATTTTAGAGAGAAATCATAGGTTGCTTTATAACTTATCCAAGGAGGTAGTGGGTTGTAAGAAGATATGTAAAGATTTGGTAGTGAATATGTGTCGGATAGTGGAGGATGGCTTGAGAGGCGAGTAGGTAATTGATAGCGTGATAAATTAAAAAAATCCGGAGTTGATTTGAGGCGGTCTAGAAATTTTAATAACAAATAGTGCCTCCGAAGTTCTAGTGGCCACTCTTCAGCCTCCCAGAGTAGGCTGTTGATAGGACTAGTCCTAAACGCCCTTGTTACCCTACGAATCATTGCAGTGTGTTTAGGGTCTAACCTGCGTAAATTTTTCTTTGAGGCGTCCCCATAAACTTTGCGTCCATAGTCGAAGACCGGCCTTATCAGACACCTATATAATCTTTGCAAAGAGATTCTATCGCAACCATAAGATGAATGGGAGAGTACTTTCATTACATTGCATTTTTTAGACAACTTGGACAGCAGCGCGTCAACGTGTAATTTCCAGGATAGCCTTGAATCAAGGGTGACGCCTAGGTATCGAACTGAATCAAGTTTATTTAAGCGTCGATTGCCAAGATGTACTGAAAATGGTTGGGTGCATTTCCGAATTCGACAAAAATGAACTACGGTTGATTCGGAAAGGCTAAAAGTAAAGCCACTATTGGATGTATGCAATATTGTAAATAAATAAACTTATTTATTTAAATTAAATTCCAGAATCAGACCATTTGACATGTGAATGTTTTTCAAACCAATCTCAAATATCAGTAAAGATGAAAATTATGTAATATACAGGCTTCAATATACATTATATTATAGATGACCATAGTGTCTAATAGACAAATATTTTTTCCACTTTCTCCTAATTGCAAATAAATTGAAAAATGTAAGACTAGAACTATTATCTGGTTTTATTATCCAGATATCACATTTATTAATTGTTTTCGTAATACAGTTGTAAGTTTCAATGAATTAAAAATAAAAAACAATAAACATGTAAGCTAAATAAATGTAAGTGGTCCAATGTGGGAAACAATCCCATATGTATCAATTATTAAATTATCTCTAGTAATCTCTTGATACCTTAGAAATATATATAAATATACCAGAAATAAATCTATTTTTTGTTTATCTTCGTTATTCTCAAGGGATTTTGTTCCATAATAATTTTTTTTCTATTATTTTCGATTCTGTCTATTGTCCAGGGGCGATAAATCTCCAATGAGCTTAGTCAACGTAATGATTAGGAGAAAAATTGAAGAAACAAATTTTATACGCTTAAGATAAAATCGGTATGTACCAACCTGCTGAAAAAAAATTCATGAGCCTGATGAAAAGTTGTTTTTTCACGTTTAAGGTGTAGAAATTTTTTATTTTTTTTTTAAATAAAACGTTACATAAAATAGCTTTTAAAAGGACGTAAAAGAGAGTTTTAAACAATTAAAGTCCACAACTTTTCGCAAAGTATGACCATTTTTTGGCATTTAATTGCAGGCCTTGTAAGTGTCGTAGGAACATGTTTAGGGAATTATATTTTGGATTTTAGTGTTGCTTACGTGCATTAAAAATTTCATGCAAAAACAATAATAACTTTTCGCGGAAAAATAGGTGTTAGTGAAAACCCAATTTTCATGAAATACACGTGAGGTTAGATTAAATACCTAAAAAACGCGTTTGAAAATCGGGATTATTCTTGCTTTGGCGTTAGGGCGAGTGAGCGAAACGGGAAGTGTTGCATACCACGAAAAATTAACATAATTTTTACTGTAGATAGGCACCACTAAAAACCACAATTTAAGCCCAAACCTTTTCCTATGACAATTACAAGTCCCGCAATTAAAAATCCAAAAATGGCTAATTTCAAGGATCTGGAATTTTTTGAGGAAAAATTGTAAACCAATTTTAATTGCCCAAGGTTTATTTTTTTCTTAAGCGCTATTACTATCATTTGTTTTTCCAAAATCCAAAAACGCTAGCAGTCGAAGAAAGAAAAGATCCGATCTTTATACGCGATTTTGAGGTATTAAACCGTTCTTCACATATACTACATGAAAATAGGATTGTAGAGCATCTCTTTGCGAGCAAATCAAGCTTTAAAAATCGCTCTAGGGCCTTTTTGGGCCTATTTATGCCGCTTTACAAGAGCACCTGCCTATACATTTTCGCGCTTCCATGAAAAGGTATTATTATTTTCGCATGAAATAATTTAATTCCCCAAACATGCTCCTATGATAATCACAAAGCCTGTGAATAAATGTTCGAAAATGGCAATATTTTGAGGGTTTTAAATTTTTTGGGCGAAAAGTTGTCGACAAAATTTTTTCACATCTCAGACGTGAAAAACACAACCGGTATGTTTGTAATTTTTTTCACCAGATTGCTACAGATTTATCTAACACATATATAATCTGTTTTTGATATTTTTCTCCTAAACATCACGTTGAGAACGTACATTAGAGATTTTTTTTTTTAAATGAATATTTTTACGCTTTTGCGCCTAGAATAATATGCGTGCATGTATGTGTATATATATATATATATATATATATATATATATATATATATATATATATATATATATATATGTTTATATTCGTTTATATTTATATATTAGCAATTTATATATATATATATATATATATATATATATATATATAGGTATTTAAAGGTGGAACAGTGCTTAATTTATGGAATGAAAGTTCTGAAGATGGGATACGGTTTCCACGAATCATTAATTACAGACAAGATATAACAAAATTTAAAATGATATTGGATGTTTAAATTGCGGTCTATTTATTAAATGAACTTAAATTGACATAGACCTGAGCCACATTGACAATCACAACGATAAATAATATGAATGTGACTTGTCTTGAACACTTTCAATAAAACACAAGAATATTTTATATTAATTATTTGGATAAACAAGGATGTAAATATGAAACGAATTTCGTTTCGAATATTTGTAAAACAATTCATTTTAATTGTTTTACAAATATTCGAGGTACTTGCAAAACTACGTGAAAGAGTAAGGAAAAAACGACCCGAAATGTGGAAGGACAAATCGTGGATTCTCCACCAAGACAGTGCGCCAGCTCATTCCGCGTTATCTGTCAAGAGGTTCCTAACCCAGTACAGCATCCCAGTGTTAGAACATCCACCTTATTCACCAGATCTTGCACCACGTGACTTCTATCTGTTCCCTAAGGTGAAATCTTCATTAAAAGGGACGAGATTTGAGTCCGTGGAAGCTGTAAAAGAGAAAGCGGTACGCATCCTGAAGGAGCTGACAGAAGATGACTTCCAGCACTGTTTCCAACAATGGAAAATTCGCATGGAGCGTTGTAAGGATAGAGAAGGGGTGTATATTGAAGGTGATAGTAAATAATTATGTATAAAATAAAAATAAATTTTATTGCAACGTCAGTCCCGTTATTTAATAGCCACACCTCGTACTCTGAAAAATGCTTTCCTGGAAAAATCATGTCGATATAATTTTTCGAACTCGAGATATAAAATAAAGCACTTTCAGTGTGTTATATATTTTTTTTTCTCAGCTCCTAGGGCCAATTGGACGAAACGGTTGAATATGTGCGTCTTTGTTTCAATGTCCAATGTCCAAAAACTTTTTATCAAAATCGAGACAGACATATCGTGCACTCCCCTTGTCAATAAATATAATTGAAGTTTACTTTATTACGCCAAATTTATTTTTTAATTTAATTTATAACACCCCGCATCAACCCAAGCGGTTCATTAACGGCTTAATTAATATCTAAAACATGAGTAATTAAGTTGTATGCAATTATGGCTATATTTTAAACAAATACGGATACAATATTTTAATTAAATGAACAATTTTAATAGCTCTTCTGAATTTAGTAATATTCGGATTTTTTTTTCCTTAATTGCACGCAAGTGCTTCGCTCACATAGTGTGCCATGCTGTATTTTAATAAATAATGTGGTTTCATTAAATTCCAAACAATCTAGTTGCACATTTCACTAAGATATATGTAATTCTTTACTTGGTACATTCCGTAACTATTATACCCTCTATCTTAAGAAGTATGCAGTATTATAGGGTCTCTAGATAGTATTATTATATCTTATATTATTATCATTATTCATTTATTTGTATTTATATCTTATTCTGAAGCACATTAAATATAATATATCATTTTTCTACAAATTAATTATACATTATTACTTTTATCATTTTATTTTATATTTCATATATTTTTTATTGTATTATTTTTTTATTTAATTTATGATATTCCATAACAAATTAATAGTGCCTTATTATTTGTATAATACTTTAAATTCTTATTATTTTCTTACAATTAATTAAGTATATTCTGTAATAGTTATACAAAATTATTATTAGTGGTAATTAATATGTATAACCCCTCATATGCTTAATCTTTCGGCTATAGGTTCCAAATTGTATACATATTGTTAACTATGCAGCCTCCACGATACCCGACTAATTAACCTACACGATATTCTTGGCGCCGACCGATAGATGTTGCCGTCTGGCCGGACAGAATTGTTATTCTCTGTTAAATAAATAAACTCTATAGCTCTGTTCTGGTTGCTTCAGTGTCAGAAATGTATTGCATGTATCACGAAGTGGTTGTTCCAGACCTCTCATTAGGTACCTATCCACTGGTAAATCTTACATGCCCGATACTCAATTCAGTCAGGATTACTCTTTAGATCTGAACTTTCTGGAAGAGGTTTCGCATGGCAGGATATCTTGTTTAATTTTCAATAGCTTGATGGGTGGTTCCACTTTCTTCGCCACTGTTTCAATAAGGCTCTTTTGCAACGACATTTCCAATCAGCAGCGAGGGCCAGGTCCCGTTCTCTTCCTTTCTGGCAAGGCTTGCAGCCCGATTTGCAACTTCATTTCCAGGGATATGAGGACAATGTGAGGTTACCCAAGCTAGCACAATAACTCCATCCAGCGACTCCAGCATCTCCCAGAGACAACTTTAAGTTTTCCTGGTGATAGTATTGTCGGAGAGCCTTTCGGTGATAGATGTGGTGTCACTTGAAATAGTTGTGTGAAGTCGTCGAATAGTATGGAAAAACAAATCACTGAAAAGGTAGCCCGACACCTGGATTTCTTAGCTTTGTTCTGATAAATTTGGGCTCGAGTGGGGTTCAGTTGAAGGAGGCATATCTAAGTAATAAATCTTGGTGGTATAGGCATCGAACCCTCGGAGTATCCAAGCCTTATTATTAATATCATTATTACGGCACAACTTGGATGCTTTACCATTCTTAAAATAAAATATATAGCCAATAATTACTTGTAATTGTCAATCTACATATCATAATCATTCAACTCAAACTGTAATGGAAAAAAGGCATTCTAGTTATGATTCCGTTCTATGAAATCTTAATTTTTATTTTTCCTTACGACGGATTAGGTGGAATAATTTTCCATTTCCCTCCTGGCAGCCCAATAAAGACCACGGCAATGAATGAGAAACTCCGAGTTCGTGGATAAGTTATCTGTGCAAAGGGTCGCAGCCCATTATTTAGACAAATCTTAAAAGTGTTTACTATGTATTATATTATCAACACCCACATCATTTATAAGTTATAAACAATTTACGAGTGACGCTTTTATTAACCGTAAAAAAAAAAAAAAACCCAGCGTCAATATTTTTTTAAAAGATAATTCGGTATCTTATTTATATGTTTTAAATTGCCCAGGCGGCAATGAATAGTAAACGCCTAATTTAGTAAAAAGGGGAGTAAAAATGAAAATGTATGTTTTTTAAATTTTTTTTCAATTATAAAAATGTTTACTACCCTCCATCCTCCCGCTGGCGCCTGAACAGAGTATTGGTATTATTCGCCGTAATACGGACGGCTGTAAAAAAAAATAATCTGGAAATAAAAGAGAGAAATTACGTTCATGATGCAAACAAAGATAAAACGAAGTCCATTAGTACTTTTTAGTGCTTTCACTATATTCCAAGAATAAAGGCCTTGAGGTTGCGAACTTAAAAAAACTCCGTCGCGACACTAACTTTTTATAGCCGCTACGTTCTTCTCGCTACATGCGGCACAACAAACTAATTAATTCCTTCATGTAATTAATACCATAATTATTTATATTATAAAACCGATTGTTCCTTATTATGACTGATGTAATTAAACATTCATCTTAATTCATTACAGGTGGCAATATGCCTTCAAAATAATAATAGAATTTTATTGATGCTTTCCGATGTTCCTGTAATCAATTTTTCTCTTCAATGCTAAAATAATTATTACGAGTGAAAATTATTAACAATGTTCTAGAAGTTTACAAAATTTGTCAATTGCGTACTATACAAAATTACTATAGTAGGAACGGGAATTAATTATTAAAATATGCATTTTTTTTCGAGATTAATAAAAGTCATTTAATGAATACATACAATATCAATGCTAATAATACACGTAAAAAAAAAAAAAAAAAGTATTTCTTACTTTTAAGGATAATATACAAATAATGGCGTAGAAACTATTAACTTATTTAAAAACTAATATCGAAATATAAACAATTTGTGAAATTCCTTAAATATTTATACTTTAAGCGCCTAAATTTGCTCTTCAATATTAAAATAATTATAAGTGAAATAAGTATTTTTTAACAAAGGGTATGCATCTCGGTAGTGAATTGTTAAAGATGATATTTTCTTTTTAAAATCATATTTCGTGAAAAAAGATTTTTTATTCTTCATGAAAATTATTGATTTAGAATGATAATATTGTTATTTTGATATTGCATTTTCACAATGCGTTGAATTTTTAATTTATACTCGAGATTGGCATTATTTAATTTAAATAGAAACGCGGGATAAAATATTTTCTACAAAATAAGATACAGTTTTTTTTTGTTTTTTTATTGATCTGGAGACATTTTGACCATTTAGGAAATTGTTTTTTCTTCAACTACGTAGGTATAAAAAAAATTCTAATCACACCTTTAAAATAAAAAATCATCATAAAAATATATATGTGATATCAATGCTAACAATATTAGAGATTAAAATAGACAAAAGATGATGATTCACTATTTTAAAAAAGATCATATTATCCCGTAGAAAATTCTGAATAAGTTGCAATAGAAAATTGAATTAAAGTAAAGAAAAGTACCTAAAGTAAACAAAAAGGCGAAAATTAATGTAATGTTTGGTCGGTAACATTCTATATTATTTTAAATGAGAAAAAAGATATTATCGTCATTAACTACATAATACTACAACTGCGGTTGTTGATTAGAGCAAAACTATTGTTAACGATTCTAATTCCTTGAATAATTAGAGAGTTAAAAATTAAATATAAAATAAAAATTCTGGTTTTTATCCAATGCTAGTTGCACTGAGTGCCCTAGCGAAAACTAAATCAACTGTCCATGATCTAAAAATTAATGACAAACAAGCCACGAGAATGATTAAAGGGAAATTTTTAGGTCTTTCAGAAATCTTAGGCCTCCAAAAAAAGAACCCGTTTTCCTGATTATCCCAATTCGGGCATAATTTCCGGATTTCTGCGGCTGCACTGAAAAAAAATCGTAATACCCTATTTGTAACAGATTAACTTTTGTTTTTTATTTTTTTTTATTCTAAACGTGTTTAATAGTACATACAAATGGAAAGTTCCAAAATAATGCTCCACATCTCAAATTCACAGTCCAAATGACACTAAGCAGAGACAGAACTCCACACCAAGACACCCGGACACATATTCCATAGTATTATATAATTATATAAAGGACTTAATCCTTGAATTAATGACAATAATGTCTTCATTCACACTTAAAATAATAAAATATGTTACCAACAAAATATTATATTAATTTTCATCTTTTTTGTTACTTTAGGAATGAAGTTTAAAGGAGTTGGAAAAATTGATTATAATTCAATTTTACTATTGAAACTTATTCAGAATTTTCTACGGGATATGGTCTTTTACTCTTAAAATTGTAAAACATCATCGTCTGTCGTTTTTAATCCTTAACATTGTCAGCAATGATATCGCATAAATATTTTTATGATTTTTTTAAAGTTTTAATTAGAAAAATCCTTTAAATTTTTTTTAGGCTTACGTAGTTGAAGAATAAAAAATTTTCTAAATGGCCTACATTTTGTCTATTACGCTTAAAAGTATAAAATACTCTGGAGTATGTGTCTGGGTGTAAGGTGCTGTGTCTGGTTAGTGTCATTTGGACTGTGGATGTGAGATGTGCTGCATTTTTGCTTTATATATATTTTTTTTTGTATGTTTTTTTCTTTCGTTCTCTAATTCTGTCCTGTTGATGCCTGAATTGGCGAAATAACGACAGGTGATTTGTTTTCTGATATTTTCAAGACTCTCGGCTTCTTGTTTGGAGCTTTCAATTAATGTTCTAACAATTATTTATGTCTCATTATGAGCTTTTGCTCTTACATATTTATATATATATATATATATATATATATATATATATATATATATATATATATATATATATATATATATATACGCAACTAATTAAATTACAGGTTTTTTGGAATTATGTAATACTAAAACTTGCAAATATTAAAATTATAATAATGATTTTTTAGAAAGGCGAATATAATTAAACATAAAACAATAAAAAGATAAAAAAAAAAATTACACAAGCCGCAAGTATCCAATTAAATTGTTAGGTCCTGTGAAATGCAGATCATTAACCCTTCAACCAGGAAACAAAAACAAATCACTTCGAGCAAAGGGGGAGGGATGCTAATGGGAACGAGCAGTGACGTTTCAATTTCATTAATAGATAATTCATCAAGTGCTCGAATCTTGCCGTCCACTTGTAACATCTATCGCTGTATATACACTCTTTTCTTGTTTCAGATTGGATTATCTTAATTGCATCATTATATGATCTGAATTTGTTTTCTTTATTTTTTTAAATATTTTAATAAAATATAAATTTTGTAAAAAAATTTAAAATAATAATTTACACTCAATACAATATATTTCAAGCTAAATCTGAAGCAAAACATTACATAGGTTTAGCTGTTAACATATTGATTGCATACTTCCAAACGCTAATGTTAAAATCGACCAAATTTTACTTCTTACAAAATGTAAGCTATGAATTACAAATAAAAACGTGTAAATCATAAATTAACTTTTACGTAATTTATCTGGCTGAAACTCGTCAATTTAATTTAAATTTAAATTTTATTTTATTTTCGATTTACATAATTATATTATAACATATTTGAGTCACATTAAATGTAAAAAGAGGGAATACCTCTCTCCCATCTTATTCAAATCAAACTTTTTATTTAAATAAACATATTATTTTTAAAACCATACTATTTTTATTTCAATTACTTTCCAAATTTATTTTATTTTAAATCTGATATATATTTTAAAAATTCTATGGAGGCATTAACTATTGGTTAAATAGAAAGCATATCAAATAATAAAAATTAGAAACTTTTTATGCCTTTCAATGTAATTCGAAAAAAAAAGAAATCTGTATGAAAATCGCATACATATTAAACCAAAAACAAAGTGTTTAAAACATTTATAATTTATATTACGTAATTCTTATTTTTCTTTAAACATAAATTTATAAAATATTTTTGTATTATGTGAAAATTACTATTATAAATTATGAGACCTATGGGCATATTATAATATATCAGATTATTTATTTTTTTTTTATTTAGGCCTAAAGTTTTTTCCAGGTAGAATAAAAAGAAATGTTAAATATTAGTGGCTGTTAAATATTAATTTTCTAAATTGATTCAATTTTTTTTTTTTGGTTATAATATAATTAAGCTATGTTATAAAATTAAAATATATTTTTTTTTTTTGCTTTCCAAATAAGCAGCATGTTATAAAAAGTTGTATAATTATACAATAATTAAGTATAATACTGCAATAAAAAAAACAGAATACTAAGGTAGTAATTTTGTTTAAAATGATAATATTGAAATGATAGAAAAGGTTTCTATTACAGTAAATATTTATGTAATTATATGTACATACATATACATGCATAAAATAATACATAATAAAATAAATAAAAAATATATATATATATATATATATATATATATATATATATATATATATATATATATATATATATATATATACATATATATACATATATATACAGCAATATTTAATTGTGGTAAAGTGAGACTTACTTAGTATATGTAAATTATAATGCAATTTGAAAATCAAATTAAAATCATTTAGTATAAGCAGTATTATATTATCCAGATTTTTATATATCGTGTTGTATAACAGCTTCAACGAATCCAATTCAAAATCAACAAATATTGCGTGGTTTTGGTTGGTTTAGTAACTCATAACTTTTCTTTTGTTTCACTCGAATATAAACTTTATTTTCATTTCCATCTGCTTTTATCATTTGTTCTGACATTGATTGATGATTTTTTTTATCTGATGAGGGACTGGAAATCTATTAAAAGTTTTTCCGGCCCGAGGATAAAAGGGAAGAGAAAATATGAATATTAAATGATCTTCAGTGATCTCTTGAAAGAAAGTAAGAGACTGTCCACTGTTTTAGAGGAAGCGGAAGCCCCCTTTGCCTCATTAGGTTTTAATGATTGCTTAAGTATTTCTTCTCGATGAGAATAATTCATTTTTCGTTGGTAAATTTATTGCTATTCCGTGATGTTCAACTTCGCTACTAAATTGGGGGCGTGAGGTAAATATAAAAGGCCTTTAAAGTATATGAAGTAAATTGGCTTACAAATAAAGTAAAACCTCTCTAAAACGGACAACCACGCGTCCGACGAAGTCATCCGTTGCAGAGGGGTGTCCGCTGAAGAGGGGTGTACAAGTATTGATTGTAAAATAAATACATTCATACATGTAACAAAACTAATTTATTAATATTAATGAATGAAGATTTAAAAATACAATTTTGTGTTCTACTTTTACACATAATATTTTGAAAAATTAATATACATGTTTTAACATATTTAAATAATGGAAAGGGGGTCGAGGTGGCCGAGCGGGTTAACGCACTTACTCACAAACCCAAAGGTTGTGAGTTCGAATCTCGGCACCGCCATGAATTTAATTTAATTAAATTAAATACTTCAAGCAATTTATCCCGCCCCCCGGGTATGTGAGACCCGTCAGCCTACTTGGAGGCAACTCACAAAAAGGCCGGGCGTAGGAGTGATGACCCTACCCCGTGTACCTAAATTCAAAATCGCGGTGTGGTATGAATACCACATCGCGCGGCCAAGGATCTCCACGGTCTACAGTACCAACAGAAAAAAAAAATTAAAAAAATAACGGAAAATAAACTTGGTGAACAAAATGTATAAAAACACATAGGTAATTACATATAATTTTTTTTAAATATCCGCGAACTGGGTCTTTCCGAATTTAATTTTTTTGGCCGAATTCCGCACAGAAAACTTTTTTTGGTAAAACTTCCGCAGAGCTACTGACGGGCCTTAAAAAGTATTCGAAAGTACGATTAACCAACAATTAAAATATCTTTAAAAACAAAATACAATGTCTTCAAAGTTGCAAGTGACTAACACTAAAACATTTGAGTATCTTTAAGCACTTCTAGAAATTAGAAAATTTCTTGGAACTTTTCTACCTCTTGGAATGCCTTTTAATGTTTTTTGTACGGTCTGTGCATAGAATGCCGAGTCTGCCCCGAATAATGTTAGTGTTCTATATCAAAATCCAATCATTCCAACCTTATATTAGTATTGAATATAGTTTATCTATATTAACAATTTATGATAACATTTTTAGTTTTTTCTTATAATTATTTTACGAAATTTATAGGTTGTAAACGACTTATAACCGGTTTTAGAGCTTCTGTAATTTATGATAAGTCATTAATTTATTCTAAAATGAGATCTTCATTTATGGGTTCTAGTTGAGGGGTATATATATATATATATATATATATATATATATATATATATATATATATATATATATATATATATATATATATATATATATATATGTCAATGATATTTATGTTCCTCTAAAGTGTTTTTAAAATATGATAATAATAATCAAATCAGTTTAGTTTTTTTTCAATTGATTATATTTAGCTTTAAACAGTGCAATGTGACTCACTAAAATGTCATATCTTAGAAATTTTAGCTTATTCCTTTGGTCCACCAAGAAATAAAATCAACCCTGTTGCACGATCTGATTGGGCAAACACGGCTTCCAAATAACTATTGTCCGATACTGCATGTCTAAAACGTGATAAACAATTGAATCACACCAATGCTTCACCCTTGATACGTTTTAGACCTTTAGTTAATCATCAGTTGTAACAATAAATTTTTCTTCAGAGCAAAATGCTCACAATTTAGTAAATCTGCCGTCATAATATAATTTGGGTTCCAGAAATTCACAACTACCCATAACGATATGGCCTAACTCATAGATGATAAAATAATTTCACGAATTATTGTCAGCAAATCATTTCATCTCCATTATAAATTTTTTAATATTTTCTTTATTGCTCATATCGACGTACCGAAACGGAATTAAGCCTATGAAATGCAATGGTGTTTATTCAGTCGGTCGGCAAATATGCGCTTTCCTCGGTCCTTTGTAGAGAAAGGTTATAAATTCTGTTTGAGTTGGCATCAGCGTTTTTCAAACTTTCAGTTTTTTTTCGAAATACAAACCCACCGACGAGATATATATTTGTTCAGCGATTTTGGGCTTGCAACACTTGTTGCTGGTATATATATAACTTTAGGCATTTTACATATTTTAATAAATTATTAAAGTTTAATGCTAACAAATTAAGAGGAATAAAATGAAAGATCATTAAAATATATTTACGAATACTAAAATAATTTGAAAAAAAAAATAGATAACCCACTATAAATATAATTAAGCTGAATTATTGAAGACAAATAAATTCTATAAACACGCGAATCATAAACCATAACCTCCTATTTTCAATAAAATAGCTCATAAAATTATAAATTAATTTTTTTTTTTTTTTTTTTTTTAAATTTGCTAACTCTATTTTTCCTTTTATTACGCATGAAATTTAGATGCTGACATTCTTAACGTTCCAAGTTATAAGAAAAAAAAAAACAGTCTGAACCATATTGGGTTTTAATAAAACATGATTAGCAGAAGGGAAGTGGTTTCTGTGAAAACCGCTAAGAAGCGAGGAGCACAAAATGTAAAAACTTTTGTATAATTGCATAATCCTATTAATTAGACCGGAAATACTACTTACAATTAGATGAGTACAAAAGTATAATTTCTTTGATGTAATGACAGTGTTGTCGCCTAGGTTTTAATTAATAAACGGTTGTCGGTTTTATTTAGCCATTAAATATGTGGCTTAAAAATTATTAAAAATCATATCCCAATTGATTCATCTTGACCGCTCCAGACGAAGGAAGTATATTAATGGGCAGTAAGACGGTTTTAGGTTACGTCATGTCGAAGCAGAGTTTTGATGACGCTAAAGTTCCAACGGTTCCTTTTCTACTTTTTTTTTTTCGTCATGTGAGACAAAAAAGATAAAAAAATTGTTAAACATTTAAAGAAACTTACAGCCAATCAATTTTGTAAGATTGAAGTAATAATAGTATTAATTACATTTTATATCTTATACCGATTAAAAAAAGTCTCTTTAAAATGGGATTTAAATATAAATCCAATCAACATTCAATAATGAAAGAAATTTTCACCATAAATAAATACTCAAATTAAAACATTAAAAAATCAAAATGTCTTTTTTTAATTAAAGTACTGATCTAATAATCACATAATGATAAAACATTATACGTCGTGATTTTATTACTAATACGTATAGGATATTTATTGATGAAATGATCGTAACAAATAACAGACATTAATGTCCATAGTAATGTATATTAAATCAGAGATAGGCCATCAATTCTGCTATTTACATTCACAATACTACAAGAAGGCATAAATCAGTAGAAGTTAGGCATAAAAATGTATTTTACTGGTATATAATGGCTAAAAGTTTATACAGACATAGCCTAGTCTTATTATTGAACCAGAAGAAATGATGTGTGATAATTAAATAAGATCACAATTCCGTCACCGTGTGTATTTCTGCAGTTGCAATACAAAAGAAAAACCAGTATATTTAAGCCTAACATTTTTATTTAGCAATATTTCCAAATAGGATGTTCAGTGCAATAGTACAGGAAAAATAAGTCCAAATCGACCAAAATTGATCAGCAACAAAAATTTTACATTCACGAAACTTCAGTCATAACTCCGTCTTGGAAGAAAGAATCGAAATCTGTAGAGTCCGCTAAAATTATTGAGGGACAGGGGGGGGGGGGGCGAGATATTCACAAAATTACTTGAACTAATTAAGTCGAGTAAGGTATTTTTTTTTTTTTTATAGTTGACGATAAAGTCAATAGTTTAGAAGTTATTACTGGTTGTAGGGTAAAATATACAGAAAAAAATACATTTTGCATCTGAACTATATACAGGGTGCCCCGTAAGTCACGAGACATTTTTAAAGAGAGGATAATAGACCTCAAAAGCAATAAAAAAAACTGCATATTGGCCCTTGGTCTGATTTCACACAAAAAAGCAGGAAATTTATTTTTCCTATTTTTTTTTTTTTAAAGTAAGTTACGTTTTTTGTTGAATAGGAAGCGATCACTAAAAAATTATTCAAGATAATTAAGTTCCGATTGCATCATCGTAAAGTAGATAAAATTCCCTTTAAGAAATGCAGCTCGAATTAACTAAATCCACTGTAATGGGGCTTTCGGGGGGACCAATATCGAAAAGTTTTATTATTTGTTTTAAATCACTCTTTACTTGTGTATATTTTTTTTAGCACCCTGCTGGGCTATAGCTACCTCTAGGAAAACTTTTACTTTTATTGAGCTTAAATTCGATATAAATGAAATGAAGGTTTCTTCTGGGATCGGGACAGGGGGCAGAGAAAAACATTGTGCTGATTTCGATTCTTACAACCAAGACGGAGTTATGGCCAAAGTTTCATGATTTTACAAATGTTGTTGTTCATTTTGTCTATTTTTCCTGTACCACTAGTGAAATTCCCCGGTACGGTGAGCAGTTTCAACGAAATTTATAAGCAGTAATAGCTGGCAGTAATGGATGGCAGTTCCAGCGAAAGTCTACCTTTGCCGGTATTTTAAATACTTAGGACTAAGTGTTTTGAATAATTCAATTGTATCCTAACATGTCATATGAAAAAAAGGTAAACAAATATGTATATGGAAAATGAAATAATAAAAACGCTGCAAATTATTATATAATATTTTCCAATAGTTAGATAGTTATTTATTTTCATTCAATATAATAGTTAATTAAATAAGTTCTTATTATATAAATAATAAGTATAATACTTAATTATTGTAAAATTGTGCTTTTTACAACATGCTGCCTATTTGGATTGCATAAAAAAAATATTAAAACTAATCTTCATTATATTATAATTTGAAAAAATAAAAATAAAAATCTGTTCAAAATAAATACCGTTGGCTTGGAAGAAGATCGCCACAATACGAACATTTTTGATTTTCCTTAAAAAGCTGCAATCACGTTTGAGAAATTTGAGGGAAAAAATGTCAGATTTGTAATCTCAATATTTACCTTAATAACAATTTATTTCCGTTTTTTATGGAAAGCTGCTACAATTTAATACAGGTTTCAAATTTAAATGATCCATAAATGAAGATTAACATTTTTTTAAAAAGCAAAAAATGTAAGTAGTTTTGACTAAGAAAATGTCCGACTTGATGTTCCAAATCCAATCAAAAGAGTTAGGGACAGCGATAAACCTGCATAGGCAAACTTCAAAAGCTTCTCCCGTAAAATTCCACTTTTTCGTACTGTGACACTCTTCTTTCAAGCCAACTATATGCAGCAAATATTAGACAAAATCTTTAGGCCTAAATAAAAATCTAAATTTTTCTTCATCTATTATAATGCCATAGGTAAACAAAACAGAAATATTTAAATATAAATTATACAAAGTATTTGTAATAAGTATTGTTATTTATTTAGAGTGGTAATTGCTTTCAATCGACGAGTCTTCCTGAATTTGAAGTTATCGGCTAAAAGAATTTCGTATAAACACTAAACATACCAACATTATGTATATACCTATTTCTGCCGGTAATGACAAAATTACGGCTTTTTAAATAAATATTATATTCATTCCTGGGTGGTTAAAAATAATTTATCTTGATATAAAATACAAAATAGTTTTTATGAAATAATTAGAAATCTAATAATTAAATACAAATTTAACGAGTTGACATCCGCATGATGGTATAGAAGGATCAATCGAATTAGGGATTGATAAATTATTTGCCACTTCTATAAATTTGTTTTATTGAAAACTAGTTTCGAATGTTATACATTCATCCTCAGTTCTAAAAACACAAAAAATTCAAAAATAAGCAATTCAAAATATAGTTTGGTATTATTATACATATTAAATTAGATTAATATAAATCAGATTAATATAAATCAGATTTATATTTATTTATTTATCTGATTTATATTAATCTAATTTAATATGTATAATAATACCAAACCATATTTTGAATTGCTTATTTTTGAATTTTTTTGAGTGTTTCTAGAACTGAGGATGAATGTATAACATTCGAAACTAGTTTTCAATAAAACAAATTTAAAGAAGTGGCAAATAATTTATCAATCCCAAACAAATTTAACGGTCATTAAACTGGTAATATTATATTTATATTAGTAGTACTATTATAGTAATATTAATATTAATATTACATAATATTAAAATTTATTTATTAATAATTGAAAAAATGGAAAGACCTCTCTGGGTTGGAATTTTTCAAGAGCAGTTTTCAAACTCCGTGGTTGTTTTCATGATCTGTTTGATTGACTGAAAACAAAATGAAAAAGATCAAAACCATGTCATATATATATTACCAATTTGACATTTCAATTGCAGAACCGTTCTTTCAAAGCTTATATGTAAAATAATGCATCAACCAAAAAAAAACGAAAAAGAAAAAAAAACTAAAATAAAATAAATCTCCATGGAATTAACAAATACCATCAAAGTAAAAGCACTTCAGATTCCGTGTTTTTTTCCATTTTTTCTCATCCATTAAAGGATTTATTAATATAAACACAAAATCAAATTCCATACATAAACATATCAGTCACTAGGGACAAATTTAAGACCTTTGTTATATTGAGTAATGGAAGAAAAATAGGTGTTTCACATAAGTTAGTTTTAACTATGGTGGACGGAAAGGTTTAAAACTATTTGACTAACGCTATACTCACAATGAGGACAGAGTTCGACCGAATTCATTGCGCTCACTATTTTAAAGGTGTTTTCAGAACAACGCTCTGGGATAATAATGGCAGGTATTATGGCGAGTACAGCAGTCTTTCCTAGGTCAGTGACTCCTAAAATCATTATCCCGAGCAGAAAATGTATTTTGATTTAGATTTGTCCATCTAAATCGGGACTTTGTCCCACTATGTGTCGCGCCACTGGTATTTCAATTCCAGTGGAGATTGATCGAGGGCACAAACAAAATTGAATAATTATTAGTCTAAAGGAAAAAGATCCTGTTTATCTAACCAGGAAGAAAACTTCTTCCTAAAAAATTCCTTTTCCCTGTGGGATTTCTCCTACCTCTTGCCAATTTTAACTAAATATCTAATGGCGGTATTGCTCAACTGGCTAAAAGAGTGTTTAGAGAGATCAATTGCAACAATTTTTCGTGAAAAGATTTACAAAACCGAAGCATGACGTTTATTTCTCCCATTTTTTAGCCACATATTAAAAAACCTCCTTCTACACTATTTTAAAGTTTTTTTTTAAAAGAGGGAAAATCAAAAACTACCTAAACACAAGAAATCGCAACAAATTTCTTGAATGACAAGAAATAGTATGTCAATTGGCACAAAAACAAACAAGAATCGTCTTGGAAGCTCTTAGAAGGAGGTATGTTTTGACAAATTTCGTATACTTATTTGGTTAATTAATTGCGTTACTTATTAATTGTGTAATTAATTTAATACCCATGATCTCATGAGAATGGCATAATGTGCTGAAGATTTACCATATCTGTAGAAATGAAATCCATAATGAAATGCTGAAAGTAACACATAAAGACAAAGACTTATTGAAAATAAGGACAGAATTCGCCGAATACGTAGCATTATTTAAACGTGTTTTCTAAACAAGGATATGAGATTATTAATGGTCTCCAGCCAAGCAGATTAGTCTTTCTGGGGTCCATGAACCCTAAAATGATTAGCCCGCTTGAAAAATTAATTATTTTGATATGAGTTTTGACTACCTAAACCAGGACTTCGTCCCATGGTGCAACGGTCTAAAACCTAGATGGCGAAAAACCGATATTACAAAAATATCGATGTCTGCTTGTCATCCCCACTCATATCCCATATAATACTATTTTTGATTCATCTTTCTTAGTGTATTCGTTTTTATAACACTGCAATATTATTATATTCATGAAAAATTTTAATAAGTACCAAATCATAGTGTATTCTCCCATGTAATAAAATTGTAAAATGTGTGTACGCATGTAATGCCTAAGGACATGAGAAATGTAAATGTTTAAATAAATTATTCATACATTCATCTCGTTTGCTAGATTCATTTATTTTCTTATTTTCTTAAGGAATTTGCTATTAGACAAATAGGGACAAATTTTATAAATTCTAATCTAGGAAGCAAGAATGTAAAAATGCATCGCTTGAAAACATAAAAAGTCAAACATCAATGTCATTAAAACATCGGTTTCTTTGGATCAAAAAAGTGCCAGATATGAATCCGTCTTAAAATTTCATTTCTTATCAAAATATGTAAAAAAAATTGTCCCATCCCATTGGAAATTCCAGAGTTACGAGTCGCTGGAGAAATGTACCTGAAACCGGTAGGTTACAAAAACGGCAATACGCCTCAAACTAACTTCAGTTAACCCAATTGGTAAACAGAGATCCTTGGGATCTCTCAAATTTCATTCTGAAAACCTAAACATTCTAGAATTTAAAGAGGAGGGAGGGTGGTTATCAGGGATGCCCTATATAATCAATATATAGGAAAGGGAAAATAAAAAAAGTATTGCTTTTTACAAACATATAAAATATACATATATTGTGGAGTTTATGGGCATGAAGAGGCCGACAAGCATGGAAAGAAGGGATCGCAGATGGACCAAACCCGTCGAGCTCTCAGTTTTAAGTCAGCTAAAAGGATTACGCGAGGAATATTAAATGACCACATAAAGCAGAACTATTCTAAAATGGTCGAAGGGAAGAGGTGGGGTATGTTATTGGTGGAAGAAGAACGTATCCCTCCTAACCTCCCTCCAGGACAAGCAGTTGCCTGCTTCCGAATCACAACGGGCCACAATTACCTGCAAAAGCACTCACACCGGATTGGGATTACAGATTCTCCAGACTGCCCCCTCTGCAACAATGGAGAAATGAATGGGGAACACCTCAACTCATGCCCATCACTCGAGGACATAAGAACACATTTAGAGGACAACGAAAGGATATATACTAGAATATCTAAGTTATATTTGGCTGCGAGAGAACAAATGGCTCAATAAGCCTATGGAATCATGGCATAAGAAAAAAAAAACAAAAAAAAAACAACAACTACAAATAAAAATAAATCAACCTATAATTTATCAAACCGTTAACTCCAACAGTTATTTTTCTATGCTCCGAAAAGTTGGTAACGGGTTCTTCAGAGAGTTTTATGTAAACAAATAACGGTCATAAGTAACTAAAATGATTAAGAATATTTGCTAGAAGAGGATGAGGGGACCAGTGCGAAATGTTGAAAAATATGAAGATTGCATAAGCCCACTTGTATGGTACTTTACAATGGCTTCAGCGATATGAGTAATAGATTATCTGCAAAATGGACACTAGACTTAGCATTTCTAGGGTTTCTCACTACGAACGTAGCCATTATTGGATTATCATTCAAAAGCAATCCCTGAGCATTACTTTTAATGTAAGCTAACTACAATGGTGAACTTCAGATAGTTAAATACATACCGGTCTTCAAAATTATAATAAAAATTGATTCAATAAATATCATTTTTTTATTCGGCATACATATAGCATATTTATTATCTGTTAGCAGTGGCGTACGCAGAAGGGGGGAGAGTTCTGGGATATATTTCCTTCCTCTCTCGAAATGTACGAAAAAAATATAATTTTTACCCCCAACAACATAAATTTTTGGTTTAATAGTTTCGGTAATTTTAACAATAGTTTTTAATCCAATTTTCATGCTTATCCTTAAAACTTACACCAAATTTGGTGATTATAGACATATAGATGACTGTTTGCCTTCTTATTATTAAATCCATTACTCATTTATTTTGTATAACAAGTGTTTCGTTAATATTTATTAAGTAATTTGTGATTAGTGTTAAAAAATTATTGCCTCTCATATAATTTACATACCTACAGAGAACATTACTAATCAGTACAATAATACAAAAAATGACATTTAAAAATAAATAATACTTGATACATATCTGAATTTTCAATTTAATTGATTAAATGACAAAACGTTTTCCCTCCCAATTATTAAAAATTATTCGTTCATTTTTTATGTTATAATAAATATTATTATATTAGCTAAAGATAACAAATACCTGGTTTCGGAGCAAATACAGAATAGATCGGTTTCCGAAGTATTATTATAGTGATGTAATCAACAAAACAAATTAAATCTTGTCTCAGATTCACATTTTACAATTTTCATAGAGTTATAAAAGTGGGATGTGGAATATAATTGAATACATATATTGAAGAAAATAATTTTTGGTTTGTTTATATTCGCTAGTCCGTAGTTGCCTCGACAAAACATGATAGTAAGAGTATGCGAACTAACGCACACTTATCACACAATAGAGGTCTGCACTTGCCCCTACTATCACGTTTTTCTGGGTGGCTGCGGACAAGCGCTTGAAAAATAGAAAACTGTCATGGAAATATGTAAATCACAAAGTATTTTGAAGAACGGTTTCTGTAAATTCCGCTTAAGAACTAAAAAAGAAGAAAAGAAAAAAAAGACTTACTGTGTAGATAACCACCGACACAGCTACACAGAAAAAGTTAATAAAACAACTTTATCAACAGCTTGGAACTTAACTGTTATTTGTGATACATTAGGATTTAGACTCCATGCTCCGTAAAACCTAACTCCCTAACCAGTGTCGGACAAATTATATTCAGGAAAAAAATAATTCACAATAAATATAGTTTATATATTTTTATGAATATTGAATAACCCTTTATGTTTATCCTATATTATTATTCTGGGAATAAAAATATTCATTATTTTTAAATCAGTAATCAAATAAAAATAATTATTCGAATCAAAAATAATAATTTAAATATTCAAAAATAATTCGAAGAAAAAATAACAATTTACATATTTACGTGAAGCAATACCAAGTGAAATAAAGTAAACAATAACACTAAGATTTTTAGACACGGGATATTTCAGGAGGGGGGGAGGGGTGGAGTAATTTAATGCATATGAATAAGCCATGTTATCACCTAGAAATAAATGACTATCGTCGTCTAAAAATACAAACCTCATTTTGGTTGGTATGAAAATCATACTTTTTCACATTACGGGAGGAGGGGGATATATACCCCTAATCCTCCCCTCCTCTCCGTGCGCCACTGATTCAAAGTTCCCATACAATTTATATCAGCAATGCTATATACGTTTAATAATATTTAAATTATTATTTTTTATTCGAATAATTATTTTTAATTCAAATAATGTTTTTCATTCGAATATTTTTTTTTTTTGTTTGATTACTGATTACAAAAATGATTAATAAATTTATTCACTGATTAATAGAATAACAAATAAATGGATAACTCATTATTTATGGTTAAAATATAAATTGTATTCATTATTTATTACTTATTTTCCAGAATAAAATTTGTCCAACAATGGTTAGGGAAAGTTGCATGCGATGTCGAATCGAAAGTCGAACAGTTTGGACATAGCTTGGTGGTGTTGATATGAGAATTTTCAAAATTTAAGGATTCCATAATAAATAAGTTGGGCAACCTCTGAGTTATACATCGGTGTAAACAAGAATAAAACGGATTTGGAACCCATTCCTCTTTTAAACCTTGGAAAAATAAATTCATAAAATTATGCTTCATTAAATTTTGACTGCTTTGATTACTTAATGTATACGAGCGGATTTAATGTCCAAAAGTTGCAAAAAAAACAAAATAAAAGTTATTCAAAACACAGGGGTCTTTCTCAACTACACTCTGGAAGAGTCGATAACGGGAAAAACCTAATCCCTCGAAAAACGTCCCGATTTTTTCGAGGACACTTTTGATAAATAAAAAAAAAAATAATAAAAAAAAGTCCAATATAAATCAAACGAAATTTCAAATATGTTCTTGAGCTTTTCTAAATGATTGCGGTACACCCCTTTTTAATTTCCTCAACTGCTTTGTGCCAGGAGAAGGGAGTAGAAGTATTTAAAGCTTTGATACTAATGAATAAACAAGAAACCGCTCAAGTGTTAGGCGCTCCAATTTCAACCCCTCCTCAAAAGTACAAAAACTTCATCCATTTTTAATTAGACAGAATTATTTAAGGATATTGCTCATTAAGACGTTTGAGCTGCCTCATTGGATCCGATGTTATTTTTTTTTCTTAGATTCACGGCAGAAGAAATTTGAATGTAATTTATTTAGTAAGACAAAGGTATAAACGAATTATGTATACTAGATGAATCCTAGGAGATAAAGTAAAGAAAAAAGTGTTGGATTCCATTTTGTAAGGTATTTTTATCCTCATTGATATGATTCATAAAAAAAGAATTACTATCGATAAATAGTAAAATGAAATCGATCATTTCACCTTGTCCGCAGGTCCCGCGACGTGAATCTTGACACTTCAGACTCTGCAGCGACATCTGCAGTCAGGCTGGTCAGGGTTGGAAAGAAGTACCATAAGCCCACCTGCCTTAAGCTTGATTTTCATTAAGAACAATGTGTTATAATAAATGTAATAAAGCATCCTTCCTATAAATAGTTGGTGGCTTAAAGTGCCCTAGTATAATCTCAAAGTTTGATTATGCTCTCACTATAGGGTACGAATTAGTCGGAACAGAACAAGCAGGCCCACAGTCATTTATAGTTGTAACTAGCACGAGTGTGTTCTCGCTCAAGATGGCTTCTACTTAATCAGGTAATTATATTATTTTCTCACCAGATAAATATACCTTTTACCAATTTAATATTCATTAAATTTGGTTTTCGAAAACAGCTATGATCAAAGCTTTGGAATAGATAAACAATACTTCTATAATCTGTAAAATAACAATCCGGGTACCCCAAAGCAAATTTTTGTAATATTTTGTACCATTATTTCAAGAAATGTTAATCAAATTTTGCGCAGTGTTGCGCTAAGCACGTTTTTTTTTGTTCTGTTTTTTTAATTGAACACAATTTCTGGGCTCATATTTTTTGAACTGAGAGAAAATTTTTCTTCTCATAAAAAAAACCATTGAAGACCACTGAAATTTTAAAGGAATTATTAATACTCACAAAATTGACGTATTAGATTATAAGACTTATACATATTTGAAAGGCAATGTAGCCCGATAGCATACAAAATTAATGAGCGTTTGAAAAATATAAGAGAAAGAAATCGATTTTTATGAGACAGATGGCTTCTTGAAGCAAATTTTCTGAACCTTCCGATAGGGAGCCATCGGTCTTATCGAGGTTTCGCGGGACCAGGAAGACAGAAAAAAAAAATTGTTTGCATGCTCCAAAAAAAAAAAAAAAACTAAGAAGGGGAAAGTATTTCAGTCAACTTCCAAAGGAACAGCTGTTGCAGCAGAGCTTGTGTATCATGACTCCGGTCAACGTAATGCGAAAATAGTTAAACTTGTTGGCGGACCCGCAATCATCATTAGGTAATGGCGACTGACATTTTGAAAATGTTAAATGATCATGGATCAAATAATCGAAGACCGTACAGTCCTGAGGAAGCCTTGCGGCAATTGTTGGTTGTAATTTAAAGGACATCAATAAAAGTGAACAGTATTTTAGGCAACATTTTTCGATATTAGCATCAAAATTCCATACCATTAACTCATTTTATTAACTGAACTAAGATCAAAATAAAGAAAAAAGAAAAAAAAATCAAAAGCAGTAACAAATATTTTTAACTTGACCTAAAAATAAAAATAAAGTTTCGCATGAAATTTGCCGCCATCTAAATTCTGTCGCCTGGGCCAAGTGCTCCCTTTGTCTCCCCTCCCCTTTGGATTCGGTTTGCAGAGGTATTCATTACTTACTGACTTGTCGCTAAGCGATAATGACGGACTTTAGTCAGAGAGTAACTTTTCAACGGATGTCGATCCTGAGGATGAGGAATTAGATTAAGTAAATTTGAATATGCCCACATTGTTTGTCTTCTTTATTAATGTTATTTCATTAAAATTCTTTGAAATTATAATTTTGAAGTTTATTTATTTATTTTTTTATTTCCCCCCCCCATAAAATAATTTTATTAATTAATTAAAAGCCATAAAAGGTTTATTTTTATTTATTTGTGACGAACAAGTGATAGACCCAACTCTGCGCCTTTAATCCAAGTGCCCCCATTGTTATGGCTGGTTCAGGAGGTATAGATCATTAAAAATATTTATGCGACTGGGAGCTTTCAAAAATATACTCTTTGTTGTAGACACCAGCTGGTAAACATAGGGAAACTGAGCCCTCACTACTTCAGCCAAGCGATGGAACGCATGTGCTATGCAAGTCATTCGTATTGGTTTAAGATAAAGTATCTTTTAAATTTTTCTCGAGCATTAATCATATAAGGAGCTGCTTCGGTCAAAAGCAATAGAATATTGGGATAAAAAATCCTTTGGGGCCAAAGGATACTCATTGATTGAATGACAACCGTTTCAGGATTGCACTTTTCTAAAACTTTTCGTTTAGTTGTTTTTATAGCAACTTGAGATTTTTAGGCCATAGATACTTTTTTTTCATAACACTCATAGAATAAAACATCATTAATACTTATAAAAATATGTAATCAAGGGCTAAAAATGTAAAAAATAAAAATAAATATTTTCCAAGCCAAAATGACCAAAATGTTAATGAAAATATGTAATTTAGAGTCAAATATGTGAAAATGGTAAGATATTTAAAAATATGTAAAATTAAAATTGCTCTATTTTACTTTAAATATAATCGAGGAAAATCGTAAATAAATTTCTCTATTAAAAATATGTAAAACATAAAAATCCTAACTAATAGTGATCATAAACATTTCAGGCAGTACAATCCAGAACCCTCTTTCAACCCTTAGAACCTCTAAAATGGCATTCATCGTCCTCATCTAGATGTCCAACAAACCCAAAACCCGAAATGGTGGAACCCAACTCTTCCTCCAAATTAAAGTAAGCGGGATTACACGTCCACCTGTGGTACTTGCAATGTATGTCCGATCGCAATCCTACAGTCAAGGCCTTTGTATTCGTTGGCTTTTTATCTTGTCCATTCAAACAATAATCTTCATTACAGTTAACAAATATTTTTTTCTTCTTGATAAATGAACTCGATTATGACCTATTAGGTTTAACTTCGACTTATCCAAATAAAAATCGAGTTACGGACGATTTTTTTAAATTGTGTTGAATAGAAAAAAGAACGGACTAACAGAAAAGTTCGAATTGTACACGATTAAAAACGTTCGAGTTAATCAAGTTCGACTGTACTTATTAACCATCAGTCGTCCAGTTAGCTCCAGGAAAATCCGCTAGAAGAAATCAGCATTGCCTGTCCGGTAACAGTAGTGGTCTTCAGCGTTTCAACTAGAGTTGAGGTTAGATTGTGAGTTCTCGCCAAGCAGGGTATTGCGTAGAAAAATCTGGGAAAATGGAATACTTGGAAAAGTGACAGTCTGAAATTCGGAGTACCGATTGTTTAGAGAGTTGTACCAAAACAAACCACTTCGACGCGACTGTAATTTCTGGCTAGTAAATATTTATAGAATCATTCGAAACAACCGCAGCTAGTGGAGTTATCCTGATTTAGCCACTGCAAGATGCCCCTTCCCTCATTCCGGGATAGTGCCGATTCCAACGTTTCACAGACTGCCAGAGCTCAGTGAGAACGACTATTATCACTAAAGACCGGATTTATATGCAGCAAAAAAGATTAAAATATGCCATGTAATACGCAGTAAAAAGTCCTCAAATATGCAGTAAAACCTGCAATAACATGCAGGAAAATATGCACGATAAATGTCAGAAACGTGCAAAAAATCAACAAAAGCCTATAATTATCGTCAAAATTGCTTTTTTTAACAATTACAATTATAATTTATAATATAAATAAGAAAAAAAAAAGTAAACGAGAAACAAATTTTTACAAAGAATAGTTTTATAGCTAAATGATTCTTAAAAATTAAAATAATTGTAAAATACATTTTTTTCATATTCTTCCTTTTTTCCAAATGCCAGATGCAACTAATGCATAAGATTTGAACATTTTAATAAATATATTCCGTTTATCTGAATATTGTTTTGTAAATTATGTAGATACCCAATTTTATGCCACATTTATTTATTATTTTTTTTTTTTTTTGGCCAAATATGCAAAAATATGCACAATAAAATTTAATACATCGAGGCCAAGTGTATCGATTAATAAATATATTCGGTCATTTTGGTTGAAAAACGCATCAGGAAAAATATGCATTTGATACAAATCCGGTCTTTAATTATCATCCTTCTGATCCTAATTAAGCTGACAAAGACAACGACGGTGACACGAATTCGATATTATCATTGAAAAGATGCTTCCGATGTGTTGAGTGATTCATTGTAATTAGATAAGTACAACTGAAATATTCTTAATGATATTTATGTTCCTCTAAAGTGTTCTTAAAATATGATAATAATAATCAAATCAGTTTAGTTTTTTTTTTCAATTGATTATATTTAGCTTAAAACAGTGTAATGTGACTCACTAAAATGTCATATCTTAGAAATTTTAGCTTATTCCTTTGGCCCACCAAGAAATAAAATCAACCCTGTTTTGCACGATCTGATTGGGCAAACACGGCTTCCAAATAACTATTGTCCGATACTGCATGTCTAAAACGTGATAAACAATTGAATCACACCAATGATACGTTTTAGAGCTTTAGTTAATCATCAGTTGTAACAATAAATTTTTCTTCAGAGCAAAATGCTCACAATTTAGTGAATCTGTCGTCATAATATAATTTTGGTTCCAGAAATTCACAACTACCCATAACGATATGGACTAAACTCATAGACGACAAAATAATTTCACGAATTATTGTCAGCAAATCATTTCATCTCCATTATAAATTTTTTAATATTTTCTTTATTGCTCATATCGACGTACCGAAACGGAATTAAACCGATGAAATGCAATGGTGTTTATTCAGTCGGTCGGCAAATATGCGCTTTCCTCGGTCCTTTGTAGAGGAAGGTTATAAATTCTGTTTGAGTTGGCATCAGCGTTTTTCAAACTTTCAGTTTTTTTTTTCGAAATACAAACCCACCGACGAGATATATATTTGTTCAGCGATTTTGGGTTTGCAACACTTGTTGCTGGTATATATATATATATATATATATATATATATATATATATATATATATATATATATATATATATATATATATATATATATCCCTAATGTGCAATATATGTATATCCCAAACAATTAAATCACGGTGTTATCCTTGGGTAATCCTTAGTTGATCCTCATAAGCTCTCAACAAATTTGCAATAATTCCAAAACGATATCAAATCTCATACAATTTTTTCTTCCCCACCACCGAAGGTATTCATGCAGAAATTGAAAACTATTTATGTCCTCAGAAACGAAAATTTCCACTCGCGTTTTAGTCATTAGGGGATAAATTAGGTCCATCTCCAGTCATATCCATGTCTACTACTGTAAATCCGATTTTTTGATGAAATTTTCAGGGATTTTGCGGGTTGGTAACAGCTCTAATTAGCATGTGTGAAAATATGTCAGAATCTCTATAATGAATTTTTATTAATTTTTAATTTAAGTGTAAATTGCCCTAGTAGTTGAAAACACTTTAGAATAATTGATTAAGAAAATGTGATCTAATTTCATTGACAATCAAAATGTACTTTTTCGTCTCTAATAAAAACAAACAAATTATTCCTTCGTAATTGAAAGTAGTGCATAAAATAATACTAATAATAAATAAATTAAAAATAATAATAAATAAATAAAATAAATTCCCGGACCCATACGGAATCAGATCACGACTTTTTAATTATTCGAACATGAAGAAAATAAACCGCGATAAAAAGTTCTGATTTATCAACAAAAGAACTTCAAGATTGAACCTAATATATTTTGCACGGACTACCTCGAAATTTGCCTTTGTTGTTTTTAAATTTGTTTTTTGGATAGTTTCAGGATACAAAGTTCCGCAAAATAAAATTGTAGCGCAATAATTAAAACCTATTTTCTTTAAAAATAAAAAATTAATAATTATGATGATTCTTACAAAAATCTATTAGAATAATCATACAATTATAGCAATAGGTATTAATACACATTTATTGGTACAATAGGTAGTATAGTGTTGTATGGTATAGTATGGTGTAGGTAGTATATATATTACATAAAATTATAACAATAGATAATCGTCAGACTATGATATAAATGATTGTACTAGGCTAATTTTGGGCAGAAAATTGAAGCTCTTTTAATGAGTTTTTAACGCTCTCTAGTATTAGTAATAATAGTGAATTATTACTAATTATAGTCTACCCTTATAGGACCTGATATTATGAAGCTTCCCAAAAGTTTTAGATTTATAATACTAAGTTCTTGCAAACCGGCTTAAGAAAAATAGTTACTATACAAAAAAAAAATCCTTTAAAAAAATATTTTAAAGAAAAATATCTAATTGTAATTTTTAAAAAAAAAATTTAGACGGAGAGTGCACCTGAAGATTACATAGTTAACCCCTTTATATTTGTTCAACTTATCCCAGCAATGTAACATCCTAGCAGATAACTGTGAATCATTGAGTCCATAACAATAACAGTGTGAGGTAAATTTCATTTGTTTTTGTTAGTAAGACAGTTTCATCATGGATAGATCAAGTTAGTAAATCGATGTTATTATAATTATTTTAAAAATTAATTTTTCTTTATAAATCCTTATAGATTTTGTAATCAAGTCACCAGATATTCCCTATAAGAACGAAAAAATGTTTGTGGTGTAACGGATATAAATAGCTATTTTTTTTTTTTTTTTTTTAAATCAACTGCCCAGTACGTTATGTTGGACATCAGGTCTCGACTTTAATTTTTATTTTATTGATTCTTCTTCTTTTTTCATCTGAATAATCCAGAAGAGTATTCGAAGAGTATTAGAGAGTATTAACTCTATTTTAAGAGCTCCAGATTCTGAGTGCAACTTCATCCCCTTCACAAAAAAAATTATGTAGATTTTAGGCTTTTGGATGTACCAACAAAACAAATATAAATTTTAAACAATGTAAAGTGCATTTATATATTGTAAAGGTCAGAAATGTTTTTTATGGTTTTCATAACATATCATAGATTCACAATTATTTTTACTATTATTCTTCTATTAACCATATATATATATATATATATATATATATATATATATATATATATATATATATATATATATATATATATATATATATATATATATATTCAACCTGCGTATGTTTGTGTTCGCAAAAACCGAAAAGTAGTCGGTCGATTTTGATGCGGTTTCTACTATCATTTCAGAAGGTTTATATGCATTAAAATTTTCGAAATGTTCCCCTTAAGGGGAGAAATGGGGAAAACTATTAAAAAAAAAAAATAGGTAATTTTATAATCCTTGCCATAATAACTTCACACATGTGGAAGCAAGTTCACTACAAAAACATTTTAACAAGAGTGAAATTATTGCATGAAAGCGTCATTTGTTAATAAAACGGGAGATTGTTGAAAAGTGAAAACTCTTGAAGCTTTATTGCCGTTTTGAGAAATTTATTATCTTTTTGATCCTTCTCCTGTCGAAATGAGACGAACGTCCTATTGAGACGAATTGTAAACAATGTATTCGATTACCGAGAAAAATGTTCACCCCTTTGGCCTTTGAATATTTACAGTTAAAATTTTTGTTGGTAACCGGTTGTTTCGTTGAAAATTCTGGTTGAAAATCCCTTCCCCCCCCCCCCAAGAGTTCTAATAATTGAAGCAAAGAAATGTAAAAGGGTCTAATGTGTCTTTAGAAAATGTTTTCAGAATTCAAGATCCGGCTTCAAAAATATAAAAGAAATATGACTTAATTAAAAAAAAACACACATTTTTTTTTTTGATAACCTATGATTTTATAATTTATAAAATCACATTTATAATAGTAGTAGCTTTACTATAATTTTTTTTTTTTTTTTTTGTAAAAATACACCTTTTTACTTCCTTGTACGAAGTAGAGGAAGTATTGTAATCGCGAAAATTTTCGGTTTTCAGATTTCAACGGAAATATCCATTTTGACTAGTTTCGTCGTGGCGTCTGTACGTACGTTCGTTCGTATTTCGCATAACTCAAAAACGGTTAGCCGTAGAAAGTTGAAATTTTGTAATTAGGAGTGTTGTAAAATCTAGTTGTGAACCTCTTTTTTTTGGTCACTGCTTAATCACCGGAAGTGGTACTTTACTTGAAGGTTCTAATTGATTTTTATCAAAAATTATATTAAAATACTATGCAAAACTTCTCAAATTTGGTATTTATAACTTATATATTTATTAAAATAACATACTAGATTTTGGTCTAAATTGGAAAACCGGAAGTGGTACTTTACTTGAAGGTCATATTAGACTTTCATCAAAAATTATATTAAAATATAATGTAAAACATCTCAAATTTGGTAAATAGGACTTTTATATTGATGTGAATGTATTTACTATATTTTGGTTAAAATTGGTGAGCTGAAAACGGTACATTACTTGAAGGTCATAATAAGCTTACATCAAAAATTATATTTAAATTACACACACAAATCATATGTTTCGGTAACAAAGGTTACAATCGCAATTTGGTTTCCAATCCAATTAAACATTTTTATTACTTGTTTTAAGCGTTAAAATTTAGTGTAAAATACTGGTTTTCCTCCCTATTTGTGTGTGTGTGTGTGTGTGTCAATAGATGGATGTCGCGACGCAGAGTGTTGTTTTTGAGATACTGCGATCTTCGGAAACTAATAACCAAATTCAGAATCACTTTTTGAGCCACCGATTTGTAGTTTAATAGGCGTACAAGGAAGTCATGTGTAGTCCACATCAGATATTTTTTACTTTCATTTCATTCCACATAGCCATGGAAACGCAAGTCTGGGTATTGAATGATGTGTTTCCTCGGTGAATCTATGTTCGCTATAATACATTTATTCACTTTACCCATTTATTTCAAGTAGCAATAAGTATGATGAAATGTGCAATATATAATTAATGTTTTAAAAATAAAATAAAAATCAAAGTTATATTAAATCATTTCTTTTTAAAAAAAGTTGTTTGTAAACGTTTTGTACCAACTTTACAGTATGATGATGAAGGATGATTAGGAACGATAAAAACAATAGCTCTGTCTTCTGCTACTCTCATTATCTTTTAAAAGTGAAACATAAAAAAACTCGAAATTTGGAAGGGTACTTAACTCTCAATTCTTTTCACGGGCAACGCCGCGTGGGTACAGCTAATTTTTAAATAAAAATAATGTTTATTTTCAATTATTCTAAAAATTTATACTTAATCATTTTTTTTAGAGAAATATAACAATTTTTTTTTTGATAATTAGATCATTAACAGAATTGGAAACCAGTCGAAGCTCATATCTATTGAGATTTATCTCATTGGGTAAATTGTTATTAGTATTTTTTTCACCGCCACTTGAAACGCAATGTCCAATCAAATAGGCATGTTGTAACTCCTAAACCAATGCTTACAAAAGTTTGAAAAAATGATGTTAGTTACTTTTTAGGCGATAGTTTACCCTGCAAAATACGAAATTTTTAGGATTTGCAGAAAAAGAAAATCAGGTCCGAAAAAGTTAAAACTAAACAAATTTTTGGCCTAACTCAAAGAAGTTAAGCTCTTTAAAAAAAAAAAGTGTGATTGAAAAAATAGTCTAAGCAGGACAGGTGTCCAACTGCTTCAGGACTCATTGCACATGACAATATATTTCTTCGATAAATTCTTGCTTTGCACATAGTTTCCTAGCATTGCACATTTGGATACAACGCGGATTGCTAAATACAACTGCCTCCCACGAAACCAGAGGATTACCAAAGCCAACGGGAGGCGAGAGAAGGGGATGGTTAACACCGAGATCCTGATTGGCCGGCCTGGAGATCCTATGCATATGAGGCTAGCAGGGGTAGCTCATTTCGAATGCATCACTGAGATATATCCAGCCCTATGCACCGCAACCCTCTAATCCGTTGTGATTTCCTACTTCAATGAGCTCGGTTCAATCAGCCAACGTCAGCTTTTCTTTGGTATAGGTGTTTTTATCAAGGTTTAGCAATGGATCAGAAGGTCGAATTCATTCTTTCATAAAAATTTAACATCAATCCTAAGGCATAGAGAGCCTGGGAACCCGGCATCAATTCCACTGACGACCCTACCCTATCAATTTTAAAGCTACGCGTGAGACCAAACGCCATCCTAGATATACACATCGATTCAGTACTGGTTACCATTCGATTGAATAACTAACTCTCCAACGTAACCATTTTATAAGGAAATGCTAATTGATTGGAAACTATGATCAGAGTTCAATTTTCTGATTTAATAGAATGATATTGAAATACCTATGAATCGTTGGCTTGAGAAACACCGTAAGTCACTTTTTGTGGTATATTAAAAATTTGGTGGACTTCCATTCTGTTGAGATATACACGTGTTTTGGAAGCACAATCCTAAACCCGATGCATTTTTGCTGCGGTTTGTTATCATGTAGTAGAGAAAAACATCAACAACAAAGAGAAAAACAACTCGTTTGTCAATCGAATTTTTTAACATTTTCTGTGAACTTCGCCGGCTTCAATTTGGGTTAAATAGTTCAATAAATTAACTTTATTTGTATTTTAATTAGTCTTTGTTTATCGAGTTAATTTTTCTTTTATTTTATTTGCATATTTATATCTGAAACAATTGTTTATTTACATACAGCCTTTGTGTTTTTCACTCATTAAAACTGCACTTTCTATCTAATGCCCACAATTACCAGTAGCGTAGCCAGGATTACATATCAGGGGGGGGGGGAGGGTCCATCCAATGATCTACTTTAAGGAAACCCCCCACCCCTACCGTGGATGAAGGGGGCCCTCTATAGGTAATATATTCTATGCCTAGGTATATTTTTTATAAAATTAAATTAAAATAGGTTTATACAATTTTTGTTTATAGATAACAATAAGTAATAGTATTTTGTAATTTCGGGGGGAGGGGGGTGTCGGATTCCCTGGACCTCACTCTGGCAGGTACATCTAGGTGCGTCCATAGATGTATGTACCTAATGACAACAATTACATTTACAAATATTTAATTTTCAAAAATTTGAATAAAAAAATAATTTATTTTCAAGGGTATATAGCACCCAAACTTTCGACACTTCCGGAGTACACCTGGTCAAAAAAATTCCGAAAACTTAAATAACAATCAAAATAGTTTTATTTTTCCCTTTTGCACTACATAAAAAATAATAATAATAAACGAAAAATAGAACTCATTCAAAATAAAATATAAATAAAAATTATATTAAAAATAACATTTATTAGGATCGATGAGAAGGATGAAATTGTGTATGTTGAGACAACAGATCAACATAATTTAGTTCGCCGGTATTTAATTTTAATCTGAGATGCGATTCCATAGATGTTCCTTTTTTATACTTAAATGTCTAAAAATATTGAAAAAGTAACTTCACAAAGATATGAAAAAATACAGATACAATACTAGCAAGTTACGAAGTGTGTTATTTTTCAATGTTCAAAACCCAGTGTTTTGTTTTTTTTCGTTTTCCGATATTTTGGTATCTATTGCTTACAGGGTTTCTCAAATCACCAATTCATATTGTTTCGATATTTTTATATAACCGATATTATTTTTCTTTTTTGTATTTTATATCGCCTCAAAACTGAGCTGGCCAATTTCACTAGCCTTCTTCCAGTCGTACAGTTGTGATAAACATCTGCTTGAGATTCTGGCCATCCTCAAGCCACCAGCCACCAAGACGACCTTATGAAATCCCGCTGGGAATTATCCAAATATAAGTCAAATATTCAAAGATCAACATGATAGAGGCTTCCTGAATCTCATTATTTTTTTTTTCGTAAGTTCTTTGGCTCCATCCTAAGCCTGTCTTATCCCATTTTCAAAAATATAAGATTATTAAAAAAAAAAAAAATTGATGCTTTATGATTTTCTTCAAGAACCGTATTCTAAGGATGAACGTAAAAATTTACTCTTTTTCATTAAAATTGTATCTATCTGTGGTAAAATCAAGAACATATCCAATACCAGACCCTCGCATAATATTGTCTTTAATAAAAGACACACCTCCACAAAAGCTTTTTATTTTTTGTTACTTACTTACTTAGGGAAAATGTAAATAATCCATTACTCTTCATTCTACGGGGTATCAGAATTAATAAATAACGCAACACATATACAGAAATAATGTTCGGATTGAAGTCACGTCTTATTTAGCCTTTTAAACTATTATTACCGCAAGCCATTTTTTATCTAGGATCTAACTATAAAAGAGGGGCAGTTAACTTAATCTATACTTAGCGTAAAATAGCTTTATGACGACATTCATCTTTGCTGATATGGAATATTATCGATAAAAAAAAAAAACGGCATGCACTACTTATTATCTCAAAGCCCATATTTAGACCAAGCCCATACTTAGCCACTCCTAAGTAATTAATGTTAGAATTAATAGTGATGGCGTAACCGTAATTTGTATACATTTCTTTCACGGCGAAACTTAATTTTAAACAGCTTAATATTTGATAAAGATAGAGTCGTTTCATACGGAAAAATATGGCATTTAACCATTGAGAAAACAATGATTTATAGTTATTATTTTCTGTCAGAGTTACGATATCATGAATAAAAAAATTCAATTTATATCGTAAAAACGAAAAATGGTAATTAATTAACATTATCATATTCTAAATTGACTAGACAGGCGAAATGGAATCACCTTGTTTCAAACCAGAGCGAACATCAAACCTCTACAAAAAATAATTACCGATTGCAACATTACTGAATGTTTCGGTCATGCGCATCGCTACTAGATTCACTAACTTCATCGGTAATGAACCCTGCTCAATCAAAATATTATACAGGCTCAGGCGGTCAATGGAATCATAAGCCTTTTTGAAATCGACATAAATCTGATGAACTACACTGTCGAATTCTCGCGCGGATCTCATTACCTCGTAAGACAGTAACCCTATGAGAGGGGAAGGGGGAGCGTCGTGTATTTATAAATTTTAGAGGTTCCGTGCTGCAATATGCATACTACCTATATCGTAATATTTTAGTGACTTTTGATAAGAATATTAATTAATTAAAAAATATAAAAGAACAAAAAACATTGTAAAATACAAAAGAAAGTATAAAGAATAATAATTAAAAAAAGACAAAATAAAATAAACAGCTTAAAAGGAAAAAAAATCAAACCAAAAATAATGAATAAATAGACAATTAAATAATTTGGAAATTAAATTAAATAATTCAATTAAAAATATACAAAGTACAATAATATATAATACACAATAATAATATTTTTAAAAAACAAACAGTAATATATAATATACAATTAACCCTGAGAAAAGCTATTGAGTAATGCAAAAAAAAAAAATGTGCCTTTGTATTCATTCTTTTAGGCATCTAATATTTAGTTCTGATGTAAAAAAAATTACTAGGAAATAATAGGCTGTTATAGCATATGTACAAGTGCTCGTTTGGAGGAGCGCTAACTTATGAGTTCACTGGTACATTTGATGTACCACACAAATGTGTTTCAAATTTCTCATTTCTTTTTTTTTTTTATAATACGTTTCAAAATTTTAAAAATGTTTATATTTATAGCTCTAATAGTATTTTTTAATAGTATTTAGAACATCTTTGAACTTAACTACAAGTAAAATATACGTTGGAATTAATTGAATATAAAGTATCTATTAAAATTAAAGTTATCTATAAAATTAAAATTATGGCATAATTAAAATTCAACTGAAATTTAAATTAAATTGAAATTAAGTTGAGGTCGATACTATTGGCAAAAAAGCATCTGCTTTTGGACCTCATCCTTACCTTTGAATTTCCTCTTTTTATTTTTTTTTTTCTTAGGAGGAAGCGTTTCAAATAATGTTCAGTTTGTCCCTGTAACGCCAGCAGTTGTGTTAGTAAAGTTCAATGTTTGCTTTATTGTGGTATTTTTAGCGTGATGTTTGTAATTTTCTTGTACAACTTTTTTAAGTAGATTTTTGTCCTCCCATCTACGTTTCGGTCGATCCCTACTCTAAGACGCTCCGTCTTCGGGTTGACGTTAGTTAAGGGACAGTACTTGTTCCTTTATAAAAAATATTATGAATAATGAAAAATGATTTATAAAACATTGAAATATATATCACATAATTTTTTTTCTGTTGGTACTGTAGACCGTGGAGATCCTTGGCCGCGCGATGTGGAGACCACACCGCAAACTCAATTTTAGGTACACGGGATAGGGTCCTCACTCCTACGCCCGGCCTTTGTGAGTTGCCTCCAAGTAGGCTGACGGGCCTCACATACCCGGGGGGCGGGATAAATTGCTTGAATTATTTAATTAATTAAATTAAATTCATCCCGGTGCCGGGATTCGAAATCACAACCTTTGATTTTGTGAGTAGGTGCGTTAACCCGCTCGGCCACCCTGCAGCTTCCCCAATGAAATCTGTCAATGTACCTTACACTTTTTTTCTTCCCATAAAAATTTACTTTTCGGTCATAAACTGTGCCAAGGGTCTTTGATTCACACTTTCTAGCGTCCTGTTTCTTAATTAGCTGATTTACTTTTCATTACTGTCCAGCCTCCGATAATATCCTATATTTCACACGCCTCCTTCTCATCCCTCACTACTAAACTTGCAGACAAAAGAACTTTTATCTTTAGTGCTAAGGAGGAGCCGAGTAGAGTCCACAAGCTAGTATGTCTGCATATTGATTGTAAGACCGGGTGATAACAGGATAACAGCTGAAAACGGCTCACAACACGTCGGCTTTGTAATGTATTTGTTTTGAATAAAACTATAAATAAGGAAGATTGGAAATTTCACATCGTATTATTGACAATTATTCTTCCAATTTTTAAAATATATTATTAAAAAAAAAACATAAAAATCTGTATACCGCGAATGGGGAATACATAATCGTTTTTAACCCCATGAATATTATTACGAATAGTAAAGTCAGAATTTAGCATCAATATTTTTGTCCTGCTGAAGTATAACTCTGAAAAAAAGAGGTAAAAAAAATTCAACTTTGAAGAGGTAGAGAGATCCGATTGTATGTGGTTCTATCGCTGTAATGTGTTTATTGTCAGGACAAATGTTTACATCTGGCTACTCCGACAGATTGAGTTTGTCCAGTAATGGATTTTCGGCATCGTGATCCCATATCGATGACAGTCAAGACCCAAGAAGCCCTTCCACTTTAATCACATCAGCAGATCAGAACTCATTCTATACCACCGCATCCGTTCATAAATGATATTAATTAGTTCGCCATCACGGCAGAGGTAAAAGATAGAAATTAAGTAGAAATAGTAAACCGTGGATCTGAACTAAAAAATGCTATGTATCATTTGAAATAAATGATGGTTGGGATTGTGATAAAATAATAAAAACGCACTGCAAATGTAATACTGTTTTAATGTGTGCCGACGTTTCTACCAACTAAGTGGCCTTCCTCAGAGCTATAAAGTTGTAGATAAATAAACGAAGTGTAAAGTGTAAAAAGTGGAGTACAAGACCGAAGGTAATAACGTAAATTTTATACTATAATGGGATTCGAACCTGGGTACTACTCAAGTAATACTAACCAAAACTGGCAGAGGTCTTTAGTTAAACTGTACATCCAATTTGCCGAACGCACCCGAATTTGTCCGAAGAAAGATTAGTCCCTGATATATCAAAAATACAATTACTGGGTTATAGTTTACCTATACTGAGAATTTATGATACTATTTTTGTGTTGCTTATAGTTATTTTACTTAATTTATAGGTCGTATATGATTCACACCTAATTTTAAAACTTATATATTTTATGATAAGGCATCAAATTATTCTAAAATGAGATCTTCTTTTATGAATTCTATTTGAGGAGAATATATAATTTCAGGCACCTTAATAAAGTATCAAACTTTTGCACTAAAAATATAATAGGAATAAAATGAAAGATAATTAAAGTATTTTCACAAATACTAACATAATTAAAACAAACCCACTATGTATATAACCATGCTGTATTATAGAAAAATCACAAATTAACCGACCGTGAATGTGGAAATTAGCCCGTCGATCAATAAATTTGCGAAGATATTGAAAAATATTTGTTTTCATTACTTAAATAACTACATTTAAGTTACGGTAAGGCCCCAAACTCAACTGAAAAGGATCCTTCGAGGGTTTGTTTATCTCTTGAGCGAGCCTAACGAGCGGAAGTCGGTAGCTGTAAACTATCAATTTGAGGTAATCAAGCTGTAGAATAATTAAAGCAGTAATAATTTAAATTGCGGTAAGACCCCGACCTCTACTAATAAGGATCCGTTAGGGGTTTGAGTATTTGTTGTGGGCATGCGCAGCTCGAAGAACAGTCAGGTCTTAAAAATCTAGACTCTCCGCCATGTTGATTTCACAATTCTGGAGTTTTACCGAATAAAGGAAATTGCTAATTAAAATAAAATAATATAGTTTAAAATATCGACGTATCGTTGTAAAATATCAACGATATATCGGATGTTAATATATCGATAGAAAATATAGTTTTTTTTTTTCAAATCCGATATATCGCGTTTCGATATTCCAACCCCAGTCTGAACTGTATGGTGGGTGTGGCAGAAGATTTTTCAACTTCTCCTTGGTCCGAAGTATGTCCGAGTGTGTTGCCTAGCGTTATCCTGCTGGAATCGTACACTTTTACGGTTAGCCAAAGCTGGGTAACACTGATTATATATTATAATTTCGCATGCATCCTGTCCAACTGTTCGCAGTACAGGTACGTCAGAACCTCATGCAATCTCACCAATATCCTCTGTTGGTAGGCATATCACCTCTGCTGAATTTTCTAGCCAACTCCGGTGTGTGCGATGGTCAAGGACACCTTATCCTTCAGTTTGAATAATTTTACGTGTTGCTTCAACGGCTGTAATTTTTTTTTACGAATTTATTTATTAATATTACGAGTATTGCCTAAGAAACCGTTCGATATACTTCGATGGCAACTGATGAACTAAGGCTTCATTGCACCGGACAAATGTTTAAAAATAAGCATACTTAATCCTTAACACGATAGTATTAGTTATTGGTTAACATTGAATAGGTTTAAAGTAAGTACTTTCCTTGATATAAATTTTATTTAAACTGTCATATTTTTTTATACACCCCATTATTTATGAATAAAAACGAATATTAGAAAATATTAAATTTTATTATTAGATTAATTAGATATTATAATTAATTTTAACAGGTTTCCAATTATAGCGTCCGGTTACACAGTGTATAGGTAGATATAAGAGACAGTAAAATAGTATAATATTAATAATTTATTAAATAATTATATTATACAATAAATAATTGGTAAAAGGAGAAACTAATTAAGTGGCTAATAATAATATATATATAAATGTAATTTAAATAGGTGAAGGTCCATTTATACATAGATGCATACATAAAAACAACACCCTTTTCTAATATATATTTAAATATACAATTTTTCTTTTACTTCCTTTTGGGGTAAAGATACAGGAGTTGAGCGCGAACCTCTTTTACCAGAGAGTATGTCGTCCTACACACTTATACTCAACCAAAAAATACAAAAAAACACACAAAAAAGAAAATTAGAATTTTTTTTTTTTTTTAATGTCACCGGAGTTTTTCTAATTTTATTATTTATAATTAAATTGATCCATAATCTCTTCCCAAATCCCCATCCTACCGCTACGAGCAAACAACCAAATAAATGTCTCCAATCATCTCAAAAACTTTGTCTAAGGGTGTTTGTTTTCCTACTATCACTCCATCAAAACGGATACGCACACATATTTTATTTAGCATCCTAGGCAGGGTGCGGGCAAGGGGCCAAGTTTTCAAAGAAAACTCCGGGAAGACAAATTCCGTTTATTTTAGAGGCCTTCAAAGACTCTCATCTAGAAGGCTTTTGTTAGAGCTCGTTGGAGGAATATAAGCAACCTTTTGTAAAATTATTTACTTATATTACAAAGAAAATCGTTATTTTTTTTTTTTTTAAATCGAATAACCAAAGAAAAGATGGACGAAAAAACAAATTCAGAGTTAAAAAGGTTCGTGCTTCGTTAACTCAGGCAATAATTCGTTTTTATTTGAAGATTGAAAATTAATATTATATTTAGAAATGAATAATTTAAATTATTAAAGCACCATAGAATTCCGCTTATATTTATTTAATAAAAATCATTATGAATTTTTTCTTGAATTAATTAAATGTATTTATTGAAATTTACAACTGTATTACAAAAATACAAACCGTGAATAGATTATACAGTGGATTGGAATAATAAATGTTATTGAAATAAAATTTAATAGTAGACCTACATTAACAAAGCTATTATTGTTATGCGGTATGGTATAAATAGAGAACATATTGCAATTGTATAATTATTCGGCTCAGATCATTGATAGAAACAAAAAAAAGACCTATGTAAAAAAAAAATAATTAATTTTTTGCTTTGGGGTTGGCCTCAGCCCATGAATCGATATGCTATGCATCTATATTACTATCTATATTATTTCCGGAAAAAAAAATTTCTACCAGGGAAAATATTTCTCCTTTTTTTTTTATTTCTTTAATTATTTATCAAATTCTTTCATAGTTTAAAATGACCCCATATTTTATTATTACAAACAATGAGAGACGGATAATTATTCAAATAAACAAAATAAAAGGTACATGGAGGAAGAAAAGTTGAAATATCGGCATTTGAGCCCTGTCAGACTATTTTAATGAGGAAATGACCTAACTGATATTACAGACCGTTTAATTATACCTTTATATAAGGAGTTTGACCAAAATAGTCAGAGCCTTTTTTTTTTTTTTTTTTTTTTTTTGAGGAAAATTGTAAAAATGTGTAAAATCGATAGAATAAAGTGGCAAGACTGCTTACAGCGGCCCCCTTCTAATCAAATGAGCTGAAATTCAGTAGGTATAGCTGGTTTATGGAAAGAACAATGCCATAGAAGTGGAAATAAATTTCGGTATGTTTACCTGTCCTGATAGTGTCAAATATCGAACCCTTGCGTTTTTTTCTCGGTTTATCAGTTTTTTCGCAAATCTACAACCCCTCTAAACTGAGCTAGAGGGTTGAAAATTTGTACGTGATTTTTTTTTTCAGTTCTTGTTACAATTGTATCCATCCAGTCAGTTTTGAGTACAAACTAGTTTTAAACATTGAAAACCGTAGATACTCTTCCTATTTCTCGGAAGGTCTGAACTGAAGAACTGCACAAAAATAGGGAAGCGACATTGGTTGGGCCAACAACCAATCAGAGCTTGGAATTTGGAATGATCTCGATGTTATATATAAAATGTAAGCACAGAAAATATACGCAGTTATTATGGATTTTTTATTTTCTTAATTGTTCTAAACAAGGCCCCTGTAAAATTTGTACATGGTACGAATTTTCAGTAAAATGAGTTTTAAATAACTGGATGTTTGTCATCGATGTTTTCAAGCATCACTGTTTTTTAAATAGTGTTTTATTAATATCGATATTTCAATATCAAGCATCGATATTTTGCTTTGTTGATTTCGCTTTGACTCAAACCTCCCCCCCCCCCCCCCCCCACAAATCGCCGCAATTACCGGGCCAAACTAGAACTATTGGTCGAGATAGGAATAATTGATCTCAAATGATGAATCATTTAACAGAATTTTAATTGTTAGTATTGTGACACTATTATTTATTCGATTTTTTCATGAATCACAGAAAAATTTGAAAATAAAAACTTCTGAAAAACAGATGCAATCGCACGAAAATCAGGTCTTTAATAATTACCATTAATTGAGTCATTTCGTCCTATTTGGTTCGCTATCGAACCATTACTGTCTAAATTTAGGAGCTATTGGAGCATGACCGTCTAAATTTAGGAGTGGGGAAAAATAAGCGGAGGGGTGGTTTATATTATGAAATTCAAATGGAGGGGGTTTGTGGATAAAATGTTTATCAGTTGTATTAATTTACTATTTTTATATTCTAATTGTATCTATTGCACTGGCGTAGAACGTATTTAAATTACGTTAATAATTTAAATTAAATGTTAGTTTGTTGATTTACCGATCTTTTAAGATTTTTTTGTTATAAATACGGACTCTAAAATCCTTAGTTTATTTATTTATTTATATATTGAGCCAATTAAAAAAAAAAAAAAAGTTTTTTAACAATTCATAACTTTAATAATGAAAATGTCTAGCTAAATCCCGTAAATCCTATAATAATACAAAAAACAGTATTTGCATTTTATGGTGGCTTTATGTACTATAAACCATAGCAGACAATTTCCGCTCTCTTGAGAGAAATCCTCAACAACGGACTCCTCGCTGGAGTTTGGACTGATAACAATAGAGTTTATTTTATTGATAATAAAAACGATTTCTAACTATTCCAGCAGACAAGAGATAATATTGCTATGGTGGAAGGGAATATTGACGAACAGTTTATCTATAATAAGACACGTGGCAATGAATAGCAAACATTCATAGTTTTCATTAAAACAATCGATGTTTTTAGACCGATATATTGGCAACATCGATGTTTGGTTTTCGAAGTTTTTAAACTTCAAGGTTTATTTAGATTCTAGAGTCCGAGATTTAAAGCAACAATATTTTGAGAAATTATAAAATTTGTCTAATAGCCAATTCTATATGAGAGAATAAGAAATAAAAGAAATTCGGAGGTGGGGGGAGAAGGAATGAAAATGTTTACTTTTTTTTTTTTTGTCTTAACGTACCTACACTATGAAAGGATAGTTAATTTCAACATTTACATTTTCCATATCCTTAGAAATTTCATTATACATTGCAGTTTTATTACATCGGCATTATTACATTTATAACATATTTATGAGTAGACACATATTGCATTTTTTTAATAAATTTAATAACAGTACAGTGTATTAAAAAACGAAATAAGTGAAAATAAGAATGATAAATTAAAAATAATTACACAGGCCAACAAAAAAATTTTTTATGTGCTGAATTTAAATCTGGCCTTAGTTTTTTTGTATCACCCATAGTTTCCCGTAGGTTTCAGGCTCATCAAACATCCTAACTTTTTAAACTTCTGTAACATGTTAGCTACAATAGAAACATACTCTGGGTCTTTTTCATTTCCCAAGAACTTTGTAACGACTTGCTTGAATGATACCCATGCTTCTTTCTCATTTAAGGTCATTGTGGATTCAAAGTTAACATCAAACATCATTTTTCTAATGTCAGATCCGACAATGACGCCTTCTTTTAGTTTAGCTTCTGAAAGGCGTGGAAACGTTTGGCAGAGATACTTGAAGCATGGTCCATCTTTAGGCAAAGCCTTTACTAATTGTTTCATGAGGCCTGACTTAAGGCCTAATTGTTTCATGAGGCCTAAGACTGAAATCTGTTCAATTCTTTAAAAATAGCTAAATTTAATAAATTTAACTATAAAATGCAACCACTACAACACGTGTGTATTTTAGAAACCGTAATTTATTACGATTTATAAAAAAAAAAGTTTTCCGAGCTCATCACAAAGTCAACCGTTAAAAAAAAAAAATCGAATCCTAACTCAGGACCGCATAAAAACAAACCACTGTTATCCTGAAAATTGATGCGTGTAATACGCAACGCTGAGCCACTGCGGTAGAAGAATTGCAAATGAAAAAAACTTTCAGGACTCAATTTCATTTAACTTCCAGGATAAATATGCCAATTTATACCTCCTTCTTCGGTTAAAAAAAAAAAAATTAAAAAAAAAAGAGAAAAGGAAAAAGCAATTAGGAATTTCGACACTTTTCGCAACAGCTCAAGTTCCGGGCGTCTCCGAAGTTTTTACTATTTATGGGGTATTTACTTCAAAAGTTATGACAGATTGTCTACAACTTCCTCTAACCTCATCCACTTTTTCGCTGAACAACATTATCGATACATCACTTTTAGCCAAATAACAGGGGCTGGGAGGGAAAAATAAAGCTGGAAAATTGCTATCGTCCAGACCGAAGTCCACGTGCGCCGTTGGAAAAAAAAAAAAAAAAAAACCCAAACCATGCTTTCACGAATAGCATTCTCCTGTCAATACACTCAAAGGTCATATACAGTTTGACGGGAAATTTTTTGAAAAAAACATTTCCAGTCGGCTGGACAAATCAGAAACTGGGTAGAGAAAAATGAAACATTCAGAATCCAAGATGTTGTATTTGCATTATATCATTTTCCTGACTTAATGAATTAAATAACAATTGAATTCTAAGAATGCATTTTTATTTATAATAGGGTTTAATAAAAACCGATACCATATAACATCATATTACTCCTTTCTGTTTCTTGGCATCTGCCTTTATCTAGTATCATACGGGCATACTAACCTCTAGGATAACTACTAGACTCCTGGTTTAACTCCAAAGCTACAGTTTCTTGTTAGAACAAGGGTGCCCCCCCCCCCTCCCATGACAACAACGCGCCTTCTTCAGTCGAGGACGCAACCATAATTATTGATATTTATATCATAATTGGCAAAAGGAAAAAATTGTTGTAGACGTAAATTATGGTTCACCTCAGTTTTTTGTGTCGCTGAACACGTATCTCAGCTTTGCTGAAAGATATTTTGCGAGGGACTTCAATTTTTTTTTGGTCAATATATCGGAAACTATTAGTTATTCCAAGAAGACAATTTCATAAGAAATTAAAGTAGACGAAATTTCTACATTTTCTGACCGTAAAAAATGTCTTTACGATCAAACCGGTAAGCCGCTAGAGCGCGCTGAAAAATGCGATTTATGGCTCTTTACGTCGATTTCCATAAATGTGCATTGTTATGAAAAATATAAAGACAGATGATGAAAGTAAACTTAAGGGTGCGAACTGCAAAACTCTTTACTTCTATTCTTTATTAAAATCGAGATATCAATGGTTATTATTACTCACAGAGTGAAGAGTCTAAATATGTCTAAACTCATCCCATAAATCATTTTCTTACGTTTAAGAATCAATAATGACAAAACTCTCCGTTTCCAGCAACCGGAGGACTGCAAAACTTAAACTTTCATAATATGAAAAAAATGGAAGTAAGGAGTTTTACCGTCCACACCCTCATTTATATTTATAGATTTTTGATTGTAAAAAGTTAAAATGTCAGTCAAAGTAGTCGGTTGAAATTCCCTGGCCCGTTATCCATCATACTCGGGTGATTTGTCAACAGTCTTCAATTGTAAGTATATAGAACAGGAGGAATAAATAAGGATGAAATTAGTGAGTTATTTATCAATGCTGATAGTCAGAAATTAGATTTGGAAAAGGTAATGTTATACATAGATAAACAGCACAAGGAAGAACCTTATAGTACGCATGCAACTGATAATAACATTTTTAATTAAAATAAGGTTCAACTTAACATGCACGCAACTGAAAGAATGTTAAACAAATCGAAATGTTAAAAAAAAAAAAAAAAAATTCAAGATCGTTTATCTGGCAATGTATTTTTTAAAAATTTATTTTCATCTCTCCCTTGCCTTAATGGCTATATGGAATTTGGCAGCAACCCGTATATCATTGATGTCCATTTTCCGATCATTTATACATGATTGCTTATCTATCATAAAGAGCGGCTTCCATCTTCCGATGGTCTTCCCGTTACTTGACCTCTTCTATTTCTATTACCTGGATTAGAGTGAGGTAGTCCCACCATCGCCTTCCAGCCATATATGAATTCCTTGAACCTCGAGAAATGTTCTTCATTCACCAACCGAGGAAATTCTTTCTCAGTAAGGACGTAGATTCCCGCAGTTCTCATTGCCTTTGCCTTTAGTGCTTGAAATGTGATGCAGGTCGTGATCACATGCTCAGCTGTCTCCGGAACACCGCATGTGGGACATACGGGAACAATATATATTTGACAAGGTAACTGTCTGAAATTATGTAGAGTGAAAAGGCTTTCCCATCCTTCGTTGTAACTTCCCGGCCTATGTTCCACCCACAAGAGTCTTCCTTGCTTTTGATCTGGGATATCAGGCTAAAGTCCAGAGCACTAGAAACCCAATTCCGCCTGAAGGTCCACGTTGACGATATAGTATTCGTCTCTGTCCACCAACACATTTCTGCAAGAACCAAGGCCTTCCTATCTGCAGCCACAGTTTCTTGAGCAGATTTTGGTGCACCTGCACGTCACCAGTTTCAGCAAAGCGGGGAAATCAGAGCTGATTAGTTCAAGCTCGTTTCTGGTTCCCTTCCAACCACACACTTCCGTTCGTTTCTCCACCATTATCCATTGCTGAGACTGGTGGAACACTCTAAAACTGCGCTGTGTGGCTACAACTGTTGAGGGCGTTAGTTCTAGTACTTTGGACGAAGCTCTGAACGCTGACCTCTTGTACGATACGAATCAGAGTTGGTTCAAAGAAGGTGCAGTCCTCTCACTTTAACCATATACAAGGACGAACTCAGGAATATTTATTCAGAGGGAGGGATGGTCCTAGAGAAATATAGTTGATGTATCTGAAATATAGGTAATTTACGTGATTTTGCCTTTATTCAAGACAATGTTTGAGCATCGGACGCAAATTTGAGCTATTGCCGCTTTTTAGAGCAGAATTCCGCTAATTATAATATCACTTAATTCAATAAAAAAAGATTTTAAGCCAGACGATAATACGTGCTTTGTAGATTTCTGGAGCAGAATTCGATTCTTTATAATTTCGACCGTTTTAAGAAAACTTAAAAAAAAAAATCGGACGAAAATGTTAGCTTTTTGGAGCATAATTCGGCTGGTTATAATGACGTTTTCCCCAAGAAAATTGACGAAAAACGGACTGAGATTTACGTGTTTTAAAGAGCAGAATATTTAGCGCCCGGTTCAAGAAAATTGTTATCCATTGCTAAGAATCGGATGAAAATTTGAGTGTTTTGAGGATTTATGGGGCAGAATTCAGCTCGTTATATTTTTCATAATCAGGGGCGAATAGTCAATGTTTTAAACTTTAAAGGAGCAGAGTTTAGCTCGTTATAAAATATCTCTTTCCAAGAAAAGTTTTGAAAATCTGAAGCGAATACAGCTGTTTTGGTGCTGCCTTGAGCAGAATCCAGCTCGTTTCAATTTCAGGATGTCAAGTTACGTTTTTCATTATCATGATTTCAGCAAATGTTCGACAATGATGCAGAAGTTCATGTGAAAGCTGTTTGATTCCCTGAGGATATCGGTTCTCCCGGGATAAGGATTTTACTTAACGCATAGTACTTCTGTTAGTTAAATTTGTTGATTTCTTAATAATGTCATTCGTCTGTTTTAGTTGAATCTAAAGCTTCCATTATAACTCGAAGTTAGTAGAGGCTTTCAAAAGGCATCATAAGATCCTAAAACTCTATTAATATCGATAAATTAAAAACCATTAGATTGGACAATTTTAAAAATTAAGTTCAAGTTTTAAAGTAAAAATAGTCTCCCCACCTTAAACCGAGTTTTTGTCACTTTTTGGGAATTCGGCCTCATTTTTAGCGGGCTATAGCTGCTAAAAGATTTATAGTAGAGAAATATTTTATGGACATAAAGCGTAAAACATTTTATCTACTTTAATATGGTAGAGAATGGTCTTTTTTGAATAAAACGATTGTTTTCAAAAAAATAAATGGAAAACCAAGGTTCTGGACAAAATATCCGTCAGAAAACCTCAGATTCCTCCAAAAGAGACCCAAAAAACTAGGATGTACCAGCATTTTCGTCTACAACAAACACTACTTTCCCCTTTTCTGTCCTATTTTATCTGGACCACCACTTATATAATTTTAGTTTAAGTACACTTTTGTTTCTATGTCTTCTTCCAAAAACCGCCCCCTCCCCCTGGGAAACTCAAAATAGGCCACTTTTCGCCTCCCCCCCCCCAACAATTTTTACGACGCAGCTTGCGTCGTAACCTCCCAGCCCTGGTCTAGAATAAGAAGTGATATGCGAAAGACAGGATATTGGAGGCTGCACAGTAATAAAGAGAGCACTATTGATAAAAAAAGCGCTATATGTTGCTCTAAGTACTTGATGGCTCTATGAAGGTATGTTGCCATGGTAGAAAACAAGAAACGATGCAAAGAAAGATTTTATAAAGGTCTTGCCATATGTTTTTTACTATCCTTTGTCATAAGATAAACATTTCAATAATTTATAAAAAGACGTATATTATTAATTATAATATTAATTATAATATTAATAATTCAATTATTATATAGATGTGCTATATACTGAATTTATAGGTAGTAAATGATTTATATCTGGTTTTAAAACTTATATGATTTACGATAAGGCATTTATTTATTCTAGAACGAGATCTTCATTTATGGACCCTAGTTGAGAAAAATATATAATTTCCGGTCATTTACCTATTTTAATAAATTATTAAAATTCAATACTAAAAAAATAATAGGAATAACATGCAAGATAATTAAAATATATTTACAAAGGCTAAAAGAATTAAAAAAAAAAAAAAAGATAACCCATAAATATAACCAAGCTGAGTTATTGAAAACAAATAAATTCTACAACACGAATCATAAACCATAACCCCCAATTTTCAATAAAATAGCTTATAAAATTAAAAATAAAAGATGTAAGAGGTGAATAAAGTATAAACAATTAAATAATAATTGAAAAAAATAAATAATAATAAGCTTGAATTCATTCAGGCTGATATCCCCTCCCAAAGATTAAAAAAAAAAGTGGAATCAATGATCTTCCAAAAGAAAGGTAGAAATTAAATTTACAAAACAAAGAAATTGATCGTCAATTGCCGCCTTAACAGGCTCGGTATTCGATGAACAGACAGTAATAGTTTTTGCGGAACTATTACTGATAAAATATCTAAACTTTTTTGAACCAATGAAGTAGCCTTATTTATATTACATAACCTGTACCACTTTCAACTCACTTGCAAGGTGTATAATTACTTGGTAAGGGCATAGTTTCTTGCAGCAAGTAGGTTGTTGTGCGTGGTGCTGACCACATCATTGGCCAAAACTTCTTGTATAGCCATTGGTCAAAAAAAAAAAAAATATTTCCTAGCCAGCAACTGAACCCAAAACTCGCTTGTAGTATAACAGGTTTGTATATATCAGTTTCTAAAGATAACCACAAGGGGGAATTCATTTTAAAAACATTAATTTTCAAACTTAAATTATCTTTTTTTTTTTAATAGCGGTAAATAATAAAAAAATTATAAACAGTATTTTAATTTGCATTTCGTAGTAGTTTATATCAAGTTAATATTTTCTCATAAAAAAAATGTGTATTTTTGATTTTGTCACAGCAACGCTTTGTACTTTTTATTTTTTAATTTTATAAAACCATTAAAAAAGTTAAAACTGAACTCATATGTAAATTGAAACGACTGTTTTGACAAGCTAATTAAAAGTAAATTCATTGCTACATTCAGGGGAGGAACATTGTCGAAAAAAAATTAAGCAAAATAAATACAAAAACATTATTATTATTTTATTTTATTTTTATGGAATGGTCTGTATAATTCATATTTTAATCTGAAATATGATATTCTAATGATAAATTCAAAATTAAAACTGTCTTAATAATTAATGAAATTACATAATGTTATTAGTATATGAGCATAAATTATTAAGGTTATTTTATGATTTAAAATCTTGATTTAGCAAGTTTCAGTTCAACAAGATTCCTTTTATCCACACCATTTTTTGATAAATAAGAATGGTAGTATTAATAATATAAATATAATATATTAGTAATATAAATAGTAAATGGTAATAACAATTTTTATTTTATTTATATACAAATATTTAGGGCTTTTCAACCACTTGGGTTGGTCATCTTTGCCCCTAACTAAAATTTTAAGTATTACAAATTATAAAAAATTAAGTAAAATTAAAATTAATCACAAAAATTAGATAATTCTAATAAAAATAAATTAAGCGATAAATAAATATTCTATTTTCAAACCTGCCCAAAAACATAAGGTTGCTCCATACACAGAATGCTAGGCTTTTAGTCCGTGCAGAATAGTTTGTTTATTGAAAATAATAGAAACATATTGTATGCGATTTAGATAAAATCATAAATTTTTTTTTCACGTTTAAGATGTGAAATTTTTTTAAGAAAAAAAAATAGTACGCAATAGCGTTTTTAAAAAACGAAAAATGAGTTTTAAACAATTTAAGTCGGTCAACAACTTTTCGTAAAAAAAAAAATTTAAAACCGTGAAATATGGCCATTTTATAACAGGGCTTGTATTTATTGCAGGGGCTTGTTTTGGGGCTTAAATTGTATCTTTTGTTAGTGCCTATCTATAATAAAAATTTTATTCAAACAAAATAATAACTTTCTAGGAAACGGTAAATGTAAAAAAAAATGTTCTCGAAAATAAATTTGAACAATTTGTTTCTACTATTTTTCTCCAAATCAACTCGCTGAGAAAGTCACGTGGCAATTAATTTAAAAAAATAAACTATCGCGACTGGACTATTATCAGTCTTCTGTAAGATATACTAAAAATAAACTTTTTTTTCATTTTAATTTTAAATATTTATCACAAAACATTATTATATCACTAAATTATATTAGTGATATAATAAATTATATTATTCTATAAAAATAAACTAATTAATATTAGGCTGATGTAATAAGAGAAGAAAATAAAATATAAGTATCACAAACAATTCAAAAAATATCAATTCTAATTGCTTGTGTCAATTCTAATAAAGAAATAATAGAAAAAAGTATATGAAAAATAATAATTAATTAGACATTATTAAATTTTACAGAATATTTTACTTTATTTCAGGAATTAGATTATTAATACAGTTTCAAATCCTTTTGAAGTAACTTTACAAAAATATTAGTTGAGAAATGTCGTTTCCAATGATGAAAAATAAAATAAGCTGTTGTTTAATATTCTATACAAAATTCTATCCAGTCAAAAACCTTGGTTTAAAAAAAAAAAAAAAAAAAAAAACTGCGGTAGCCATATTTTCCACACAAACTCGACATAAACCTCGGTAAAATACGATGGAAGCAGTGATCCTCCCTGTACATACCCCAACCTATATCCACAACCACACCCACAGGATTCGGTAGTCAGACACACCAGTAAAGTATAACCAAAATACGTATCGAAAATCCTATAATAAAATTACATCTTCATAAGTACAGTCGTTTATGTAAAATATAATTAGAAAGGGAAAAACATGTCTTAGCGCATAATCAAAGATTTCTTAGTAAAAAATATAATTAAAAACCAAAACCATGTGATCCAGGAAAATAATCATCAAACCACTAATACTTTTATACCTTTATTATTGTCCACGACAAACTGATAACAAATTATAGTCTTGATTGTAGTTATATAATTTGAGATGTATTTAAAAAAAAAATTAATGCATAGTTTTTTTTGTTTTTTTTTTTAATTTTAAATATATGAGTATACCAAGTAGAGCGTGTAATATATCTGATTTTATATTTTAAAGCATATACATAATTCGTATTCGATAAAAAAAAAATATTAACGAAATAAGTGAAATTATTAAAAATGCAGCAAGTGTGCGTATATTTGTATAAAGCGAGCTCAAATTGACTAAAGCAGTCCTTGTGAAAAAAGAGAATGGGATTTTTCCTAGAAGCTCTCCATTCATTTCCTTTTGTTTCTCATACGTATTTAAAATATGAAGTCAGTACATTATTACCTCTCGTATTGTTAGCTCTAATAATTCTTTTTTTCTCTTTTTCCTGTAATTCAACAATGTGTGTTTTTTTTGGTGGTTTTGTGTAAAGTGAAAAGTGTCCGTTTAAAAGTTATCGAGTAGTAAGTAACCTATGTAAAACAAACACTTTATTTTCGCACTACTTTGATAAATGATATTTACATCAAATTATTTTATTTACTGATCATATCATCTCTTATTCCGAATTTCGTGTTACCTGGAAAAGGATAAATGAAACAAAAGTTGACTCTTTAAGGAGAGACTATTTTTCTTTTATAAATTTTTCCCTTAGTTTTTATAGAAAATAAAGTTTGATTATTTCAAATACTCAACTAGGTATTTCAAGAAAAAATAACCTTGTAAAGGGTAGTGGAAAAAGAAATTCTCCACTTTATTAAAATTTATTAATGATCAGATTAATGCAGAATCAACGTTTCGGAATTCTTCCCTATCATCAGGACCATTCAACAAAGTAATATATATATATATATATATATATATATATATATATATATATATATATATATATATATATATATAAATACTTAGTCAAATAACATGTTCTTTTATAAAAATCACCTGCAATATCTACACTATTTCAATGTTACAAAAAAAAATTATATACAGATTATGTATATAAAAACACCATGATTGTAGCGTTTGGATATACACCATAAATTAAGGTAAATTAAAATTAATTAATTAAAAATGCATTAACATTTGTTAAAATGTAACAAACAATTTTTTTGTTATCATATAATGGAAAATTTAGTTTTGTAATTGACCATGACATATTACTTTGTAGAATGGTCCTGATGATAGGGGAGAATTCTGAAACGTTGATTGTGCATTAATCTGATCATTAATAAATTTTAATACAAGGAAGACTTTTTTTCACTACCCTTTAAAAGATTAATATCATAGTCTTATATTAAATATTATTGATATTAAAGAAAAAATAAATAAATAAATCTTTTCCTAATGTTGACAAAATACAGGATGCGGTAGCCATGACAGTGAGAGAAAATGAAAATAATAAAACTTTTTCATAAAATAAACAACGATATTTCATTTCAGTAAAACTTGAAATAAAATATTTCAATATCTATAATAGTAGGAACAATGTAATATTTAACAAATTTTCAGATATTAAAACACACTTAAGGATAACCTTTCCAAAATACAAAGCATTATGCAGAAAAATTATATTTAAGTAAAAACAAGAACTCTGAACAAAAAAAAAAAAGGCAGGCCTACCAATTTTTCCATGTACAGGCAATGGTTCTGGAAATTGATATATTTTATCCAACGTTACAAATACTAGAGAATCGTCAAGTTTACCAGCCATTTTCTCCAAGTTTCCATTAGTGTCAAGAAAAGTGTTTATTGTGTTCTTTATGGTGGCACCATCATATTATTATATCAGTTTATTATAACGTGTTACATACCTTTTTCAGTCCTTAATTTAAGTGTCATTTGATTTTTTAGAGTTAGCAATAAACAAATTTATGCCTGCATCACTAAATAATAATCTAAAGAAATATTTTTACTCTCTTATCGAATTGACTAGGCAAGATAGCACGCGAACTAACTTAGTTGATCAGGTTAGCTAACATTCTTCAACGACCGACCAATTAACGGGAAATTTAATGAATTATCTTCAATCTAATTGTTATTTTTCAAATTTAAATTTCAATTTAAGGACACGCGTCAACATTTGGGTGATTTAGCCAACTATTGCTATATTATTCCGAATAAACTGGGTTCTACTCTAACACTAAATAAACTATGAAAAGTGGTACTTGTTTAAAATAAATATTCAAAAAGATGTATAGGTTCCGAAGGTTTCCTAGGCATTTTTTAAAATCTATTTTACTTTTCGGAATTGCTATAACTTTTTATACAAATAATTTAAATTATTTATAAAGTCGAATTATTTTCATGTAAATATACATTAATTTACTTTTTTTTTTTAAATTATAAGGTTTTGCTTTGAATTTTGTATTTTAGCTCAATAAAAAAACAATACAGAAAAGGCTTGAAACGGTCAAGGCGATAAAAGATCTAAACCAGGAGTCCCCGGGCGTGGTGTAAGGTTGGTCTTATAATTCAAATTGGAAACTACTATTTAAGATACTATTTTAGCGGCCTTGTCCCGTTAATTAGAATGAAGAAGCATAAAGTGATTACTGTTTTTTTTTTAAATAATAAAATTTATCATGGTTAAGCATAAAAATTCAATTGGACAATTTATGAGTTATTTACAAATAAAAAATTAATCTATATGGGTCATTCTTCAAAAATAGAGAGATCTTATATAATAATATTCTTCAGATAGCACTATATATATATATATATATATATATATATATATATATATATATATATATATATATATATATATATATTTTTTTTTTTTTTTTTTTTTTTTTTTTTATTGATTCTAATTGCATCTCAGATATTGTTGTCAAAATATCCCATCGTAATTGTTTCTAGAACGGAAGATAAATCAAAATATTCCAATTTTCATAAGTGAGGGAGGTGAGGATGCGTGTGAAGAAGTGAGCATACTAAAGGGGGGAGTGAGGATGAAGGAATATTACAAGAAAAAATAACAATAAAATAAAAAAAATTGTAGTTTTATTGAAATATTAATTGTTTACAGATTAGGCCTTAACTTTAGAGCCTCGATATTTATACTCCACCGAATGCCACGGAACCTGAAGAACTATAATAGACCATGCTTAATCAAAAGCTATGAAAAAATTTCTGCCAGATGCATCAAAAAAGTCCGGTTTCTTGATGGGACTAAGATTTCCCTTTTTTGGAAGAATGATCCATATGTGGCCATTTCAAACAATTATTTTTTTTGGAATAACAGAAACCTGTCCTTAAGAGACTATTACTAATTTTGGGGCAGATAAATTGGCATCGATTAAATATTAATTAAAAAAATAAATAATAAAATAAAGTATTTTATAAACCGACAAGGTACTAATTTACATAGATTATTTATGAATTCTTCTTAATAACTATACAATTTTTATTTTACTCACCTGGAAATAAAATATACTTATTATACTAAAAATGAGCAGAGCAATAAATTTAAAAAAAATATATTTCCCGTATACTTTTCGTCTCATAAGTTGAGTACATCGTCTTGATACCACGATTTTTTAAACAATCATTTATTAACGTGAATTATTTCCCCAAGTGTTAGGAAGTAGAACATTAAATATAAATTTGGTTTATCAGTGAGATACATCTATTTTTTTGTGATAAAACGTAATTATGGAAATATTGTTGACCGCTGATGAATTCTAAAATTTGATAGTTCGAAAAGCGGTTAGAAATAAAAAAAAAACGCAGTAAATAATTATTTACTGTTTTGCGCCGACGTTTCGGACAATGCCGAAGGCCTCCTTCACGGCTCAGTAACCAAAATACGAGAATAATTAATACTGGAGTTAAGATATGAAAAGAACATAGACCGAAACTTCGGAATTCATTAAAAACATTTATAATATTTTATGTTTAATTTTTACCACCATCTTAGATAAAATTAGGATTAAATTATAATGTTTTTTTTATTAATTATATGTAATTGAATTATATTAAATATTTCATAATTTTATAATATATATATATATATATATATATATATATATATATATATATATTGTTGCTTTCTATGAAAAAATAAATACAATCACTAAAACAAACTCATCAAAAGAATTGTTCAGATATCGAGACTAATTAACAATTAGCGGCCAATGCCGTTCTATAACACCATTGTTTCATAGCCTACTATTGAGACGAAATCCGATTGAGTTCTGGTTTTGTTACAGAAACGGAGGGGAACTAGATTGAAACTAAACTCAAGATAAAATTGAATTTAATACAGAGCCGAAGCCTTGAGGCAACTAACCCCAGGATGCATAGTTAATTAACGGAACCCCGTCTCCCATTTTGGCAGTTTACTCGCACTCAGTTAGCTTAGTTTCCTATTCACAACTGACTCAAGCCAACTGAGTTGCTAAAGGTTCATCTTAAGCTCAATGTGTGAGTCAAAATCCAAATTTAGATTTGGCATCATCCCACCTACGTCCCTGGATGACACACTGTGTGCCCGAGATGGAAAAAAAGCCTGAATTTTAATCAAGGTAATTTTTTTCTTTTTTGAATAAACCAGTTTTAGAATGCTTATAGTTGATGAAAATTAATTAATCAAGAAAAATAAATTTCTTTAGTAATCCTGACATAGTATTTTTTTTTTATGGAAAGTCAGCATGCTTCTTTTCTACCATTTATTTATCATTAGCATTTAACGTTTCGAGGTTGCAACACCATCTTTTGATTTTTTCTACTTTTATAGCAATGCTGCTATCATCATTTTTACATTGCTGAACAGGGTGCCCCAGCGAACATGGATCGCCCCTGTAGATTCCAGAGTATTTGGAATAACTGGATGAAACTCGGTGGGTCTTTCTTATGAATTATGAAGAAATTTATGGCATAATTTCCCCCGTAACCTTCTCCAGTTTTCCTAAAGTGCACCTAAGTCTGGAATTTCAAAAGGAATGGGATATTTTTTTTTTTTTTAGGTGCTGATAGGAAATTAAATTTTAAGACAAATTCACATAAGGCACTTTTATCCCCGAAGCACACCGAGGACCATAATCGAAAAAACGCGGTTTTTATACAAAGTTCCAAATATATCAGAAGAAATAATTTTTTTAGAAAATGAAGTAAGCATTGTAGAGAATTAAAACCATTTTGAAATGAATCTATTTCATTCCATAACGCTAAGTATTATAATGGCAATAATAAATAAGAATAAAGAAGAACGTGTCAAAGGTAAAAAAAAAAACAGTGTTTTGGACAAGCTACCGGTTATTTGTAGATAATATTTATGTCACAATATTCACTCTTAAGCTATTTCCAACTGTTCGACATTGGTTAGGCGCATTGGCATATGCCTGTGTTGGGCAAATTTTATTCAGAAAAAAACAAAAAGATTTATTCTTTATTATATTATTCAGCAAATAAATGTAATCGTCGTTCTCCAATCAGTAATCAAATAAAAATAATAACTTGACATCCCATGTCTCACGTTCCCTTCCCCGTTTGTCGTGTCGAATCGAAAGCCGAACTGTGTGGACATAGCTTTAGGCCTGTATCGCGAACCCCAGTTCCGGTACAATATTTATCATAGCTATACTATACTTGTTTTTTATTAATAATGGATTCGAATGACTGGACTTTTGCAGAAGAAGGCATAAACCAGTAAAGGAACGAAACATTAAGTAGCGCTTAAGCAATATTAGTTTTTTAATTATTTCTTATCTGTTTGTCTCGTGTATAAGTTGCAGCACTGAAGATGCCACCCCCTTCCCCACGTTGTTGGGCTGTCAGGATAAATAAAAATAAAAAAAAGATTTGAATATCGGTTTGCAAAGCGGGGGGAAGAGAGAGTGGGAAATGGCAATCATCCCATGTCTTACGTCTTTCCCTCGGGTCGCGCGGTAGGGAAATTTTCAAGGAATCTTTTTATTCCCTATTCTCCGCACGGCTTATCTGCATTATTCTTTTGTATTCGGGCCTTCCCTTCATTTATAGATTACACATTCAAATTCATGTCCATCTCCGATTATTGCGAAGTCTCCCTTCGTTTACTTATTGTATTTTTAGAATTGCCAGGCCTTTCTCGTTTCTACACCCCGGATATTCGGTGCTGAACTGATTTTCCAAATATTTAATATACCAATTTCTGAGGGCTAAATGAAATAACAGTGAAAAACACCTGAAAGTACAGAAGCTATAACAATTTTACTAATTGAAATAAATTTAAAAAAAATTAATTAGTACTGAACAGTATGTTCCAGAGGCCGATATGCAATATGTCTTCTTATCAGCGTCTTGTTTTGATTGAAAAAAAATGAAATCTAAATAAATATATGTATATCGAGAAGTATAGGAGCCTAAAAAAATCACGTAGTCCCACTTCGTGAGTAAAACTGAGGTACAAGAGTAAGTTACTATTGGTAATGAAAAACTGTAATATGTTAAGAATATATATTTTCCTCCAAAAATTTCAACTTCTGAAAAAAAAACAGTTACAATCATATAGTCTGATTATGCTACAGAGCATAAAAAATTCTGGTGCGCACATCACGCAACTTTCGCTTACCTCCCTATTTGCAAAACATTTAGTTTCTATGAAAAAATTTATTTTCTAATAAATAATATAACAATTATTATTATCTACAACAATCACTTAAGCATATGCGTTTTCATCACTCTCCATTACCTTTTACTATATTACTACTCTTATTTCCGGAAATTTGTTTAAAACCAGGAAAAATATTTCTGCTTTTTTCTTCTTTAATTAATTATCAAATACTTTCATAGCTTATATTTATCCATTTTTTTTTATCACTACTGATAATGAGAGAAGGTTAATTATTTCAAATAAACAAAATTAAAGGCGCTTTAGAGGAAGACATTTTGAAAATTCGACATTTAAGCCCTGTCAGTCTATTACAATGAGGATTAGGCCTTGCTGATATTAAAGGCAATTTAATTGTACACTGATACAACGAGTTTGATCAGAATCGTTAGAGCCATTATCGAGGAAATTGTAAAAATGTGTAAAATCGATGATATAAAATGGCATTTCTGGTAAGTCGATTTTGGTGAAAAGCTCTAACATCACAGGCTTAAATCTACCTTAAATACCCAATTTCAGTTTCATACGTTTCTTTTTTTTTTTTTAGGTAGGCTTGCCACACACATACACACACACACACACACACACACACACACACACACACACACACACACACACCATTTTGCAAGACTTGGTTATTTGGACGCAGGGAACTTTAATCACATATTTACGTCGAAACTCAGATTCGAAGTTTTCCACTATCGCGAAACTTTCTCTTATTACAATATACCATATATAGGTATGTTGAAGTAACAAACAAACAAGATAAACAAAAGTTATCTTCGCCGGTTTTTTAGTGTTAACAATGGAAATTAGTGAGAAAAAAAAAGGGGGAAGACATTTTTATGGGGGGAGGGTCTGGAGGGAAAATTAATAGTTTGGAAACTGCTGATGTTCCCGGAAGTGTAGGCAAGCGGCGGTTTTTTTACTCAACATGGTAAAAACTTTATTAAAAAAAAAAAAAATATATATATATATATATATATATATATATATATATATATATATATATAGCTATTAATAAATATGTCATAAAAAATCGCGTTCAAAGAGTGTTAAGCCTGAATGCATATTTAAAGAATGTATCGGGTTCAACATATTGGTATATATTATTGTACAGCACTATACGAAAACTATGAATTATAGCCCTATTTTTTTTTCCCTCACCAAAACAGCACTAGGTTTTTAAATGCAACCAGTAGCAAACAATCGCCATTGTGTCTATATGACAGTAGTCAAAAAGGCGTACAGGTTATTTTATGAGATTTTATTTTTCCGAAAGTTTATTGTCGACGAACCTCTGTTCCGTTCCCATGCCTGTATCGGGCTTTAGGTACAAAAATTTCTTTTATTAATATCAAGATACAACTTTTAGGAGAGCTTCATGATACAAGTTTTACAAGAATAGACTGTAAGTCAAACATGTACCCCTGTAGGAAGTCCACAATTTTATTCACGAAACCGAAAATAAACAAATATAATATGACTAATTTAAATTAACCTGTTTTTACTTTAACTTAACTATATACGAAAAATGTAGTAAGGGAAGATATTGCGATCGTAAAGAATTTCGAATCCGAGTTTTCGAAGGAAATACGTGTTATAGGGTCCCCTCAGTCCAAATAACAAAGTCTCGCAAAATGGTCTGTTTGTATTTGGTAAGTCAAGCTCCAAAGCAAAATATTGTACGAAACTGAAATTGCGTATTTAAGGTAGGCTTATTTCTGTGACGTTACAGCAACTTTTTCGCCAAAATCGAATTACCACTTTATATCATTGATTTTACACATTTTTACGATTTGCTCAAAAACGGCCAAACGATTTTGATCAAACTCGTTATACCAATGTGTAATTAAATTGCCAATAATACCAGCTAGGTTGTATCCTCTATAATATATCCTATGTATATATTGAAATAGTCTGATAGGTCTTAAATGCCGAATTTTCAAAATTTCTTCATCTAAAGTACCTTTAATGTTGTTTATATGAAATAATCAACCATCTCTCTTTGTTAGTAGTGATAAAAATGGATGAATTTAAACCAGGATAAAAAAAAAAAAAAAAAAAAAAAAAAAACATTTTCCCAGTTTGAAAACAAATTTCCGGAAATAAGAGCAGTAATATAGATCTATTATATACCGTTGAAAAGGTAAAGATTTTAGATATTGTCTAACATATAAAGGTAATTGAGAGTGACGAAAACGCATAAAGTTAAGTGATTGTTGTAGATAATAATTTATATTGTTATATTATTCATTAGAAATTAAATGTTTACATGGAAGCGAAATGGAATTTTCACGGAAATTAAATGTAAAAATTTTAAATTTATTTCAACTAGGGAGGGGTAAGTGAAAGTTGTGTGATGCGTGCATCAGATTTTTTATTACATTTTGTAAATCTATTAAAAATAATTGTACAATTAATGTACAACAATAACCCCACGAAAATCCTTTGATCGGGGAGGAATACCATCTATGATACTAATTATTTCATAATTAATATAACTCTGATTTTTAGAATTATTAAAGAAAATAAAAGCTTTAAAAGAGCTAAACCATGTTTCCGAAAAATTAACTGATTAATATTTTAATTAACCAAATTTCTGAAAAAGAGAAGCAAAACGCCTGTCTTGAGATGACACCGAAGTGAATTAATTAGTCCCTGTTACCGGGGCCCGGCCCGTATTTCGGTAACAGCCTAAATTCCACATTCTGCATTCTTGTAGAAATTGATCTTCTGAAGGAGTCTTTACATTACAATCTGTATTTTAAAAGTCCTTGCGGGATAAAAGTTGTAAGCCCATAGGGTGACACGAAAACTAATTAAAAGGCTCGGAGGACCAAAAAATGAGAGAATTGAAACATTTAACAGTTTGTGCTGTAAAGATAAAATACAAAAGATATTTTCTACAGATGGTTTTTTATTACTACTGCTGTATTATTCTCCTGTAAGAGGAGGTAAGGATGCAGGAATAAAGGAAATTGGATAGAATAAGAGTTGAAAAGGAAGCGCAGATGTAATTTTCTTGTTGAAGAACAGTAGTGTACAAAATGAGATGGAAACTGATGGCCGTGTTGTAGTAGCATAAAACAGATTAATAAGAAGGGGAAAAAAATCAGTGTTTTTTTTCTTGTTTGTTTTTAAAAATAAGTAAAATATATTTTGTTTGAAATAATTTGTAAAAATAATAAATGCATTGTACAAGGGTATATCCCGAATCAATTATAAAAATTACCGTAATAGATATGAAATAAATAAAAAACATTTATAAAAAAAAAAAAAAAAAAAGAAAGAGAGAAAAAATATATGTATTTGACTAATGATGGTACTTAAACAAAAGCATTGAGGAAGAGAAGCGTGACAGGAGACAAAGCTTACTCACTTCATGGAAACGTCGAGGGTGCGGGGAAATACCACACGCAGTCTTCCCTCAGAAAAGGAAACTATTCCTCACTTAAGTATACAACGCCGTACTCCACACCACATATTTTCCCAACCCTGAAAATTATTCATAAACAAAATGAAACCCTAACCCTAATAAGCACCTGATCATCCATCGTCTTATTCCCTCTTTCCCTATCTGCATCTGCAAAATCCTGGAAAAACGCATTTCAAAACGACAATACCCTATTATAGGTTCAAAGAACATGATTTCAGGCCCCCAAAATGGGATACTAACACCTCACCGACTTGTCATTAATGTCTTCGTGCGGTGGTAATTGCCTCTTCATGTTTTTCACCTGTTACTGCTTTACAAAGTATTCCTCTTAAATACTTCCTCATTATCCGTTCATACCTCAATGACTGAATATCAGTTAAAATATAAGAGAAAAGTAAACCATAACTTTGCCAATTCGTTCTATTTTTGCTCAGTCTACATTTGTCCAGTATCCGGAGAATAATTTTCAAGATAATTTTGAAAAATATGGAAACAATATATTATGTGCAGGACTTTCTCAGAAATCCGGGAAAATAGTCTTGTCGAGAACAGATGACGGATTTTTTATTTTTTTATTTAATGATTATTATAAAAAAATTTATATAAAAAATGATTTGATTTTATTCAATTTTTCGCGTATATCACAACTTGTAGGGGTTAGACAGAACTCAATAAAACGTCGAATTGTTCGCCACGGAATATGCAAAAACATTAAATATATTTAAAGTGTAATTTAATTGTTTATAACAAGTAAATTGCAAAAAAAAAAGAAATGATGTCCTTGTCTCCTAGTTTTAAGTACTGTAGAAAAAAATACATTAAATCAATCATGATGAACCATAAAAAATGATATTTCTATCGATGCCCAACAAAATGAGACTTGTTTCATTGCAAAATAATAATCGCTTTTCTTAAAACTAAGTTATAAAAAAAAATTTCGAACCTGCATTTCAAAAGTTTAAATGCCTTTAGGGCAGTTTTACTTCGGTCAAAAATTATAAATACATATGAATATATATATATATATATATATATATATATATATATATATATATATATATATATATATATATATATATATATATATATACATAAAATATTATATATATTGATCCTGAATTGAAAAATCAGATTTTGCCAGCAACATCGCTCTGGCTTCGGTAAGGAGTATTGGTGTAAAGCAGGACAATTACCGATTCACATCCCCTAACAACAATATTCCTGATTTTTTACCAGCGAAACTGTTTATACGATAGGTATAAAACTTAAGATTTTTTTTTTCGAATACAATCATATATATGCAGTTAAATTTTCAAGCAAAAATATTTGCAATATTTGCACAATCATATATATTTAGTTAAATTTTCAAGCAAAAACATTTGCAAACTTACCTGTAATTGGTAGAGGGAACTTATTTTTTTTTTTAAATTGTGTTTTACTATAATCATACTAATTTTTATATGTTTATTAAGTTTATTGCGATATATTTGATGCACAATTCGTTGAGATATAAGCTTTAGTTTTAGTTGCAAAATTATAATTATCCGTAAAACGATTTAAAAAAAAAAAAAAAAAAGTTAATTTATTTTTAAAAATTGTCAAAATATCCAATACTCGTGCTTTTTTGAGCAAAGTGAAACTGCCCAAAAGCATTGTCTTATTTTGTTGGGCATCAAAAGGGCAATATTTTTTTATGGTTTCATCATTGTTGGTTAAGTACATTTTTTTCTACAGTACTTTAAAATTTGGAGACAGGGACGTAATTTTTTTGCAATTTGTTTTCAATTCACTTGTTATAAACAATTAAATTACACTTAAAACATAATTTGTTATGTACATCGTTAAATTAAAAAAAAAATCCGTCATCTGATTTCGACTATATTCCCGGATTCCTGAGGAAATCCTCCACTTAATATATTTTCCAGATTTTTCCAACTTTGTCTGGAAAATTAAATGTTTATGAGCTGTGTATGATACCGGACTAATTGTTCCTCAAACTAGTATGCTAGGTCCTATATACTATTCACGATTCATATAGCGGACATCCCAACGCATCCTGTCCTCAGCTCGTATGCCGATAACACAACTGTGTTGTTATTGAATTATGGTCCATTTATTGCATCCTGATAAATCCAATCGAACCACCTTTAAGGCGAAGGTGTTAAAGACTTCTTACCCTGCAGTATCTTTTAATAATATTCCTTTAATCCCAGTTGAACATTGAATTATCAATGTTCCTTACTCTGCAACAAATAAAATTATCCGTAATGGCCTTAATGCTCCATACTTTACTAATTAACAGTAAAATAGATACCTAGTCTTCCATTATAAATTTCATTACCGCTCAAACCCACTACAGTGGAACTTCCCCAAATAAAATAAAACTGTCCGGTTGTCGGAAAGTGTCCGACAACCGGACAGTTTTATTTTCCCCGGCGTGATTCCATTCACTTTACATTGTATTCACCAGACCTTCTAATAAACCGACAAGGACACAGATTTAGTCCTTTTTGCTTCGAACAATTCCACAACAGTGGCCAATCCTTTGTCAAACAACTTGTCCAATGTTTGTGATGTTTGAAATGTGAAAGTACAAATATACAAATGGGACATCCACACACATGGCAAACCATTTGGTCAATCGGTTGTGAAAATATGCTTATGAAGGTACTGAAAGGAAAGCTCAAGCAAAACTGTTGCGTAAGATTGGAAAGGATTGTTAAATTTTCCTAGAATTTTAAGAAATGTGTAACAATGTTGTTAGTTGTAAAACAAGATGGCCTTTGAGCTTCTCTTTCAGAAATATTATTTTATATTAAAATATATTATTTAATTAACAGAAATATTATTTTATTAGTCATTATATATATTAACGCAGAAATATTATTTATTAGGAGCTGAGGATTAACATTTTTATTTTTTTATTCCGTAACTATTTGCTCTTTGAGAGAAAAGAACTTGTCCATTGTATTGAATAAAAGAGATCGATTGCTCTTTAAATATATTTATATGTAATTCTGCGATTTAGAAAGAATACGACCGTAAACGTTTGCTAAAACAAAATAGTTTATTCAGTAACTTTTAATACAATCAATTAAATTGTTATTATTGCCAAGCAATACAAAATATACAAGCTTTATATATATATATATATATATATATATATATATATATATATATATATATATATACACACATATGGGGCCGTGCTGGCCGAGCGGGCTCAGGCGCTTGCAATAGGTAATCAAAATTAAGCAACGTCAAGCGTGTTTAGTACTTGAATGGGTGACCGCCTTTCGGGGAAAATCCACGCAGCCTGCCACTATCCCCTCTCCCCGGGTATGTGAGGTCCGTCAACCTACTGGAGGCAACTCACACAGACCGGACGTAGGAGTGATGACCCTATTCCGTGTACCTAAATGGTGAATAGCGTTGTGGTCTTCCAGGATGTTAAATAGCCGCCCAGAGGTTTGGTCCATGGACGGTCTGATTCGGAGAAAGAAATATAGGTCCTCGTGCGCCTGCTGACCCCGTGATCCGTGGTCATGATGGTCATGAACAGCCATGATCCGTGGGTTTAGACCGATTTGTCACTGTCCTTGAACCCGAGAGAGTCGGTGGGAAGGACACTGCCGAATTGGCCCCAAAGGGACTGGCTATGGAGCAATAGGCCGCTGCACCACGGAAACCACGGTTCGCAGCAACGTGAGGTTGTCTGAACTCCCGCAAGCGATAAAATGTCTGTAAGAAGACAACATCGCGCAGCCAAAGATCTGCATGGTCTATAGTGCCAACAGAAAAAAAAAATATATATATATATTTACTTTCCTACCGCTAATAGGAGTAGCTTTTTTATTTTTTATTTAAAAAAAATATTTGGCGAGCTCCTACGATCGGGGATTGAATTACGAAAATCAGCTGATTTTTAGGAATTGGTTTACAAACATTGGAAAATAACGCAGAAAAAGTACGAATCATAAAAATAAATCCAATTAGACACCAAAAGTTATCAAGTTATGAATTGCTGATTATTTCAATATCAACTTTAAAGTAACAACAATTATGAAATCCAATATTTAGATAAAAATGAGGAACCCGTTGGGCAAACAGTTCCTCACTGGTGTGGATGGAACGCAATGGGAATGGCCAATCCCTTTGATGTGTGAAACAAAACCGCTCGGTAACGGCCAACACAATTCCCAACGCCAACATTCTCCTGCGATGTCCTTTTAAGAGAGGCTCCACTCTAGTTTCTATCCTCGTTACCTAATCGATTCTTGATATTCCTCAAGAAAGTCTGAAAAGAAGTTGGACGCGTGACTTTCTATCATATAAAGGCTACCAATAGGTAGTTCCTCGACAATTCAGCACATCTATTTATTAATCTTTCTTACAATTGTAAACACCAATAAACGAACATTAAATAAATAAATAAATATATTCCCAAATGTAGACAATAAATTCATATTATGAACAATTATAGGGAAAGGGTTGACATAAATTTGATTGGTTTACGCACGCAATATACGGAGCAGATAAATTTACACGGAGAGAGTAATTGGAAACCGCATTCAGACTGGATAGACGTCAACACGACTTGTCCCAGAAGTAATACACTGTCAAGTACTGTCAACATTTCTAGCTCATTCGCGTTTTATATTAGCTAATATCTCTATAGGATTCATGCATAAAAGGGATATTCTGTCTCCCATGAAACTATGTCTATGTCTATTACTATGTCTATAAAGTAGTATGTAATGATTATCTTCGAAGGAAAATCAGTTTTCATGATATTTGCCAAAATAAATTAAAAAGATTGTTATTTAAAGATTGATATTTGCCAAAATTAATTAAAAAGATAAATTAAAAAGACCTCGGGAACTAGTAAACGTAAAGAGATCTATTAGGTCTCAAATTTTAACAAATTCACTTTATATTAAAAAAGACTATTCACAATGTTTTTTCGGTTGGGAGTTTTCAAGTGAACACTGAATGAAAAAGTAGCGAAAATTGTATGTTTTTTCTTTAATAAAATAAAATTCCGATTATTTAAATAGCCAAGCATTTATTTTTCAAGGGCAATTACTGAACCTGTTGTGCAATGACGGATCCAGGAATTTTCAGAGGGTGGGCGCACCTGTGCACCAACCAGGTCTCCCTCCCCCCTCTCACTAGTAACTTTAAAACATTAAATGCTTTGTTCACATTTTAAAATCCACATTAATCAATTATTATACGAATAAAAACCAATTTTTATTATACCAAGAAAAAGTTTATTCTTTTCGACCAAATAAAAGGCAAATTTTATTATTCCAAGAAAAACTTTTTTTTTCATCTTCCAGAAGGGGGAGGGGGCACCTGGACCCGCCAGTTATGTTGTATAGTCTAGGTATTAATTTTTTTTTTGGTTGTTAGAAAAAATAAATAAATAAGCCGAAACTTTTAATGGGTCAACTTTTTACTTCTTGTTGTAAAAATCTCAATATATATATTTTTTTAAATCCATTCATTTAACTGTATTTCTTCATTTTTCAATTTTCTTCATGCCTTAGTTCACTGGACTATTAATGAATTATGAAAAATTGTATATTTTACTGGGTTAATCACGGTGAAAATGTATAATTGACCATACGATGCTAAGGAATAGAGGTTTGAGGCAGCAAGGAACCCACTAACTTCTCAGATGCGAAAAGAAAGAAAAAAAAAAGGAAAAATTGGATTTCAGCTGACGAGGAAGATAAGCTATAAGATTTAGGTTCCCTCCTTCAGCTCAGAATGAGTGCAATAAATCTTCCGAGTATGGTAGCGATTTAACAAAGGATCTTCCGGCTTGATTTTCTGTCCCAGCAAAACTTTTTTTTTTTTTAAATTATCAGATTCCATTATTTTAAAAACAAAAAAATATTATTTTTTAAGTAGGTAACAAAAAAAAAAAAGATGGTTAAACGAACATTTAAATTTTAAATAAATATTATTACTCGAAAGACTGAGTTACATTAGAGATATCGGTTTCAAAATACGTCTTATTTTTTTAATTATAAAGCAAACAATATTCTTAAATTCATATCACTATGAAGCATTTTGCTTTGAAGAAGGGAGTGGCATCCCGAAATGTAGGCGCATACCTAAATGTTTAAATAGTGCCTCGGAAGCCTTCCTGCCCCGTCATCGTTGTAAATTCCTCTCATAATAAAAAAAATCATGTTTTAGTTATATTTTTTGTTATTTCAACTTTAAATCTTAAATCACTCAAAAAAACAAAAAAAAAAAAGCAACGTCGGAACAGTAAAAAAAAAAATAAATAAATAAATTCGAGTCGCTTTTAAAAAGAGCATAAGTCACTATGAAAATATTTATAAGATGTGTAGTGTATAAGAGAGAATGAAATTAATTGCCATGCCAAGTGAATATGGAGAAAAAAAAAAGACAAGTATTATTACAATAATTATTACAATTATTATTATTACAATATTACACAATTAAAAACAGATCAAAACTTACTAAAAAAAATATGAAATAAAAAAAGTATTATCCTTTCACTTTGTTTATTATTTATTTATCCCTAAAAGCGAAAAAAACAAAATATTTATATAAATTAAAGGATACATCGAAAATAGTAATTCCGTGGAAATTATACCATTTCAAGTAAACAGAAGAAACTATTTAATATATAACTCCAAGTATACGAAAATACAATTCCTATAGAGGGTGTTCAAAACTCGATTGACACTCCCCTTAAAATCTGCAATTTTTGGAATTTAGGGGTGAAACTTGTCGGGGCACAACTGTGTCGCCTGAAGTTTTCTTTGAGTTCGTATTCAACCCCTAACTTTCTCTAGTACCTCTCACGCACACATAACTCTGGAATTTCAATAGAATGGGGTATATTTTGTGACCGATTCTTATAGAAAATCAAATTCTAAAGTAATGTTATATCGGTGCAATTAAAGATCCGAAGCTTCGGTAAGGCGCATATCACAAAAAAACAAATCGGATTTTTCCCGTCAAATTTTCGTTTTCCTCAAAAATACCACCATAATAAACCTAGCTGATTTAATTATATATAAAATTAACTAATGTACAGAGCCCTAAGTTGAGCATTAATTGAGATTATCATGTTTCGCTGAAATTCTCTTGTGGTGTGTGCTTGATTACGTTTCATTCTCCAAAGATGGCCTGTTGTCGTTGCCACTCCTTACACTAATCTAAGAAAAGCATGACGATTATATTGAGGATTAAAAAAAGGCAATCAATGTGTTTCGTGGGTTCCTTTGCTTTTCAGTGCGAATGACGCGGAAAAATTTCAAAGAACAAAAATTGTATTATTTTTAATGTACTGCAATAAACGATCATCAAACAGAGACCACACTTGAGAATTGTACCCCGACCTTTTTAGTAAAATAACAATTTGGGCTAATGCTCAAACAGAATTATTTCAGTAAATACTCAACGCTAGGTTCTGACACATGATTTATTTTTTTTAGCTAATTCGATTAGCTACAACATTTACTATGGAGGTATTTTTGGAAGAAAATGAAAATTTGTCTGAGAAATCTGATTTATTGAGTGTTTTTTTTTGTGATAAGCGCATTACCGTAGCGTCGAATCGATATTTTCACTTTATACCATCACTTTATAATTTGATGTTTTATAAGAATCCGTCATAAAATATGCCATATTCCATTGAAAATTCCAGAGTCATGTGCCCTGGAGAAGTACTGGAACAAGTTAGGGGATTGAATATGAGCTCAAAGGATACTTCAAGCGACACAGTTGAACCTCACCAAGTTTACCCTTAAATTCCAAAATTTAAGGATTTTAAGGGGAGAGTCAATCGAGTCTTTAACACCCTGTATGCATGAAAAACAAATTACGGGAAAACCTTTTAGTGAGCAAGCGCCTTTCGGATATTGAAAAACAGCCGACTTACGAATTAGTGCGATTGAAAGTATGTAAGACAAATCAACCTGTTACAAAAATTCAAGACGGAATATTTGACAATGTAATTAGGGATTGATAAATTATTTGCCACTTCTATAAATTTGTTTTATTAAAAACTAGTTTCGAATGTTATACATTCATCCTCAGTTCTAAAAACACACAAAAAAATTCAAAAATAAACAATTCAAAATATAGCTTGGTATTATTATACATATTAAATTAGATTAATATAAATCAGTATTATAAAACATTTATGAATTATGAATTTAATTAAGACAAGAAATCAAATACATGTTGATACTCACCAAGGTTTAAATGGATTATATCAAACAGAAAAGTTTGTACTGGTTTCTTCTCGCATTGAGCTAACAATGAACGAAAGGTAAGTAGCATGTTTATTATGTACATGTTATTGCATGTTTAGATGTATAACATTCGAAACTAGTTTTCAATAAAACAAATTTATATAAGTGGCAAATAATTTATCAATCCCTAATTAGATTGGTCCTTCTATACCATCATGCGGATGTCAACTGATTTGACAATGTTGCTAGTCTGTCTGAAGTTATATACACGGGGACGGTTTTCACTTCCTTGAGCGTAACCTCCCGGTCAAAGCACTGCCCACAAGGTTCTTCCTTAAGTTGCTTGCCTATGATTATACATAGATATTTTTATTTTCTATACCACACTTAATTTTGATTCACTTGTGATTTTAAGTCGATGTTTGGCTGTTTGAAAAATATATTGTATTAAGTAAAATAAAAAAGTTTGAACACATGACTGTGGTAGGTCTCTAACATAATATTTAAAGAAGACATTTTAAGAAACCATAAACAATTTTAACAGAGGCTTTATCACTGTTTTATATTTAAGCCGACATTTTAAAATTATAATCGAATTAATTTAAGTAATATTTATATATAAAGCAACTTTAATCTGTCTCTCATATTTTTTTTTTTCGTTAGTATCACAACCTGTCCGTAAGAAACCATTATTAATTATTTAATTTAAAATGGGACAACTAAATTTGAATTGATTAGATGTTAATCCGTGATGTATATGAGAAAAAAAATTAAATAATTAAGCATTTAACAACCTCAAACCTTTGAGATAATAAACATTGGTTACTCACAAACTCTTCTTAATGACTGCACAATTATGGTTGTACTCACCTGTAAACAAAATAAGCATTAATCAGAATATTAAATTTAAAACTTATAATTTAATGAATATTTTATTATAATAGTAAGAGGCAGAAATTCATTTATTGGAATAATAAATTTAAAATCCGTAAGACCTCAGCCTGGACTATCTTAATCATTTAATAGAAATTACAGTTTAGCATATTAACCCTTTGACGTAAAAAAACATCTATAGACGTCAGTCTTAAGGGGTGAATGAAGAAGGACATGACGTCTATACACCTCCTACACATTCATGATAATAAATAAATGCTAATAGAGATGCATATTAATTACAAGTCTTAAAACTTTATTCGTATTTCCATAAATAAATGTCAGTATGTTTTACGTCTATAGCCTATCGGAGAAATCGAAGTTGTGAGGTAAATATGACGGCTATAGATGTCCAACATTTTTTATAATTTTTTTTATCGAAATACGGCACGATTTCACCCCTTAAGAATGAAACCTTCATCAAAAATAACAATAAAGATTTATTAAATTTAGCATTAAAAAAATATTTGTTTTTGGCGCCCCACATAATATAGGTAAATCTCAGCAACAGGTGATGGAGAGCCAATAATATTTTATAATATAATACCTAAAATGTTTATTTACAAGATTCATAACGATTTAAAAATATAAACAAGCTTAAAAGTTATACAATTCGTAGTTAGTAGCTTAAATGCACTATATCCGGAAGCTGTTAGATTGAATACGAAGGCACGAATGGATGCTAGTAAAGAATTAGAAATAAACATGGTTAAAGCAAAATTACCATATATTTAAAACACAAAATATATAATAAGAAAGTGTATATGATATTTTGGATACTTAAAAATATCTTATCCCACGCCTTCAAGGTGGCCCTACTTTTTTTATCCATCCAAACTGGTCGGTTTGGACGATAGAAAATGGTGGGAGAAAAACCGTAGTTTGGCCCTTCACCATCAGTTTTTTGATCAATCCGAACATTCCATCCACTCTTTTTAATTGATTTCATTAATTTATTTGATTGATCTTATTTTTAACTGATTTTCTTATAACTTATATGGAATAATCGAAATCTAATGATTATTCATTTAAATTTCCACCCCGATCAATGCTCGTATGTTGAGGAATGTAAATAATAATTAAAAAAATAATTAATTTTCGAAGTTGGTAAAGTTGACAGGTCATCTTTGAGGAGAGGATTTCTAAAATAAAAAAAAAAATATTTTAAGCTTTTATCTGAAATGTATTAAATGTCGATACCTTATGGATTTGGTTTGGTGATATCATTATTGATTCAATTTTGATAAAAGTTTATTTATTATTTAGAGAATGATGCAGCCCTACACGGGCAATTTTGAAAGCCATCGTTTATTTATAATTTATTATTAACGGTTTATTTTCTGTTCACGGCATTTCTCTTGGAACGCCAGCAAAACCCTAGGTTTTCACCCCCTACACCATCGTTTTTTTCATTAGTTTTGAATGACGTGTCGAACTGTCGTTTAAAACCGATCGTGCAAAACCTTAAAAGGCACCTTCATGCATCACTGGTATGCAATACAATTAATGACTGAATTATGCATGTCCATATTTTTTTTTTTAAATTCATCTAAAACAGTGGTTTCCGACAACATTTTTCAAGATGCCCCTCATCCAATCTTTACAATGGCAAGGTCTTCCAAAATCCTAAAAATTGTTTTCTCTCAATAATTGCTACAGGCATTTGCATAAACATGAATATGTATAGACAAGATGTCCCTAAATTCGCTGTAACTAAAGCACTTCCAATTTAAAAATAATAAATTAATTTGAACAAACTGTGTAGCTTAGTGCATTAGTGTATCTAAATTCACTCCAATCCCTATACCCTAGAAAAAAAGGTATTTATTCGATCACTAATCGGTAGTGCTATTAAAAATATTTTTAAACCAATCACGGTTAGTAAGTAACCTGTTAAAATCGTCCAAGAGTAGACAAAAAGAAACAGTCGCCGTAAAAACAGAACGGCCGTAAAAAAAGGAAACTTCAACAATCCAGTGGCAATTCAAATTTAATGACAGTGATAAATTTTAAATGTCCTCCGCTGAAGTCGACGGCTCAACCGTTTCAGACGAAGGGAAAAACAAATTCTGTTCGCAGTAGGAATTTGAAACAGGGCAGTAAAGGGATACAGCTACTAAAAAGTTATAGAATATTTATTTTAAGTATAAGATGTCAAGGACATTTTTATTTTGATCTTGAGAAAGAGTAGAAGTTACCTTGCTTGTTGCTCACACGATGGACGAATTTTTGGCAAGAAAAGATAAAAATGTCTTAAAAAAAATAAATATATATATATATATATATATATATATATATATATATATATATATATATATATATATAATCTATAAAAACAATTACAATCTGCCTCATTTAAGAGCAAAAAGTTATAGTAGTGTTATATCTAACCATTCATACCACATTTAACCACAAAAAAATAACAATGACAAATAATAAGAAATAAATAAATAACAAATAATTAAAGATCAATTAATTAAATAATAGCAAAATATGTAAATAAATACTTTCAATGAAACCATCGATCGGCCACTTAAAAAAAATGGTGGATGGCAATGGCGAGTTCCGAAGATCAGCCCGGGATAACTTAACTGCAAAATTTAAAAAAAAATCGGCCCAGAAGTTTCGGAGAAAAGCCGCAGACGGGCTTCATGCAACTTTGTGCACAGTGGGGCGAATTGAAAAATAAGTAGACATCCATATAATTTTGTTTATTTCTTTGAATATTATGAAGCATTATTATATTTTAGGGCTATTAGTGTTATGCAAGGTTATTTTTATGAATTGTAAATGGCAGTTGTCATTATATTTTGCTAAATATATATATATTTATATATTTATATTATATTATATATTATAAATATATATATTTATGTTGTCTTGGTTTTATATTTTTATAATTATATACTTTTTTAATGTATTTATTTAACAAGAAAAGTGCTTACATAGTACCTAAATAAATGGGTACATAAAGTAATTTATAATTTTTTTATTTTAATTAATTTATTCTATTTATCTGAATTTTGTTTTGTAAATTATGTGGATGCCCAATTTGATAACACCTTTTAAAAAAAAATGTTTCTTTTTTTGTTTAAATTTTACTTATTTATTAATTCTATCATACAATAAAATACTGGTATTGTATAATAGCTTGAGAAACTTGAAAATATCCCCATTTTTCTCCCAAAGATTCATGTATATTTTTTACTAGAAAAATTCTTGTTTCACGTTCGACACTAAAAACACTACTTAATTAATACATTGATATTAATAGACAAATAGCGTAATTTTGTTTAATTTAGAGCAGTGATTCTCAAACGTTTTTAAGAAATGAAATAACAAATAAACAGCATTAATAAATAGCAAATAAACAGACATTACATGTCAGATGTGAATAAAATGAATTATATTAAGATTATTTTTAAGCTACGAGGACAGTCTATCTTATCTATAGTGTTAAATGGTAAAGATTGGAATAGATTGTTCCAGTACCACATGTCAGCTTATGGGTACAGACTGTTATTGATTCGGCAAAATAATACATATTAATCTTATGCTATATGTAAGCAAACATTACAAAAGCAATAATATGTATTGATATTGGACAATATTATCGTTATATAATTTAAACAGACCAGGTGCGAACAAAAGATAATAAGGGACGAGCAGGTAGAAAGAAGGGTAACTGACAGGCGATGACAGATGTCACCTCAGAGATAAGGGATAAGTTAATTTAAAAACCCTACCAAGAAGTTGGCACTGTAACAAAGCCAAAAGCTGGGATACCTAATCAATTTTAAGAAATGTTCCCCTTGGGCTTCGGCTGACCTCGACTAAAAAGTGGAGACCGCCTGGAAAAGGTAGATGATTAAATTATACTAGTTGGATAATGGTTCGCAGATACCGGCTGTCAGGACAAAGGGTGGAGCCATCCGATGAAATCCCAGAATTTCCTCCCTCTATAAAACTAGTTGGCCAATGAACAACGTTTTCGACCCCCTCTTAGGCAGAACAAGAGAGAAAGGGGAAGAGAAGCAAGGAGGTGAAAAGAGGTACTTCTTCACTGATCTCGGCTGATGCAAGACTTTGGCTCTGAACTCTGACCTCACCTGACGTAAGCCTTCCTAGCCGATCTCGTTTGAGGGCGGAACAACGGGACTCTGAAGATGAGAGATGCGCTCTGGCTCCATGACTGAAGATATGCAGGGGAACCCGAGGGAGAGATGCTGAGGAACCATCAACACCAATTAGTACAGATAAGAGATTTATGTTAAAACAATTAATGGCTAAGTCTAGGCTGAATCATTCCATGGTTAACTTTTTATTGTAATAGTTTGTTGTTTTAATTTTGAGGAATAGAGATAAATGTTAGCAAGGAGGTTGTTCTTTAGTAACCATGCCCATATTTAATTTGAATATATTTCATTAAGATAGCAGTAACTTTGATTAACACTAGTATTAAACTTAAAAGTAGGAACATTATCTTGGTTAATTATTAAATAATGGTAACCACAAACCAGGCCCTTGGAAAGATATCCAATTTAGAGGACAAGGTAAGAAATTCTAATTAGTCATAAGCTTACATAATTTTGGGATAATCATCCTCAATGATTGCCGAATGGCATCCCTATATATATAGACTAATGTATTAGCAGCTAAATAGATATCAAGCTCAACTTAACCTAGATAAAACATAGCAGCAACTAGATTAAATATGAATTGGATGTTTTTGTTATTTATTCGATATATAATTTATATAATTAAGACATTATTAACAAAATGATGCATGTGAGCTATGTTTTTTTTTGTTTCTTATTGTATAATAATTGTATATATAAGGCAACTCTTGGCAGACAGTATTTACCATGTCAACAAAGGCTTGTCAGAGATTTTGTTTATGTTAATACAGAGAGGATGTCGATAAAGCTTTTGATCTATCTATCAACCCGTTTCATTTGTAATCTTTTCCATTTCAACTGTAACCCTTTCCAAATCAATTGTCACCTTTTCCGATTCAATTCTAACCTTATCCACTTTAATTGTAACTTTTTCCATTTCAATTGTAACCCAACCGGACATGAAATAATTCCGTTTTATTTATTATCGAGCATGCGCGTTTTGCTTTTCTGTTTCTGCTGAATTTTTCTAGAATATATAAATCGCTTATTGGGTTTTCGAGGGTTCTGTTTCCATTTTCTGAATAAGACTTTTGATTGCGCAAGAGCTTTTCGATTTACTGATATTGTCGCATTTCTAATTAATTTTAATTAATTGACATTTCTTTGATAGAGGTATTGTTTACTAAGTTTTTAATGACTATATTTTCGAATTTACTATCGGATTTTTTATCGAGTATACGCATTTCAATTTGCTGGTCTAATTGAACTTTTCTTCGTTTATAAGGACCATTCATTAGATTTTCGAGAGTTCTGATTCGTTTTCGAATTGGATATTCTATCGAACATGATCCTTTCGAATATCTATTACAATTGACATTTTTTTCGGTGAAGTTATTGTTTATTAAGTTCATAGGACGCTAAACCTACTAAAAAGAAAGTCAAATATAATGGTTATTTGAAATGCGCTTGCGCAATAAAAAGTCCAATTAAAAAAATTGAATCAGAACCCTGCATCAACGGCAATGGAAAATCAAAATGCGCATGCGTGATCGAAAATCCAATAGTAAATTCGGAAATAGCGCCCTTCAAAACCTAAAAAACAAAACCTAAACCTAAGAATTTTGAAAACTAATAATTAAGTAGCAATGCTCGAGGCAGAACCAAATTTCGTTAGTAAATTCGATATTAGCAACTTCGAAAACCTAATGAACGATTACCAAATCGATGAAATCCACCCTCCTCCCCCTCCCCCCAAACTCTCCTAATAAATAAAAAAATAATTAAAAATAAATAAACAACAATTTATTTAAAAGATTGAAACTACTTGAAATTAGAACTAAATATCAAGTTGTTTTTTTTATTTCATGGCGGATCCCCGTAATTAATAATTAATTATAGGAGTTATTACGAAGTAAGGTAGAAAACAGTTAAAACAGAAAATGTGAAAAATCTTCCGAATCAAAGTTTTTTTCGAACAATATTTACTAGAAAGTTTGATTGCTCTGAAAAGTAAAAATAATTCCCAGAGTAGAAGTCGAGAACTGAGAGGCTTAGAGCATTGTATCTTTAAACGTGATTTGACAATTACAAACTATAATTATATTTTATGTATCAAATACAAATACATCCTAAAATATAAATAACATGAGACAAGAGCAACGGCTAAAGTTAAACTAATTACAAAGTTGGCAGTAACGTAGCAGCAATTTGATATGGATCAAAAGCACGCTTGGAACAGATCTCCCTTCAGATTGTTTCTAATCCTTACAAACAGTACAATGTAGGAAATACTTCCAAATAGTTGCAGACTAGTTTTACGACAGTTAGATTTGAAGCCGGCGAGTGAAGTTAACGACGGGAGAAATTAAACTTCACTGCCTGATAAACCATTGCAACCATCCAGGAGTTATCAAACATCAGTATCAGCTTTCCGTCAGTATGATGGAGTTGGAGCCAGTGTCTCCGACGTGTATCCCCTCAGGGATATCCAGGATATAAAGGATGAAGATCAGAGGCGATGCACGGACCAGGAGCTATACAGCGCTTTTGGGGAAGCTGATGTTATCAGAGCAATGAAGTTGCGGCGCTTAAGATATTCCAGGATGGCGGATGAAGTAATGCCCAAAATATTCCAGGCACAGTTAATCCAGGGGAAAAGGAGGAGAGAAAGAGCAAAGCTGAGGTAGTCAGATGGTATGGCAGGAGATGCTTACAGCATCCTAGGAGTCAGGAACTGGATGGCGTCGGCACAAGACCACGACGATTGGAGGAGGCCAAGACCTGTAACCGGGTAGTAGCACCGTTAAATAATAATAGTAATAATGCATTCGAAGAAAAACTATGGATAAATCCATTTCCAGCGGAGATTTCCTGAAATGGATAGATGGTCGTAAAACTGTAATCATCATCAATTTTAATCAAATATACTAACCAATTTATTGCGTAACTTGAAAAAAGAACAGAACAATAAAGCATAAGACACTGGTACAGGAACTGGTAGTAGTGGGAAGATCTTGTCCTGCATGTGGGTCAATCAGTTCATTTTGTCTATCTCTTGTCTTGAAAATTTGCCCAGGCCTATCCAGAGTGGATATACCAGGATTCATTTCGCTAATAAATATTATATTTTATAAATAAATATTAACTAGACCAGGCAGGATTCGAATCCGCATCGCTTCGAACAGTTAATAATTTTCATATAAATATAAATTATGATTTATGAACGTGCATTAGACAAGATTTACTTTTGAGGTTCTGTATTTTTTTTTATACAATAAGCCTACCCCGCCAGTGTAGGGAGTTATGTTAAAAATCGATATATCGATATATTTTTTTTAAATATATCGATATTTTTATCCAACATATTTTTTTCGATATATCTATGCATTGATATTAAAATTTGAGCATCGAAAACCAATATATTTAAAAAAAAAAAAAAAAAAAGAGAGAAACAAACAAAATGAAAAAAAATTCTACAAGGACTGTAGACAAAAAGAGACAAACGAAGAACCATAACAACTTGTGGTGTGGGGTGTCGAAACCAAAATATCGAAATTTATATTTGTTAACAATATCGATATCTTGATGATATCGGCGCAAAAATATCAATATTATAAAAACATTATATTAATTATATCGAAACAGAATTGTCGATATTATAAAAACAATATTTTAATTATATCGGTACAGAAATATCGATACAATTCAAACAATATTTTAATTATATCTTCCCAGAAATATCGATATTATAAAAACAATATCTTAATTATATCGGCACAAAAATATCGATATGTGTGTGTCTCTTTAAAAGATTAAAATTATCGAGGCCCGATATATCTAATACACTATTCCCATACGAGATAAATCGATATTATTTTTTCGATAATCACAACCCTACCTTTTGATTTAAGAAATTGAGATTTTATTCATCTATTGCAGTGTTGAAATAGAATTTTTTTTCATTGCTGTATCAACATTTGCAACAGATAAGTGAAACATTAAAAAAAAAAAAAAAAAAAATTGGGGTAAATTACAATATTTTACAATAATATAGTTGGGAAAATTGAAATATTTATTATAGTTGAGAAATTTCAGATTTTGTCCAATCCAACAAATTGTAACAACATTCTTGCCTAACCTTCAATTCAAAGTAAACCCTTCCCCCCTTCTTTTAAAGGACAAAAATATTTATTTTTTAGAAATTTTCATTTTTAGATCTTTTTATTGATATATCGAAATGCTATTGCGATATAGTTGAAAAAGTATCGATACGACATATATATCGATGTTTAATTCCCTTAAGACCCCTATAAAATGTCCTTTTAAAGATTAAAAAAGTATCGAGACCCGATATATCGAATATCGAAATTTTTTCGATATATCAAACTACTATCTCGATATATTAAAAATATATCGAAACGATATAAATCGATATATTTTTTCGATATTCACATTAGGGTTGGAATATCGAAACGCGATATATCGATATATCGGAGTTGAAAAACCGATATTTTCTATCGATATCCCAACATCCGATAAATCGATGATACCGATATTTTACGATGTTAAAATATATTGCAGTAGAATTTCGATAGTTCATATCCCGGTAATTCGTCTCTTGAAAATCTCTCTATATATGCAACCCAATCGCCTTGATAATTCGTATTTATTTTCGCCTTCCAAGTAATGTATTCGTCTTATAATTCGAATTTTCAAATAAAAAATCTGGTTAACTCTTAATGTTTTCAAGAGGAGAAGTGAGTGAGTGAGAGAGGAATCGTTTCTATGAATTTCAGCCGGTTTACCATTTTTTTTCTATCCATCTCTCTTTAAAAAAAAAAAAAAAAAAAAAATCTGTAACCATATTGTTAGCCGCCAACATGGATTCTTCTGTAAAAATTAAGTTCGCTCATGATTGGCATATCCGCGAAAGCCAGGTGTTCTAAAAACAAAAACGTTACCGACAACCAATCGTGCAAACACAAAAGCATGTACCACAAACGAAATTTTCAACGAATGGGCACAGATATGGATAAAAAAAGAGCGATAATTTTCAACTGTTTATTGATAAATGTATGACCCACAACAGTACCACATTATACAGCGATATTAATTTCTGTTTTTGCCTCCCAACACAACCTCTAAGCTGCAGTCTCTATACTTGGCCATAATTAAACGAATTAAGACATTTACCGCATGGAAGTAGTGATGCAACTCTGAGAAAGGATTGAGGATGGGAATCATATACTTCAAAATTAAGAAACTTCCATAACTTTTCGAGATTTAGCCTATTTTGACGAATGTTTAGCGACAGCCAGGATCCTAACTGGCGAGGATATTTTGACGAAGGTTTAGCGGTAGCTAGGATCCTAACTGGCGAGGATATTTCGACGAAGGTTTAGCGGTAGCTAGGATCCTAACTGGCGAGGAAATTTTGACGAAGGTTTAGCGGTAGCTAGGATCCTAACTGGCGAGGAAATTTTGACGAAGGTTTAGCGAAAGCTAGGATCCAAACTGGCGAGGAAATTTTGACGAAGGTTTAGCGATAGCTAGGATCCTAACTGGCGAGGAAATTTTGACTCCGTATGACAAGGGATGAAAAATAAATTGATGTGCCGACGATTAGTTTAAAATAGCGAAATAATACATCTACAATCTGTATCATTTCTTGATGTTTGTGTAAACGTATTTTCTGCTCTGAACGAAGCCGTCGATAAGACCCGTCTTCAAGGATTGCACCAAAAGAAGAACCAATTTTTTTTCAAATGTGATATTTTAAGGTTTTCTTGATCTAACCATATCGTGTGTATGTCCATTCATATTATTACAATTTTGTATTAATTTTGTTATTTCCGAAATCTCGATAATTTCAATATCTCGATGATTCATATTTAACTTTCGAACCCCTAATCATACGAATTATCGAAATTCTACTGCATTTTATTTTGTTACAATTTTCATTATTTAGTAAAAGTCCAGTATCGTAACCACAACATGGCGAAGGTCTTGATTTTTAAGATTGGTCAGTTCTAAAAATCTAGACGTCCGCCATGTTGGGATCAAGATTTTGGAGTTTTATCAGTAAATATTACAATATACAATATTTAATTACCAAACAATAATTAGTAGATAAGATTTATATACAAATAATATTAATTAATCCCATGCAAAGATAAATTGATGATTATATAAAAGATTATTATACTTAGATGTATACCAAATTAATTACATGCTTTTAGATGGATGTTTTGAGAATGTGCAATATAGTCGGAAGCGTTATAAGATAAATAAGATTGTTAGAAGTTTGAAGGTTTTATTATTGAAAGTCTTCAAAATAAAAATACGTTATAACATTTTATTTTTAAAAGTATAATTCTTTTCTATCATTTTTTTATAATGATTCATGGATAATAAATATATTATTTTATAAATAATCATAATTATATTATTTAATAGCCTTCTTCAAAGTTTAACATAATACTCATTTGATTCACTTTTCTTTGCTTTTTCAACCATTTTCTTTCGATATATCGACATTTTCTAGCGATTATCGGTGGATATCGATATTTGGTTTTGTGATATTGCAAAATATCGAATATCGAATATCGATATTTTACTTTCGATGCTCCAACCCTAATTCACATCCCTAGTGGGGGGGACGAGTATTCCCCTCCACCTCATTCGTTTCGCGAACGTCATTTTGGATGTTATGGAGCTTTTATTTAATAATGGCACGGTATTACAAAAATCGCATACATTAGACCTTCCGTTAAATTCATGCATAAACTAAATTTAAAATATACTATTTTTAATACAAAGTGATTTTATCGGAGTTTTTTTTTTGTATACTAAGTTTATCTTCAAATGATTTTAGATAAGAGAATAATTTTTCTTAAAAAACCAAACATTATTTCACGATTGTTGTGTGAAAGGCACATTAAAAGTGTAAACGAATTCCGATAAGGTTAGTAAAATAGTTCAGGTAAGTAATATACTAATCAATAGTGAATACAGAATGAGTTTTCCAATATCTTGAAAAAATAGGTATTTTCCGCCTTTCAACACCTGTCCACCGTCCAAGCATCTAAGCCGAGGGTGTCTTCTAAATCTTGAGGTCCCATCTTCCCACACCACAATCCCCAAATCCCTCCCTCCCCCGCCTATTCCGGATATCACATCCACGTGTCGCAACCACCTCAACTATTTCAACTTACGGCTTGGCCTAATTTATCACTCAACATCCACAAATTTCAGGCTGTATAAGTGCTCACTATCACGAAACCCAAGCATCATTTATTTTCTTTTGATACTCCATAAGATTGGCCCTATGGGTTCATAAGTAATATAAGCTTTTCGAGACGTAGGAAATTTTCAACAGTAAATACTAATATATTATAACATATCATCAGGGAGGTTCCAGATTTAACAGGCCGACAACAGACCAGTGAACAACAGAACACTGAATAATATCTGAAAAAATGAAGGAGTATGATCAGATGGTGGATGCTGTCCATTGATTTTAAATCAGCATATGGCGCCATCATTAGACAAGAGTTCTTCGATATCATGCAAGCGATGTAGATCCTCCTAAAACTAGCAAACTTTTGAGGTGGTCCACAGCTTCTAATCAGGCTGGCTTCAGAAGCGGCAAGAGTTTCATCGACCTTATAAACTCCTTGCGCATTATAATAGAACAAAGTAAGGAATAGAAAAATCCCTTATAGACGGTCTTCATTGTCGTAGAGAAAGTTTTCGACTCGGTTAATAAGGAAGTAATATGGCCGTTGCTTGAAAAATATGGAATTCCAGAAAAAATATTGAGCCTTATAAAAATATGATATATATAAAAATATATATGAGTGTCGAGTTCTTCATGAGCAATCAAAACCACAACTGGGGTACGCCAAGGATGTGTTTTGTCTCCCACTCTATTGCTGGTCGTAATGGATTGCGTAATGCGTTACCATAGGAAATAGAAAGAGAAGAATGCAATGGAATATTACAGACCGACTCGAAGATTTGGAATTTGCTGACGATACCTGTCTCCTAGCACGTTTCCGAAATATTGAATATAAAGTAAGTACATTTAATGATAAATCAGCAAAAGTGGGCCTTTCACTAAATATAGTTAAAACAAAGGAAATGAGGGTGAACGCTAGAGTTGAAGATTGGTTGTATGTGGGGCAAGATGGGCCCATCGATAGAATAGATTCATTCCTCTATCGAGGGAGAATCATCAGTGAATATGGAGGAACTGAAGAAGATATTAAAAACAGCATTTGTCCAGTTGTACTCCATCTGGAAGAATAAGGGTGTCTCCCAGGATAAAAAATTGCGTCTGTTCAAAACAAATGTCCTATCAGTATTGCTGTATGGATGGGAAACATGAAGATTTGCTAAAAGGAATGTAGAAAAACTTCAAGTATTTAATAATAGATGCTTGAGGAGAATACTTGGCATCCACTGGCCTGAAATTATCTCCAGCAAAGAACCGTGGTAGAGGACTGAACTCAAGCACATAATAGATACTGTGATCAGGAAAAGGAAATGTAAGTGGATTGGTCATACCTTAAGGAAACATAATTCCATAGAGAAACATGCGCTTGATTGGAATCCTCGGAAACGAGGACGAATCAAGAACTCGCGGAAGAGATCAGTTATGAGAGAGGTGAACCAGTCGGGACGGCAATGAAGTGAAGAGTGAAGCATCGGATAGAGATCACTGGCGACAATTCGTGGCGGTCTTTTGCTCCAATGGGAGCTAGAGGATTGCTACATACAGCATCTAAAGATGCCTACACACTGGCGATCTGATCCGCATACGTTCCGAGCCCGAACAACATGTTCTCTCTATTTCTACGGGGTTTTGAAGCAGAGCACGAGCGAAGCGCGGCGATCCATCTCCTGCCGATTTATTCAATGAGCGCTTTGATGGTGCGCAATTCCGATTTGATGGTTTTCTTGCGCATGTGATTTTTTTTTTTTTTCAAGATAACTGAAACATTGAACTATAAGATTACATTTCAATTAATATCTTGATATTGCAGTAATTCTAAGAAGTTGGTCAATGGTGTGACCAATGAAGAAAAACTCACAAATAAATTAATAATTTAAAATAGTTGATTTTATTCGTATTTATTTCATGATTAAAAAAAAAAAACGATACCTAAATAATTTTAAAAATGTATAGTTCAACCAATTTTATAATATTCACGCTCATCATTGCTTGACATTAGGATAGATTCTTTCCAAAAATATGTAGGTAGGCAAATATAGATAAATATAGGCATGAAAAATAGAAATAAAAAGTTTGACAATCTCAAATTCACGCCAAAGTCCCTAACCATGACAAATGACTCTTCTCAGAAAGCATCAACATCAAATTAGAATCCCTTCCCGTCAATAGAAAAACTGATAAACAAAACCTATCTCTAGCCTATTCCCAAATTTTCAATTTAATAAAACAACTATAATTTATTATAGCTTCTCAAATGATCATAAATATCATATGTTATTCCTTAGAGCGCCTACCTCTTTTTCTCAATGTTAAAGACTACGGAGCCTGAAGGTATCTATAAATAACAGTTTTTCTTTCGAATGATATTATTAAATATGTTTAGCTTTCTTTATTTCTTAATTTTTAAAAATTCACTTATAGACATATATATATATATATATATATATATATATATATATATATATATATATATATATATATATATATATATATATATTTATGTAGGGTTTTTTTTATTTTGTTTTTTACCGTGTATTAATTTAGTAATTCTTTCAAATGATGTTAGCTGAAAATGACTGATAACTCAAAAACAAGGGAAAATAAATAGCATTGCATACAATTTTATTTTTTTATTTTATTTGAGAGCACATACAAAATTGTAGGAACAGTCTTGTAAAAGAGGGGAAGCATACCATAAGCTAATTTTTATTTCTTAGTTGCATTAGTGTAATGTAGGTCTCAGCCTGATACCTCTTTAATTATGTTTCCCAACCCCACAAAAATAGGGAAAGAGTCTCAGAGATTCCGGAGGTTCTGTAAGGGTTATATACGTGTTGTAATAAATATTTTTCTTTATAATTTTCAATATTTGACCTTCCATAATATACGGTTAACTTTACAATTTTGCCTCAAGGTCAATTAAAACTCGATAGTTTTAATATATATATATATATTTTTAGACGTTTCGGGGATGCTTTTCCTCCTCTTCAACTTCTAAATAATATCCCAAAAATGTTGGATGAGTCAATTAGTAACTATTCTAATGAGACATGGTCAATGAATTTAACGTTCAACCCTCAGGGTCGACATTTAACCCTCTAACGGAAACGACGGGTAATTTTGATTCAACCAACGCAAAGCTATATTACAGTAGAATCTCGATAATTCATATCCGGTAATTCGTATATCCCGATAATTCGTATGGATTTTCTGGTCTCTTGAAAATCTCCCTTTATTTCCTGAAGATGAAGCAGAAATTGATGTGCTTGGATTAGTTCTAAAATGGCGAATTAATACTTCTACAACGTTTGTCATTTCTTAGCAAAATCGGATGTATGTATGAACGTAGTTTCTGCTCTGAACATGCTTAACGAAGGCATCAATAAGACCCGTCTTCAAGGATTGCACCAAAAGAAAATAACCGATTTTTTTTCAAATGTGATATTTTAAGGTTTTCTTGGTCTAACTATATCATTTTTATCTCCATTTATACTAATATAATTTTTTATTAATTTTGTTATTTCCTATTTTATACCAACGATTATTGGAAATCTCGATAATTTGAATATCTCAATAATTCATATTTAACTTTCGAACTCTTGACCATACGAATTATCGAGATTCTACTGTATTTTATTTTAAGAAACAATTTAGTTTATTTGGTAGAACTCCACAATCGTAACCCCAGCATGGCGGAGGTCTAGATTTTCAAGATCAACCAGGTCCTAAAAATCTATATGTCCGCCATGTTGGGGTTACCATTCTGGAGTTTATAACAATATAAACAAATATAACAATAAACAACATTTAATTACCAAACAATAATTAGTAGATAAGATTTACATACAAATAATGTTGATTAATCCTATATAAAGAAAAATTTATGATTTATATAAATGATGTTGGTACTGAGATGTATATAAAATAAATTACATATTTTTAGATGAATGCTTTGAGAATGTACAATATAGCCGGAAGCGTTATAAGATAAATAAAATTTTTAGAAGTTTGAAGGTTTTATTATTGAAAAACCTCTAGAAGATTATAATATATGAAACATGGTTAAAAGTCTTCAAAATAAAAATATTTTATAACATTTTTTTTTCTTTTAAATATATTTCTTTTCTTTTTTTTATAATGAGTACTTTTTAGTCATGTATCTTTTTTTTATTCATGGCTAATAAAAACATTGTTTTATAAATAGTAATAATTATATTATGTCATAACCTTCTTCACAGTTTAACATTATACCCATTTGATGCACTTTCTTTGCTTTTTTATATATTTCCTTTCGATATATCAATATATCGATATTTTTCTAGCGATTATCGATGGATATCGATATTTGGTTTTGCGATATTGCAAAATATCGAATATCGATATTTGGTTTTGCGATATCGCAAAATATCGAATATCGATATTTTTCTTTCGAAGTTCCAACCCTAGGTGGGGTCCGTCCTCTCCCGAAATGTCATCCGTTTTATTTCATACTTTGTTTGATTAAAATTAAATTGTAAGAATTCATTTCACAATCTTATCTCCTTTTATTTAGTACGATTAGTGATTTTTTTTCTTTCTTTAGCAGAAATGTGGATCCAAAACAATCTAATTCAAAAGAAATTTTTTCGACAGCAGATCCTGGCTTAGCTGAAAAAATTATGAAATGTCTCCGGAGTAAGAAGGAAGAGTCGCGCCTTTTAGAAGAAGGAAATCTTTAATATGTGTATGATTATGAAATATTTAGTGATCAATGGGGTTAGGATTCTAATGTGGTAAAAAATCCAAAATATGTACATAAATATGTGGTTATTATTACAGAAATATTTAAAAATATGAGTAAAAAATGAGAAATATGTAAAAAATCTTATAAATTCCGCAACAAAATTGTATGTGCATGTACTTTATAATATGTGAAATAGAAATTAAAAAATACATTAGGAACAACGAATTTTTTTTTTGAAAATTAAGGAACAAAATTAGGTAACAAAGAAAATTAAATTAAAGAAAAACTTCAAATCACTCAGGTATTCAAAACTCAAAAAATTCACGTGAAATTGGCACAACTTAGGCATTTTTAGATTTTCGAAGATAAAATTTCCGCTTGTTGTCCCTCAGAATTACCGTACCGGCTAAATGATGTTTCGACGTCATCAACTGAGGTGATGGGATCAAGCAAGGAGGGAATTTCCTTGGCATCTAATTCTGTGGTTCTGTCTTTTGGACTATCCTTCACTTCCGGGAAGATCACATAGACTGTCTTGTAGATGGCTTCGTTTACAAAATTCAAATTCGTTCTTTTAAAAATTGGTAAAAATGTATTACGCCGCCTCAATCCAGGTGGTTCATCTCGTTATGACTGGTTGAGGATATAAATTATGAGAACTTCGAAAAATCCTATTCTTTCGCGCAAATTATGAAATTTTGACCACTGTGCGACGGCTGATTTGGCTACAGCCACTATAGACAGCATCATGAACATACCAAACTATAGTCCACTTTCAACAAGCTTGTTTTGGTTCTTTGTTCTTTGGCCGTCGAAAATAGGGAACCCATCCAGGTTGTGTCGATCAGATAATTTGAATAAGATACTGCAAAGTATCTGCTACAAGGAGTTGATATAGTCGAAATGAACCGGATACAGATACTCAATGGATACCGCTTCAGAGTCGGATCAGTTGATACTAGCTGTATCTAATACAGAACCGATTACCTGACCTTGGGTCGTGTCAGATAGACGATCCTATTGATACAGATATAGAATCCTTTAATATTTGAAGCATCTACCCATTTTAACCGTTAGGACGTTTTCATTGCAATTTACTACAACTTAATATTCAAAATTATAATAATGAATTTAAAAATATTTTTTTCAACAGATAACTATAATGAGATAAAGGAGGGTAATAAATAATAAACTTTAATTCATTGTTACAAATAAAATTTATTAACGTAGTAAAAAAACAAAAATATATTGAAACACTTTTCAAACGTAACAATTTTCATAAAATGAATAGATATGTGAAATATGCACATATTTACGTGAATGTATTTTTCGCATCTACTTTTTCACGCAAATTGAAGACTGAATTTTTGTTTACAAGAGAATGAAATATATAATAAATGTGCGTAACTATATACATTTTATTTGTTTAGTACAAAACTTGCTCTTCTATTAGATTCTCATATATAACTTTTAAACATAATAATTTAAAAACTGTATAGCTGCAGTTATAACAGGTACAGTGTCTATCCTAATAAAACGAAGGAGGAACATATGAATTATTTAAAAATATATATATTTTATTAGCGTGATAAAAAATACTTAATCAAAGTTTTCAAAATTAAAAATTTGGAACAATTCTCCATAGTCGTTTGATACAGCCCCAAAAGTTAGTAATTAAAACTTTTTTTAACCAAGAATTGTGTGTTAGTTTACCAATTAAAAAGAATGTTTCAATTTCCACCACCCAAAAATATGTTTTTAAATTATTTTATTTAATATTTATAAATTAAACTCTTTGGAAGGCCTGTTTACTTTTGAAAAACAAAATTGAATTCACATTGAAGTCTTTAGAGAGAATAATTAGATAATGAGAAATCAGATGCCAGTATAATCAATGTAGGGTTAGGATCCAGAAAGGTCACACGGATCCGAAATTCGAGTGGGTTAGATTGCATCGATCGGATACTTTGTATCAGATACTGAAGCAGATGATACAGATACTAGCGTTCATACAGATACTAGCGTTCATACAGATACTAGCGTTGATTGAGATATTCGCGTTGATACGGCCTTGGCAGCAGATACGTATCTGATACAAAAGTGTCAGATACAAGTATCAGATGCAAAAAAGTATCTATATCAATTGTATTCAGATACAAGAAATTAGTATCAACCCATCCCTAGTCGAGACCGCCGTCTTTTTAGGAACTTTTTTTTTTTGCTGGTTTATTTTTTTTGTTGGAAAAAATATAGGCTATCGATTCTCAAATTTTAATATTGATATTGCAATATATATGTATGTATATCGTAATATTGATTTATTTCCGAATCTCTAGCAGAGGGGGCATGGAGATTCACGTAATTTTTACCCTCTAAATCTTTATACAAATAATAATAAGAATCTAATCTTATAATAAGGATAAATATGTAAAAATAAATATTTTCACAGGCGAAATGTCCAAAATATTCATGAAAATATGTAAAATTAAAAGTGTCCAATTTTACTTCAAATTGATTGAAGCGGATTTTGGTCTTGAAGAATCTTAAAAAATTTGCTTTGGTAAGAATCTGTAAAACATAAAAATTCTAAACCTAGTGGTCATGAATTATGAGAAAACGGAAAAATTATGAAATTGTTCTATATGCCCATCCAATAAACGTAGAAAGATAACGAATAAATGTGTTAAGTGCTGTTGGCCAAAATGTTACGAATGTACGTGTAAATCGTGTACTGATTGTCCGAATGAAATTTTGTAATGAATTCATTATTTATTCATTTTATCGTATTTTAATAAACTAGCAAGTAATGTTTTGATTTTTGTCCCTAATAAAACCTAATTTAACTTTAATTTTTTTTTTTTTTTATTTATTGAGGAATATTAAATTATGTCTCAGCAAGAGCAATGGTAATAGTGATCAAAGAAATCATTAATACCATATTTACAAAAAATTTAAAAAAAAATTAAATAATAGCAAAATAAACGTAACATCTTAAACGCAGGCATATTTATATACACTACTTACAATCGGCCAGGGAAACCCCAAGCTAGGCTTGTCCTCCCCACTTATGGATGGAAAAGTATGACACCAGGATATCCCAGCGCTTCTCACTCAATCGCGTCCCCGGCATGGAAAGCCGGTGGAGACTGAGCGAGGGCGTTGTGGTCGCAGACATACAGAACTTTAATGGAGAATCTGGCCATTGCCAGAACTCCAATGTACATATTTACAACAGGCATAGAGACTCCTGCCGTTTCAACCTTCGAGGAGGATTGTAGGGATGGGTGGAGCTAAATAGGGATTGTGCTAAGGGATTAGGATGATGAGCAAGGTTCTGGTGAAATTTGGATGGAATAAGGCCTAAAACAAATGGGATATTATGGTCATGATGCAGGCTATTGTTGGTTACATAGTATGAAGCATTGGCTATTGTTCGAAGGACTTTGGAATGAAAGGATTGGATGCGTTTGATGTTCGAAAATTTAGCTGTCTCACATAGTTCGAGTCCATAGGTCCAGACAGGTTTCAGCATTGTCTTATAAATCAGTAGTTTGTTGTCAGCTGAAAGCTGAGATTTTCTGTTCAGCAGTCTTTATAATTGGCCAAATCTTCGATTCAGTTCTTCTCTTTTAAGTCTAGTATGTGGGTTCCAAGTTAGTCTTTTATCAAGGAAGCCGCAGTAAAAATGAATTGGAGTTAAAATGAACTGGCGGACAGGATCTCGTCGAAAGGTGAACGTGACATGTTTGCATTTAGATTCATTTGCTTTCATACGCCAGTTATTACAACAGCGTTCTATCTGGGAAAAGTGCCTTTGCAAGTTTAATGATCTGAATTGGATGATAGGATGGCGGTGCCAACAAATGTTGCCAGGAAGTTATCGGGATGAATAGGAATGTCAGCGGTACCAAGGAATCTCAGACGCTGCCTTGAGGAACACCAGCCTCAACTGGATAATGGTTGGAAAATTCTGTTCCACAGCGGACTCGGAAGGTGCGGTTTGAGCAGTAGGATCGGAGGACTAAGTTTACAAATTGAGGTAAACGATTTTAATTTTGAAGAGCAGTCCGGCGTGTCATGCCCGGTCGAAAGCTTATGTTTTTTTAAATTTCTTTAAAATCATTTTTAATAATAATTGATAAGTATGTAAGTAATAATTTCAATGAATGAATGTGTTTTTTAAACTGGAAAAAGGAAACTACAACATGAGGTAAAAATTATCCATGTTCTCCATTATCGTCTGGCGGAGCGAAATCCCCCGTTAAGGGTTCATAAATTAGTAAAATTATTGTCAACGACATGACTGTACAAAACATTACTATTGTATTTTTTTTTTCCGAACACAGCTCGGTTCCCAGTAACAATTATACAATGAAAAAGTACATAAAACAAATACGATTCTCATTTATGAGTTCGTAAAGGACAAGGGACCATTTTGGTGTCATATAAATACTCAATAAACAAAAATAAAATCGCAATTAAAACAAAACCTGTTTTTTTAATAGCAATATATTACAATACGTTTTACAGCGTCGATAAATAAGAAAACTATAGATTTTCAGTAAATGATAAATAATTCTACAGAGGAATTTCTAGATTTCCATAAAACACTCAGCGTGATTTCCTCTGAGGGACAGAAGTGAGCAATTGAATCCGATACAACAAAAGAATACCAAAGTGAATCCAGCAGACGGAATTACTGTTATTGTTCGATATTCAGAAACATGTTCAACGATTGAATTGACTATAAATTTCGTATTTAAACCTTAGAGAGATGGCTGATATATAATAGTAATTAATTCTGATTTAGTTTGAAATAATTATCTGAAATTGTGGGATTAGGAATTCTGAAACCAGGTGGGATCATATTAGAATTAGCTAGGAATAGTTTAAATGTGAAATGATGGCCTGCAGAGAATCTGCATAACCCCACCGCTACCACCTCTTCTAGCTCCTGTAAGAAACAAATACTTTTAAAATTATATATTTAATGCTACCATTTTTATTATGAAAAACGTTGTTTCATGTCACATAAATTACTTGCAAAAATCTTATGATAAATTTTTTAAAAAGATTTGATTTTTTTTCAATATCTGTATTTAAATTTTGTAAAATACTTAAGAAAGCTAAAAAAAAAAATTCTACAAGATAATTTTCGCTCTAATCCTCTTAGTAAACAAGACATTTACAGCAATTTTTTTTTTTTTAATTTTGTCGTTTTATCTTTATTTTAATCAACAATAACCCTAGAATTTATTTATTAACTTATAGTACTTTGGAATAAAACAAAGATAATTTAAGACGATTTTTTAAATTAATTAATAAAATTGTTAGCAAAACACACTTTTGCTGTAGTTACAAAAAAAAAAAAAAAAAATCTGCATCATGCAAAGACAAACAAGTTAAGAGAGAACCTCATTGACGGATCATATACAAGGATGGTAAACTCAAGGAGGGAAAAGCCTTCCCCCACTACATTATCTTGCCATCACATCAAATAACCACCAGTCGAAGGTCGAGATAATTCCATCTTAAAATAAAAGAAATTGTTTCTAAAAAAAAACAAAAAAAAACCGATAAGTATCAGACTAAATTGCAATACTAAGCCATAATGTCACAAGAATTACGTGGGAATTGAGTTTTAGATGCCAACCACAGTACCTAAAATAGTAGAAATCTATTATTACAATTGAGTTCAAAATATTACTCGTCAACAGACTTGATATGTGACGTTGAGGGGGTACTGCTTTTTCCCCTCAAACGAGCGCATGCGCACTAAAACGTTATTTTTAAGTTGCTTGCCTTTACCATTCAATAAATATTTCTAATCGATTCAAAAAATGTTTCTGCTGGCTGATTGTTTTTTTTTTTAATTATTTCTTTTATCATGACAAAAAGTCAACCTAGACCAGATCTGATGAAGATACGGATATTTGGTGAACTCCTTTACTTAACTTTCAATCCTCACCCTATATCTGATATTTAATACAAGTAACGCATTGAAGCAGAATTAAGTATTCCTCTCCAAATTCCTTCAGAAATAACAGTAATTCATGATGCGAGCACTAATAGTTCATTATCTTATAATTTCTCCCACGGAAAGAACTCCGAATACTACATACATTTCCCCAATTCCTGAAAGTTATTTTACTTAAGTTATTACTCAAAATGAATCTAAAAATCCAAATGGACAAAATCTTAAAATCCCTTCTTAAGGGAACGCCTATAACCACTTCCGATTCCACTATCCATGATATCCATCCCATTGAGTGGTGGATGTTATTCCTTCTGTATTAGTGTGCAAAAGGCAGAGCCGGATTAGGCCACGTGGAGGTACCTAGCCAATGTAACTTTCGGGGCCTCGTTCCCCTTTTTAATTCGATATATTTTATTGCATAAACAAAAATAGAGCCTCAATGAAGTAGAGTACAAAGATAATATCAAATTAGTGTTAGAGTCCATTACACCAACAACAAATTTTTAATATTATATCGGAACTAATGTGTGTCATTTATTACAACAAAACTATTCTTAGGTAATTATAATCATTCTAACGTAATGCACTTTATGCAATACTTGCGAATAAAGAGAATAAAGTTACAACAAGAATTCTTTTCTCTGTTTACGTAACTATTAAACATCATCATTATCAGTCACAAAAAAGCATTAAAAATAATCAAATATTACATCATGTTTTAGAAACATCAAATTTCCTGTTATTACGTTATATCTTCACTTTTCTACATTTACCTGAATGTCTTTAATACGTAGTTTGGTCGATTTTCTCGGCATTTTCCTGTGCAATCCATCAATGAAAGTTGATGTTTCACTCTGTCGCACTCTTTTATAAATTTAAAGTACATTAAAAATATCGAAAAACATAACAAAATTAACGGTCGCTATGAATGAAATGAAGTGTCATAAAAAATATATTACTAGTGAATCAAGATATCGAGCGAGGCGGCGAATTCTTTTTAATTCAAAACTAACAGAAAGTAATCAGTGCTATCCAAATGTGTGGAGTTAATTTGGAATACGTTCTGAAAATATATTGAAACATTGCAGAGTAGCTAATTGTCCCGGTTGTCCGGCACTGGCAAAATGTCCTACATAGGTGTCTTTTTTATTATTGAACAGCATTTGATCGAGTGTTCAATCCAAGACTACTAACTTCATAAATTCTTTCCACCTACATACTACCTCATGCTCCAATAGAATATATATATATATAAAGTCAGTCATAGTTGATCTGCTCATCCCTTTGTCTTAGCCTGCAGATGGTCCACAAGATCCTTTATATAGATTACACTGCTGAAAACTCAATTCACAATAACACGGATCCCACAAACTATGCTGATAGCACTTGTGCGCTGTGACACCATGATGGTGGTCCATTTACTATTATCCAAACTCTTCGGTCGAATATCAGTTCCCGTGAAAAATCGAGTCCAAATTGTAGAATTAAGATAAATCTTAACGAATCCCAATAAAAAAACTTTCACTCCACTCACTACATTCTATTCTTCCGCATCCTTCAATTGTACACCGATAAATACAGTAGAGTCGATTCGTTTTATCGGAATTCCACTTCGCCGAGAGATTTACATGGAACCCCTCGAGTGCTCGTCGATTCCGACTATTCAACAGATGCTCGACATACGCTCTACACTCCCAATACAAAAAGCTCATCCAAACGACTATTATCAGGTCTATTTAAACTTACAGCATTGAACTATGGGGTTCAACCAAACCATCGAAATAATACCGAATCCAATCTTAAGTTCATCGTAATATCCTTAAGGCTCCGAGTTATGTCAGAAATTAACTAATCTGCGATGACTTTAATATTCAAATTGTAAATCATCTAGCAAAAAAATAAATATCTGTCTTTCAAACCTACCGAAGCATACAAACTTTGTATTGTACAAAACATGTTACAGTTATATAAACATTAAATGACTTCAAAATGCTAGTTACAAAACAGGCGGGATAATAGTCACTAATGGACTGAAAAAGCGGAAACTCAACTCCTAATTTTGAAAAGAATTTAATGGCTAAAAAAAGAAGAAGTGTGAAAACCATTAAAAGTGCCGGCTCAAATAAGAAGGCAAAAGAGTCTTCTTAAGACCTCGGTAGATAAAGAAGTTTAAAGGTAGAGGATTTAAAAACAGAACCAGGCTGGTTAACCATAGCCTCAGAAGAAATTAAAAAGAAATTCCCTTTTCCGCATTAATTGAACCACAGTTTTAACCAGAGGGGAAAATATTTTTTTCTTGTTAAACTTATTTTTTACTTAATGTTTCTAAGAATAATTTAGATATTTTGCGTTTTTGTTGTTAAGTTTTTTAAGCATTTAATCGAATTGACCGTAAATCCTATTTCCAGCAGAGCCGGAATGATGTGACCAGGGCTAGTCTGGATAAAGCGAAATTCCGGATAAGATATGGTCCGATCAATAATTAAAAATTTTTGATATTAATGATTTTTATTAAAGTAATATGTAAACAAATTTTGTTCGATAGTGATATTACTAGCTTCCATTTACCATGTATATACAAAACAACAGCAATATAACAACACAAAACCTCAAAATCACTTTCTCTCTCTCTCTCTCTCTCTCTCTCTATATATATATATATATATATATATATATATATATATATATATATATATATATATATATATATATATTTATATATATCAGTGTTTTTACTTCTAAAGATGAGCAACAATCACTCCAACATTGTATTATTATTTAATATACTTTATCTATATAAACATTTTTGGTATCTCCTATAATTATATTACTGAATTTATACGTTGTAAATGATTCATACCTGCTTTTAGAACTTATGTAATTTTTGATAAAGCATTTATTTATTCTAAAATGAGATCTTCGTTTATGGATTCCAGTTGAGGGGTATATATATATATATATATATATATATATATTTCAGGACCTTTACCCATTTTAATAAATTATTAAAGTTTAATAGTAACAAATTAAGAGGGATAAAATGAAAGGTAATTTAAATATATTTACGAATACTTAAACAATAAAAACAAAAAAAAAAAATAAGAAAGATAACCCACTATAAATATAACCATGCTGAGTTATATAAAACAACTAAATTCTATAAAAACACGAATCATAAAAGCCATAACCCTCTAATTTCAATAAAATATCTTATAAAATTATAAATCAAAAATGCATGAGGCAAATAAGTAAATTATAACCAGCTGAAATTTTATCAGGCTGATATCTCCGCCCAAAGATTAAAAAAATGGTGGTATCAATGATATCTCAAAAGAAAGGTGAAAATTTAATATATATATATATATATATATATATATATATATATATATATATATATATATATATATATAGTATATAATAACAAAGAAAGTGATCGTCAGCGTCCGCCTTAACATACTTTTCCTTTGATGTACAAACCGTCCCAAAAACATTAGCCGACCTGTCAAGAGGCCAACTATTACCACTATTATCAGTTAGTTTGTAACCCTGAAGATTGTCGACATGGTTGGGCCGAAACGTCGACATGAAATAATAAAAAAAAACTCTTATTTTTGATATTATAACAATGGATGATCAGTATGTAGTACAACAATGCCAAACTAATATGTAATCCTTCTTTATTTTTAATTCTAGGCAACATTTAAACCGAAGAAAAAATAACGTAGGTAAAAAAGTCAAAAAGAAAAACATTGGAAGAGCTCTAGAAGCTGATACATCATATTCTCAGTGAGAGAGGGAAAACGCTTCTGTTATTTGATCCCCTTTATCGATATTTTATTAAGTAAGGCCCTCGCTTGGATACATCCACACCGGAATTTTTCATACCGAAATTTCCATCGCCCTTTAAATAAACTATCGCCTTTTCCGAGTAGTATTTTCCAAAAGGTCAAAGTGAAACGCCCTGGAATTTATAAAGCGGCAAATTAAAATTCTTTTGATGTTTCTTAAACCCACTGGGGCCAAAAAATAATAATACCAATGATTATAACGTTTCTAAACAAACATTGACCGATGCTTCGTATGAGATTTTTCAAGTCATGCCTTGAAAAGATATTTCCGAAGCGATATATTTATGTAAGAAATATAAATAAATAAAGCAATACATTTTCCGAAATTCTCCGTTTAGAGACTTAGCTATTATGATATAAATGATGGCGAAATAGAACGTTTAAATGCACCGATTGCTACCAGTGTAGATTGAAAGTACTTCTGAAATGGAGGGGCAAGGTAACTTTCGGACAATTAATACTTGCAGAAGGGATGTTGAAGGATAGAAAGGCTCGAGTTTGAATTGCTGCAACTTCTTAACTTAAAGAGTTGAATCCTCGTGGGTCGCAATCTGTTCTAACGAGCCTCCGATGAAAAGACTGCCTCCTGTCTTCCTGATCTAATAAAAGTTACACCCGACAAGCAACTATGCGCCTTTCAACACCAGCTTTCTACTTTAGTTTTTTTTCTTCTATCCAAATTTTAGTAGGAAGTCCGTTTTCAATTAAAAAGATGAGCAATATTGATTTTCTATTATATTATTGATTGCGTTCATATCATAGTATTGCCGAGGTTCCGAATTGTACCCCCATAATCAGGATATATTTCTAAAACTTAAACAATAAAATATAATAGCATCTACGTAAAAAAACTCATTTAATAAATTAATTATCAAAGTTAAATATTGGTTATAATAGAAAAATAAATGTTAATATAATGATAGTGGTACTCAAACTAAAATGCTTGTGTTAAAGAATCAGAATTTGAACTACAGCTGAGTCTCTACAGTCCGACACGTCCAGTTGTCCGAAATTGCTGTTCGATACATGAATCATGTTACCGCATGTCGATAAACACATTTTTTGATAACTCTATCGGTTTTTGTAGTGTTTAAAGTCACTAGATGCAGTTAGTTATATTTGAACCAGGCGGAATATATATATATATATATAAATATATTTTTTATAACTTCTTTTTTAACATATCTACACACACACAAATAGAGGGTGGCAGTGTTTAGTTCAATTTTTTAATATTTTTAATATAATAGGTACAGATATGTATGTTAACATCTTTCGTGATAAATATATACATACCGACTGCCTTCCTATAGTCGCACGCTTTAATTTAACCTCCAGTAATCTGATAAACCTCCATAATCCGACATGTCCCTGTCCCATATGTGTCGGGATTATAGAAATTCAACTCTATACAGTAAATAATTTAAAGATGACAAAGTCTAAATAGGATTCCTTGATAAAAACATAACAGGCAAGTGTGAGCTGATGGCTTGGCTGTAGCATCAATTTCAAAAATGTGAAAACATATCATTTTATCTATCGAAAATTAAATGCGAGGAAACAAGATGGTTGGTTTATTAAATGAGTGTTTTGTACGTGAATGCTGCTAGATTTTAATTTTATTTTTGTATATAATATATTTATGCTATATGAAGTTTTGGTATACTTTACTATTTAATTTTCAGAAATATGTCCCGATGATGAGGGCACATCCCCGAAACGTCGGCATTATTATTATATTATGATAAGAACATAATAAATTGTTTTTCACAAATAATTATATCATGATAAATACAGTGTAGTCTCGCTTATACGAGGAACTTCTCATTCCTCGGCGAAACTCCATTGAGTCCCGTGTAATTAATTATTCACTAATACGATATTCAGTTATAGGAAACATTTACTTATTAGAAGGGAAATTCTATCCCCCGGTGTAAATAATATTAAATTACACCAAGGAACCAGGGCTTTTCAACGAAATGTTTCTTACCTGTAAATGTCTGAAGAAAGTGGTTTTCCGCGAATCATTTTGGGGAATCCAGGCAAATGAAAAAGACAATTTTGTTGACTTTGAACGTGTTTTATACAACGTGAAAAAATAATATTACCGAATTTATTAAGACAAAATGAGAAAATTTGCTAAGATGTGATCTCAATTAACGCACTTATCTTATTTTATGTAATTTTCTTGTTTATAATTTCAGAATTTTGAGTTCTGTTCTCCTTTATAAGTATGAACATATAGAAATATTATAATATATAGCATTTCCAAGTCAATTGTAACATTTTCAAAATCAATTTTCAACTTTTCCATTTCAATTGTAACTTTTTCTATTTCAAAAGTAACCCAACTGGACATGAATTATTTCAATATTAATTATTTTTTATTGAAAAATAATTATTTTAATTACAATAATGAATTTTAAAATAATTTTGGCATATTCCTCCGACATTTTTTTCGTTTATTAGTTAGATAATTACAATTATGTGCTAATTTCAAGTAGTTTAAATTTTTGAAATATAATTGTTGTTTATTTATTTGGTAGGAGGGAGGGGGAAGGTGGATTTCATTTGGTGATCGATCATTAAGTTTTCGAAGTTGCTTTCCCTTACTATTGAAGTTGTCTATGATAAAGGGATCGTTATTTAGGTTTTCGAGGACTATGATTCGATTTTTTAAATTGGATTTTGGATCGCGCATGCGCGTTTTGCATTTCCGTTACTGAGTTTTTTATGAAATAGGGATCGATTATTAGATTTTCAAGGGTTCTGATTCCATTTCTTGAATTGGATTTTAGATCGCGCATGCGCATTTCCGTTACTGTTGAAGTTTTATATGATGTAGGGATGGTTTATTAGATTTTCGGTCACTATATTTTCGAAATTACTATCGGATTTCTGATCGCGCATCCGCATTTTGATTTACTGCGCTTATTGAGCTGTTCTTCGTTTGTAAGGGCCGTTTGTTAGATTTTCAAAGGTTCTGATTCAGTTTTTTCGAATTGGATATTTAATCGAACATGCTCTTTCGGATAACTATTGACAGATCTTTCTTTCGGTGAAGTTGTTGTTTATTAGGTTTTATAGGACGATATACTCATATATGTAATTTGAAATGCGCATGCTCGATAAAAAATACTATCAAAACCCGCGAAAACCAACGCTTTGTATAACAAAGAAAATTTCAACAGTGTCAGTAAATCGGAAAGCGCTGGTGCAATCAAAAGTCCAATTAAAAAATATCGAATCAGAACCTTCGAAAACCTAATAAACGATACCAGTACCAAAAAAAATGTGGCGTACGTTTCATATCATTCAATAATTTTTATGTGATTTTTGCGTTTAAGTACTTTTTGATTTTTTTCTTTTAAAAAGCCTTTAAAATATCGCGGAAGGAGTTTTTTTTATTTGTGGCTCAAATCAGACAAAATTATACGTCATGACTCGGTTTTGGAATTCGTTTCACAAACATTTGATGGAAATAATCTCTGTGAAAAGACTATTAGACAGTTGAAAGATAGTGTCATTTAGATATTCTGTTAAAATTGGTGAGAGATGGGGAAAATCTTACAGGAAAAAAGGGATTTTTTAGTAAGACTTCCTAGTTAGATAAAGAAGATTGTTTTTCCTTTAGAAGGGAGGGAGAGGGGAAGAGGGGCTAATATTAATTCAATTCTACTAGTGCCCTCACTCAGTCTCCACTGGCTTTCAATACCAGTGACGTAGCTGGGAGAGAGGTGCTGAGATCTCCTGGAGTTTTGCTTTGCCATCCACGTGTGTTGAAGCAAAGCTCGGTTTATTTTTATTTTTACTTAATTTAATTTTGTATTATCTTGGTTGTTTACTTATACTGCTGTTACTTAACTTTTTTTCCCTTTAGTCAGTATACAAGAAGGGAATAGATACTTACAGCCCTATAACTATTACTCTTGAGTACAACAAACAAAAAAAATCTACCTTTTCCTCTTGTAAATGGGTAAAACCATAATCAAAAATTCGTTTTGATCTTTGATGTAATTTTTTTATCATTAATAAATCATTGACGCCTTATTTAATTTGAGTTCTCAATCAATTTTATGTTAATTAAAAAGAAAAACAAATTGTGAATTGAGACCATGCTAACAGTTGCGTTGCCAGGGGGAAGTCCAAGGGGTCCGAACCCGCTCTTCCCCACCAAAAATTACAAAATACTTTAGCTTATTCTTATCTTTAAACAAGAATTGTATGAACCTATTTGAATGTTATTTTATAAATAATATACCTAGGCATAGAAAATATTGTATATAGAGAGGGCTCCCTTACATCCCCGGTTGGGGTGGGTTTTTTTAAAGTAGATCCTTGGATGGAAACCACCCTCCCTCCGAAACGAAGTCCTGGCTACGCCACTGCATGTTAGCTGGATGTCCACGTGAAGTGAAAGAACTGCATTACAACAACAAAAGATAATTTTCCCCTAGAAAGATTGATCCTACTGTTAATCTGAATATTATTTGATGTATACTATTTTATATGGAAATGATTTTATTAGATTTAATGAGCAAACAAAAAAAAACACCCTAGAAACAGGCCTCCATATCATGTTTTTTCAGGTCGCGATCGACCTTTCATCAGGCTTTGCACACCTAAATCGGGACTTTGTCAAGAGGAGCCGCCCACCAGTAGTTTTGCGTAACTAGCACTTTTTTTTTTCTTTTTTTTTTAACAAGAACTATCGAAGTTTGAAATCTACTTTGAGAAAATCCATTCAAAGACCTACATTAAGAGGTAACGAGTTCTCCTAATTTTCATCAAGAGGAAATAATTTCCCTCGATCTACAAAGTCCGAAAATACATTTGTCGGCAGATTGTAGCGAAATCGGAAATGAACTTACTAAATAAAATAACAAATTGCTTTAGTATTCGTAATTAAAAGGCAACAGTGAAATCGGCTTGATAAAAAATTATCATGGGATAGTGGCACCAATAATTGAGCCCACACCAGAATACTTTAAAAAAAAAAAAAAAAAAAAAAAAAAAAACACTTAGAATAAGTATTCTTATGCCATCTGGCAGTATTTTGGGTTATTTTCGGTTGGATCAGAATCCACTAGAGGCCAGCCCAAGTTTTCAGGCCTCTAGGTTTCATATTGAGAACCTTTATGATAGTTCTAAGAAAACAGTCCACAAAATAAGCCCCACAGCAAAGGTGGTTGTTAATATCTTACATTATTCTAATGACTTTCAGGCATTTCCATTGCTACTCTTATGGACTTTTCTATATATGCTACTTTGCAAGGGTTTCTTCTTACTGGAAAGTGATTGTGGTGTTGGATTATGGGGTCTAGCAAAGGACGGATCACCAGTGAAAGAATGGGGGTTCATTTACTGGAGTATCCGTTAGTTTTTTTTTTTTCGAAAACTGCGATCAAATTTCAATCTCGAAAATTTACAGTTTCTATTCATGTAATCAACAAGGTGAAAAATATGCTGGTTCAAATGAACAAGGGTTAATTCTCTCTGTTGTATTTCCGATTTAATTTCAGTCCCGATGATGACTCACATCTTGGCGAAACGTAGGCTTTAACAATAAAAAAATATCATCTTTAATACATCCCGACTATTTATTCCATGATGAACATCACAGTCGACCAACTGACATCAATCAATGGCGTAGCAAAAGGGAGAGTTCGGGAGGTCCGGACCCTCCTGCCAAAATTATAAAATACTAAATTATAAATACTTATTAATTATAAAATTTAATTATAAAATTAAAAAATTGTATAAACTATTATAGTATTATTTCAAAAATAATAAACATTGGCGTAGAAAATATTAGGTTATAAGAACTTAACGGATTTCCCCGCTTGGGGTGGGTTTGTTAAAAGTAAGTTCTTGGATAGATCCATCCCCCCCTTCCCCAAGCGAAATTCTTGCAACGCTACTGACATCAATGTTTTATTATTTCGAAATTTGGGGATTGACACATGGGGTAATGGTATAAAGTTTCGGTAAAATTTGTAAAAAAAAAATACCCTGTTTTGGACCAAATCAACCCAAAATCGGTCTATGAGACAAAAATCAAGATGATAATTATTAAATAAATTTAATTCTGGAAATATCTCTTCGTGAAGAAATATATGAAATACTCGAATTTATATTCTGAACATCTGCATTATATAAGATTTAGGTTCAATTGGTGAAGAATTTTATGTTATCAAAGAAACATAGAATCTTTGAATAACAATCCGTAGCTTTTTTGAAAAATTCAGGAATAACTAGATTTTTGAAAAGGTACTGAATCAGCGTGTAACTCAAAATACAATACTAATTTTAGATTACTTTCTAATCTGGACTTAATAGAACACAATATTTCATTTAGTACAAATATAAAGAAGTAAGATTAGGTAATGAGCAAAATTATAAATTATAATAATATAAACAAAGTAAGATTAATAAGCCAAATTACATTTTATAATAATATATTAAATTAAGAATTTACACAAAAGTAACCGGCTATTTAACAAAATAAAAGATTAAATTTTACAGGATGAAATATACGAAATGACACATTCAAGATCGTTATTGTATTATAGATGTTAAATTATTGAAATAAATTCCTTCTCCGGTTCTCGTTTATATACTCCACTTCTTTGCAAAAGCAAGTACAGTAGAGCGTCGATTATCCGAACTAATGTTGTCAGTGGTGGTTCGGATAATCGAAATTTTTACGTACTCGCACACACACACACACACACACACACACATACTATGTATATATATGGTCTGCCCAGAAGACCGTTTTTGCAAAAACCAAGTGTAAACAGCATCTTCCACCAATATTTTTTTCATAATTTTAGGGTTTGAACTGCCCGCCTCACTGTCAAGATTATGTGCGCACCTGGTGATTGAATCAGAATTATTTTTTATTCCGGTTATCGTTGATTTACCAACACCGAACTCGATAGCTAATGCCTGACCCGATTCACCTTTTTTTCAGTCGCGTAATAATTTCCATTTTATCTTTTAATGAAAGAACCACTCGTTTTCTTTTTGTTGACATGTTTTAATTTAAAAAAAAAAAAAAATCACAAATGCGGTATACACCTCACAAAGAACGGTTTAAAACTGAAAGTAAGCTATCTACAACCAGCCAAATGAACGGAAAGGGTTTCACAGAAACAAATGCAATGAACTAATTAGGTATACAGTTCTAAGTAAACGTATTTAACAAATACGTATTGAGCGTTTATGTTCATTGAACACACACACTTATGAACCTGATACTAATACTATTTAACGAAGCAGTTTCTGAGAAATAGTTAAGTATGGGTTCCTTTATAGACGTTCTGAGAAAAATAATTTTATTTTTCGTTTAATTTTATTCAAAATAACAATAATTTTAAGAATACCAATAAGTAATTTACATGATCAAATTAATTAAAATTACACACATAAAAAAAAAAAAAAAAATTGTTCCGAATCGAACGTTCGGATAATCGGCGCTCCACTGTACTTAAGTTTTAGTGATGTTCGAAATTAACTCGTCTTCTTAGCAATATTCGCATAAAATATTTATAATTATTTGAGCATTTCACCAAGATTCCGCAAGGATTATAAAATGATTCCCAAGTAAGAGCATTATTAAGTTTTTTTTTTGTTTTGTTTTTTTCCCATTTCGTATTTAATTTATAAAATAGCGCTATTCTATTCTTTCCAACATAATATTACAATATCAAGCATATTGTTTTTAAAATATAAATAAGTAAGTTGGGGGTGCGGTCAGAAATACAATTGGTAGTAAGATAATTTTAACTGCTTATGGGAGCCGACGTTTTTGACCTAAGCAATAGGCCTTCTTCTGGTCTAAAAAGAACGAGATGCAAGAATGAGAACTAAGCAAGTGAAGTAAAAATAAAAGAAGAATAAATAAATCGGGATATATCATTATATACAGTGAAACCACTATTAAAGAGCGTCTCTTTCCAACGAACCTATCTCTCTCCTTACAGACAATTTTTAAATGACCCTGACTGGAAGTATGGGAATTTAGAACCCTTTGCAATGGATATCCCTCAAACGAACGCGGAGAGACAAATTGACGTCACCGAGAGATAAATTTACACCCCTGACCGGACACATAGAAAACGTTGAAAATGAAACCAACCATTAATGATTTTATGTTTGGATATAAATATGTACATATTTTGAAGTTATTCTTGTTATTATTCTTTAAGTTTTTAATTAATAAAATGGTTGTCACCTTCCATGCTATAATAAAATAAAAGAATTTTATGAGAGAAAACACGATTCAGAAAGCTACAATTTATTCCACGAAGTGTTGCTTTGTCATGAATAAGTAATTATGAATTCAAAGAAAAAGATACAAACATAAATTAATCATTTAAAAAAACAAGTCTAATTTGTCACTTATTAAAATTAATTATGTAAATAACTACGTCGTTTGTACATTTTATTCACCTAGTATATTTTCTGTTTTTTTTTTTTATATGTATGTTTACACATACATATAAAATCCTATAAATATAAAGTGTATAAAAACAACTCAAAATTGTATTAATAAACTTTATTCATTCAAATTAATTAGCTTGTTTTGATACATGTATTTACATATTCAGTAATAAGCACTTGTATATTCCTCTTCAAAGTCGATACCCTAACTATTAAATTTATCTTTACTTCACTTATTTAATTATTATTATCGTACCATTTTTTTCTTAGCACTTAAGAAAGTCCACAACCTAGGCCGAAACGTCGGAACACATTAACAGTTAAATATTATTGGATTTGTAGTTTAATTTCTGACTATAACCTATAATATCGTCTTAGAATAAACCAACGGCCTACCATATATCCATAATTGTAAATTATTTATGCTTGGAAAACTGTTCTAAAAGTGTAAACAATTCCGGAAAATATACTAGTGAGTAGAAATAATGACATTAAAAAAAAAAATTGTTGATTAGAACCATGTACATCAGTAATTTATTATAAAAATGTTAATAAAATTTTTTGGACAGTCTTCAAATTTTTAATTTTCATGTTTTAAAAGTGTTTTTTCCGTATTCTTTAAATTTTAATATAGTCATTTTATTAGTCGTTTCATTAGTTATATTGAGCATTAAGAATAGATTAGCCTCTCATTATTTTTTTATTTTATTATAAGTTTTTAAAAGTTATATATACAAAAGTGAAATATTCTGTTGTGAAATCTATTATTTTTTTTTGTTTTTATATTCTTTGTTTTTCTTAATTTAATTTAATTTATTTCTATATTTACTTATTATTTTCATCTCTCATTTCTTTCTCCGTCTTATCTTATTACCATTTTTGATCCCTTTATTTTATATTTTTCATTTTACCGTTATTATAGTATTTATCGGTTTTATTTAATTTATTATTATTATTAATAATTTATATATTTTATAAATTTAAAATTATTCCATAATTATATAAATAATATGAATCGTTATGAGTGTCTCTTGTATAAAGCTATACAGGGTGTCCCAGATAACCTGTTCCCGCCCCCCATTTAAATTCCAGAATGTTTATTGTATTAGAATCAAATTTGTGGGGTCTCCATTTGAGTAACCAGAAGTTAGTTTGAGGCGTATTGTCCACTTCGTAACCTACCGGAGTATTCCTCATGTGACTCCAACTCTGGAATTCTCAATGGGATGGGGTAAATTTTTTTTCGGATCCTGATAAGAAATTAAATTTTAAGACAAATTCATATGCGGCACTTCCCACACCCGAGGGCGCTAATCGTGAAAAATGCAAAGCACGGTTTTAATAAAAAGTTCCAAATTTCTCTGAAGGAAATCTTTTTTTTTTTTTTTTTTTTTTTTTAACTGTTTAAGTAAACATTGTAGAGAATAAAATTCATTTTTATTATTTTCATTCCAGAACGATAACAAAAATAATAAAACTTTTTGTTATTCTCTACTTTATTATTGCCGCCCTGATACTTAGCGCTCTGGAATAAAAGTAGGCTAATTTCAAAGTTATTTCAATGCTCTACAACGTTTACTTGATTAGTTTTCTAAAAAAAAATGCACTCCTTCAGAGAAATTTTGAAATTTGTATTAAAACCGTGTTTTGTGTTTTTCGCGATTTGCGCTCTCGGAGCGCACCTGATCAAAAAAGTACCTGATATGAATTTGTCTTAAAATTTCATTTCTTATCAGGATCCGAAAAAAAATTTACCCCATCCCATTGAGAATTCCAGAGTTGGAGTCATATGAGGAATACTGCGGTAGGTTACAAAGTCGACAATACGCCTCAGACAATCTTCTGGTTACTCAATGGAGATCCCACAAATTTCATTCTAATATTCTAAACATTCTAGAATTTAAATGGGGGGGGGGGCAGGTTATCTGGGGCACTGTATAGCCTCATGCCGTCTCACACCAGCGGCAAATCGTTCGTCAAACAATTTTTCCAATGTTTGTGAAGTTTGAAATGTGAAAGTACAACTGTACAAATGGAGCATCCACACATTTGGACACATGGAAAACCATTTGACGAATCGTTCGCCAAATGTTTGAAAAAAATATTTGTCAGTAACGCAATAATTTAATCCATTACCCATTAGGTGTGATTATCAAGAGCATTAAATTATAAATATGAATTTTTTACATCAATATGTCCTCAAATTTCCTTTTTAACGTATTTCAGATATGATGGGGGTCAGTTCTTAGCAGATCTCGTGCGAGAGCGATAAGGGGAATTTTAAAAAAATTGTCAAATGTAAGGAGAAATATTATTTTATTAGGAGCTGAGGATTAACATTTTTATTTTTTAATTCTATAACTATTTGCTCTTTGAGACAAAAGAACTTGCTTACCATTCTATTGAATAAAAGAGATAGATTGTCCTTCTATATATTTTTTTTTTTTTTACTTTTCTACCGCTACCAGGAGTAGGCCTTTTTATTATTTATTTAACCACAATATTTTATGAGCTTCAAAGATTGGGAGTTGAATTACGAAAATTAGCTGATTTTTAGGAATCCGTTAACAAATAGTGGACTAATAAGCAGAAAAAGTACGAATCAAAATAATAAATCCAAATAACAATCAGAAGTTATCAAGTTATGAACCGCAGATTATTTCAATATAAAATTTAAATTAACAATAATTATAAAATCCAATATTTAGGTAAAAATGAGGAATCCGTTGGGCAAACAGTTCGTCACTGGTGTGGATGGAACGCAATGGTAATGGCAAATCTCTTTGATGTGCGAAACTAAACCGCTCGGGAACGGCCAACGCAATTGGCCAGTACTTTCACAAATGCTCCAACATTCACAAATACTCCGATCCACACCAGTGGCAAACGATTAGCCAAATGATTTGGGACTGGTGTGCAGCCGGAGTCATACAAGAGACAGTTGATGAGAGGTATGCTGTCTGTTTTCAGGATATATGAGGCCTTATGTTTTTCTCTTCTCATAATGGCGAAACGTTGACTAGTTAAGTTATTCAATGGTATTTGAGGGACGAAAGCCTTTTTCTAATAATATACAAAAAATAATAAACTTCCACGATGAAATATACATATTTTATACACAGCTGACGGTTATGCATTATTTTTAAAAAGGTTTTCTGACAGACATTGAAAGATGTTTTAAAGCCCTGGAGGGTTCTGATTTAGGAAACTTTTCCCCCTACACTGTCTTTCTCCATTGACTCCGAACGTGACTTTTCCAAGCTACAACGCCCTAATAAATTTTATAATTTTCAACCTCCCCTCTGGAAATCCGGAAATTCCATCTTACTTGAAACGAGGGAACGTAATATTTGAAATTCTGTTGAAAAAAACATTGAATTGATATATGTGTATATAAAAAGAGTCATAGCAATGAATTCATCCATGCATTTACATAAATAGACGCAATAATAGATAAAATGAAAACAAAAATGTAATTATCAAATACCGAAGGTAATGTGGGGTAAGTGTGCAATAGATTTTATAAAGTTCGACTTTAAATTACTGTAAAATCTTTGTTTTTGAAGCTAGATTTTTCCTCTGTTTTAAAAAAGATTCCTTAGACGATTGATTATGTTAAACAATTACATTTAAGCCCATGTCTCAATCACTTCCATTTTTATGAGATTGATTATTCAATTTAAATGTAAATGGAATACTCATTATTCAAGCAGTAGCGGTTTTGTTGCTCGAAATATTTCGGTCTCCGGAGAATTATTATACCGGTGTAGTCATTAAAAAAAATTTAAAGCTTGTCTCATATTCACATTATATCATCTTCATTGAGTCATGAAAGTAGGATGTAGAACATAATTGAAGAAATGTATTGAAAAAAATAGTTTTTGTATTAATTTGATAGTCCGCAGTTGCTCCAGCAAAAAAATTATAGAAAGGGTAAGTGCACACCACGCACAGTTGTCCTACAACAGTGATCGTGCTTACCCCTACCGTGAGGACGTGGCGATCCCGCGAAATGAATCTTGACACTCCCACTCTGGTTAGTACGCGGCGGTGACATAAAGTAGCCGTCGGGGTTTGGCAAAAAGGACCATAAGGTCCACTTGCCGGACTAGTTCCCCCCACCAATGCCAGTACCAGTACCAGTACCCCTACCATCATAATATGCCGGGCAACTGCGGACAAGCGCTTAAAACCAAGAAAACTGCCAAGGAGAAATGTAAATCACAAAGTATCTTCTGTAGATTCCACTTACCGCACAAACAAAAAAGAAAGAACTAAAATAAGAATGCAGGTCTACTGCTAAATAAACACCGATACAGCTGTACAGCAGAAGTTGAAAGATCCAACAAATATCTTTACAACTCGTTATACTTTACCTTAGCGAATTTTCCTGGCTGATTTCTGATACATCAGTGTTCAGGCTTTATACTCCGTAAATGTCAGCTCTAACCAGTTGAAGGTTTGGATTACCTTATATATTTTATAATATTCTAAACTATTTAAAATTTATTTTTCTAATCAGTATTTACTAAGATATCAAATTAATTTTAAATGTACAAAATAAAATTGACAATATAGATTTTAAATAAATAAAAAAAAGGAATAATCTTAGTAGACAGTTCAGTGCAGTTTTTAATGGCCATTCAAAATTAGACACTAAATAAAATAATTTATGGTTATGAATCTGTGGTAAAATAAAAATGAATGTGCTTTTAACACTTTAGCATCTGTCCTCTTTTAAGACTGCTGATATATCATAAGGAAGTATTTTTTTTATTTTTTTTTTGTTTTGTATATACGTAATTAACATACATTAAACATCCTAGAGATTTGTGGAAGTCCAGTAGAACTAATGAGAACCACTGTTTTCATTATTTTAAATCCAAATAATTTAGGAAAAGGCAAAGAAGATCCCTTTATAATGATTTTTTATAAAAATATATACATAAAAAAAAATTATTCATCATTTTGAAAAAAAAATATCTATAATTTGAATTAAGAATATAAAATAATTTCTTGACTTATACTCGAAATTTAAAATTATAATACAACGAAGATTCCTTTAACCGACATACTTATAATTAATAAAATTGTTATCAACAAAGTAACAGAAGAAAAAAAAAATCAAGAATCAATGATTACTTCGACAATCATAGCCTGATCAGAGAAAGCAGAAAAAGGCAAACAAAAAAAAAAAAAATATCTTGCATTATTTTTTTTTTTTTTAATTAACAGGTAGTTTCAATCATATAAATAAATCACCAATATCGAAAAAGGACAAGAGAATAATTTGAAAACGTTGAAGAGAGAAATACCGTGTGTAAAATGACCTTTTGAAGTGAGTCAGGTGTATTAATGTCAACTTTAACGACAACTAGGCAAGGCCAAATAATGAATTTTCAAATATACAAATACCTGCCAAAAATTTAACAAATAAAATGAAAAAATTTAAAGTTCATTTTCTTGAAAAGAAAATTATTATTCAGTGTAATGTATAATTGAGAACAGAAATAATTCAGAATTTAAATGTAATATTAAATCTTATTTTTTCACATTATACGGTAACTGTTAACATGGAATTGTAATTCCTGCCAAGCAATGTTTTTTTTTACTTGATCAATTTTGTTAATATACCGAAAATGTATTTTATATAGACAAAATATACACATGTATAGGGAAATACGCTATCTAGCCTGATTGGAGGAATTCCAAAATCCCTTTGCGATTTCTGATCATTTCCGATTTCTATTTAAACAAAAAAATAATAAATGGAAATACGAAGTCATATTTCTAAGGCAGGCAAAGTGGAAAAATTTTAAAATTTTTACGTAAATGACTCACGTTTAAGAATTTCATATACATTTTATTTACTAATTATGTGTATGTTTATGAATATAAAATTGGATGTAAGATAGGAAACTATTTATATAAATATGTATTTAAAATTAAACAAAATCTAAATGTAATAAAATGGCACCGAAAATTAATAAAACGTTTAAATGCTACTTTTTTACTTCCTTTACTACGTACTAGAAAATCGCGAAAATTTTCGGTTTTCAGATTCCAACGGAAATATCCTATGTGACCATCCCTGAATCCATTTTGACTAGTTTCGTCGTGGCATCTATACGTATGTAGTTTCGTTCGTTCGTACGTTTCTCGCATAACTCCAAAAGGTTAGCCGTAGAAAGTTAACATTTTGTATTTAGGATTATAGTAAAATCTAGTTGTGAACCTCCTTTTTTGGTCACTGCACGATTACCGGAAGTGGTACTTTACTTGAAGGTCATTATTGATTTTCATAAAAAATCATATTAAAATATAATGCAAAACTTTTTCAAATTTGGTATTTATGTCGATTTCAAGAACATAATAAGATTTTGGTTTAAATTGGCAAACCGGAAGCGGTTAAAGCACTTGAAGGTCATAATAGACTTTCACCAAAAATTATATTAAAATAAAATGTATAACATCTCAAATTTGGTAAATTAGACTTTTATATAAATATAAGTAATATAATAGATTTTGGTTGAAATTGAAGAGCCGTTAGGGGTACTTAATTTGAAGATCATCATAAACTTACATCAAAAGGTATATCGACAATACAGAGATAATCAACATATGGGTCGGTGATAAAGGTGATACGCGATTTTTTTTCCCACTCTAATTAAACAATCTTATTACTTGTTTTAACTGTTAAAATTGAGTGTAAAATACTTTTTTTCCTCCACGTTTGTGAGCTGAACAAGACTGCAGCAGGAGTCTAAGATATAAGTTAAGCGGGTTATTCCGCATAAAATATTGAAACCGTCGATTTCCAATGATTTAACTAGTGACATAGACTGTTCTAATATTGTCAAGTTCTTTCTGACTGTTCTTGGGAATTTGTTACCAACTAAAAAAACCTAACATATAATGACGGAATAAGACCTCCAGAAACAAGAGGTTATGTTTGTGTGTGTGTGTGTGTCAATAGATGGACGTCGCGACGCCGAGTGCCGTTTTTGAGATACTACTATCTTCGGAAACTAGTAACCAAATTCAGGGCCACTTTGTGAGCCACCGATTTATAGCGTAATAGGCGTACAAGGAAGTCATGGGGTGTCCATATCAGATATTTTTTATAAATATGCATCTACTTCTTAAATTTTCTGATAAAAATTAAGTACTTCTGTTAACAGTATGTTATAGAATTTCGTATTAGTATATTATGAAGTATCTAAATGAAACATATAAAAATATATCAGTATAATCAGGGTTCTACTCCATTTTTAAAAATCATTTAATAATTTGTGAGTAAATTATACGAATTATACAATAATAATTCTATAACAAATGATACGTCTGTAACATAATCATTTTATGTAAGAGATAATTTAATTATCTATTACATAAAGAAAAAAAAATTTATCTCTGGCACATCCACATTGTGTCACCAGACATCAATATGATTAGTTTGTAGAGAGAATTTTAGATTTGAATTTTATTTTTTAAATCATGCATTTGGAACAAAAATACAGAGCTGAGGATGTACCAAATAAACGGTGTCGCGAAACCAACAATCCCAGTCACCATCTGAAGCAGTAAATGCACAGAAGAAACAATAATGATCCTCATAAATTTTCATCTACCGTAATGCCCGGTGAAAATGGAGGAAATAACCATTAAAACTGAGGGAGGGGGTAGCCACCTAGAACCCTTTAAAGCTTATAGGAAATTCATTTGAAGGTTAAAATGAAGCCAGGAAAAGATTAAAGCGGGAGTCTGATGTTGCAGATACAGGAGAGGACGTGCTCTCGCTTTGAAAGATTTCGTCACTTTGAGGAGTTGTCGCTCCATTTTTAATCATGCTGATTAAAAATTACGATGTAGCTCTGCCCTTGTTAAACGTAATGCCGCATAATTACAGTTATAAATAAAGTTGGCATTTGAAAATCGAACGAATTTTGCGCCCAATAAAACAACAATTCGCCACTTCTTTCAGCAAATGGATTTAGAAATACCGTAAAAAAAATGTGAGTGTAGGGAATGTAATAAAAAAATTTCACCTATGTCTCGATTTTTATTTTTTTATTCTTCAATGGAAATTGATTTTTAAAAAACTATCTGAAATTATTCATATTCCCTAATGATCCGTTACTCCGATCCTAAACCACTGTACCTTCAAAGTAAATCATAATTTTGTCTATTCATCCATCTATTCCGAATCCAACGGTGTTCCCCAAGGTAGTGAGTGTCCTAGGTCCATCCTATACACGGTTTATAAAGCTGATCCCATGTATCCTAGCCCATCATAACACTGTCTTCATTAATTTTGCTGATGACACTTTTATGTTATTTGTGATTGATGAAGCATCTGTCTCATCCCCAAACTTTGTAGTCGCACACCGCAAAAAAGGAGGATTGCAATAAATCCTAACAAATCACTTTAACAGTTCTTCACCAACCCATGATATTCTGTCCACCAGTATCATTTAATAATGTCCTACGTATCCCTGTCGAACAGATCCGCTACCTAAGACTTTGCATCAGGAAAAGCTTGTTATTGCCTAGAATCCACATACAAGAATGGAACAAAGAGTTCTCTCATATCCAATCCTTAAAATCAAAAAGCCTAAAAGAAATCGATAATGCTCCTTATTATATAACAAATAAAATTATTCATAAAATCGTTGAAATTTGGTTCAGCTAGGTAGAACTTGATGCAAAAACAATTTCAGATAATGATGAAATTTGAAGTTTACCATAGGAATGCAGAAAGTTATTTTTTATGTCATGGTAGAGTTCGCGAGTGGTTTAACTCGATTTTTTTATTAAATATTTTTTTTGAAGTCTTTAAATCTCAAACTCATAAACCACTACCAGGTTATTATCCAGGGATAGTCAGGAAATACTAAATAAAAAGAATTAAACGTATCTAAGCAACATAAGGATTTCCAATCTGAGCATCTTAAAAACATTGTTTGTCAAAAAAAAAATTAAAAAAAAATTCACCCATATACTAAATAAGATTAGTTTCGATTTACAGCGAGTCAAATATGATGCTGTTTTAATGTAACAACTTTTAGTTAATATTATTGCAGCAAAATGGTAAAGAGGCTTAAAAAAAATTAAACCTAAGCTCATTTAAATTTTTATTTAAACCTAGCGACCTCCAAAATTAGATGGACCGGGAGCCGGCGCGCGAAATGATGATTAATTAAATATCAAGCTAAAACTTTTTGAGAGCTTCAAAACACCAGCTTCTATAAGAATATCAATAATACTATAGTATGACGTCACCTTCAGAGTATCCAGCTAAACTAGATTTATCCGTCAAATGATTTGCTTTTAAAGATCTTCACCAAAATCCAGAACGTTATTTGGGTCATTTCAAAATTTCGGTCACATTTTATGCCACAGACCAATAATCGGGTCAAATAACAAATGAAAGCAGTTACATGATTTTTTCCCATGATCTAACCTTTTGGAAGCATACTTGTTTCATTCATTGTTTATTAAAAAATTTAATAATATGATCCAGAAAAAAAAGAAGCATGGAATGCTGATTTCCCACTCCCTAGTGCTGTGCAAACCCAGAAGTACTCAAATAGTAAGCTGTATATTATGAACTATTTTTTGGAAAGTTTTAGGTGTAGGGCTATTGAGAAAGGGTAGGCTCTATGTCCACATAAAGAAAAAGACATTAATGCAAGTCACCTAACCGGACCATTTAAAGAGTATCACTGGTGTTGACCCTCACTCCCTAGAAAATTATTAAAAGTTACACCTAACTGAAGGAAAAGTGATATTCTGTACAACTTTGAGCCCAGAGATATCACCGAAGCCCCCTCCCCTTTTTGCTGAGCGAGATCACTCACCAGTTTTGTTTAGAGAGTGGTCATGTTTTCAAATCCTTTTAAATTGTTTTTTTTTTTCACCCTCACTCCCTGGGACATGAATTTTCCAATAAAGATAAGTTAATATCAATCAGACCTTTTACACTGAGTGAAGTTTGATAGTAATTCATTAAAAATATTTTTGAATAACTCTGTATCAAAAGCCCATGACTTTTGTTCCCACGAAAAGCTGAAACCTCACTCTCAGGCTTCTCACTCCCTAGAAAATCAAAAGTCTAGGAAGTGGGGTTTGAATCTAGAGTGTAGTTTTCAATTCATAAAATATCAAGATGGTCCACTTTCTCTCTGACAGCCCGGCAACTCAATATCGGCATTATATTTAACTTGCTAGCTAAAGCCAGGACTGCATCATTTGATAAAAGGTCCGAGACTAGGATTTTTCAGAGGGGCCAAGCTTAATTTCGCCGCCCCTTCTTTTATCCTTCCTCCCCACCAATAAAAGTCGACAGTTTTATTGCAGTATTTTAGATAATTTTTTTAATTTATTATTATTTCGAAATAAATATCATTATCTCTTTTATGATTAAATGGAGGTTAAAATAATTAAAACGCAGAAACAAATATTTTTTACTAAACCTAAAAATAAACTTTGGTTTGAAATTCGCCGGTCTCTAAATTCTTCCGCCCCGGGGAAGTGCCCCTCCTCCTCCCCATAGTTCCGGCCCTGGTTGACACCATATCAGTGGCAACCTGTAATTATTCAGTACCAGGAAATGGAAAGGGAGCTTTGGATAGAGTTGGAAGCTGTTGGGAGAGAATAGATTCAGTAGTTACACTATGAAATGATATTGACAGTGCTATGTATTGATATGTGTTATTCTTGGGTAAGATTGTTTTAAGTGAAATAGTATATATAACAAGGCAATCGAGCTAGAGATGCACAGGCTTTTACTGATACCCGGACCATGATGAAAACCATGATGAGGCACTGATGGGGGCGTTCCTGAGTCATCCGGTCGACAACCACCATAGAACTCTTAGACCATCTACATCAATTATTTCCAGATAAGATATTTATGTTGAAACATTTAATGGCTAGGTCTAGTCTGAATCACTCCATGGTTAAACTCTTGTATCAGTTTATTACATTAATTTTGATAAATAAAGATAAATGTTAGGAAAAAGGTTGTTGTTTAGTAACCAAGCCCATTATCAATTTGAATATGTCTGATCAAGTATGATAACAATAAATTTGACTATCATTATGGTATTATTAATTTTATAAATACGAAAATTATATTGGTTAATTATTAAACAATGGTAATCACAAATCAGGCCCTTCAAAAAGTATTCAATTTAGAGGGTTCGGCAAGTAATTAATATTTAATCGTAATCTTCAATAATGTTGGGATAATCATCCTCAATGATTGCCCAATGGCATCCCCATACAAATTAATATTATCAGCTAATATATAATCAATCTAAATAAAGCAATAAATAAAGCAATAAAGCAATAAAGCAATCTAAATAACACATTGCATTATTAAATGGCATTCCAAACGTGGGTATTGATCATCCATGATAATTGCTGTCAAGAACATAGCAACAGATAGCAGCGATTGTTTGAAGTGCTGCAGAAAACACAAGAAACAATGCTTTTTGTGGTCGACGACGTGTGATTCTACATTTTTAAGCTCAATCAATATCCATATGTTCCGTTTAATGCTCATATTTTTAATTTTTGAAACAACTGTAGATATTTCAATATGTTGGTTGTTTTTTTTTGTTGTTTTTTTCCAAAAATATAATAAACAAAAATCATTGAGACTAGAGTACTACATAGACTTTCAGGTACATTTGAGGTTGATAAACATAGACAAATGTAAATCACAATAAAATTCAAAATATTTATGATTTTTTTTATTTCATGATGATAATAATTATGTCTCGAAGGATTAACTTTATAATAATCGAAGGAACATTATCACAAACCTTTATCACAATTTTTAAAATTGTTCAATTAAAAGAAATGCAACCACTTCTTTTTTTTTGTTTATTTTTTATTTTAACCGACTTTCAATTTAGAGTAAAAGTCATTCCCCAACCGAAGCGATCCGGTACCCACTTTCCAAAGCGCTATTCATGGCGAGTGGTAGAGATAACGAACTTTAATTTTAACTGATTAGTTTTCAAACAAGAAACTAAATTTATTCGTAAAATTAAAGCATTAGCAGGTGATTCAATGCAAACTAGAAAAGTGAAGGCACGATGCTAAACGTGGAATAAATGCATCAGATATCTACAGACTAATCTCACGTTTAAAACACAACTACAAAACGGATGGATTATTTGCGTTTCTCAGACTTTTGCATGTTAATCTTCTCCGAGTAATGGATTGTACCAGAATGCTCCCTGAGCTTTAGCACGTATAGGAATTATCTTAAAGAATAATCCATATTATTTTGATAAAGTTTAACGATGAATAATTGTGATTACCGATTTATCTATATTTTTGGAATATATTTTTATTTTTGCTTACAGGTAGATGAAATATACACCGAGGGAAAGTATTAAGATGGTGGAAAATTTCCAAAAAGAGTTTTCAAAGGAAATCGACGTGTTAAGGTCCTCTAAAAAACTTTATTTTAGTGCGATTTACCATCAAGTTCCAAAATTCCTTAAGCTTATATTAGAAATACCAGCGTTGGGGATGGATATATTGTTTTAAAAATTTGGAAACATAGATGTATTTAGATGTAAATTTTCATTTGCCCAGAAATAAAAGAATAAAAAAGGGGGTTTTAGCCGTTTAAGGAGAGGTTTCGACGCACTGGGCATCGCACAGTGTTCAAAAACCGGCAATTTAGCGGGCAAAAATAGACTCTCATCACGTATTTATCTAAATAACACTACAAGAGGGTTGATTTATTGTATTTTCTAACGCTAAATCGAATACAGCAAACCCCGATTCAATGGGAGTTAAACATTTCAAGATATAATTCAAAAGGTATAAAAAATAATTGGGTAAATGAAAGGTGTAATAAAAAAAGAATATATGAACATTAATAAAATATAATTTTAGTAAAAATAATCATTTAAACATTTTTCAAATAGTATTTTATATTTGATACGAGTATGAATTAAATATAAAACATATTGCAATACAAATCAAATATAAATTAAAAAAAAAAATGCGCAACTATATTAATTACATCTCGGACATCAAGAATACCCGTTTTTTGGTTTGTCTTTAATGTATCAAGCATCGGATGTCACTTGAAGCATGTTCATGGCATATCCTCATTGGTAGCATTCCTGCTGATATTTCGGGAATGCGCCAGTGGATAATCGCGATATTATTTTTCCTAGCTTCCTGTTTTTTTTTTTGTTTTTTTTCTCGAGAGCATCCAAACAGGTTAAATTACGGCTGAAATCATTGTGTTGACATATTGATTCTAGTGGATGTTCTTAGGCATGTAATACCATCTATGGAGTTGTGCATGTAGTTTAGCAGTTTCATTACAGTAAAATTGTGAGACGGAACGTCGAAATTTATTTTTTTTTTCTTTTTTTTTTATGTTTCTGAGAAATATTTGAGGGTGTAATTAAAATTTACAATCAGCATCCTAAAAAGCATAAATAACACAGACCAACGATGAAAAAACTTTTGTACTGAAAATACCTTATTCCTATAGTCTTTAGGATCCTGAATCCAAATATGACATTTAAAAAGATGTATCACCCACAATTTCTTCACATTTTATAGTTAGATTTATTAAATTAAGCGATTTTTAAAAAATTGAACAGCTTTCAGTCTTAGGCCTCATGAAACAATTAGGCCTTAAGTTAGGCCTCATGAAACAATTTATTCAGATGGACCATGTTTCAAGTATCTCTGCCAAAAGTTTCCACGCCTTTCAGAAGCTAAACCAAAAGAAGGCGTCTTTGTCGGACCTGACATTAGAAAAATGATGTTTGATGTTAACTTTGAATCAACAATGACCTTAAATGAGAAAGAAGCATGGGTATCATTCAAGCAAGTCGTTACAAAGTTTTTGGGAAATGAAAAAGACCCAGATTACGTTTCTATTGTAGCTAACATGTTACAGAAGTTTAAAAAGTTAGGAAGTGTACCGCATCGAATGCACAAATATGTTGTATGAATATATGGCATCAATCCGTCAAGTCGTTCGGGAGTTATTCGATTTAACAGACGTACCAATGATTAAATATATAAAGATTAGAGATAAAAAAATCAATGTTTTTTGTTCGTTCTGATTTCCAATCAACAAATAATTAACATCTTCATGGAATGTTACAATAAATAATACCAGGTATATAATTGGTAACGGATAGTCAGGAAATCAGTCAGTAATTTTAAGAATTAAATTTAAACTTAATTTAATTTTTAAATTATTTAAAATTAAAATTATTTTCAGTTTATTTAAAAATAAAAAAATAAACTAAAGAACTTTTCTTTTTTTTTCAATTTTCTGTGTATATAATATAATATTTGTATTGGGACAACTTCAACAAAATTATAAGTGATCTCGTCATACACTTCCAATGTTAAATCACAGAAATAATTCTGTTCATGTCAGTAGTCTTTCAATTCATCTGATACATGTTCAAAAGGGTATTGTTTGGACAACGTGATGGGCAGTCACACACATCGGATCGAAGCATTTTCAGGTGTCGGATAAGGGATACCGCTTATTTGTCTTTCCCAGTGTAAATATTTTCCCACAGATTACGAAAACAAACATCGACTTTCAGAGTTACTCTTAAACCTTATAAAAAAAAAAAAAAAAAAAAATCATATTCAGTTTCAAAAATACAGTTATCCATCATTCCGTGATGTATTAAGTCAAAGTATATATGCTCTATATATTATATGTATTTCCGATGTAATTCGAAAATTGACAATTGTTTGTTTCTGTTTTAAAGGCGAAAATCTCTAAAGTCATCAAAGCCTGTCTGAATTACAAAGCTTTGGGAGAGATTTGGTCTATATCAAAAAAATAAATAAATCGTCGCTTCAGAGCAGAAGTAAATTTTCAGCTCCGAAAATTTTTCCAGGAGAGTTATTTTTTACTTTTTGTTTTATGATTTTTTAATTATTTTTTATATTTTAAAACATATTCTTTGCAAACATTTTGTGAATTAAATATTTTCACAAAAAATTAATTGAAATTTTTTTTTTCTCCTAAACCTGGCAGAAAATTTGAATAATAGAACACAGTGAATAAGTCATGAGGATAAGTGAATAAAAGAACTGCGTCATGTATGGATGTATGGACACACAGCCAAATTTAAGGCTAATTATTATAGATAGAGATGGGCTACTTCTAATATATATATATATATATATATATATATATATATATATATATATATATATATATATATATATATATATATATATTATCTCCTCCAATTTAAGTCCTCTATCCACTCCCTTACCAAAAGATCTCGACCTTCTGACCTTCATAGAAGGATTGGGACATCGAAAGTAAAATATCGCTATTCGATACCATATATCGATATCCACCTATAATCGCTAAAAAATATCGATATATCGAAAGGAAATTGATGAAAAGGCAAATAAAAGTGCATCAAATGAGTATAATATTTAAAAATAAAAATACGAAATAGCATAATTAATACAAAATTTTAATAATATGAATGTACATACAAACGATATAGTTAGATCAACAAAACCTTCAAATATCACATTTGAAAAAAAAAAACGTCTATTTTCTTTTGGTGCAATCCTTGAAGATTGTCTTCGCGATGACACCAACAGCCGATTTTGCTAAGAAATGACGCACGTTGTAGATGTATCATTATCATCATTTTTTTTCTTTGTTTACTTTGAGTGGGACTCTACCAATGTGCTAAGTAACTTGGAAACGTTGCGTTGTGGGAATAGACTTGTCACAGCAAGAACAATAAAAAATACCTGCACCACTCCCTAACGTTTCATTCGGGAACTCAAGAAGGCATTTCGCTACCCGATCTTTAGCTTTGTTTCCATCTTAACTCATTAAGAAAAAATGAAATAAAAGAAAAATCATGACCATGGGAATTATCTTTTAAAACCGTATGAATTTCTTCCGACTCTCGGGTTGACACTAAACTATAAACTATGGTCTGAGTGTCAACTGATATTTTAGGATTTTTTTTTTCTCGAACACATCCTTAATTCATGTTCTGATGTAAATAAAAATAACAAGTGTGGGTCGAAATAAGTATTAATACATAAAATAAGCGAAAATATGTAAATTAAGTGAAATATTGAAAATCAAATTGGTTTCAATTGATCCCGAATGTGCCAAAACATAAAAAAGGTGTTGTTGCCTGGCGATATCTTGGTCAAAAAAGAATATGTATTTACATGAAAATCCTAGCCTCTACTCATCACTAATTTAAAAAAAAAACAATGAAACGTTTAGTTATGATCTCATTAGTCATATTACTAAGTCAATGTTTGAAACAAATGAGATGTTATTTGTGCCGCTTAATAAGACTGAATTCTCAAAATGGATGAGTAAAATTAGTGGGTTGGAGAACAAACGAATTGATAAAATAATAGGGTATGGTGAATAGACGAGGAGACACCCAAGAAATGGAGCGAGCACAGACAGGATAACATTAGGGAATCCAGGATTTTATATTTTTTTCCCATAGATACTTACATTGAACCACCATTTTGAACAGATCTGTTTTAATAAAAATAATCTATTTTGATTATTTATTTATTTTTATTATTTATTATTTGTCTCTAATACCTAAGGGAGGGCAGTATGGTATTCGACCAAAAAAGAGAAATATTTAAGAAAAAAAAAAAATGAAAGCTGAAAAAAATCTAAGAGGGTGCCCATCAGATAACAAGACGCTCCAATGGAAAATTAAAATAAGTGGATTTCATAACTTTTTTTTTTATTCTTTAAAAATAGATACGATATATGATAGCTTCTATTATATCAGATGCGTATCAGCAAGTATCTATTATTGTATATCAGTTTATGAGGCCTAAATGTGAACAAGACACTTGACAAGCAGAAGCAGGTGTAATCTTGAAAGAAGTCCAAATCCTCTAACTTAAGCTGTCTCAGTATAGAACTGACAAAGACGGACGGCTGCATGCTGATTAAATGGGCAGTCGGGTTCTATTTAACCTTATATTATTATTTAAATTGAAATTTAAAATATTACAATTATAAAAATAATTTTTTAGCCAGCGCACTATGCTCTGGCATCACTCAGAGTAACGCTAATATATCTTGTGTAGATTTTTTTTTACAGAATATTTATTAGACAATGGACAAAGTCCGTCTGTCTAGATGTACATAAAAATTACAAAAGATATTTACAATAAAAATAACTCGAGCAAGAGACTAAAGCAGCTACATACGCTGTTTTAAAGAGGGCAAGGTCATGTAGAGTCCTCTCTGGCCTTTTTGAAAATTAGTAGGGATGATATTATTTTAAGTATCTTTTCTTCTTTTAAATATTTAAGCACTGTTCACTTTATTGCAGATACAACAATAAGATTTGAAACTAATGATCAGGATCAGGACATTAAGATACAAACAGGGAAAGAGAACATTTATGTAAAATGTATTACTTGCATACTTACAAGAAAATTTTAGAGAGGAATTTGGAGAAAGCAGTCTTTCAATAAAAGAACTTTGGTTCGGCACTAGGCGAACCATCCCTCTTGCAATAAGTAATTTTTTAGGGAATCTGGGCTGGATTCAGATCATGGAGGAAGCCAGTAATCTAGACTCTCTAGGAATCCTACATCACCATCTGTTTTAAGTATAAGCTTCGAAAAAACGATGTAAAACAAAGGTAAAAAAGAAGTAAAATAGGAGAAGAAATAGTTGTGTTCTGCTTGACAAATCTGCATGAAATATTTCCAAAATACAAGTCCAGCCTAACTTTCATTATATCAGTATGCTGTGTGGATTAGCAACTCAACACAGATGAGCAGAGACTCGTTAAACTATACGCGATGTCTTCTTCTTCTTGTTAATATTTATTTTTAGGGACAGGTTCATTTCATATTTAATTTTAGGATAGTTTTGGATAATTTACAGATTTTTTGGGGGGTAAAGTTTTGTTTTATTTCACAGAGGAGCTTTTTATTCTGTATTTACGAGTTATTTTATGGACTGTAAACAATGTGAATTTAATAAATTTAATTCTCAAAACACTTCTTTGTCGGGGTGAACCAAATTCCAGACCACACTTTTTGACGAATCAGGAGCCAACTCTAGAATAATCGCAAAAGAAATCTGGACTTCATTTATATGAAATTAAAGCGTAGTAAAAATAAAAGTTTTCCTAGGACTGGGTATCTGTAGCCCAGCACGGGACTGAGAAAAAAAATCACAATTAAAGAGTGATAAGGTCAGCGAGATCTTTTCCACTGATACTAAATTATCACAAATTCAGCTAAATTAGATGATTTTTTTGTATACAGTTAATTAAATATAAAACAAAATTTTCACTTTTAAAATCAACATAAAGTTATTCTTCAGTATTATAAATTACCATCTGGGAAGGCTGCTGAAAAAATCCTACCAAAGGGTCTTTATTCCATCGAGAAATAATGTTGTTTTTTTAAAGGTGGTATTCATTTTCCTCCTAAATAAATTGACTTTTGTGTTTCTACTTTCCTTCAACCAGGCTGTAAAAGTTTGTATACACGGGTTCTTTTAACACACCAAGAAGGAAATTTCTCAAGAAATATTTTTTTTAAATGGAGAATATAGGATTTTTATAAATGTTTCAAGATATTTCATAAATCTTAATTTTTCGAAGCGTGCGAAAATCTCAGATTCGAATGAAATTACATAACGCAACATGTCAACCCATATAAATATAAAACACTACTTCTAATGATTTATATTTGAATAAAATTTTAACTAATAATTAAACTGTGAAAAATAAAAATAAATAAAATGACAATTTATGTTAAAGAAATTTATTACACTATTTACACGATAGTTGATTAACATCCCAATCGATTTCCGATAATTCTTCGAGGCGACTGAAAAGAAGAAGGGCTCGGGACCCTCTATCGAAGAACTGTCATCGGAGTGCTAATAATGTTTAGTTCCTTAGTTTAGTCACTTCATATTAATTCAATAAATATATAAAGTCACTAGTCTCAAATATTCTAATTTTATGGGATTAATTGATCTGTAATAAATAAAATGGCTGTTCCTAATATGAGATAAAACAGGATGCCAAATCTGAGATCTGTCATATAACGCGCACAATTTGTTAATTAATATAAAGGAGGAGAAAAATGTTAAGGCAGATCCTGAATGCATGTTTCGAACTTAGATATTCCTTTCTAAGATAATCATGGAGAGAAGCGAACAAAAGAAGAAAAAAAACACTGTTCGTTGGTTGCATGAAGATTGTGGTGAAATTATAAATTCAAAGTTATAATGCAATTTTTGTTTTTATAAATAATTTTAAATCAGTTATTTTTTCTTATTATCGATATTTTTTAGAAATATTTTTTTTATAATTATTTTTTTAAGATTTACACTTTTAACAGTTATTTTATTGTAACATAATAAGTTATCTTTTTTTTTTTTTTTTAATAAGATTGAAAATAAAGATATCTAGTTTAATTTCTTATCGAAAACGCCTAATTTAGGCAACAGTAAAAATACACAATTTAAACTGTAAAAAAACATTTTCATCCTTTTGGTTGTAAAATATAAATTTTTTTTCAATTAGGAATATACAATATCTCATATGGGGCAACCCATTCCCACAACAGGAGATTTAGAAAATTTTTGAAAATACTGTTTTCAACACATTTGCGATACCATTCTTTAAAAAGTTTTTCAACATTTGAAAAAACTAAAGAGTTAAAAAACAGAAAAATATTTGGTAAATGTTATATTGGAGAATTCCCAGCGCAATATTAAAAATAGCATCTTATAATAGGGCTCTTTTCCCTATTTGTGTTTCTTCCTCCAAAAATTTTAATGTTTTATTTTTTCGTCAACTGAACCATATCTTCATTAAATTGCATTATTAGGCCATATACATCAGATATTTACGGGAGAAATAAAGATACATTTCTTAGGCAAGGGAGAAGCAAACTATTTAATTCAGGCTAACTTAGAAGTTCATTGGCTATTCACTGAATAACTTGAACGAAGGAGTGGGAAAGTTTGACGAGAAAATATTTCTCCTCAAAATGAAAACTTTTTAGAATATAATAGTGGAGTGTATTACAATTAAGAAAGGGGTACGTTTAAAAAGTGGTCTCGGGGTTTTGAATTTAAAACATGAGAAAAGTAGGCAAATTCTTTATCTCAGTTGTCCATTTCAAAACCATTATTATACCAGGCATAGTTAAAGTTGATAAAACAAAAGCAATGTTAATGAAGTTGTTAATAATAATATTTCTACAGCGTAAAAGAAGAAAAAAAAATGGAATCAACAATGAACCTAAAAGCAACAACGGAAAAGAAAAAAAAAGTCTATTTAAATGAGAAAATGTAAGCTGCTGGGAAAAAAAAGGGGGCCAAGGTTCTTTTAATTTTGAATTAGCTCGATTTATCTAAGTTCATTCGAAATGTAAATTTTAACTCCAGTAGAAATTTGAAATCTAAAAAAAAAAATGAATGAGTAATTAAAATTTGTATAAAACATATCAAGAAATGTAATTAGGAAGTTTTTACTTAGGAAAAAGAAGCCCAAATAAACAACAAATTTTGTACATTCATGACACTCCATATCTATTATGAATCAAGATCTGCAGATTCCGCCTAAATGTGAGGGGGACTACCCCTTCCCCCCCCCTGGGGGGGTTAAATTAGGGGTCGTGATATTAAAAATAATTTGCACAAAGTAAGTCGAGTAAAGCATGCGAGTTTCGTAGTTTTTTTTTTTTTATGTGTCTATATCGAATGAAATAGTTTTAAAGCAATTAAGTGGTCTCATTCTATTTAGAAACTTAGAAAAAATAAAGTACAAGAAACGATGCCTTACTCAAATTTTTTTGTGCAAATTATTTGGCGAATAATAAATTTCAATGATTTGCGAATAAATCATTTCAACCCCCTCCTCCGTATTTGACGAGAAGTTACTTAAAGCTATGAAATTCAAGCTTGTTTAGACTATTTCGATTACGTTTCGCAGAATATAGGGAGAAGAATAACGTATGAAGGTTTTCGAAAATAAATATTGGGCTATTATCCTTTCACACATCTTACAAATGCATTTTTAGATTTATTTCTTGAAGTTTTCCACACATGGTATTTCGTTTATACGAGGAAATCGAAGCGTGAAAATGCAAAATGGCGTAAATGGCTTTAGTAAAATTTGTCAGAATTAAACTTTAAACTTGAATAATATTCAAGAAATATTACCTAATTGAAAATATAAACTTTTTTTTTCTGATTACAAATGGTTGTATAAATAATAAGATCATATTTATAATAGTAATATAAAAATTAAAAAAACTGTGAAAAAAGGCGCTTAGACCCTTTTGCAGTCCACGCTTCAAATCTGCAGAGACACATGAAACTGGAGGGAATATTTTTTTCAGTTTAATTCCGTATATTCACTAATTTCCGTATTAATTAAGAAGCTGTACAATTTCTCAACTTACCAATTAAAATTGTACCGTTTCTATAAAGGTCACTTATAAAAGAATTTATATTTAAAATCATTAATTAAAAGTATTAATCATAAGATTTTTCTGCCAAATTCTACAAAGAATCAAAAATTCAAAGTCTTAAAGATCTTTCCACAAGGGCGAACAGGTGGAAAAAACGCCTATAATTAACTAACTATAAACAATCTTTAATTACAATATGACTTCAAATACGGAAGAGCTCCAGTCTTTTTTATTTTTATATTTTTTTAATATATATCTCATTTATTTTTTTTTTTTTTTAGAATCTTCATTTAATTTATTCTATTATTTTTTTATTTATAAATTAGAACTGATAATTCCTAAATTGCATGTGGATAATTAGAATTTTAGTATTTTATTAAAATTTTAAAAATTTCTAAATTTTGTAAATCTTTTGAATTTTAGAGTTCATTGTAATTTGTAATACAAGTAATCTGTTTTCAATTTAATACAGAGCGGAAATGAACCAAGAGGTTGAAAAGTCCTGAACCATTGTACATATATTAATAAAAATATTTTGTATTAATCAAACAAAAAAAAAAATCTATATTAATTAAATTTTTCTCATTCCATTCTAAATTCAGTTTATCGAATGTTCTCAACGATATGAATAAATTTAAGAAATGGAGTAACTAGGTCTTCAAATTCTTGCAAATCAGTTCCATTGTTATCAACAAAGTCATAATGCTAACAAAGCCGTTCGGGAAATTAATGAATTGGAGGGGGAAGACTCTGTTTCTACACGGGTTGTAAAGGTCGGTAAAGTAAATCTTCAGGAAAGTAAATCTTGCCTCGATCGACCGATATGGATAATAGCATACATAAGCACTTGTAACTTTAAATATTATATAATTTATTATATATGTTATTTTTCATTTTCTCTGTTTCTATTTTCTTTTTTTTGTTTATATTAATTCTATTTTTCGAGGCAAGAATTTATATTTAGACTGGAACTCTTCCGTATTTGAACTTTTGCAAGACCTCGAGTGTGTCGACTGCTCCTTTAGTGGCATTGCAGTCAATAATATGTAGTTTAGCTGTTTCATCTTTTGAAACATCATCAGCATGGTCTTCGCTTGATAGTAAAATCACACATTTATTACGTTTTGGGACATATGATACTAGAGTAACTTCACTCTGAAAAGCAAACAGTGATGAAAATACCGGGCGGGTTTTTGAAGGCAAAAATTCACTTAATTGTGTTGCGAAGGGAGAAAGGAGAAATCAAGTCAAAAGGAATGAGAATACTGCAAATATGTAGTTATTGATTCCAAGAAATTAATATGTGAACTGAGACTATATTATTAGTAGAAGACTAATTGAATTAGTCTTCAATTAGTTCTTGTCTGGATTCTGAGGATATCAAATTCAATTTGTTTTTCACTTATATCTGCTAAAAACTAATTAGTAAATCTCACAAAGGAGAGATATTCATCTAAATAAGTTACAACTTTGTTAACATAATAAGTTTAATACCCGTCCACGCTAAGCATGAAGTGGGGTGTGAGCACACTCCAGTCGTGATTTTAAGTACATTTATTACAATATCTTAGAGCGAATTATTTTGTTATCATCACTATTCTCCTAACTTGTGTCAAACAGTCACAGGAAAAATGTCCTGAGAGGCCATAAAAATAAATTCAACCGTAATGAAAATATAACAGAAATAATAAGATATGGGGTGCGTAAACACACCACTCAGGCCCAGGAAGGTCAAAAACCGACTGTTTTTTAAATAAGGACCTTCAGAAGGACCTCTATCCTCTCCATAACTAGTATTATTTTTGGAACTTTACAATATATATATAAATTCAATTGAATGGTTCAAATTGAAAAAAAAAAAAAAAAAAAAATCCAATCACGATTTTTCGCACTTTGGGAGGAAAATAACAGCTAATTTCAATCCCTGATTAAAATTAAAACATTGACATAAAATTGAAACAATGAGTAAAAACGAATCTTTTCACAACACGGTAGGTTGTCCGTCTAAAATTTGAACCGCTTCATTCTAACCGTGCCAGTAAGCTGAGTCGTGAGTCCGTAATAAAATTGATAAACAGGTAAATCTCAAAGATAAAACTCGCTGCCGACTGTATAATGCTTAGCGGGAAGGGGAGTGTCTTCGTCGGGGTCAGCCCCGGTACTTCCCACTTCAATAAAACTTTCCACAAGGTTGTTAGCAAAAGTTTTGATTAGTCCCAAGGGAAGCTTGCCTTATTCATATCATAACCCTGGCCAAAGGCTACGGTTTACCCTTTGATGTACGCATTTAAGGGGCAATTATACATGTTCTGAAACTTTTCAAGGCACACGTCACTCACGGAATGGAAGGGTGCTCATTATTAAATAAATAACCCAACTTTGAATAACCGTATTCCATTTAGATCAACTCGAAAAAAAAGAACAAGAAAAAAAAAACGGTAGTCAGTTGCAGACTAAACGGATGAATATGGTGGATGTGGTAGAACTAAACAATATAATCCGGCTCCACACCAGTGGCAAATCGTTTTTCAAACAACTTGCCCAATGTTTGCGAAGTTTTAAATTTTAATGTCCAAATATACAAACGGGATATCCTCGCACATGGCAAACCATTTGAGAAATCGTTTTGCCAAACGTTTGTGAAAATATTTGGTTTAAAAACAAAATTAAGTCAGAAACAAGTACGAATCAAATTAATAAATCCAATTAATAACCAAAAGTAATCAAGTTTTGAATCATTGATTATTTCAATATCGGCTTTAAAGCAACAACGATTACAAAACCCGATATTTAGGTAAAAATGTTGAACCCGTTGGGCAAAAACTTCGTCACTGGTGTGGATGGAACGCAATCAGCCAGTACTTTCACAAATGCACCAGCATTCACAAATACTCCGATCCACACCATGGGAAAACGGTTTGGCACTGGTGTGGAGCCGGAATTAGACAATATTTTGATATAAACATTGAACAGGATAGGTATAGACAAATAAGCAGATAAGAAAATAGATGTAAACCGACAGATTAAAACAGCAACATGAACAATTGAATATGAACTAAACATTAGCATATGAGGAGGTGAGAAGCCAAGGGTAGTACCTTCTTATGACTTTTTTTTTTTCAAAAATAGAGTTACGTACGGTTATGGATAGTTAATGCCTATAAAATATAGGTGGTAGAGAGGTAAAAGTAAATGTCTTCCAGCAGAGACAAAATTATCTACTTAAAAAATGGCCTGTTTTGTTTGGTGGGCAATGGATCCAGGTGACACTTTCAGTGAAGGAAAAATAGACAATATCACTTGTACATTCATGGAACTTTGGTCATACTTCGTCTTGATAGTAAGAATTGAAATCTTCGCAAAACAACTTGCACAAATTATGTCGAGTCAGGTATCTTTATTTATAGTTACTTTGTTTCTTAATCAAATGAGACCACTTGCACGATGATACAGTCAATAGTTTTGAGTGTTCGTTTCCTATTTGACAAAAAACTTGACTTCCACAAAGAGGTACGAAATATAAATTTCCTGATTTTCCGTGTGGAATCGGAACATGGGCCAATATGATCTTTTCTGTTGCTCTTGAGGTCTACTATTACCTCTTAAAATATTTCCCGCGATTTACGGGATATCCCGCATATAAGTCAGTAAATAAAAACAGTAATAACTTCTAAACTATAAACTGTACAGTCATGTGAATGGTCACTTTCGATTCAGAAACAAAATAAAAAAAAATATAAGAAACGATACCTTACTCGACTTAACTTGTGGAGGTTATTTCTCGAATATCCCGCCCCCCCCCCCCCCCTCTATTTCGACATCCTCCAGAGAAGGTTGTCCACCGCAAATTTGGAAATATTTCAATTCTTAATACCAAGGCGAAGTTATGACCAGAGTTTCGTGAAGATAAATAGAAATTTTGTTGTTTATTTCCTCGATATGTGCTTATTTTTCCTTGTACTATTTTTTATCATTTCACGATTATGAAAGGTGTATGGAATTATTTTTTTCAAAAGCATATTGCTTAATATTCAAAGGATATACAGCGGAGCCATAATATAAGTATGATACTTACATAAACGTTTTAGGGAATTTCTCAAAATGTTTTAACTTCGAACTGTTTTTTCACAAAATTATTAAGCTGCCACTTGTATCCTTTTGTTTCTCACCCACTCGTATATAATATTTGATACTAATCAAACGATATCAATACAAACAAACGAAATCCCGGACATAACATAACATAATCAAGCAAGAGTCAGACATGAACAATTTCTTTGGTGTATAATTTTTAAATAACTTTATTATTGCGTTGGAGCATATGAAATATGTCAGTTCCTATGGTATGTTGCAAATAAAAGAAATTGTAACAAACAATGGTATTATTTTTATTCAAAGTAATTTCCGTTAGATCCGAAATATTTCTCCCACCTCCCAACAAGGATTTTTGTCCCTTTCTCAAAGTTCTTTTTGGCTTAGAATCACTAAACTCGAGAAATAAAAAATTTGCCACGTTTTCGTTTTGGAATACTTTGTTTTTTTAAAGTGGAATTTCTATAAATTCAATTTTGAGATCAAGTAATATTTTTTTTAAATTGCCTGGCATACATGTTATAATACGTGATTTGAAAATTAAATCTCTACCACTCCCACAATATCCATTTGACTTCTCTCCAACTGACTACCATTTTTTTTAGTGCGCTCGACGCATTTTTATAAAAACTAAATATATTTAAAAAATGCGGTAAAATTTTCATTTCTCGAGTTTATTGATTTTATTTATTGATTGTTTCTTCGAACAGCAGATAAAAAGTATTGTGCAAATGTATTGAAACAAACGGAAGTTATTTTGAATACAAATAATACCATCCAAGTTTGTTTTTCTTTCATCTGCCACATGCCATAGCATACTGACATATACATTTTTTTTTTAATGTTAAAATCGTCACATTATGAACTGTATGAAAACGACAGTTATATAATTTAAATTTATTAAATTTAAATTTATATAATTTTTAATAAACTTATGATATGTTAATATTGTATAATTGTAATTTATTACTTCAAAATGTTGTTATTCGAAATAAAATAAGGTTTTCTAAAATACGTTCCCTCCTAAACTTGAAAACAAATATTTAAAAAATACAAAAATTAAAACCTCGTTTATCCAGCCGTCGGTTATCCGGATAAGATTTTTAGAAGTGTTCGTATTCGATAATAATTTTTAAAAATTATAGCAAGAACGTAACTATGTTTAAATACGCCAAATATTCGCTTTTTAGTTCAATTCAATATACAGTTCCCAGATACATTGTACAATAAATTATGGTAATAAAATTTTATTTGTTGAAATTGATGCTGACGTTGATTGACTCGTTTAGCTGTGACGGCCTGTTGTATATATTTCGATAATTCCGACTAAAAGTACATATTTAAATTACGTACGCTGATCAGAATGAATATAAACTCGCTTATCCTTTCATTCAAACCTGTTTATGTATTTATGGGGAAAATAACCTAACCTATCAATTGGATCAAGCAAATTGGATTTCCGAAATTATGTAAAAAAACTTTTAATTTTGTAAACGAATGAATTTATGAACGAATTTTATCAGAACCTAATTTAAAAAAATATAGCACTTTATTTTAAATATATTTACAAATTTAAATTACAGTGAAAACAATTTACAACGGATGATAGCAATATTAATTGTATAAACGAGTTTCATCCAAAAAACACCATTGGCTGTATGAAAAAGTAATTATATATATATATATATAAGAATTAATACTTGAATTAAAAATTAATAAATGATCAGGAAATAAAAACCAAAGGCCAATCGGTCTGAAAAAACATAATCGTTTAGTAGATATTTATATTGTAGGATAATATCATATATTTTTTAACTTTTGTATAAACATTAAACAATTATTTCATTTATTAAATACCTATCATGTAAACGTACTACATTTTAAATGAAACCAAGAGTAATAATTATATTATTTTCTTCTATTTTAGTATTACTCTTCCTATGGTAAAATACCACTGTAATTATGTAACAAGAAAATCTTTACAAACCTCACATCAATAAATTAAAATATTTTAATTAGAGTTTTGTGGTATTTTACTATACATGATACATGGCATGGCACCGAAAATTAATAAAACAACTAGAAGAACAATAAATAATCATAAATCGTAGATTAACTATAAGCATTTTTTTCCGGTTTCATAAAAATTAAAAAAAAAAAAATTGCCATTCCTTACCATTTTGCGTCATAGTAAACTGCATATCTCCTTATTTAAGGATTTTTCTTGGCTTGTTACCCATATTATTTGCCTATGGTCTCAGTTAGTCCGGATAAACGAGGTTTTACTGTATATACGAAAATGAACATGAATATATATACAAAAATATGTAATATATTCAAATATTTATGTTGATTTGATTATAATTTTGAAACATATAAACTTAACATTAGAATGCTTAACAGATTAAAACTCTTGTCAAATTCATTAGGAAATTGATATCGACATACATACAGAATCGCGTCAGAAATTCTGTGTTAAAATTAATTGATAAGACAAAGATTAATTCAGTAACTGCCTGTTATCAGTAAATCTAACGCGGTGCGTGACAAGTTCAGCACAAGGACGAATTCGAGCTGAATAAAATACGCCAGCGTTGTTTGTCACATCTGTCAGCCAAGGAAGGATGTAGGAGGGGTGAGGTTGGGGAGGAAATTCTGTTTGCGGTTATATTTTCCACCCCAGGTTAAAATAAAAATGATATCAGAGACGCACGAGGTGCTGGTATAAAAATTATGAACTGAGAGAAGAAACAGTTGTGCGAAACGAAGCCAAAGGCTCAATCTAATTCTTTGTCAGCCCAACAATTTTTAATTGATTTTTTTAGGGTTCATAAAACACTTGCAACGCTTTTAGATTGTAATATGATCTAAATGTGCTTTCGGATGACATGTGTTTCTGTATCATATCAGAGATGATATTTATTGTTAAAGTGGATTTCGCATAATTTTTAAGCATTGATTTAAACACAACAGTCTTTTGTTTTGAGCGAAATGAATGAACACTTAGAGAACCCGAAGGTTCGACGCCAATAACACTAGCAATCTTGGCCTACATATCTCTCTTCAATTAAACCAATCAAAAACCAAACCTGCGAGGTCAGGTGAAACACAATCCTCCCACCTACGTTTCGGTCGACCTCTCGTACATTTTACTGCCACCTTAGCTCTGTTTATCTTTTGGTAGTTCGTTCGTCATCCATATTAACTTTGCTATCCGCTCAATGATCTCGGAGCACGCTCCGAACGTGCACTACTCGTCCGACGTTCGTTGGAATAGTTAATTTCAACGCACATCCGGCTATTCATAGCAAAACCGAACGTAAACAGTAGTCATTTTGCAGAGTAGTTTTAAACCTGTCGAATAATAGAATAATATTTAAATTATAAACCTTAAATAATATTTAAGTTACGATAAAAACTATTGATATGAAGGATTGGTTAAACCTGTTGATTTAAATATTGGATGGGTTATGGATATAAATAAATAAAATTGAGATTCTTGTGTAAAGAGGCAAAGAAGAAAGAGGTGGAGAGGTTGAATGCAGTCTTAATTAAATAAGGAGTAGTCAAAAACGAAAATAAGAACAAATAAATAAAATTAAAAAATAAAACATACTAAAAATAGATAGGAAATAAAAATATAATAAAATAAATCAAAATCTAATTAGATGGAAGTAAAGTAAAAACCATTTTAACCGGCCACCTCGGGACTGCGACCCTGACCGGTTCTCGTTTTGCCCGGTTAATCCGAGGTTTAGGTATTTCAAAGGGAAATATTAACAGAAATATGAATAACACTGTTTTATGACGTATTTGATATGTACGTGCAGATTTAATTATGCACTTGAAAACATAGAAAAATACGAAGTATGTACAATGTACAAATTAACAAAGAGGCGAAAGTTCATTATGAAAAAGTCTTTTATTTTTTCAAAATTTACAGAATTTTAAAATGCAAAATCTCTCCATATTTTCATGATTAGAACGTTTGTAGCAGTTGAACCGCGTTTCTATCGGTTTTTTTAACCGATCAATCCATCCTTCACCCGCCACAAATTCGCGTCGGTTTTCAATTTTTTTATGAATGGACAGAGCATTCTTTCAAAATTTGGACACTGATGAGCGCACTTCTCCGACGTCCCTGGAGAAACCATAAGCCAAGAGCTTCGTCAGCGATGTCGCAGGATGTTTTTCTTCTCCGTTTTGTCTGATTCAATTTTTAAATAAAAATCGTAATTCGAACGCCCGTCCCTTCACCATTCGTCGACTTTATTTTTCCCCGCGTTCAGCTCTCTACAGATTTTTTCTACGGACTCGCTACTATCAATTAGCTTCACAGCCCGGAGACGGGTTGCCAATGATTAATCGCAATTCGCAAAAGCTCGGTCCGAACGTTAAAACTGAACTGAAGAAAGTTGGAAAAATATCCTAAAATACAATTTAATAATATCTTGCTACAGTAAACAACTGCCCCCTGTCTCCTTTCAGGAAGCACTTCCTTTTTTTTCTCTCTCTCTCTCTTTTTTTCACGCTAGGCGGTTTAATCCGAAGGACGGTTAATGCGTAAGTGGTTAACAGAGGTTATACTGTATTCATAATAGAGATGAGTGGAATATGGCAACGGATCATAATCCGCTATTGTTGTTTTAATAAATTGAAAATTTGAGGACAGGTTAGGGATAAGTTGTGTTTATCAGTTTTTTGACTGATGGAAAGGGATTCTAATTGGATGTTTTCGCTTTCTGAGAGGAGTCGTTTGTCATGGTTTAGGAACTGTGGCGTGAATTTCATACCATACATTTAATTGCTATTTTTTATACCTATACTTTGTTTATCTAAATCTGTCTACCTATTTATTTTTGGTAAGAATCCATCCAAATAAGCCATGATAAGCGTGGGTATAAAAGAAATTGATTGAACTATTAATTTTTTACCGCACCCCCGACAAAATATTATGTTTTGTATTTTCCCAGTGATTACAACCGTCGTCGAGATGGAATGTCTTCCCCCCTAATATTTTTGCAAATTCTAACTTAACTCAACTTGAGCTTCCGAGAAGAAGGAGCGTAATAATTTATTACTTTATTATATCATAATTTATTATAAAGTATATCTACATTTAAAAAATGTTTTTACTTTCTTGTTAGTTTTTCACGAATATTGTCACAATTGGTATGGGTAGAACTTCCGCAGAGCTCCTGAAGACCTTGGCCCGGTCCAGATTTAAAGACCTGACTGTACTTCACGCTGAGCATGCCCACAAAAAAAAAAAAAAAAAAAAACCTTTCGGCGATTCATTCGTCATCCATTACGACAACTTTACACACCCACATTAGACTTCGGTAATTCAATTATATTATGAATATAATTGATCGAAAGCAATCAGTGCTTACAGGTAGGTGGATTAGAGTGAGAGGATAGCATCAGTATTTAGAAGAAAACTTCTAAGCAAAGTGGCAAGCCAAGTAATCCGATTATTCCTTTTAAAGGTATTTAGGTAGAGATCAAACTGATACTCTATCTCAGAAGATTACTCGGTATTCAAAGTTGAACCATGAGATGTATTTCCTTAAAACGGAATCCTTGGAATATAGGCTTGGATAATCTTAAAATAGTGACCCAGTTTAAAAGGATGCAATTTATTACCGTTATACTGCCTAAGTAGGAAATCAGGTACGATTTCGCGAGCCGTCTCACGATAAAGGTTGACAGTTAAACGATATTTTATTTTCTATATTTCTAGAATTGTGTGGTGACCTTAAATTCTTCTTTTTTTTCTTTCCTTTTTAAGTTAAGAAAACAATAATACAGTTTATACAAACAGAACTACAGTAAACCTTGATTCATTTCAAATTTCATACTCCGTAGAGTACAACTTTCTAACATTTCGTTACATAACAAGTCTGTTGTATAACTTAGTTGAATAAGAGACATTTAATTTTATAACAAAGTTACTACAAACGAGTGAACCAGTAGATATACTTGCGTAATTTTGGCAACTCGTCGTAAACGAAGACAGTGGGCGAGACCCTCATTACAAGTACAACTAGTTCACTGGATTCGGGTTGGAATATCGACACGCGATATATCGATATATCGGAGTTGAAAAACCGATATATTATATCGATATCTTAACATCCGATATATAGATGATATCGATATTTTACAACGATATATCAATCACACCATATGCTAAAATATATTACAGTAGAACTCGGCAATTCATATCCCAGTAATTCGTATAGATTTTCTGGTCTCTTGAAAGTCTCCCTTTATTTCGTATAAAAACACTGCAATCCGGTTCCCCCGATAATTCGTATTTATTTTCGTCTTCCAAGTAATGTAAACGCCTTATAATTCGAATTTCCAAATAAAAAATCTGGTTAACTCTTAATCTTTTCAAGAGGAGAGGTGAGTATGTGAGAGAGGAATCGTTTCTATGAATTTCGGTCGGTTTACAATTTTGTATTAATCTTGTTATTTCCTATTTTTTTTACCGCCGATTATTGGAAATCTCAATACTTTGGATATCTCGATAATTCATATTTACCTTTCGAACCCTTGACCATACGAATTATCGAGATTCTACTGTATTTTATTTTAACAATTTCCTTTATTCGGTAAAACTCCAGAATCGTAACCCCAAAATGGCGGAAGTCTAGATTTTTAAGATCATCCAGGTCCTAAAAATCTACATGTCCTCCATGTTGGGGTTACCATTCTGGAGTTTTACCAATAAATATAACAATAAACAATATTTAATTAGCAAACAATAATTAGTAGATAAGATTTTACTCACTCACTCACTCTATGGCGCTACAGCCCTAGAAGGGCCTGGGCCTCCTCCACAATCTTACTCCACTCTTCTCTATTCTGGGCGAGTCTCCTCCATCCTCTGATTCCCATTTCTCCATGCTATTCGACCATCTTAATCGTGGGCGTCCCCTCATTCTTTCTCCTCCGGGCATACCATCTAGCAACTTTTTAGGTATCCTACTAGCCGGCATCCGCTCCACATGTCCCAGCCACCTCAACTGATTCTTTCTGACAAAGGAAACCAGATCTGGTTCTTGAAACATTTCTTTCAGCTCCTCATTCTTTCTTATTCTCCAGTTGCCGTTTTCACAGACAGGTCCATATATTCTTCTTAGTACTTTCCTTTCCCAAACTTTTAATATTCTTTCACTTTCTTTGGAAAGTACCCAAGTCTCACAGCCATATGACACAACCGGTCTAATGACTGTTTTATATAAAATGACCTTAGCTCTGTTGGTGAGACCTCTGAATTTTAAGGGCTTTTGAAGAGCATAATAGCACCTGTTTCCAGCAACTACTCTTGCCTTAATTTCTTCTTGGTGTTCATTCTTTGATGTGACAAGAGCACCCAAATATTTAAATTGGTTTACCATCTTGAAAGTGTGGCTTCCAAATTTGACCATTTCTTCTCTATAGATAAGATTTACATACAAATAATGTTGATTAATCCTATATAAAGAAAAATTGATGATTTATATAAATGATGATGGTACTGAGATGTATATCAAATAAATTACATGCTTTCAGATAAATGTTTTGAGAATGCGCAATATAGTCGGAAGAGTTGTAAGATAAATAAAAATTTGAGAAGTTTGAAGGTTTTATTATTGAAAAACTTCTAGAAGACTATAATATATCAAATATGGCTAAAAGTCTTCAAAATAAAAATATGTTACAATTTTTTTTTTCTTTGAAGTACAATTCTTTTTTATCTTTTTTTATAATGATTCATGGCTAATAAAAATATTGTTTTATAAATAATAATCATTATATTATTTTAAAACCTTCTTCACAGTTTATAATATTAATTGTATTTAATAATACTCATTTGATGCACTTTCTTTGCTTTTTCATCCATTTCCTTTCGATATATCGATATATCGATATTTTTCCAGGGATTATCGGTGGATATCGATATTTGGTTTTGCGATGTATCTTTATATCGAATATCGATATTTTCCTTTCGATGTTCCAACCCTACACTGGATTCGTACAAGGTACGACTTTCCCCACCATTATCCCGTACAGTGAACTACCTAGTTATATATTACTTTGAAATAGTTCAATGTACTGGGTAGCTCCTTCTGTGAAAAGCTGACACAATTTAATGAATCAAAAAATGAAGATAAACTTTTTTTTTTTTTTTAAACAAAAACTGAAAGTAGTATTGACTAAGAAAATGTCCGACTTGATGTCTTAAAGTGAGTAATGGACAGCGATAAACCTAAACAGGCAAACTTCAAACGCTTCTCCTGTAATATTCCACTTTTTTCGAATTGTGGAACTCTTTTTCCAAGCCAACGATATTATAATTATACTTTAAAAGATCATCCACTGATAAGCTGGTATTTAGAATGACATAGGAATGTTTTAAATGGTACAGTAAAGGCTGTATTAGAAACCTCCCACTCATTCATTATACATGAAAAAAAAAAAAAAAACCTAGAGATGAGGCAAAATTATAAAAATACACCGGGGCTCTAACATTTACACTAATGCCGCTAGGAACAAGTGAATTAAAGGGAAAAAGCATTGTTGAGATAGAGCCGTCGCAGAAATAATGCCTTCTCACAGGGCTCAACGCGATTAACGAAACAAACAAACCCATTGTTAAGAGAAACATATAATTACTGTCTCCTCTTTTCTCTTTGTTTTTGGAGGAAATTTCTGCTTAGAGGTCCCGTTATGTGATATTTAGTCCCCATCGTCACAATTTTGCCGCTTTCAAAAAAAAAAAAAAAAAAAACTTCAGCGGTGTGGAAATGAAACTGAATTGAGCTATAGAAACGGAGAAACTGAAATAAACCAAGGAAAATGTCACGCAGAATGTATGATCAGCATCGCCACTGCAACGTTTATGTAAATCAATAAACATATTGCGATGGGCATTCATTTTAAATCCATGATTAACCATCGAATATATAAGAGACATATGAATATACCTCTACATTATTTTATAAGGATTAGTTTAACAAGACATCTCAAGGTCCAATCAACACTACAAATAATTGGCGAACAAATGTAAGGGCATAAATTAGGTTGTTGGAGCACATTGCTGAGAACATTGTAAGGTCTAAAATTAGCCAATCCTATAAATTCTTGCCTCCATATACCTTCATGGGTTTTGTGGGGCTGATGTATTTATCTTTTCTTCAATTCAGTTAGATTAAATTGAGGTAAGAGCAACGCCTCCAATTACTTACAATATTCGCACACCGAAAATAGAGATGAATAAATCGGAGAATTTGGACGGCTGTAAATGCCGAATTGCGTGAACTGCTCCCGCTAAGTATAATCGAGGTGACAGCATCTCGACGACTGAAATGGGTTTCTATAGTTGTCAGGATGGATAACGTCCGAATCGCTAAAAGGGTAATTGGCTCTGAGCTTACAGGTAAACGTCCAAGGGGTAGACCGAGAAGTATGTGGGAGGATTAATTGTCAGACCTTGCTGACTTGGATTTTGACGGAGGTCCAGTGGAGGGAGGTATGTGATTGGTGGTACCAGCACCGAACCTTCAGGTTGGCTAAGCCTTTGTTTATTTATTTATCCTGTCATGGGTCATCTGCAATCTTAAGTAGGTAAATTCGGATAACTTTTCAAAAATATAAGTTCCGAATAAAACTTTCACGCCTACTATCCTGGCTTCTTCAGACCGTTGGTTTTGTCTTGATTCAGGCAATTAAAGAATTCTTTTAATTGCTTGTTTTTAAATAGTTACTATTTTAAGGTCTTCTTTGACAACGTGGAGATGGATTGTTTGGTAAAAGACGGTACTAGAAATCTTTATATCAGTCAAAGGCTTTTTGAAGGGCGAGGTTAAAGAGTTAAAAGACATGGAAGAGCATCTCCCTATCTGACACCGCTTTCTGAAGTGAACATTTCCGACATATCTCACCGGATTCGAACCATGCATTCTACCACTATCGCGGTCATCTTTATCAAACCGATCAGCTAAGGTGGTATTTTCTATTTTATTACTATTTGCATTTCTATTAGGATCATTCCATGCCAAATCAACCAAAGGTCTGGAACTTGATATCTCAGAACTCAATGATTTTTTTGTACATATTTTATATAACAAGTGTTATTAAAAAAAATGTAAAATTTCAGATTTATTCCATTTTTAGTTTTAGAGTTATAAAATTTAACAAATCAAAAATTGACTCATTTTTGACACGTTTTGAATCATTGGATAGCTCCAAAACTATTTATATTAAAAAACAAATATTTTTAATGTGATTATAAGAAAGCCCATACCAAATGATAGGATGATGTCTATTATTTGACTTGATGTCTTTTATGGGACTATGTCAAAAAAGAAATTTTGTGGAAGCAAATTCAACAATTAATGGCTTACAAATAATGTCCGATATGGCAAATGAATTAAAAACCCAGTTTGTATAGTGACTTTTAGCAAAGTAATATTTTTTTTTAATTTGGCATATTCAGAGTATTTTAAATAAAAATACAAGGTTTTGTTTTTTTATAAGAGAACCCTCAAAAACCACATCTTGAATTTTTTTCCCATACATTCTTATAACATGCATATGTAACATATATTTTTTAAAAAAATTAAAAATTTCGATTTTGATTTTTTAAGAAAATAACATTTTAGAAATTTTTAAACATTTTAAAATTTGTTCAGTTAATTCAAGACACAAATCGAATTAAAACCAAATAATAAACAGGTTTATTTTATTTTTTATTTTTTCCATTTCTCCCTTTTCTTTCTTGTTACATTAATATTAGCCACTATTTCAGCTAAAATAGTGCCTAATATTGGGTTATCGTTAACTTGTATGGCGTTTATTATTTAATTTAACTTTTATGTCGTTAATTATCTAATAACATCATAAACAAATAATTCCCTCGCTCTATCGCAATAAAAAATACGTCTATGAGTCACGCGAATCATAAATATAACACCTCGATTAAAATCCTCGTAGATACAAACGATCGGCAAGCTGTTTTAATATAGTAATATCTTGCCATCTACCCCTCCCACTGTCTAATCCGTGAACACGTCATTAATTTTATAACCATATTAATGATTCTATGAGCCAATTCTCTCTCTCCCTGCCTAGTACAACCCACCCACCCGAATAGTCACATAGCAGCCCTCAATATTCGATTTCTAGTTAGCACTAAACCTCTGTCTGCAATAAAATAAAAAAATGTCGGGAACCGAAATAATTGGGTTTCCAAAGTACAATTTGAAAATGCTCTCTCATAAGCTATTCCAAAGTGGAACAGAGTAAGTTTAAAATCATGAAACATCGGGGAACTCGTAAATTTTCACAACTTCCTAGACCATCTAACTTCTAGAACCGGGTCTTGGCGGGGCTGGCTTGAATCTTAGCTAGTCATTTGACAAAGTTCGTAATGCCCTCGTGGAATACCAACAGATCACGAAAATAATTCAGGAGTATGTAAATAATACCAAACTAATGAATAATTCCTATTTTAAAAAAAATATGAAATGCGGTAAGTTTAAAGTTAGTGAATTGACCATGGGAGTCTAGGCAATCGTGAAAAATTAGAACAAATAAAATAAAAAAAAAAGAAGAATTTTATTGCATTCGCCTAGTAAATGTAATTCTAGGGCAGTAGAATCCCGTTTAACCGGATCAGTGTGGATTTCGGATAACTTGTATTTCCACACAAGATGGTTGTAAGTAAATATTGTACATGGATATGAATGTGTTTACGATGATTTATTTTAAATAAATAAAGGCGGGAAATATTTCACCATAAGTTCTTTTATTTGGATACTACGTTTCAGTCTTTAAGCCATCCTCAGGCTTCTTTAAAAAAAATATGATAAAATGCATGAAATGCAATACACTAAGTCCAATAATACATGGTAGTTGAAAATTAACTGTATAACATTTTGATTGAGCAGGGAATACCGAAGAAGTTAGTAAATCTAGTAGGGATGTGTATGATCGAAACATTCAATAAAGTTAGAATCGGTAATTATTTTTCGGAGAAATTTGAAGTTCGCTCGGGGTTAAAACAAGGCGATTCCCTTTCACCTGACCTATTTAATTTAGCACTAGAGTATGTCATTAGAAAGGTAATGCGTACCGAAAGGGGTTTAGATCTGGGTGGTAAAAATCCGTGCTCGGGTTTGCGGATGATTTGGTATTATTAAGTGAGGACGCAGAAACTATAATAATGAATACAACAACGTTGATGACAGCTGGGAAAGAGGTTGGCCTCAAAATAAATACGGATAAGACGAAATATATGGTTAGCAATAGAAACAGAGGCGATTTTGAGGATATAGGAGAAAATAGGTTTGAACACGTTGAGAAATTTAAGTATTTGGGGTCTGTGATTACTAGAAAAAACGAAATTCAAGAGGAAATAAAGGCGCGGTTAAAGGCGGGAAATGCTTGTTATTTTTCGGTATCAGCATTACTTAGGTCGCGCATTTTGTCCAGAAACTTAAAATTTAGAATATACAAAACCATCTTGCCTACAGTTCTGTATGGGTGTGAAACGTGGCCGCTAACCTTGAAGGACGAACAACGCCTTAAGGTATTCGAGAATAAGGTACTGCGTAAAATATTTGGTCCGAAAAAGGATGAGTACACTGGAGAATTTAGGAGATTACACAACGCGGAATTGCGGGGCATGCACCCTGTTAATATAATCGAAGTGATATCATCGCCACGGTTGAAATGGGCTTGCAAGGTTGTTGGGATCAGTAACGAACGAATTCCTAAAAAGTTAATTAACGCTGAGCCGACTGGTAAACGTCCGAGGGGTAGACCGAAACGTAGGTGGGAGGATAGTATTAAGAGTGATCTAATGAATTTGGGTTTGGACGGTAGTCGGTGGACCGAGATTTGTAGACAGCGATTAGTGGTATCGGCATCGAACCTCCGGGTTCGCTAAGCCTTTTATTATTATTAGTTGAAAATTAAAAAAAATAGGGAGTAAATTACTGACTACCATCATATCTAGTAAAAACTGGGCCCTATTTCATAATAAAGTACAAAAGCACAAGTGGTAAAAATACTAGTGGAAAGATTAGTTTTTAGAGGGTACAGGTTACTTATCGTCTTTAGATAATAATTTTATTCTTTTTTTTTTTTTTAATTTACTATTTTTAATATAATTATTTTAAATGTTATGCTATTTTAACATTTTGTAGTGTTAGTCATAGGCTAACATGTACTTGTGCTTCTGTGTTTATAAAGTGAAGTACAAGATGTTATATAGTTATTATATATTGTTATAATATTGAAACGCGATAACATTTAAAATAGTTATATTAAAAAACAGTAAATAAAAAAAAAAAAAAGGAATAAACTGATTATTATCTAATGACGATAAGTAACTTGTAACCTCTCAACACGAACCTTTCCACTTTGTGTACTTTAAAAAAGGGCCATGGAGTTTCGCTTGTACAAGCTATGTATATATTTTTTGAAAGCTGCCAGAGGATGGCTTAGAGGCCGAAACGTAGCATCCAAATAAAAGAACTTGAGGTGAAATATTTGTAGCCTTCATTTAGTTATATAAATCATATATTACCTTAAATCGACAAATATATATGATTTATTTTATTTTTACTTAACTTTATATCTTGTTATCTTGGTAGCTTGTATATATTGTTATTGTTTAATTTATTTATCTTTAATGTGTATATATGATGTGAATGGATCCACCTCGAGTGTGGTACATTGCATTATTTTTCAATAAAAAAAAAATTATAAAAAAAAATATAAAAAAAAAATAAATAAATAAGACGGTATGATCAATAAATACAAAAATCTTGGTATTAATGATATTTACTCATTGCAATATACAACTCCATTATGGTTGTTAATTTTATTTAATGAGATTCTTGTATAATTTATAATATTAATCAATATAAATTAAGAAAAGATAGAATCACTTAAATGCCACATTTACTTTATTAATACAATAAATATGGAGTTAAAAATGGTTCTATATTTTCATAATCTATATTGATTAATAAGATAATTTATTTCAGTAATCTGGATTAAAAAAAATTGCAATGGTATGTAATATAGTCAGTAGCATTCATTCAGAGATCTCATTAAGAATGATCATCATAACAGAAATCAACTGAGAAGATTATATCAAATAAGCTCTCCTCATAAATTAGTACTATTATTTTTGTTGGCAACAGGCCCAAGATTATTAGAGACCGCGTTCCAATAAAAAAAAATAAATCGTCTATTTTTTAACTTATCCTCTTCTATTTTCGGAATTTCTATTCCTCTTCATTCATGTTTCTCTGTTCTCATCAATTTCGAAAATTGATGTATCAAAGACATTTTCGGACCTGCGGACATACTGTTTGCGATGACTCAAGAACACCATGAACCGAGTTTTATTGTCACGAAAATAAACAATAAATAGCTTAGGAGAACGGAGATATGAAAGAAATGAGTGAGGGCTCAATGGTGGACACACAAAACGGGACATGGTTCTGTTTATTTTGGGAAACGGCTGGACCGAAATAGAGAGGATCGGACTCTAACAAGTTCGTCGGCTCCTTTCATCTGAACAATTAAATCTTATTTTTGTAGACGACTGATTTTGAATAAAAAAAAAAAAAATACAAATAATAGACTTCACTATTATTGTCTATTTATTTGCATTTCAGTTTACATAAAAAATGTAGACAGATAGATTAATTAGCATTACATATGAAGGAAGCCGAGCGTGTTGAGACGAGGGTCCTAGAGAGCTGGATTCAGAGCGGTGTTCGATTCCCACTTGGGTCTGGTAATATATGATCCATATTTTTTTTTTTTTTAATTGTCCATATACGGAAAAAAATGAGTTAACTGTAATTACAGAAAGCTATAGATATCATATTTTTATATTTGTAAATTTATATACATTCAACGTAACACGATTTCTTGATATAGTAATCAAAGGAGTATACGTTCAAAAATGTCAACGAAAATTTTGTTTTTTTTTCAATATGGAATAAATCCATTACTAATAATCATAATAAACATAATTTTTTATAGGAATTATTATTGATTATAGAAATTTTAAAAAAAAATTAATTTTGGATACGCCTGATGAAAATTGGTGCACTACTTCATTATTCCACCAGAATGTTGGGGTAATAATCAAACATTACAAGCAGAATTTAAAAAAAAAAACAGAAAAATTGAACTTTATTTTTTTTTTAAGTTTTGAAAAGGTTGAATATTAACATATTCTAAACGTTAAATTATTATAGTGGAGAAATATAAAGAGTTCGGGAATTATTATAGCAAAGACTAAATAAAAAAAAAATTCAATTATTTTTTTTATTTCTTTTATATATATAACTACATATTTGGATACAATAAACCAAACTTATTGTAATAATTTGCAGCGTTTTATAACTAGAAAACACTCTCATAGAAAACGTTTTAATAGTTACTGATATTTTGGAGCGATCGAAAGTAAAGGGGAAGGAGGCAATATAATTGCTGTCACCATTTTTTTTTTTTTTTTTTGTGTTCCTTAGAGTCTCAGATAAACTAATTACTTGATAGACCTCGATCAAGTTATTCCTACTCACCAACTTCAGCACTAGCGCCATGGTAATTCAATATCTTTTCACACAAACTCCATTTGGGATATCCCACTTATCGAGTTAAGAGAAGTTTTTTTTATACAAAACAGAAGGGCTCTTCCTACGTAAAATTAAGTTTTCTTCGACATATTCTGGTAACATAATTGATCCTCCAATATAATTGTGTTTTTCACGTTTTCAAGTGGCTTTGCCAGCTGCAGCAAAATAATTGTTTTAAGCATGAAAACAGGTTTTTAACAAACCAGTAGACGAAGACGTCCCTTTTATGGTGAAGTACTATCTCCGTTTGGTCGGGTTATATTAGACTGTTAATGTGTTGTCTTTGGCCTTTATTTGTGTAATCGCCTAGTTTTCTGTTCTGATGACTCCTGAACTGGCGAAACGTTGGATGGTTCGTAATTGACTGGGGTGTTAGGCTTTGTTTTTGGAATCTTGCAGTTATATCCTAAAAATATAAGATATAATTATCAAAAATATAATTTTTTTTTTTTTTAATTTCAAATTTATTTCTCAAACTGTTCACGACTGATACCTTCAACTGAACCAGCAATTTCTCCCAAAATTTCAAAAATAAAGGCATTCCTGAAAATATTTATCGATTTATCGCGTGAAGTAAACAGAATATACCAACAGTATTCATTAATGCTACAGCACTACAAAAATAAATAAATACAGGATTCTTAAATATTCATTTGTGAGTATCAATAAATAATGGACTTTTCAAGTCTCGTCAATTCTATTTGCGGGAAGTTAATCTCCCCTTTTTTGCCAAGAGGGGGAAGATACAGGCTTAGTTCGCTCCATTAGACAAAACCCTAATCCAGTTTGTGACGCATGACTCAGAATTGATAGAGGTTTATTCTCATCGAATCTTTATGGGATAGCGACCTTTTATTTATCGGCTGTTTCCCAAGGAGAAATTATTATCATAATGCTATATGTGTAAAACACTCACACTTGATGCTGGTTATGGCTCAGTAGCAAAATTAAACATTTCTAGTCTGCTTGGGCTTGTCCAACTAGTTTAGTTGTTATTAATAATGATCCTGGGTACATAACTTAACTTACAAACCAAATTATTTTTATGATTCATTTTCAATTTTTTTTTTTTTTTTATAATATAGATTTATTTTATCTTGAATAGCGTCCAAAGTTCGATTTACAATAATGGTTAAAAATGGTCTTTTGGAAAATTATTTTAAAAATACAAAATGTGTGACAGCACTGGTAATTCCCCGTTTCCTACCGTCACGATTCGTCATGCTGGGTAAAACTTCTTCCACCCCTGCTGTCGTAATACGTAGACCTAAAGGTGGAATTACAATTTTGCCGCTTAGGGCAATCTGCCAACCCTGAGAAAATTCATTAGGTAAAAATTCACAGCTTCAGTCTATAAAGCGGCCTATACACGATCAGTTAGCCGGTCCGGCGTTCTGAAGCCTGGCCGGATGAAAAGCCTCCCCGGTCTATAAAACCGACCATGTGTGGCCGCTCATCAGTTTTCCTTTAGTTTGTCAATTACATCAGTGCGGTATGGGCGATAGGAGAAAAATATCAATTTGCCTTTTGGTGGCTGGTTCATTACTGCAGGAGGAAGGAAACAATGAACACCAGCGAAAAAAAAGAAGAGTATGGACAAAGGATTGGCTGGACAGAAGCATAGGAGGTGACGTAAACCTGCTTGAAGAATTCCGCGATACAGAAAAAAATGATTACGTCAATTTTCTTCGAATGCATTAAACTGCATTTAATTTTTTGTTAGATAAGGTTTCGCCAACTATCCAAAAGCAGAGCAGATGCATGAGAGAACCGATTTCTGCTAAAGTGAGGCTCATAGCTACCCTCAGATTTTTAGTTACAGGGAGAACGTTTGAGGATTTAAAATTCTCTTTGAGAATATCACCTCAAGATCACCTCAAGAAAAGCCTTAATGAAAACGTTTGAGGCAATAACGATGGTGTTGAAAGACTATATTAAGGGAAGGCAAAATTAAGTATTATTAATTAAAAACTTTTTCTAAAAACATTATTTTTATAGGAAATTACACAATGACCCATTTAAACATCTAGATAATATAATTAATATAAATGTTACTAAACTTTTTAAAAAAGGGTACATTTTAAAAAAAAAATGGATTACATATCACTGATTATAGTACACCGATAATACATCGGCTTATAAAACACATAAAATAAATCAAAATTTAAGATCTATTAAAAACAACATTGGTAGTCCGACAGAAGCCCTATGAAAATATCTAATTCCATATCAAAATGACTTTATGAGAAATAATGATTATGTTAAAAAAAATTATTTGGAGTTAAAACCTTTTAAATAACACAAAAATATATGATAAAAATATGGAGATGATAATTTACAAATATTAAATCTCTATTCACTAATGTCCTACTTAGATGAGTGTTTAAAATTAATAGAGTATAATTAGATAAAACCAAACAATAAAACACACAACGATAGAAGCTAAAAAATTATTTATAGAGGAATTTAATTTATGTATTAAACTAGAATTCTCCATCCAATCTTCCGCACCTCCGATTCGGCTCGCCAAAGTTTATTATTATTTCATCGTAAAATTTACTATAAAGGTCCATTCATTTAATAAAGCACTTATATAGGTTATATTAAGACTCCTCAATCATACAGTTTGACAATAAAATTGATTCAGAGTTAGACAATACTTTTTAAATTTATTAGTTCTACATAAGAATTATGTAATCATTGTAAATAAAATAGCGAAATAATAATATGGATAAAGGGGCAAATAGGATTAATAGTTAATATAAAAGTGACAAAATAAAAAATGACAGATTAGTAAAATATCGTGAAGATGGGTCATAACCCCGAAACTTTAATGGCACTATGTTATGGTTATTTTAAATAATTAAAGAAAGAACTTTCTTCACAATAACCTATATAAAATAGTTTGATTCGTTTTTTAGAGAATTATAAATAAATATTATGGAAATATGTTGGATTTTTTTTTATAATAAGACTGCTGGATGAACTCAAAATATATTTTTATTTTTTAAAATCAAGAGGTTAAAAGGTTCCTAAATTAGTCAATTTTACAGGAATTAAAATACAAATATCGATTTCATACTTTCCATGTTTTTAATGATAGGACATACAAGAGTACTACTGGAAGGAAACGAAGTCTTTCCGGTAGGACACACCTATAAACATATCCACACTGGTCGATTTTCGATATGACCTTCCAGGCGACATTGGTACCTAATCCTCCCATACCTTGAAAATTTGAGTTCCTTTTATAGATTTTTTTTTCATTATTATCACTTCCTATTTCGTTTGTCACATTTATTTTTTTAAACAAATAATTCATTTGTATTCCGAAGCTATCCCAAAATAATATATTATTTGTTTTTTGTTTCTTTTCTACTAAATATGACATTTCAGCCGTATATAATCCATTTTTAAAATTGAAAACACAAAGGTTTGCTTGTAGTGTTATTTTTATTAGAAAATTAATATATTTGGCATTATTTTTTAAGTTTAATTAATCGAATTTATTAATTAATGAGATAAAAAATACAACTAAAAATACAAAAAACAATATCTTTACTCGGTAAAAAATGTTTAAAAAACGATTTCATTAACAATCAATTTAATATCACCTCGTCATTTATTTTTATTTTTTTTAATAATATGTAAATACTAGGTTTTGTCTCTTATTTTTTTTCAGACTGGTCCCTTAATAATGTTTTTATATTATGCTTTCGTAAATATTTTAAATAATATTTTATTCTGTTTTATTATATTCTCTTCTAAAAGTGTGAGAAAGTTTCTTAAATTTCGATCTCAACACTAGAATTGTTATGTTTACCAACGTTCTTTCAACACCAACAAAAAATACTAACTTTCGAATATCTCATTGTTGGTTCCGTTGTTGTTTAAATGGCCAATTTTCTTTTTCCTTTAATTTGAAGGAAAAAATAATTAGTAGAATAAAATATTTAAAATTAGCATTATTCGGAATTAAATGTTTTTTTTCTAATTATTGTCTTCGATATAATTAATCATTCCTTGCGAGTTTAATGCTTTCAATACTTTAATTAACAATAGTTTATCCTTCTACATTATTGATTATTGAAATTATATCATTAAAGCTTATGAATTATTGACAGATGAAACGCCTGCGCAGTAGCTCCAGTTAATATTCATATAGGAATCAGACAGAGAGCCTGTCCGGGCAACTGATCGTGTATACACTTCAGTCCAAACATCCGGCGGCCGGACAAAAAAACCTCTAGGGTAGCTTCATTTATCGTTCAGAAATGACGTCACAGAGAAACTGATCGGTTAACTGATCGTGTATGGGCCCCTTTAAGCGGTCTACACACATGTGAACATCGGTTCGCCAACAACGGTTCTGCGAACCAAGTTCCCATGTGTGTAGATCTGACGAACAACGGTTCGTAAGTTTTTCCTTCATCGCGAACCGATGTTCCCACGTGTGTAGGACGCTTGAAGGAATCTAAGAAGTTTATATGGGTGAAAGCAAGGTATCACGCGCATTTTCAATTTATTACCGCTTTTTGGAATAGAAAATCTTCGTTCAATTGAAAATTTGCCAACCCCTGATAATTTGCCGCCAAGGGCAAAAGCATCTACAGCCACTAAATTCGCCGATGCGTAGCTCTCTTTTTTTTTCTTTTTTTTTTTTTGTTTTACCTCTCAGTTATATCTTTTGAAGTTGTTCATAAATTCGAGCTGTATTATTTTAAAAATGTTTAGATTCTAAAGATATCATCCTACATTTCTGCAATAAAATACGGATTCATAAATTAAAAGATAATTTTTCTACCGCAACCCTAGCCCTTCAATTTGCCTATTATTGATCTTATCTAAAAATATAAGAGAAATTTGTTTGTAATATTTTCCACCTGGGGCATGGGGCCAAATCACGGGCTCATTATTTTAAATGTTAGCCGCCAGTTTGAGTTGGCCGCTACGGACGTTTATGTAATGATGCTCGACGAAACAGATTTATCCCTCAGCTAATGGCGCCGGTTCTAGATTGGTCCTCCCGAATCCTTAGGCTGGATAACTTAATCTGTGTTAGTCTCTTTAAGTAATTGCGATTGGGTCTTTGGTATGAAATGTCCTCTTATACTGGATTCTGGAAATAGTTGAATATACTAGAGAACCGTCTCAATGATAATAAATTTTATGCTAGGAACATAGAAAACATATAAAACAGTTAAAAATGTTTAAAAATTAATATGTTTTCTGTCTGAAAGTGCCCATTTTGTATTAATAAAATCCTTAATTTGATTCATAGAGCCAATAAAAATTAGTAATATGAATTTTGAATTGTAATATTTTATTACGTTAATACGTTTTCGTCTCTAATTGAAAACATTTACGCGATCCACAGTTCACATTCACTGTCCAGAAATCTGAAAGAAATAACAGTTGCATATCCATGGGGGAGAGCGAGAATGAAAATTTAAATAAATGACTTATACATTATAGACGAATTTATAGCTCAAATTGAAGATCCGTCTATGAAGCACCGCGCCATGTACAAAAATTAAATAATAGAATTATAAAATACGGATGAATGCAGTTTTCATGGTAGAGCCTAACACCAAACTATCTGACGGCGGTGCCATATGCTATACACAAATAAAATTAGAAATATACAAATTTGTTTTTGAACAAAATAATCATAAAAATTGAAGCTAAAATAAAAAAAAAATTAAGCTGAATACATGAATATGAGAGTAAATTTAAAACGCTATATTAGGCGAAGTGAATACAACTGAACACGTACTCCATTTCTCAAAACACCAAGCAGATGATCTGGTTCGATGTGAATAAACAAAAGTTACACAATGAAATACTTAAATTCTCTATTATTATTTATTTAAAACAGACTTTCTTTCAGAGCTAACTTTCTGTATTATTATTTTACGCTTCTTTTAACTATTATTTTACTAAGTGTATGGATACCGTGCCCCACAAATATGGATCGATAATTGATTCGGAGTACCTGCTCACCTTTCTAGCTAATAAAACGTGAGATGAGCAGGTACTCAGTAAAATATTTTTTTGTTTTATTGTGTAATATTACATTCCGTCTCAATTAAGGACGATATCAATAGTGATAAGATACTTCACTACCACTACATATACGGGAAACATAATTAAAATTATATAATGGCAAAATAATAAATAAAAAAAAGTATAATTTAATTTACATTTAAATAAACATCTTAAACGCAATCATTCTTATGTACATTACTAGATGTACATCGCAGTTTTACCCACATTAAATTTGGAATAAGCCCTAAAATATTTAATAGCCATTAAAATAATAACCTATAAGTAGTTCAGTCTCATTTGTTCAGACATTTACAAGGAACAGAGTCAAGACGAAAATAATTTTTTATAAACGGCAATAAAGTATCTTTCAATGAGAATTTTACGAATTGGACTTGTAGTTTCTATAATTAGCGCGTTCACACAAACTGTGCAACTTTAGATGTCAGTATAATTTTACGATCAGGCTGGGGACCTCCGGACCAGGCTTGTCCCCACGGGCGTACGCAGAATTTTTTTTCGAGGGGAAATTTAAATTTTTTCGGGGAGGGGGAATGATTTAATAAGAAGAAGGCAAGTAAGAGCTTAAATGTCTATAATCACCAAATCGGGAGTAAGTTTTAAGGATAAGCATGAAAACTGGATCAAAAATTATTGTTAAAAGTTAACAAAAATATTACTTAAAATACTAACTTTATTTTTTTCCGTAAATTTCGGGACGAATATATCCATATCCATCAATCACGCCTCCCTCCTACCCTGCGCACACCACTACTTGTCCCCCCACCTGTGGAGGTAAAAGCAGGGCTCCAGTGTTCCAGAAATAGTAAATTTTAGGTATCTATTTTTAATTGAAATAACTAAATTTTATGGCGATCAGATGGCTCTATTGAATTATGTTTAATTAAAACAGTATTCTTTTACGGAGAAAAGCGTTTAAAATAATGTTTTGAATTCAAAACTGGTGTCAGATTTGTTTTTAGCTCTTTAAAAAATTGAAGAATTTTTGGGCGAATTTAATAATAAATATTTTAACTAAAAATTTCGCCTCTCTCAATTTTTTTTAAAAGTTTAAAAACTACCCATATTTGAAGAACAGGTTCAAACCAAATTTTGAGGGTCAGTAAATGTTCTTAAACTGCGTGATTTGCATTAGCCGGTACATGTTTTAGAACCAACGTTATTCGCAAAAAGCTCAATTTTATTTTTATTTTGTAATTACATTTTTTGACACAGACCTTCTAGATAATGCAATAGATGTTTATATTGATGGAAAGGATAAACTTCCCTATTTCCATCGAGTCCAAGAATTTCGAAATCGGTTAAACTAAAGCCGAGATACAGAGCTTCAAATCGACACACCATAATTTGCGGAGTGAAAAAATCTGTAAGGCTAGATTACTTAATAATTTAAACATTTTTTAAAAACTTATTTGACTAAAGAGTAATTATTTTTTAATTTTTATATTTTTCCTTTAATATACTCCGAAAAACAAATATGTTGGAGGCAAAACCACGTGGATATCATTTCCTGAACTCCAGATATAAAATAAAGCAGTTTCAGCCTGTTTTATTTTTTCTCATATCCTAGGACCCATTGAAACGAACGCCGGGACAATATTTTTAAATTTAATCACAAAAAAATAAAAATGGTTAGAATCGGCGACTCATTGACAGTGCCCTCCCCTTGTAAGCCATCTTCACCATAGTGTTCGTCATTCACACCCATCATTCCACTTCCCAACAACGCAAATCTTCTTGTCTTAAACCGTAGGAAGATACTGAACTATCATTTTTATGCCTGACTAGGAATCTAGTAATTACGCAATAAATATTTCAGGCAAGTGACAGAGATTAATGATTCTGGAGAAACGCTAAAGAGAAACGAGAGATGCGGGCACAGTGGGACGGGGACAATTAGGAAGTGCTATGAACACATAAAATATAGATGGAGGAAGGATCCCGCTAATGACTGGACAGTGGGATTAAGATAGATGACGGCCCGCCCTTCGAGTCCGCATCAATACCTGTCCCATTGTGTCCTCAACAATGTCTAAAATCCATACCCTTCCCAATATGTCTGCTTATTGCCGCCGCTACAATGGAAAGAACAAACGCTCTCAATTTGAAAAAAATCGTGGTATCGTCTACCGGAAAGGAAACGATTAACAAACACACGGTTCCCTAAAGCCACATATATTTCGTCTTTTTAGAAGAATAAATTAGTCCGTGACTCCACTATCCCTGATGAGACACCATGCGCCGAAACGCTTGCCATAATTTCAGTTAGCTTTCAGTTATAAATAAATAAAGTTACTCAACTAATTAACGATTGCATAAATTAAAAAAAATATATAAATAAATTATCGTAAGGAAGATTTGAAGATTACATTTGATTGGAAGATTCCAAAATAAAGCCTTAAGAGCAAGGATGTAACTATGAAACACATTTTTCTGGAGCTTCTCCTCCCATACTTCATAAATCTGTTCCCAATAAAACAGTAAGATATTAGATTTATGCATTGTATTCACTCTTAATCTAAAATTGCCATTTATCCAAAGAAGATATTTTACATTTTTGACTATCCAGTCGAAATAGCTGTTAATACAGCTACAATATACAATTGAAATAAGCATTTGAATTGGAAAATTCCAGAAGCACAATCATACACCTAATAAGGTCATGTAAATTATAAGGATAATGAAAGAAACATAAATCTTATAGTTATCTTATAAAACTCCTTTAATTCCATAAATTGATAGAGGCAATGTAAGCATGTGTTGCTTATGATTAACTGATTACACCAAATCGCGGGGTAGTCTAACAAATAAACTTCTGGCATTGCAAAACTGTGAAAGCCATATGAGACTACTTAAATGACTTTTTCCTAGATTTTGTCTGTAAAAAAATATGAATTAGCAGAGAATAGTCAATTTCTTTAGCTCGTTTATTTTCGATTCATAGCAGTGCCAAGCCTGCTAGTCGATCCTGACTCATCGCTGATATCATACCACTTTTAATTATTTTCAATTACAAAAACAGCGCTCTGCTTTCACTAGCTTCTGCTCTTGCAGTACAGTATAGTATAGTTAGAAAACAAAACAGCGAAACATCACGTTTTACGAGTCCGAATGAAATATTACTTCATTTTATATCCCCAGTCTTGGGCCTCGGTGGCGTTTCTACGGTTGCCCCAGTCTGGTTACCCCCCCTTCTCAAGTTTCTCAAACATCAGTAGATAATCCGTCAACTCTTCACCAATTCAGACATCATCAGGACAAAAGTTAAATGCTTACCAGAGACACCACAAACCACATCAAGTCTAAAAGTGGCAATACAAGTAGTACATTACTCCAAGACAACTCAATATATACTGAAGGACAATGTAACAAACAAGTAATATAACATAGAAAGATAATCCAAATCCAAAGATCATCTATTTTAATAATTTGTAAAAATCTCAATAAATTAAGTTCGAAAAGTATTATCAGACATCTTTCCAATGCCGTAAGTAGTAATAAGGCCTAGCGAACACGGAGAATCAATAAGCCTTGCTTACACAGTGACAGCGATAGTACTGTCACGGCAGTGCAGTTATGTCCTCCTCTACACGCTGAAAGTAAAACTTGTGATAATTGGAAAAATGGGGGATGTTGAGCAGCTGAGTGAACACTAGCAATTAGGAAGCCAACATAAAAACAAAATCATAAAGTGTTTATTCTTCAACCAAGAATTATGGTTCTCAAAGAAATATTCTAGAAAGAAACATTCTCAAAGAATGTTCTTTGAGAGAATAGAACTTGTTCGCCATTGTATTGAATAAAAGAGACTGATTGTCTAATGTTTTTTTTTTTTTTCCTTCCCCTACCAGGAGTAGCCTTTTTATTGTTTTATTTAACAACAATATATTGTGAACTTCAAAGATCGGAGGATGAATTACGAAAATTAGCCGATTTTTAAGAATTAGTTGACAAATATTGAACTAATAACGCAGAAAAAAAGTACAAATTAAAACAATAAATCCAATCAGCAACCAAACGTTATCAAGTTATGAATCATTGATAATTTCAATATCAACTTAAAAGTAACAAAAGTTTTTAAGTTCAATATTAAGGTAAAAATGAGGAAACCGTTAGGCAAACAGTTCGCAGATGGCACCCAATGTCAATGGCAAATCCCTTTGATGTGTGAAAGAAAACCCGTTTGTGAACTGCCAACGAAAACATCGGCCAGTATTTGCACAAAGATTGACAAATATTCCGATCCAAACCAATGGCAGATTTGGCCACTGGTTTGGAGCTCGTGTTATACAAGGTCATTTTCTGATAGCTTATAATAAATAATATACAAAATGGTAGACCCTGTTTTTCAGGTTATATTCAAAAACACAAGCCATAAATCTCTTAAATCAAAATTAATAACTAAATTTCAATGTTTTGCAAAATGTAGGGTGTGATGTCGAAACTGCGAAAATTTTAGTAAAAGAATGTTCTCAAAGATTTAATAAAATTCAGAAAATTCAGAAAATAGGATGTATGGATCCCCGGCAAGTAGGGAAATCCATTCAAAATTGTTGGGAAATTTTATATTTTGTTCCCTCCCCCAATAAATTGTACCAACGTTCCTGAATGGAGATATATCCCATACTATAGTTACTTCTTTTAAATCGTATAAAATATAAAACTTAAGCTAACCATTTGTCAGTTGCTCAATTCCAAATAATAGGTAACATAAATATCCAGTACAGACTAAAAACCACAATGATTAATACCATACCTCTCGTAACGTCAACCTTATAGAAAGTTCAGTAAATCATAAAACAGTAATTATAACCGTATTAAAAGAATACAAAAATTAAAATTTTAATAGCTTGCTTGGTATAGTCCGAGAGCTGACGGCACAAAACTTTACACGTTAACATCTAGCTAAAATTTTAGAGAATTTCGAGAATACCAGTACCTATAAAAATGATAGATAGTAAAAATGTATACACCACTACTAAAGTATCTAATATTCCAGGCTTATTAATAGAGTTCTAAAAAACAATTAAAACTCCTTAAAATAAAACATTTGTTTACTCTGAAGATGACGTCACAGTGCGTGTTCTTGTAAGATTTGGTATGATGAAGCTAAACAGACAGTTTAGGACCACAATAATTAGACTAATTTTTGCAATATGCATATTACATAAGTTAAAATCTGATATTAATTGTAAGTGAAAATATCATATAAGATATCAAATAAAACATCCATTGCGTAAAGTATAATTTTTATATTGAACAAGCATATTTATAATAATTATTTCATTTTGCATTTAGTAAACTAAGTATGTAAAATGGTTTGATAAACAACCATCACAAATAATAAGAATAACTAAGAAAAGTTACAAACGAAAAGTGACAAACTGTAACCTGTTAATGAATAGTAACCTGTTATAGTAAAAAAAAAAACTAGTCCGTTTTTAATAATAATAAAAAAATGTGAATATTAAAGCATTAATAAATGAGAATAAAACTGTTACCACAAAAATAAAATGTAAATACAACAGAAATAAAAGAATTTCAAAAACAAAAATAACAAATTGAATGATGGTAAAAATTTCGCAGAACTTTATCTTCAATAGTGTAAAATAAAATATTTTCGAAAATAATAAATCTCATAACAAAGGGAATGAACAGATCCTGTTACAATAACACATTTTATAAAACCACAATCTCAAAAGAAAAACACAAATTCTGAAACATAAAAGATATTTCCAAGTTTTAGTCGAATGGCTAAATATTTTTAAATTCAATTTAGCTTTATTAATTTCATTTCTTCCTCCATTAATTGTTATTGGATCTTTAGTTGCCCATTGCAACATAAGTAAATTTATATATACACACACACACACACGTTATACATCATACTAATATAAAAATGAATATAAAAAAAAGATACATACAGCTTTAATTCAGTGTTAACGGGAGAAGTATTCCTTCTTGAAATTCACTTGGGGATTTTCTTTTTCTTTTTTTTTTTAATACACCCGCATATAATCTATTAAATAATATATTAAAAATAAATATTGAAAAAAAAGGTTAACTTTTTTCAAATATAAAACTCCCTAAAGAAAATAATTTAACCATATAAAAAAGAAAGTGATATTTTTTAAAGACAGTGTGCGATTGCTAGTCCGAATCTCACCTCTGTAACAAATATTTTTTTTTTTTTTGAGCCGAGAGTTAATATAAGTAGCATTTGTATTCTCTAAAAAAATATTATAAATACGAGTATTCATTTTCTTAGGCTTTAAAAAATATATAGATTTTTATTTCTTAAGAATAAAAAGAAATTTATAAAATTTAGTATTTCTCATTTTTTTTATTGTTGAATATTAATTAAACTTCCGAGAAAATTACAGCGCAAACAATTGTAGTAATTAGAGAATTAGTTTAGGAAATTAAAAAAAAATTAAATACCTCTTAAGAAAAAATAAAAAAACTTTTTTTTTCCTACTCCTCAAGAAACGTTCGACTCTCTGAACGGCAAAGAACTTTTCCACCTTCTATATCAGTATTAAATCTTCTTTTAATGTGTTAACATCCTATTTTATACATTTTCTTATTCAATTTAAAATATGCACTTCGAAAAGGAAACATCTCAGATTATTTTTCTGGCTCTTTTCGCGAGAAAAGGGAGGATTTTCTATCTAATATTTCGTCCTCACTTTGCAGGAGAATTCTTCAGAAGTCTTTTATAACGTGAAAATGTAATATAATAAATAAGCCTTCCTTGAGAAAACAATCTACATCACTTCAACATGGTGGGTGGGCACAATCCTCAGATCATAGGGCCTCACTGTACATGCCGAAAGTAGCAGAATTTGTCCGAATAGAATATTAATTTTTTATTTATGAGGTAAAGTAATGCATTGGTACTTATTTAATTAAGACACATTACTTATTTCCTTTAAAAACTCTTATAAAGACAATTGTTTAAGGTGAAAGACACTAGAGAGAGTATCAACATAAATCACTGTATGTTTTTGTATATTGTTGTGCCTAGGTTTTAGCCAATCGACCAATAATTTTGCGAAGATTTAAAAAAAATTGTGCTTTTATTACATAAATAACTAAATTTAAATAACGGTAAGGTCCTGATCTGAACAGAAAACCATCCTTTAGGGGTTAGTTTATACAGTGAGACCTTATGATCTGAAATTTATGGCTACCCGCCATGTTGGAGGCGCTAAAGTGAAGCAGTACCGTCCTTTGTAAATTGAAAACAAAATATAAGAAATAAACTCCTCTTGAGAAACAACCAAAAAATAACTCATATTACAGACAATCTACAGAAAAAGGTTAACATGAACTTTGGAGAAGGTAACAACAATAAACGCATTGAGATAAGTGAATTCGATGAAAAATATATAAAAAAACACCAGTTAATGTTAGAATAAACTTGAATTTCAGACTATTTCTTAAAACGGTGATTAACAAATGAATTTCTCGACGATAATTTGCAACTGCAAAAATATTTTTAAGAAATGAACTAAAATTATATTTTCAATTAACCCGTTGTTGATTATGTTAACTTATACCGTTTACATACCCTCTATGCTAAAATATTTATAATTAGTTTAATAAAATGAAATTCCGTTGAGCAATAATGTGCTGTACTTAAAAAAAAAAAATTCTTCATACGAAACAGAACTGCACCAGACCGAATATTATAACAGACTGAGAAAGAAACATCTGGACATGGTTGAATTAGCGGATAATTTGATTGTAGAGAATGCAGCATCCTGATTGGCTGACATATCCCGCCATCCTTCTCCTACCACTCGCTCCGCTTCACTGTTTCTACTAAGATTTCACATTTATTCCTTATTCATTTTTTTTTGTATACGTTTTTGTATTGAAGGGATGAAATTAATTCAATTTAAAATGTAATAAGCCAAACGCGTTTTGAAATATTTTATGATTAAATATATATATATATATATATATATATATATATATATAATTATAATTATATATATCGGCATCGAACCCTCCAGTAACATTTAAATAAGCCTTGTAATAATAATAAAAATAATATATATATATATATATATATATATATATATATATATATATATATATATATATATATATATATATATATATATTATTATTATTATTATTATTATTATTATTATTATTATTATTACAAGGCTTATTTAAATGTTACTGGAGGGTTCGATGCCGATATCCTTAATTATAGATTATTTTCTATATAATTTTATTCGTTTGATCTATAGCAAATTATTAATATGCCTGTCATGGGTCTTTAATGAATCCTAAACAAACGATATATATGCAAAGGAAATAGAAAGGAAATGCAAAGGAAAATAGAAGTAAATATGATATTATTTTGTATTAATTGAAGCTAAGTATATAAATAAATGAAAGTATAAGTAACAATAATAATGCATTGTGAACACGAAGGTTCGACACCGCCACCTCCTACAAAGATCCTACATCTCGGACCACCCCCGAAACTTATGAAATAATGTATAAAATCAAATATAAGATTTCTCTTTGTTGTATTTATTATATCGTATTACTATTATAATAATTATTATATTGTACATTTTTAAATTAATGAATTATATATCTACTTAAATAAATGTATTTATATAACCTTATATAAGTATACAAATTATATTTATTTAAGTAATAATATTAATAATAATAATAAATAAAATGAAGACAAATTCAGCATAAGACAATTATAATAATTAGAAATCTTATCATTTATTTTTATGTTTAAAAACTGCTTTAAGATTAAAGAAGCTGATTTTTATTTTTTTAAACAAAAAGTTGGTTTGAATATAAGATTTATAACAAGAATTATATTTCAGGGGAAATTAAGTGGCTAAGCAAAGTAACTTTAATTTGTTATCTCTCTGTTTAAGTATATAATAATAATATTAATAATAAGATAAGTTGATGGAAATTATACAAAAATAAAGATATAAAAAGGGTTAAAAAAATGGATGTTCCTATCAAATAAATGTTGGCATAAAAATCGCTCAGAGTATTCTATTAGTATTGATCGAACAAAATTATTATTTAAACAGAAACATTATATATAAATACGACTTATTGACAAATGGCTCGGGGTAGTTTATTAATTAATCATGCAGGACAAATTAAATCTGCCCGTCACGTGATGAATAAAGTATTTAAGCAAAGTTTCAAAGTAAATATTATAGCAACAGGTGACAGGTTTTAGCGGAACCCCAGATTCACACACAGATGGCTCCTCGGAACAACACTTTTTTTTAATTTGTCTTTCTGTCTCCTTTAATGAAGAAAATTGATGTTAAATATAATAATTTATTAAACTATTAAATTTTATTAAATGAGTGTATTTTTTTAATTATGTTTTGTTGGTTTATTATAATTTTAGTTTTTGTTTCTTTTATCTTTTTATTTTCTATATAAATTTTTACATTTTTATAATGCAACACCATAATAACAATGTATTATAATCAACACCATAATAAAAATGTAATGATCAATGCCATGTATTTATTCGGCGTTTTCTCATGGAGTATGTACACTTTGTTGTAAGGGTTACTATTCAAGATAAAAAAAAGGGGGAAAAGATATATACATATATATATATATATATATATATATATATATATATATATATATATATATGTGTATATATTTTCCGGTTGGCTCTATAGACCTTGTAGATCTTTGGCCGCGCGATGTGGTGTTCTTACAGACATTTATTGCTTGCGGGAGCACAGACAGCCTGGAGGGGGTCACCCAACCTCACGTTGCTGCGAACAATGGTTTCCATGGTGCAGCGGCAGGCTGCCCATTGCTCCATAACCGGTTCCTTTGGGGCCAATTCGGCAGTGTCCTTCCCACCGACTCACTCGGGTTCAAGGACAGTGACAAATCGGGCCAGATCCACGGATTATGGCTGTTCGAAGTCAGCAGGCGCACGAGGACCTATATTTCTTTCCCCGAGACAGACCGTCCATGGGCCAAACCTCCGGGCGGCTATTTTATGTCCTGGAAAACCACAACGCGATTCACAATTAAGGTACACGGGGTAGGGTCATCACTCCTACGCCATATATATATATATATATATATATATATATATATATATATATATATATATATATATATATATATATATATATATATATATATATATATATATATATATATACATATAATATAAAGATAAATTGACCAGACGTCCCACATTTCAATCCTCGTCCCATATCGAAAACTGTCCCACTAAGTGCCTTCATTGTCTCCTATAGGACAATCTTTTGTCTTTTGGACAAAAAAAATTGATGTTTATGAATGAATTCTTATTTAAAAACGTCTGGAAAGGATGAGGAGAAGTCTATCAATCCCAGGAGGTGCGTAGACTTTATATGGCCGACTTTTCAAAATTGCGGCCGTATATTTTTAGGTTTATAACTAGTAAGTCTTAAAGTATTCCAATTAGCTTGAATATGTAGGTTATTAAAATTTAGAGAATTAAATTGCACATAATTTTAGTATATCACAAGTATTCGTAGTTACATTTTACAAGGAAAAAAATAGTTCTTAAGCAATTGCTTATTTATTTATATTATATTATTTAATTATATTATTTATTTATACTGCGTGTACATGCTAAAAAACAGGACACTTCAGATTCTGCACTTCAAGAGCAACTGAAAAGTACATATTAACCATGGTCCGATTCCCCATGGAAATTAATGTTTTATGTTTTGGTTTATTATTTACAATACTGAACCTTTGTAATCGATCAAGAAAAAAAAATCTTAAACCTTCCTCAACATGTGAGATTTTAGTTTTTAAATAAAATAAATAAAAAATCCGTCCGTCCGCCATACGGGGCTTTTCTCCGAGACTCTCGGACTGATAATCTTGAGATTTGTCCGAATAATATATATATATATATATATATATATATATATATATATATATATATATATATATATATATATATATATATGTGTGTGTGTGTGTGTGTGTGTGTGTGTATGTATATTAAATTTCTATGTATATATGCAGTCAGGTAATCTCGGTGTAAAAAATGAATAATCCAGTAATTAACAATAATTCACTATGACGTCATCTTCATAGCGTTGAACATTTTGCTACGCTTGATTTGTAAGGTCATAAAAGAGATTCAGTATTCATAGAAAACACCAACAATTAGTCAAGTACGAATTATGCATTAATTAATGAGTATTTTTCACATAAATTTCAATATTATATTATATTAATTTCAATATATGTCCCAGCAGGTTTGTTATATAAATATAAATAATTTAACAAGTTTGAAAAAATCTTTTATGTACATACTGATCAGGTTAACACTGGTCAACAGTCAAACCACGTTTATATTACCTAAATATGTTTAAAGAAATAAATTAGACCAAAAAACCAGGGCTCAAAACAGTTATTGAACTTTTTCAAAAAGTTTCAGTTTTACAAGAACTTTTACAATTAAAGTATTTACATAAAATTCTACAAAAAAAGAACCTTCTGATAAAAAGTTTCTTATGAACTTATATCATTAAAAGTTGTTTATAAATTATAAAAGTTCTTGCCAAACCTGTTTTTTAATAAAAGTTCTGTTAATAGAAGTTTCTATTAGTTCATTTTAAATATAAGTTTTCACATACTTGCGGGAGGTGAGGGAAATTTCGGGAGATAGCAGTATTGTTAAATAAAATTCGAAATAAAAGAATAAATAGAAAAGCAATTAACTTTTTATTTATTTTATTTAAGATTTAATTTATAATTTCAATAGAAAAATTGCTTTAATTTAAATTAAATCACTTACAGAATGTTTATTTTCATAAATAACATTTTAAGATAAGAAAGCCTTTCAAGACACTTTAATAATGAGAACTTTTATTATAATCTCACAAAAAAAGCTCTAACGAGAACTTTTTTAATATAACTTGTTATATAAAAGTTCTTACGATAAAGTATTCAAAGAACTTTTACAATATAAGTTCTGAACAAAAAAGTTCTTGTAAGGATTTATAATAAAAGTTTTAACATAAAAGTTCTTGCGTGAACTGTTTTAAAAAAGGTAAGTCAGTTGGTGTTTTTTTACAGTCAGCTCTATGCACTTGTTAGTTTACTATCAAAACCACGCTAACATTCAAAATAAATTTATTTAATTCAGACACGTTATTTAGTATAAAGAACGGTGTTTTTTTGTTGTTTTTTTAATCATAAAAAAAATGCAGAAACCTTTATTTCGTCAGTCCCCTGTCCGCCGCTCATACCCGCTGCTAATCAACACTTACGAGGTATCTTGGCTTTAATAAGCTACCTATGCATTTGTCCAGTCAAATGGGGACCAGAAACGGGTCTAGGTGGCAATTTCTGGAAAAGTTTTGAAGATTTGCTCTTTTATGCTTTGGGAGTTCTGATTACAAATTTCAGCTTTTCCACCTCAATTTTTTACCGAAAATATGAGAAAAGATGCAAAAACGCTCAAGCATTTAATCTGTTTTCGTTTTTTTTTCTCACATAGTATGAAAACCATTTATTTTTTTTAGCAGTATACTAAATAAGACAAGAGTAAATTTCTTACATTTTTGTACTCTATAATTTCTTTCGTTCAGAACATCGTTCAAGAGCTTCCGTTCTTAGTTAAACGGGGACCGGAAAGGGATCTCGGTGGATGGTTTTGGAGAATTTAAGAAAATTTGCTCATTTATGCTCTTTGGGGCGCTGATGAAGAATTTCGACTTTATATTACCTCTTCACTACCGAAGGCAGGGAAGCTTAGTATTCATGCAGGAAGTGAAAAAAAAAATGTTGTCCCCAGAATCGAAAATTCTCATTCGCGTTTTGCGTTTCACACATCAAGAAACATATTTAGTTTCATGTCTGTCTATATGAAGTCAAATCCATGTAACGGGTAAAGCACCTACTACGACTTAGCTTATATAATTTTCCTGTTTAAATTATAATTTGCTTCAATAAATACTTATAACGGTTTCTTGTGACGAAATTCAGTTGATAGGAATATCAATTATTTTTATAACCTTATTTATTTTCGTATCCTTTCCATCAACCTATATTATTATAATTATTATTTCTATTAAATATTATTATTATTATTATTATTATTGTATTACCATAATTATTATTTCTATCTTCTTCTTTTTTCGTATCCTTGTTGTTAGGCCAAAACGTTAGTTGGTATTATAATTTTTTTTTTTTTTAAACTGCTTAATTCGTTATTTTCATTATGTTTTCAACTTACGGATCTCCGATAAATCATTAATTTAATAAATGAACTTCTTATAACTTCTATATATTAAAATAGCTATACTTAACCACTATATTACCGATGAAATAAAAATCTTGTTTGCTTAAACATTACTAATACTGGCACCATTTTCCCCAGGGAAGATTTCTTATAAAACAGGACACAAAGAGTTCTCATCTTAAAAGCTTTTTGGATTGAATAGACGGTAACAAAGGGTTGGATTTAGGGGCCCAAGCGAGCATTGTATCGGTTCCGAAGGGGATTCGGTCAAGTTTAAGCAAGGAATTGTATTAATTCTTTCTGAAATCGTTTCACTTTATTTTGAAACCAATCACTTATGTCTGCATCAGTCTTTTCAATTATTCGGATAAAAGTGTATTCACTAAAGTATAACAATTTAATTCGTTATATATATATATATATATATATATATATATATATATATATATACTATTAATTGTTTACTCACTTAGTAGTATTTTATTTTATTTATTTTTTTTTTAAATTTTGAATATCGTTTAATTCGTATTTATGTAGTGGTATCAATTTGGATTAATATTATTTAAATAGCGAAATATTCACAAAGATATAGGGGAGATTGGATTTTTTTGGCATAAGGGGCTAGTTGGCACAAAACTTTTATTTCCGTCCATCGCTATCATCTTGCAAATAGGGAGTGTACATAAAGGACACTCACTATGCACCATAACTTCAATCTGCTCAGAAAAGTTAGGAAGGAAAAATCGTCGTTTTATCGTTTTTCTGAGGGGGGGAGGGGAGTAAATTTGATTGTTCTGCTGAACCTGTAGATCGAATTGAATCTCTGCTGACGCTGGTTTTCGAAAGAGCGGTTAACTGTGGTTGTACGCATCTATCATTATCTTTTGTTTTTGATGCTTGGGATTGTGTGGTATCCATCTTATTTTGGAAATCTATGTGGCATAGATATGGCAACTCGCACCACATCCATGCCATGAGCATAGAACCCATCTGTTAAAATAAACCAGTGCCCAACTCCTATATTTGTATTTTATTTAAAATATTGAGTTAATTCTATTTAAATAACCAATATGTAGCTAAAGCAATAAGTAGAATTTATTTTTCTTGTTCCACTCAAGTTCTTACAATTCTTATACATGTTTTGATAAAATAAAATGTCTTTCCCAGAAAATTACTGTGCTCTGCCTATGTATCCTTATCGATCTCAAGTTATGCCAACTTACTCCAAGGGTTATGCCAACTAACCCAGCACCCGATGTTGGTTGCTATCTTTTAGGAAATAACTAGTTTTTGGAAGTACCTAAAGGCGAATCTAATTAATGGGACCTACATAATTTTGTAGCCAAAGAGTTAAGCTATCCGCCGTAATCATCAGAATCTCTCCATGTATTGCCCAAAAAACTAAAATCTATGCCAACTAGCCCCAGTCCCCCTTCCTAATAAAATTAGCGTTTCGTAATAAATTATAATTTAAAAATTAATTAATGTAATTAATAGAAAAATAATTGGTAATAATAGTAATGATGGGGATGTAGTTTACCGTAGTTGAATTCAAGAAGAAGATGGTCGGTGAAGTGATCAGGAAAGAAACACACATTAAGTCATAATACATGTGTGCCGACGTTTTGGACTAAGTTGTAGGCCTTCATCAGGGCCATGAGAAACAAGAGAGAAAAAGACATATAGCATGAATTATATGGGGAAGTATAAAATAATAAAAAATCGAGAGCAACAGAGCTCCGTCACTAAGGTCGTATTTTAAATTATCTTTAATAGTGACAAAAATACAAAATTGAAAAAATCAAAATACCGGGAATGGGAGAAAAATGCTGAGACCACAAAAGGCATTTCTCTAGCACCAACTCAATTCACAAACAAATTTTCAATCCTCTTAACTCAATTAGGAGGGATTGTAGAAGTGAGCAAAACCTTAAAAATCGCGAAAAAAACCATTGCCGAAAGTCCGACTGAAATGTACCCCTCCCCTCCCTTCCCCACTTCTACAACATTGTTCAGCCTAGAAAACAAACAGACATGCCGAATTTCAGATCATTTAATCCGAAAGTAGTCGATGGAAGTGCCCAAATGGAGGAAGAAGTTCAGGCCCTAAAAGTTACTTTCTTATAGTACCGAAATTTTGACTGAAATTCACCCCCACTTTCATGGTATTGTTCATATTCAACTCCAAACAACCAATTTCAGCCCATTTGACCCAAACATTTTAAATAGCCATATATTTGCTAATACTGGTCCGATTTCGATGGAACTTCTTTTCTTTTATGGGTAATTTAACTTCATTGCGAATGTAACAGGTTTTCAGCCTCCTAATTTGGAGGTGTTTTAAAGGTGCGCAAATATTTTAAAACATCGAAAGACCGCGAGGAGGAAACAAGTTGGTGGCGCCAAATGGCACTTCCCTAACACCAACTCAATTTTCAACCCTATAACTAAATTTGGTGGAGCTGTGGAGATGTGCAAATCTTTAAAAACGCCGAAATTTCAGGTAAACATACCGAAATTTTGCCTGAAATTTGCACATTGGTGGTATTGTTTTGCCCAGAAGAAAACCCTACATACCGAATTCCAGTCCATTTAACCCAAAGGGGGCCGCTGGAGGTGCTCAAATGTAGGGCATATATACATCAGACATCTCCAAAACTTAAATAATCATGTTCTACGGGTTATGAAACTCCCGCCCCTCTCCCCTTGGCCTTCGACAAAGTGCAATAGTCTATTTTATTCGGGGAAAATACGACTAAAAATATATAGGTATATGTATTTATCAGACATCCCTGATATCCTCAAAACCGTTTTCTAGGGGTTATAAAACGGATTTAAAATGCACCTCGAACCTCCTCCGTTCACAATAAAGTTTAAAAGTCTTATTGTTGAAGGGGAAAATACGACTAATATGGTTTACACAGAAAAATATGTAGTAACATTTTAATTAAATATGCTCACATTAGGAATTAGTGCGTTAAAATTGAACTAATTAACTGTATAATTAATGATCAAGTACCGAAGCAAAGGTAAAATTTTCCAGGCATTCATTTGTCCAGGATATGGAAACTTAGCACGCAAAATGATAACATACCCATAAGGCTGTCTGTTATCGTTTAAAAATGAGCAGTCCGATTGCGTAATAATAATGTGTTTAATACACGGGCAAGACTTTTTTTTTCACCCTTAGCTGACTAAAAACACGGAAGTCATGAAATTCGCTGACGACGCAGCACTCGAGTTGGAATGCACTTCAATTATCGATCGCAGCCTAACAAGATGGGAAAATAATGAAGTAACCCTGATAAAGAAGATAACAAATAAATAAAAATTAAACCAAATTAATTAATTATAATTAGTTTATAATTATATAGGTCAATATTTTTGAAAGTTTATTTTAAAGGTTATATAAATAAAATTCAATAAATTAGTTATAGCTATTGAGATGCAAACCTAATATTCTTCTGTGTTCATATTATTTATCCACAGCTTATAGCGGAAGCGTCATTTTTTTTTTAAAGAAGAGTTGTATGCCACAAACAAAATATACTAATACTGATGAAAAAAAATAGAATATTTTGGTACAATTCTTACTACCACATTTTTGGTTATTATTAAATGACTATATATTTTTATATAAAAATAAATACCTACTTCATATAAAAAAAATCTGTTAGTATTGTCCAATATATTTTTCTATAAGTTTTTTATGAACAAAAACAAATGTGCCTAAAGAAAAATTGGGAAAATTTTTTTTCGGATAAACAGGATTGTAATGTATTCTAGAATTGTCTTTGTAGTTTAGTAATTGTATTGTTTGTCGCTTTGTTAATAATTTTGTAATTTTATGATTTTTTACACACTTGTAGTCTGTATTATAAGCCTGGCTTATAGTAACAATATACATATTTGCATTATATATATATATATATATATATATATATATATATATATATATATATATATATATAAATAAATGCATAAAATAAACATTAAAAATGCAAGAATTCTTACATTTAAGCAAAAGACACAATTCAAAGTAATAGTAATATTCATAGTGTAATTAACTTAAAAAAGTACTTTCACTGTTCAAAATCACGGATTTAGAACCTTTGTTATATAAATTATCATAAATTAAATTCACTAAACACTTCATAACTATAATTTAATATACATTTTTAAATTTTAAAAAATACACTTTCGTAAAATGAGGAAATATAATATACATTATTTATGACATATTTGTTTTTTCAGAATATACAAAAAAAATAAACGAATAAAAAAAAATAAAAAATGGACATGCCTAGTACATAGGACATACATCGTATTTTATAATTTAATGAAACTGAAATGTTACACAGAAATAAATGGAATATTTTTACCTCGTTTTGAGTCTTACAATTTTTACTTCCATTTACCTGCATATGAAATATATAGTGAGGGAAAGTATTGCGATCGTAAAAAAGTTCGAATCAGAGTTTTTAACGGAAATACACGGAATTTTTTTTTTTTTAAATCAAATGTTTTAAATACATTTCTCCAAATAATTACACATATAAGCAGGAAATTTATTTAAGCTCGCCAGAAGGTTTCGAATTTATATTAAGTAGTAGATTTTTATACTTTATGTGCCATCCAGGATTTAGGTTCCCAACTTCTATTCAGAGTGAAAAAATTAAAATAAGGTAATATGATGGAATTTAAAAAAAAAAAATGAACAACTGTGAAGGAAACAAGAGCATTTCATCGCGAAAACTATATTTAAAAGCATAAAACCAGATTTCTATTGTGTATATATATATATATATATATATATATATATATATATATATATATATATACAATTTTATAAAATTAATTATATACCAGAATAACATAGAACATAAAAAAGATAATGGTTGGGTATGGCCATACAAATGTAAAACTAGTAACTTAAAGCGGTATGAAAGACAAAATAAAAATGATAAAAAAAAAGAACGTGATTTATAGAATAGAATGCAGCGATTGCGAATTGGTGTAAATAGGGGAAACATCTAAAAAAACTACAAACTAGAATAAAACAGCATATGAGAAATAGAAAAATAGCAAAAACAAAAACATTACATCTCTTGCCCGTCACAGTATAATGAGCAATCATAAGTTTAATTTTCATAATCCAAAAATCTTGAATAATGAAAAAATGACAAAAAAATATAAAGGCTATGATGGAAGCTATTTAAAATCATTAAAAATATAAATAACGCAGTGAATTTCAAATCAGATGCAATGAATTTAAAGAGTCACTATATGGATGTAATAAATAAGCTAAATATTAAATGACAATAATAATTATTTCATAATTAGTTATAACTAAAACAGTACAAGACATATAAAATAGTAGATTTAAAAAAAAAAGAAGGAAAATAGTAATAAATATAACTAGTAAATATGTTGGGCAATAGTCAAATAGCAGTCAGATTATGAATTAGTACAAAGTTCTATTCTAATGTAGTTTAGTGTGGCATCAATATCATTTAAAAGTTGGCATTCCTTAAATTAGTTTTAATTAATTAAAAATGTACAATAATATTTTTAATATTTAAAATGTACAATATGCAAATTATAAAAAAAAAAACGAGTATAGCGATATTGTTGTATTGTGAAATTTTTAGAGAAAATGTAAAAACCCTGATGACGAAAGAAGATTTCGAAACGTCGGTTCGATGGAATAAAAATGTGAAAGTTATACAAATAAAGAAATGTTCAAGGGAAGCTTTTGTGTTCACTAAAAATATTATGGTATATTTGATGTTGAACTTCTGTAAGCGAGAGAAAATTATATTATATGACATATTATATTCTAGCTCATGCCCCATATGGCAACATTGCTTTCCTAAAACCCTTTTAATTTTTATAAATTTATAAAAACAGATTTAAAAAAAAAAAATTTTAAGAAAAGCCATGAAAAGTCAAAATTTAAAAAATATAAATAAAATTCCAGGATCCCTGTAGCACTGTAAGGTTCCCTTGGTGAATTTAGTGAAGCTCTCCCGGAGCCCTAGACTCACTCGGTGGGAGATAAGAGAGGTAAAAGTAGAATGTTAAATGACTCCCATGAATTTTCTTTCCTTTTTTTTTTTTTTTCTAAAATTTTTCATGAGGATTATCTACTATTGATTGTAACTGGTTCACAGGAGCGTAAATATGTACGGCTGTGTTAATCATTTTACATTTAGTTAATTTATTTGCCTATTATTCATTTATATTTGCCTCTATTTTTTATTGTCATTGAATATACCATAATGTAATATTCGAAAAAAACGTTGACCCATATCCTTCCGGTTCACCCAATGGACTGAATGGGGAGCTGAGGAAAAAAATAAAACATGCGGATAATACTTAATTTTATATCTCGTGTTTGGAGAATGATATCGACATGATTTTTTCAGCTAAACATTTGGTCTTTTAGAGTACATCAAAGGAAAAATATAAAAATTAAAAAATAATTGAGTTTTTGTCAAATAAATTAAAAAATGTGTTTAAATTATTAAGTAAGCTAGACTCATAGATTTTTTCACACCAAAAATGGTCGCAGATTTGGATTCAGCACATTAATAAACTTTAATGTTGAAAAAATCATTGAAAACAAAAAACATTTTTTTATTTCCGATCCTGAGTGTGGTCAAAATTTTTAAAGCCACAAAATTACGTTTGGGTTTGAAGCACTGTATCTCCTCTTCAGTTTACCCGATATCGACGTTCTTGGGCTTGTTAAAAAGAGGGGAGTTTCTTCTTTCCGCGCACATACAAAACTATTGCATTATCTTAGATGATCTGGGTATAAAAATGTGATTACCATATAAAAACAAAATTGAAGTTTTTTGCGGATAACGTTGTTTCTAAAACACGTAGGGGCATCACTGTTAAAGCAAATTGCGTAGTTTAAGAACCTTTACCGATGCCCTAAATTTGAGATTTAATTATTCCAAGGGTTCCGGATTTATGATTGATTGTTTAAATCTTTAAAAAAATTTGAAGGGAAGAACCTGGGCAAATTTTTAGACCAAAAATGTCTATTTTTAGATTCACTATTCACTTTTCTCACATCTTAGCTCTACTATTTTTAATTATTTTCATATCTTATTTTGTTAGTTCTGAAGAAGACCTCTAGCAAAGGACGAAACGTCGGCACGCATTAGCAGTAAACAGTTAGTTACTTCAACTTAATTAACAATCTATACAGTCAACTTATTAATAACTTCTTAATTTACTCTACGCTAACTGTTTGAAGTAACTGTACGAGATTTTCTCTTGTCTAATGAAAGCCTTTCCAATTTTATTCGAGGGTCCCTTTTCAATAGGGAAAAGTAGTCAAATTACTCAACGAAGGGTAAATTATTACTACGGCTATAGTAGTTGTGCCTTGGTAGAATTTTCTTTGCCCTTTCTGAAGGGCCCTCGCGGACATGTTTAGTGGTCTCTGGTTTCAAACAAAAGGCTTCGTTTCATTGTTCGCCCTGGCAAGGCCTTCCAATTAACCTAACTCGTTTAGCCGGCGAAAAAAATAAGTTTCAAAATGGCAATGTTATTCTACAACTTTTACCCGCAATTTAATTCATTAGTCCTCCCATTATGTATTTTAGGTTTGCAGCGTTGTTCAAAAGAAAAAAAAAAAGTCGACATTTGCAACTTTCTTGAGGGTTTCGGGATTCGATCCCGTGTCTCAACATTCATTACCCCAAGCACGATCCAAAAATGCCGAAGTCCCTTTCAAATTCAATGTTAATAACCTTCTATAATTACAAACTGTTCATAATTAGATACAAAATGATTCCATAATCAAATTAATACAACTATTATTACCGATAAAAAAAAATACATTAATCAATTGATAAAACAAGAAATATCAAATCAAAACATTTATTCAAGTTTGCGAGGTATAATTTGAGTAAACATTTTTCTCTTATATTAATTCTCCTTTATTGCTTCTTACATCATATTTTTCTAGATGTTTCGGTAAATATTTTTCATCCTCAAGACATCAAGATTACAATATTGATTAATAATCCATTTGTAATTAATTATTTTCGAACATTAGCAAGTAACATGAATTGTATATCTTAGTTTTACTTCAAAATCAGTCGTACTCTAATTATTCCTTAATTCTGGTCCGTATGTATTAATATTTTGTCTATTTTTAAAATTAATAAAAAAATTACATATTTTAAAAGGAATGTTAAAAAACTGATCTTTTCACTATCACATAACTTCTTGGACTGTTATATGTATTATCTTCTCATTTTAATTAGTATAAAGTTAATTTTTATATAATATACAATTTTATAACACAAAAAAATTTTGAATTAGAAAAAATAATGAATTTCGTGATGGCTAGGCTGTTTTCTAAATACTGATATATACTTGCTAATTGCAAAATTTAATTATTATTTTATTAAATTATTAGTATATTGTTAATGTATGAATTGTTTTACTATTTCAGATGAATACGGTGTTACGCACTGAAAGTGTAACTTCTCTTAAATTTATAGTATAATAAACTATTTCAGATGGATGAGGAAATGAGCTTTTTATCAACATTTATTCAATTTAAATTCAAAAAATAATGTTACATTATATTTATTATCAAAATTTAATTTAATTTACTTCAAAATAAAAATGCCATTACAATATACTTATACTAATATTACCAAAGGCTCTATTTCACAATGAAGTACAAGTGGAAAGGCTCAGGTTATAGAAGTTGCAGGTTATTTAACGGTCATTAGATAATAATAATTTTTTTTTTAATTTATTGTTTTTTAATGTAACCATTTTAAATTTTATCGTGATTCAACATTATAACAATAACGAAATAGCAGTACCGGAAGATGTTGTATACCAGATGAGAGGAGATTCACTACCATGGGTAATTCATTCAATAAATACTGAAATAAAACTAAGCCTGACGTACTTCCGAAGAACATCCCCTCCCCCCTCCCCCCAGAAATAATTATATTTAGATACCATGAAATCGTGAAACCTATTCCCAGATCATGAAATAATTTTTACAGATAGATCTAAATCAGAGAATGCTATGGGGTGTTGTGTTGTGACATCAAAAGGTAAAAATGCATGGAGGCTGAATGAACTAAAGTCAATACTCACAAGTGAAACATGTGCAATATTAAAAGCTTTTGAATTTATAAAAAATAACAATATTGCAAAATCAGTCATTGTGACAGACTCTTTATCCGTTACAAATGGATTACAAAAAATCTGGACCACCAACAATTTTTTTCTGAAAGATTAAGGCGATTGACATGAACCTTACACAAAAGACAAAACAATCACACTTCTATGGGTCCGTTCACATATAGGTATAAGCGGCAACGAATTTGCCCATCGACATTTTTGTATGAATGGATAAAGGTGATTGACATTAAGGTCGAGAAAAATTGGGGCATATCTAAGAGAAACATCTGATGTGGAAAACACATGGCTTCCTTGTACGCCTATTAAACTATAAATCGGTGGCTCAAAAAGTGATCCTGAATTTGGTTACTAGTTCCCGAAGATCGCAGTATCTCAAAATCAACACTCGGCGTCGCGACATCCATCTATTGACACACATACACACACAAATAGGGAGGAAAACCAGTATTTTACACTAAATTTTAATACTTAAAACAAGTAATAAAAATGTTTAATTGGATTGGAAACCAAATTGCGTTTGTAACTTTTATTACCGAAACATATGATTTATGTATTTAATTTAAATATAATTTTTGGTGTAAGCTTATTATGACCTTCAAGTAAAGTACCGTTTCCGGCTCACCAATTTTAACCAAAATATAGTAAATACATTCACATCAATATAAAAGTCCTATTTACCAAATTTGACATGTTTTACATTATATTTTAATATAATTTTTGATGAAAGTCTAAGATGATCTTCAAGTAAAGTACCGCTTCCGGTTTTCCAATTTAGACCAAAATCTAGTATGTTATTTAAATCGATATATAAGTTATAAATACCAAATTTGAAAAGTTTCGCAAAGTATTTTAATATAATTTTTGATGGAAATCAATTATGACCTTCAAGTAAAGTACCACTTCCGGTGATTAAGCAGTGACCAAAAAGGGAGGTTCACAACTAGATTTTACAACAATCCTAAATACATAATTTCAACTTTCTACGGCTAACCTTTTTGAGTTATGCGAAATACGAACGAACGTACGTACAGACGCCAAGGTAGTAAAATGTAGATAAGTAAAAATAGGGCCTGGCTGCCTCCAAAAGGCATAACGCCGGAAGAGTGTTGAATAATTAGCAGGTTGAGAATGTCGAACATTTATTTGAATGTAAAAATATCGTAGAGAAAGGCAAAGAATGAAAATCGACAGCCAGTTTTCTCATAAAGAAAATAAAGTAATTGAAAAAACTATAAAGTATATAAAAGCTATAAACTTTATCGGAGCAATTAAAGAAGAATAGCCGTCGCTAATGGCCCCAGTTAAAATGACGTTAAATAAATGCAAAAAATGTTTTAACAATATATTGCAACTTTACTTTATAGGCACGCCCTGTTTCATAATTAAGTACAAGTTGGCCTATAACTTACTATGCCTATGGCTTACACGGTGAAATGTTGAAACACGAAAACATTTAAAATAGTTATATTAAAAACAGTAAATTAAAATAAAAAAAAATGAATAAAGTTATCATTGTCTAATGACGACAAGTAGCCTGTAATCTGTAATCCACTTGTACTTTATTAAGAAATAGAACCCAGGGCTTTGTAATGTGAAGAAACATATAAGCAACTTTTAAAACTCCGACATAAATTTATAGGGTTTTTCCAATGCTCTGACCGCCATGAAATGTCTCGATCCAAGTTCATAAAACAAGAATGGGACCATTTTCTAAAAATAAAATAGAAAAATGTGTGCGACAAAGAAAGCTAAGTGCTAAAAGAGAAGTGAATTGTGGCTGTCCTACACTGAGCACGAATTAGTGGGCATTCACTGAAGTCAACTGAACCGTGAAAACCCGGGTCTCACCTTAGCTCTATACAGAAAAGATCCAGTTTTCTCACTTATCACTAATAAAAAAAACCTTATAATATCATAAATTTTAACGTTGTAATCGAAATGATACTATTTTCCTTGTTAATTGACAGTCCTATTTATAACCAAAAAAATGGTATTAATATTAATCTAAATATTAATACAATACTTAGAGGTTAAGTATTACTGAGACTTGTTCACATTTAATAAATGTCGTCCAAGGCCTGTCCTACTGACAAAAAGTAAGAAAATATTATTAATATTTTTTCAAATTTTGTAGGAAGTTGTACTAATTTAGTTAGACATTTTTGCAATTATACTTCAAAAATGGTAACTTTTATTTTCCAAATTTAAAACAAGATTAAAAGAACTCCTCAATACACACATAATAGAAATTCTGAAGATGGGAATCAATGTTCCAAAACGTTAACTAATGTTTTAAATTTGGAAAATAAAAGTTACTATTTTGGAAGTATAATTGCCAAAATTTCCAAGTAAGAAAATGTTGTTTTTTTCATGATTTCAAATTTTCAAATTTATTAGTCCATTAGCATAAAAAAATTATGGAATTGCAATAATTGTTGTTTTTTCTAGAGCAGATCAATTTACAGTGTATGAATTTTGAATGGAATATTTTCAAAATAATATTTTTCCTCCCGTTTATTTATTACTTCCATATTTGTTAAAATTCATACTCTAATAAAATACACCAAACAATTTTTTTTTTTTTAAATTGTTATTTTACGGCTTATAAGGTGTTGTTAAGAATGGGAATTTGAATATTGGATTATGAGATCATACGGCAGGCTTTAATGGGTTAACAAATTGGAATTTTATCGAAATAATACTGTTTGAATCGAAAAAAAAAATTATCAAGTGTTAACATTCGAGAAAGGTAAGTGAAAATTTCAATTCCAAAAGAGTTGGGAAAATTAAAATATTTCATAATATAGTTGGGAAAATTAAAATATTTAACATAGATGGAAAATCCAGTCAAAAAGATTGTTGGGAAATTTTATATTTTGCCTCTCTCCAATAAATGTTTGTAGCAACGCACCTGTGACCAAAAAGTGAGTAACTAGCCCTTCATTGGGTTGATGAATAAAACTTGGTGGTTGCCAGCACCCCATCAGGAGATATAGTGGTACAGTTTTTCACATAGTGATGATATTAATTCAGATCAAACGTCTCGAGAATTTGGATTAATTCTGATGAAAAAAAATAAACATAAAAAATATGAAATGCAAAACGAATTATTACTCCATAAAAAAAAAATTTGTTTTGGTATAATCAAGGACTTTAAAAATACCCTCCGTTCAATGAAGCTGACATAGTTAAAGAGAGCCGTTTCACGAATCTACACCGATCATGATTTAATTATTCTCAGATAAATGAAAAAGATTAGGACGGGGACAAATCTATCCTGTACAGTTGGCGTGATCTGGTTAACGGTAGTTGGCGCCATTCTGATACTGCCGGGCCAAGCAAGACCATTTCACATGATTGTATAGCAGTGAAAACATAATTTAATTATTAATTTATATAATTAATATAAATAATGCAACAGATATATATAAAAATTTAAAAAAAAAATATTGTATCAATTTATTATGATAATATAAAGAAGTGGTCTTGATTTGAATCAGAGGATCTCGGATGCTATAAAAAAGTGGTTCCCAAACTTTATTGTCTTGTAGCACCCTGAAATTACTAAACAAAATTGACGGCATCCATTTTTTTTTTTTTTTTTTTTTGCAGTTATTTAAGATATGAAGCTAGAAATATTTTTAAAAATTTTACCAAAAGTAAGTAAGTTAAAGCCCAAAACACAAGCACATTAAAAAAAGAAGTTATCAAGACTATAATCCTTGGCGACGTAGTGTAATCACAAGATATAAGATTGATAAATATAAATTGATAAAATAAATAAATAAAATTTTAAAAAACAACAACATAGAATTGTAATAAAAACCAATATAGGGTCTTTTGTCGAAAAGACATGCCAGCTATATTTTATAACTGATACATGTTATCTAAGTAGTTAATTATATTCTAAATAAATCATATGTTAACTGAGATATTGTTTTAATTGTGATATTGAACCGGATCAAGATGAATATATTCCAGTTATGTGAACAGATAAGAAATGATGATGCTGATCTTAAGTTTCTACAGAGCCAAAATATCATTGCTAGTACTAAGGTATAAGCAAAAGGACATCAAATGAAGGTACGACTCATGTGGGCTTCAGTGAAACAACGTAATAGGAAGGAATGCCGGACTAGGAGGGACATGTTGGAGTCCTATCAGTGCGAATTCATATGGAGAAGAGATATGAGAAGGGAGTTTTTGTTTCAAAATATATTGGAACACATAGCTGCATTTTGTCCTCAGATTTAGATTTATTGTTAGTTTTTGAGGTTATCTATTAAAATACATATGTTTTCTTTTAAAGTAATGTGTAATTTCTTTAACATGTATCAGTTATAAAATATAACTGGCATGTCTTTTCGACAAAAGACCCAACCAATATTATTTTAAAATAAATGTTCAATTACTTTCAATAATGTTCAATCAATTACTTAATTAATCTTTTTTTTTTATTTTTTAAAAATTTCTACATCCTTGAGGCACTTGGTACATGCGGCACCCACGGCTACAAAAGGTTCTCGGACATCATCGAAGTTCAGAATGAATCTCTAGGATTAATAACTCTTTGTTATATATATATATATATATATATATATATATATATATATATATATATATATATATATATTTTACTTTCACTTACCTATATATGAAACGCATATTAAGGGAAATGTATTGCGATCGTTAAAAATTTCGAATCCGGGTTTTCAGTTGAAATATAATTTCTAAGGTCTCCTTAGTCCAAATAACAAAATCTCACAAAATGGTTTGTGTTTGAATAGCCTAGCACAAAAAAAAAAAAAAGTTGTAAGAAAATGAAATTATGTATTTAAAATATTTATATGCCTGGGATATTACAGCAACTTTTTCGCCGAATTCGACTTACCGGAAGTGCCACTTAATATCATCGATTTTACAAATTTTTACAATTTTCTCAAAATAAAGGTTCTAACGATTTTTATCAAACTCATATCAATGTACAATTAAATGCTCTTATATATCAGCCAGGTCTTATCCTCATGGAAATATTCTGACAGAGCTTGAATGCCGAATTTTCAATATTTCTTCCACTAAAGTAGCTTTAATTTTGTTTATTTGAAATAATTAACCGTCCCACATGGTCAGTAGTAATAAAAATGGATATATATAAACTATGATAGAATTGGATAATAAATTAAAGGAGGAAAAAGGATAAATATTTTACTATGTTGAAAATCCGGAAATAAGATTAGTAATATACATGTATAATATACAGTTGCAAAGCTAAAGATTTTAGAAAAGATATTAATTAGCATATAAAGTCGTAGAAGGTAATGAAGAGTGACGAAAAAAGCATAAACTTAAGTGGTTGTTGTAGATAATAAATTCTATTTTTATATTATTTAATGAAAACTAAATGAAATTTCCTCGGAAACTAATAGGGAGGTAAGTGAAAGTTGTGTGATGCGCATCTCAGTGGAATGTTTTGAAAGAAAATTTGCACATTAATGTTTTTTATGATGTTTATTACGAATTTCAACTTTGCTACCTTAAAATTTTCCCAGAAATTAAAAAAAAAATGTAACAAATTAAAAACTAAAAAAAATGAATATTTTTTTCGTTTTTTCTCCCTAAGCATGAAAACAAATCTTTTTTTTTTTTTTTTTTAGCAACATCAACCAATACTTAATTAAACGAGAGCAAATTCCTTGCATTTTTTTTTTTTTTTTTTACACTGTACTTTTTTTCGTCCGGAGCATTGGGTTTAGTCAACTGGGAAAGGGACCTCGGGGGAATGTTTTGGAGAAATTCGAAAAATTTGCTCATTTATGTTTTTAGAGTGCTGATTACGAATTTCAACTTTTTTACTTCGTTTTTTTTCCGAAAATAATGACAAAATAAAAATTGTTTTTTCTTTTTTTTGCTAATAACTTAAAAACCATGTATTATTCCAATAAATTCTGATATTCATTTTACACTAAATTGAAGAAGAGTAAATTTCCAACAATTTTGGTTTCGATAATTTTTTTGTTTGGCTTCTCCGTTTTTAAGAGATCGAGAGTCGAAATTATGTGACGGAATTTCGAAATAAATTGTTTGCAATTTTTTTTTCTTAAATTTCTAGGAAAATTTTAAGGTAACAAAGTTGAAATTCGTAATCAGCGCCATAAAAAACATAAATGTGCAAATTTTCATCACTTCTCCAAAACTTTCCACTGAGATCCTTTTCTGGTCCCCATTTGATTGGGCCCATTGACGATGCATCGGACGAAAAAAAAATATAGAGTGCAAAAATGTAAGGAATTTACTCTTGTTTAATCTGGGATAGGTGAAAAAATGCATGATTTTCATGCAATGGGAGAAATTTGTTAAGCGGTTTTGCACATTTTTTTTTAAATATGTTTCCAGGAATAATTTGAGGTAAAAAAGTTGAACTGAACTTCTCCAAAATTTTCCACTCAGTCCCCTTTCGTGACCCCAGCTGGCTGGACTAATAATATGAATTTTTAAAATGAAACCTAATTGTATGCATGTTTTTTATTTGTCAAACCTAGAATCTGGTCATAATCGTTTATTTATATAGTAGTGATAAATTTAATTAGCTTTGGATTAAGCCTCCTTTATAGATCATCAGACCAACATAGAGAGTTGCCTAAGCCCTTGTTCAAACCTCTTCAGGGTACCTAATAATTAGTCTGGGATTACACCCTGCCATGGGGAGAAAATCAATATAAATATAACTGCATTAATAGAAACAACCTCATTGTTGAATATAGTACAACAACCGATTTTATCCGACGGTCGTAAACTTTCCCAAGCTCATATGAACACGGGGGGCAGTCGCTTATATGGAAGAAGAATGGCTAAATCAGGGTTAATGAATATGCATGGCTGTGAGGCCGGATCTGAAACGGAAGAAATATACCCCCCTCCTCCCCTCCAAGCCCAACTACCTCTAACTCCATTGGCCAATTGAAATCGCTCCTCAATGACTACAAATTGTCAATGGTTTTGAATAAGATTCCTGTTCGGCAGAAATATAGGTGTAGTTATAATTTATTCAGAGAATGTTTTACCATCGGAAATCGAGAACAAGCAACTAAAATGACGAACTCTAGCGCGAATTAAGTTGAACCTTCCGATTAAGGGATCTAATGAATTGTGTGCCGTAATATTACTGAATCACTTGAAATATCACTTGCTGGACACCCAATGATTATAAAATAACACGAATTAAAGAACAAAATTGTATAAACTCCGGTCACAGGCTTCTAAACGTACTGAGGAACAGGTGCGTATGCACGAGGGAGGGGGAAGATCAGGTGGATATAACCCTCCCCCCTCGAAATGTACGAAAAAAATTTATTTTCATACCCACCAACATAATATTTGTATTTTGAGTAATATTTTTGGTGATTTTAACAATAGTTTTTGATCCAATTTTCATACTTATTCTTAAATCTTACACAAAATTTGGCGATTATGTACATTTAGGTGATTATTTGCCTTCTTCATATTAAATCCCCTCCATCCAGAAAAAATGTAAAACCTCTCCGAAAAAAATTTCTGCGTACGTCCCTGTGTAAGAATGACGCTTGGAATGAGGATATCTCCTTGCACTCTCAGTAATTTTGTCAGGATCCCCACTCCTACCCGAGATTATATTGAAGAGTGATGTTCTGAAGGATCATTCCTCAGTATCGGACTTCATTTCATCATTACCTATCTCACACGCTCAATTATACTGTCAGTATTTTAATAACTTCTATAATACTGTCAGTAATATTGACCGTGTAAGGGCTGCTATAAAATCATTGACAATCTTCCCACATCTACATAACGGTCAAGGTCTCAAAAGTTTGCCCATCGTTTCAGCGCTAATTAACTTTTTAGGGACACGTTCATCATCCATTCCGACAACCTTAAGGCAGACTTTCGCTAGTACTGCCCACCGTAGCGGCTGGCATTGACTGTCAACCATTTTTTTTTTCTATATTTCGTTGAAACTGCTCACATCATAGTCTAGCTGACAAAATAACTTTTAGTCAAATAATCAACAAATTTTTATATATAATCATATATTTTACACTTGGTAGGATGACTGCGATTTGAGGAGGAATAATTAATGCTTTAAGGAAGCTAGGGAAGAAGCTTACGTGATAAGACAGGATTCGAAGGAAGCAGGGAGTATAAAAATCGATAGATTGCGTTCTGGTCTTCGAGGATTGGATTGAGGAAGGCAGAGTAAGAAGTTCAATGAAATAAGGTTTATTGCTTCTTAGAGATTGGAATAGATAAGAACCGAAGAAGTATTGCAGTCAGAGAGAAGGATGAAGCCACTTGAGCTCAATACAATATCAGAGATAACAGTTCATCAGTCGCTTAAATCTCATTTCAAGTCCCCTATATACCAGACAGTCGTAGTCGAATAAAAGAGAACAGGCGAGAGAAATAAAAGAGAACTGTTGGAGTTTCTTATAAGTAAGGATTCGCGGAATGCTCGCAACTGTTTGAGGATTTTTAGAGATATTTGAGAAACCTGTTCACTACCGGGTCAGATGTTGATCGAAGGTGATCCCGAGATTTCTAACAGAGTAATTGAATGGAGTATGTAATTGAGGAAAAAAAAAGACAATAAGGAATAATTGGAGCCGATGAGGATAGGTTTAGTTGTTCCAGCATTCAGATGTTTTTTATAATATAATAATTATAAAATATATTATAATGGGATATAATTAAAAGATTCCAAAAACAAAGCCTCAAGCCTCTGAAATACCGGTAAATAACAAACCATTCAACATTTCACTAATTCAGGCATGATCGGAACAGAAAAAAACAAGATGCACAAATGCAAACAAAAAACAGCACATCTCAAAACATACTCTTTTTGAGTATTTGCTCTTTTATATAAATATATCATAATAATTATCACTAAAATATATATTATAATAATTAGTCGGATACAGATAGCAACAATCCGGAGTATGCGATTCCATAACATTCTAATCCATTTAACATGAAATTGGGAATGGCTATGCTGCGTTAAATGTAACATAGAAGCTGCATTATATGTAATATAAAAAAGACTATTTAACCGATATTAATTATGCTTATTTCTAAATAAATGCATATATTTAAATACAACGATAAAAGTGTTTTTGTTTTTTAACTATTGAAATCATATTTATTCAAATTAGAATAATTTTTAATTCAAGATTAAAAGCCTGGGTGAAAAGAAAAAAAAATTATAGATAAGTATCAAACTTTGAATCATTAATGAACTTCTTCAAGTGACAGAACGATTAAAGTTAAGACTGGTTTATACGAGTAAGTTTTTTTATCAAACTAATTTTGATCATAAAGCTTACTAGTGTAAACGGTAAGTTACACAAGTAAATATCCCATTTACACGATTAAGTTTTTTTATCAAAGTGAGTTTGATCAAAGCTTCGATAAAAATAACTTATTCCTGGAAACCTTTATACTTAATTGAATATACAAATGTGTTTGGTAATTAGTTAATACAGATATAATTTTCGAAAACAGAGATAAACAGAGAATTATATTTATAAACTCAATTTTTGTTTCTATTGATTTTTGAGGATTGAGAAAATGCTTATTTATTTTTTAGTAAAGGCCATCTTAGGCACATGAAAATAAAATACACTCACTAGAAAATTCAAAACTAGAATTAAAGAAACTGAAACAAAGAACGAAGTAAAATAGAACGAAAATAATATTTAATATTATAAACAAATGATAGGAAAATATTTAATAGAAACAGAAATAAAAAAAAAAAAAAAAATTTATAAACGCAATCTCGAAATTATTTTTTTATTTATATATCCATCTCTAATTTCTCTACTATGTTGTTAATCATATTATTAGTTTTGTCATTATTCAATTTGATTATTTTTAATAATTGATAAAAAAAATCAATATAAAATTACTATTGAGTTATAATTGGCAAAATCTTACCTTAATTTTGAAACCACTGGTATTCTCTGGTATATATATGAAAAAAAATAAAATGTTCTCATAGGCCTAAAGATCTAAAGCTCAAAAGAACAAAAACTTTTAATCCTTATTACAAACATGTTTATTTCGATGTTTGTTTCGACCTAAATTCAACTCGTTATCAACCAAGCATTAAAAAATCGGGCAATTATATTTATTCATTTTTTATTCCTAAGTCGTTAGTTAAAATTATTGATTTTACCAATTTGGGTTGTACATCATTAAAAATCAAATAGTTAATATCACAAACCGTAATTCTGCCCGTGAATAAAAACAGGCATCAACTGTTGATTCATTATTTTTATCTATTATAAATTTCTATTTTATATTACGTTATAAAATATAATTGCACATCATATATATATATATATATATATATATATATATATATATATATATATATATATATATATATATATATATATATATTTATATATATTTTAACAAAAGTACCTAGGGGAAAAAAGAGGAAAATAAAAAAACGTTTTTGATAAACCGGGTTTTGGATATGGCGGATCCGAACCAGAGGTTCTACTATATTTAGTTTATGTTATTAATCACAACATATGACTTACATTAGTATTTCCATATTATTATACAAGTATAATAGCATCTATTACTATAGAAAAACTTATTGAATCCGATAATTATTCGTGTCAAACTGCATTCTCAAATTCTGTTTTAAGCAACTAAAAGAAACGAAAAAATTCTTTAGAAGTAGTTATTAGAAGCTAAATGATATTTTGAATTCGACTCAGTAACCATCTAACCTTTTCATCTCATTATATTTAAAAGCCACTCCAATTAATTAAAACCAGTTTTTTTTTTTAGCTAGCCTAAGCTCATTACTTTAACGAAACCTTCGTTTTTGCCCCTCATGTTTTCTTTAGATTATAGAGTCTTTTCATTTCCTTATTTTCCGTCTAATTTTCACCTACGTGGACCAAAGAAAATCAGGGGGTTTTCCTCAATATTCTCTTTTACCGGAGATAGCTGTGAGATATTTCTTTATTTAAAAAAAGGAAATATCTTAACTTTCTCGGAATTAGCTAAACAAAATAAATTTTAGTTTTGTACTGGTAAACTGCCTTTATTCACAAATAATAGCAACATGTTGACATTTAAAGGCAATAAGTAAGGGATTTAAAGAATAAATGAATCCATTTGTACCATATCTACACACAAGAAGTAAATAAATTAAATAACAGCAAAATAAGTACAAAGAAAAAAAATTAAAAATAAAAATACAATGTCTGACAGGGCTTAAATGCCGAATTTTCAAAATTTCTTCCTCTAAAGTACCTTTGATTTTGTTAATTTGAAATCATTAACCATCTCTCATTGTTAGTAGTTATAAAAATGGATAAATATAAGGTATGAAAGAATTTTATAATTAATTAAAGGAGAAAAAATGAGAAATATTTTCTCAGATTGAAATTTTTTTTCTGGAAAAAGATTAGTTATATAATGTATAATATACCGTTGGAAAGCTAAAGATTTCGGAAAAAGTATTATCTAACATATAAAGCCGTATAAGGTCGTGGAGAGTGATGAAAAATGCATATACTTAATTGATTTTTGTGGGTAATTATTTCTATTGCTATATTATTTAATAGAAACTAAAAATGTTTTCATAGAACCTAAATGGAATTTCCTCGGAAAATAAATGCCAACTTTCAAAATTTATTTTAAGTAGAGAGGTAATCTGATGCGCACACCAGATTATTTTTATTAATATTCTATTTAGAACTTTATTTTAACAAAGTCAGACAATATTATTATTTACATTCCAACCCTCCCTGCGTACGCCACTGCAGTGAAGGGAGGTATGTAGGGGTGTGTTGATGTTATCGGCATCGAACTCTGGGACCTTGTTATTCATTTAATATATATTTAATTTAAATATATAAATGTATTTAATCCTATTATTTTTTTTTTTGCAATAAGATGCAAGCTTATGTCGAAATACTTTAAAGAATCGAAGATTTTCGGAAAGTCGGTTGATGATGAAGTCAGGAATATCAAAGACAGGTATTAAACATAAATCTGTGCTAAGAAAGACATTTCTTAACAAATTGTATTAACGACTGAAATTGAATTAACAATTTAATTTTATTCCTGACAAAAAAGTCAATTATTTTGTAAAATTTGATAATTAATCCAAATTTTCTATTTATCGTATTATTATTTATTTTGTTTATGCTTTATCTATTTATTGTATTTTATTTTTTTTGTGATTAATTCGATTTTTTTTTTTTTTTTAGTGTATTCAAAATATATATTGAATGCTTTCATATTCAATACATATTAAAGTGGATCTGATGGCTTGGTGAATTTCGCCTCACAATAGGTTTTGTTATTCTGCATCGATTGCTGTGTATAACTAGAAATCAGACTTTGAAATAAGTGAGTTTTGCCTGAACAGATACGATTCGCTTCGAGCAACTTTATTTCGAACAAAAGTTTGTATAAATACACATATAACAGCGTTCCTAGAGACGTTTATTACAAGAAAATATTAAATAAGTTGGCTACAAGGCTTTGCCCGGACGAAACCAATTTAAGTTTTTCCAAGTTTTAGGTATTCGAGAAAATGTTCGAATTAAATTTTATCACGCACACGTTACACTTTAAAATGATATCTGAACAACTAATATATGCACTCGTAAGTATAAATGAATGTTTGTAAGCGTGTGTGAATGTATAATTGTCATATATATATATATATATATATATATATATATATATATATATATATAAATGTATTATGAATTGTATTGCTCTTATCCAAGAATTATAATTCACTATAATGAATGAAATACCATGTGTGCTTAAGTACAGAATCACGGTTTTCGCACTCATCATGGTGAGAAAGACCTGGGAAGAGTGAAAGGGAAGGGTCATCAAATTTGTTTTATCAAGGGGATCTCCTTCATATTCATAAATTAAAACTTACAATCAGAAAAAGATTCCTTATCATTTGATTACAAAAAGAAAAAATTGATTCTACGTTTTAAATGAACTCAGGAAAACAGAATTAAATCTCTAAGAAGAAGAATACAAACATTTTTGGCATGATAAAAGATTTATCTGCATTAGTCAGCGAAAATCAAGTGCATGCAGCAAGTATAGACTGGTCGGTGGAACTAGAGTCTCAGATAGGTATGCATTATGCAAAGTGGATAAAACTGAGCACGTACTCATTCCTTAAAAAACTGAGCCGGACCTTTCTAAGAGCATAAAGCGTGAGAACGCTCCACAATGTTAGCAGGTACTCATAATGTAAATTGCCGATCAACTCTTTCGTAAGCTCGACATTTTACTGAATATCTGTTCACATAGTTGAACGAAACCTTAGAAAGGTGAACAGGTAATTCGAATTCGGAGTACTAGGAGCACAATTAGGAGTATTAGGAGAACGTGCTACATAAATGTAGCAAGTATTCCATTGTGTAACTTTTGTTTATTCGCATCCAACCGGAGTACCTGCTCAGTTTTTTGAGGAATGAGCACATGCTCGGTTTTACCCACTTCACCTATTTTCTATTTGACGCGTCTTCATTATGGGAAACGTTTTATTACAAAACTGAATATTTACTTCGTATGATATTGATTTACATTCACATTGAGTGTGGAATGTATTTGTAATCAAACTCAGCAAAAACAGTCAGGTATATCATGCGGTTTAAACCATCCGAAAATCAACTTACGCAGAATTATTCGTTAGTCTAATACGAAAAATCACAAGGCAAAGATATATTAATGCCGTGGTTGCTGAGAATGTTAAGGTGTCATCTTAGCAACCCCGTGTCTGCTACGGCGCCGGTTCGAATGCGGCCTGAGCGGGTTGAAATTTATTTCATAGCAAACCGAGGGGATGAATCTCGGCCTTCCCACTCTGGTCAGAATACGTTGATAACCTGTAGGAATAATCCGTTCTGTTTGCCCTAGTAGGAGTAGGAAATGACGTTAAGCATCAATAAAAATAAAATAAAAAAAGACAAAGATATAAATCTAAATTAATTGTTTAACAAACAAAAATTAAAATTTTTACAATTAGAAAGCCGACATTGCTCTATAAAATATATTATTTTCTATTTAAGAAGAAAATAGAGGAAGAAAATTAAAAAAGGAATGAAACATTCTGAATGAGGAGATAAAAACATAAATTTGATGATCTATAACTGCATAACTACGTTTATCTGGTATAATGTTTTTTTTTTATTGCCGAGTTTAAAGCTGGTCTCAAAATTATGGGCTAGTTTATGCACTATTACGGATGAGAAAAAAAAAAAAGGATAAAGGTGTAATGGGTGCGAAATACTACAAGGGGCGCTTGAAAAAAAAATTGCAGTTTTTTAACGACCGAATAAAACTTCACAATTATGCTTTAACTTCAGTGCAAATGCAGTTAAGCTTGGTAAGTAGTATATCCTTAATGGATGGTCAAGAATAAATTCTTCCTTATCAAATGCACCATTCAAGTCCCATCTAAAATAACTATTTTAAGTAACTAGTTAAATGACATGCAACAAATAGTTATTTTAAATAACTAGTTTAGTTATAATAAATATAAATAGTTATTTTAAGTAACTAGTTAAGTGACAAACCCAACATTTTGGGATTTTATTTTTATGCTGAAGAGAGGAACAAAGTATCCCTGAAACGTCTAAAATAAACAGAAAAAAAACTCATAAGTTTTTTAATTGACCTCAAGGCAAATTGATTAAAGATAAAATATTTAATGGAAATCATCATTTTAATCCAAGTAAATGTATTTTAAATCCCTGCGAATCCAAAAGGATCGAAGCGATAAAGGATTACTCATTCCTTATTTAATATTAAAAATGAAATAAGAAATAGGTAACTGAGCCGTATAACGATTGAGTGGCCTAGGACGCAGAATAATAATATGCCATATGGGTATTGTTATAATTGTATATATTATTTATAATCAGGCACTTGTGGTCAGCACTGCACTATAACCACCTGATTTCATGACTAATTTTCAAACCAACAAAACACACTTATTTTCTGTTAAGAGAAGGATATACGTATAGCAAATGCACATGAATAAAACTCCTCACTTACCAAACTTGTAACGATCTTCGTTTTTGAAAGTCTCACTATTCCTTAATTATTACACCTTCTAACAAAGATAGCTAGTATTTGTATTTCCTATTCAGATTTCCGTTAAAGATTGGAATACGAGAAAAAAAAACAATAAGTGTATTAGGATAGTGAAACGGAATGAAATATTATGGGTTGGATGTGTAGGGGGCAGTAACTGTTTGTCCCTTGTATAGACAGTGCCAACGGCACGGCCAATAAATTTCTCTGTGTCATCTTCTCCGTTCCCTACCTCTCCCGTCTTCCCATTCTCCTCTTTTTATATTTGTTCTCCAGATATACTTCAGAAAGATAACAATCCCGTTTCCTTGAAAATAATTAAAAAAAACCTTCCGTTATTTCTTCTTATCGAAACTCATCGCCGACAAGTATTTATGATAAAGATTAATATAATAATAATAATTATAATGATGAGGCTTGGAGACCCGGAGGATCGATACTGACCTTCTTAGCAATGGGAGAATTTACGCACTTTCACTTACTAAAAATTTGGCATTCTTAATTCTGTTTCTTAATTTTTCTCTGTCTCCTATAATTTGCTATTCGATCCCCAATTTATTTAAATCTTCCTCTATTTCATGTTTTCCTACTTGAAATGTTTACTGCATCAAAGATTTTCTTTGTAAGTCGTGAATTGTTCATTCTCTGTATGTGCCCATAGAAAGTTACTCAGCGTTTTCTAATGATATCTGTGAGCCTGTCTGTGTGTTTTTACTGCTCTTTGGTAGGTCTTTTCATCCATATGCCATCTCTGTGTACTGCTCCAAATATTTTTCTGAGAATTTTAAGTTCAATTTTTTCTATTTCTATGATAGAAATAATAATAGTAGTATTTCTGGTAATACAACTGTTTTATAATGTCTAAGTTTGGCCTGTCTTGATATGCTATGACATGATATGTGACCAAGTAAGTTTGTAAGAATACTTTATTTAATGGATATTTTTTTCCTTGTGGACTAGCCAAAACTAAGGAACACGCAAATATCATTACATTTCCTATTCCTAGCCTCATGATTTATCCCTTCCGCTTGGTGAACCCTCCCGGGCTCTTCAGGTTGTATATTTTATCAAAAAATTTCCTTATTCATACTTGCTGGGTCCATTCTGACCATGTGTCTGTAGAGTGTCAAACCTCTTTTCATGATAGTTTTCTGGTCATCTATCGCTCTATGGCCGTAAATCCAACTCAGTAAGTCCATTCTCCTTCCAAGCCCCGGGAGCTTTTCCAGGTTTGTCAGGTTAATAAATCAGAGAATTGTAATCCAAAAAAGTATTTTAATGCTAAAATCCTTGTAATAGTTCATTTCCTAGACTAATATGACTTGAACGAACATTTAAAACTACAAACAAAAAACAATATAATATTATAATAAAATGGGAAGCGAATTCGAAGGTTCGATGACCATATCACCAACAATCGCCGTCCATCTACCCCTGTCCACCTACTCCTGCCCAACAAAACCCTAATCTACAAGATCAGCCTTAACATAATCCTCCCATCTAAGTTTTAGTCAAGCCCTGGGACGTTGAAACGTTTCTTCAGTATTAATTACCTTTTACAGATTCGTAACACACCCACCTTTAACTTAAAAAAATATAGATATATATTTACATAGTTATTCAATAGTAATGTAGGTGAAGGTAAATATATATATATATATATATATATATATATATATATATATATATATATATATATATATATATATAAAATTTGGAAAGTTGTTAACATTTAATTTATTTAAAATATGTAACCAGAATTTTTTTTTGCGACAATACTTTGTCAATAATACATCGGCAGAGGTAGCCTCTTCAGGCTGCTCTACGAAATTTAAAGTAACCTACAATAAAACCGTATGTTACTGCCAAGGAATTTATGGTCATTAATAACAAATAAAGGCGAAAAAAAAATCGATTGGAAAATCCGGATTTCGGATATGACCGATCCAGACAAATGGGGTTCTTTTTTGTGTTAATTTATTGTAGTTTAAATAAAAATGAGTTACAAAAATTTGTATTTTTTTTTATTTTCAGTTGACATTCACCTGATGGTATAGAAGGATCAATCTAATTAGGGATTGATAAATTATTTGCCAATTCTGTAATTTTGTTTTTATTGAAAACTAGTTTCGTATGTTATACATTCATCTTCAGTTCAAGGTTTAAGTAGATTATATCAAACAGAAAAGTTTGTATTGATTTGTTCTCGCACTGAACTAGCAATTCATATGAAATAGGATAAGTAATCTAATAAGCAATGGATTGAACAATTTAACATAAAACTCCTTTTTTTTTAAATATAATGAAAAAAATGCTGCTTACGTATATAGGGGAGTAAAAAAATCTATGATTTATTTTGATTCCATATAAAATTATAATCCCACTGCAAGTCGTTTTTAGGCGCTTAAATAATTTATATTATTGTGATTTTTAATATGAATTTTCTAGTAAGTTTTCCATCTCAAGCAAATAATTTCCGCGTTACACGAGGCCAATAATGAATCTAAGAGAGGGCTTGGGTTGGTTGTAAAAGATTTAGCACGAGAGCACCGGCTGACACAGGGCCTACCCTCGTCATACAACAACCCACTCAACCATTCTCTCTCATAGAACAAGGTGTATCATCATTATTTTAGGGCTGGGGGGTCAATACGGGGTCGAATATATTCTTGTCTAGCAGCTGAGCTTCGCCGGAGGAACGCATGAAATTAAGGGAGATGAAAAGTAGAGAGAGAGAGAAATAAAAAAAAACACCTGTACCACTATGAAGGCTCTTGGATTGAGTAATTGGTAAGGAATTAATGTTTCTTTACTAAAAGTAATACAATGAGATGATTTGCTCAGCATTCAGGCTTAACCACCAGGGTAATCCCCGTCCCCAATTAAGGGTACCCACTATATAGAGGCTGGGGGTGCCCAGGAGAGTCTATAACAGACAAAATAAATTATTAGCCCCAGCCGGGCCCGATATAATGATTGATATTCAGCCCTAAGGCTTAATATATTTTTCCCTGCATTTAGTAACAATTATATCTATCGAATAAACTTTACATAAAAAATCTAAAGTTATATTCTATGTAAAACATGGATGGTTTTGAGAATATAGATATTAAGGATAGGTGTTCGTACGTAGTACTTTCGAATACGTGGATCAGTTTACAATATTTGAACGAAACGAAATTAAGGAAGAGATAAAAATAAGAAAAAGGAGGAGAATGCTTGTTATTTTTCTTTCTCAAAAATACTCGGTTCGCGTTCACAAATCCGCAAATCTGAAAGTGAGCATTTACAGCATAATTACACTTCCTACATATACGAAATATGGCCACGCACGCAAAGAGAAAAACGATCCACAAAGGCTTTTGGAAATAAAGTATTGCGTAACGTGAACTAAAAACTCTTGCTTATTACTTTATACAGTCTACATTATATCGAACCTTTCGCGGTCCCAATCACGTCCCCAGGGTCCACATCCAATTACAAACAACACATTTAAAACCGAAAATCAAAAACATTGCACCATCCGCATTTTAGTTCATATTTACCATGAAAAAACTTTATAATATACATCTTCCATAATAGGTAGAATTATTATATAATATTGCGAAGAATATTTGACCCGACGACTATATTTGAAGTTCGATTGGAGAATTTAGAAGGCTACACAACGCAGAATTGTGTGAACTGTAATCGGTAAATATAATAGAAGCATAGCTGCGTATGAAGCTAGCGTGTAATGTGATTGAGCCAGGTAAGGAACCAACCACGAGAAGAATAATCATGTAATCGATCCGTTAGTGTCCCGGAGGCCGACCAAAACATAGATGGGACGATTATATCAGGACTGACCTGATAGACTTAGGTTTTGACAACGTTCAGATATTGACTACCTTGTATACGGTGGACTGTTTGGTAGGCAGGAGATGAGGTCGAAGAGACTGATGAATTGTTTTATTAGATTCATCGCCAGGTTTACTAGGCGCTCCCATGTCCTAGTTGCCATGCCGGGTTACGGAGACTACCTCGTTTTCCAACGGCAATACTTCCCAGGCGTCTTTCTTTTTCAATCCTTTACAAATTAAAATCCAATCTATATTCTTGATTTGCTCACCCCGCGTTTTAATTAGTCCACTCTTTAAATACCAGGCCCCAGCCTACCAAGTTGTAGACCTCCCCAGTGGCGTGCTAAGGCGGGAGAGAGGGGGGAGGGGGTGGTCCGCCTCGGGAGCCATGGGAGGGGAGAGGGGCGTAGTAGAGAATAAAAAAAAAATACATTACTGAAATTTGAAGTTTACACCAAACATTATTTTTGTGATTTGTGAAATTTGTAGGCTACTCTTATGTATACTGAATTTTGTAATGTAACCATAAATTCACTGTTATCAGAAGGTTTACAAAAAAAAAAAAAAAAAAAAAAATCGATTCCCATTTCTATTTATCATGGCGGCCAAAAAACGTTCTTTTAGTACGTAAAAAAGATACCAACAACGATCTAAAAAAATCAAATACCGTCTTTGTGTAAATTAGTTCCATGTATCACCTAGGTTTTGGTAGTTCAACATTTTTATTGCATCTGGTTTGCAAATGGCTACCATTTTTGTTTCAGTTTTTCATTTATTTTTAGAGTTTGTAGACATGTGCTGCTATCTACATTGCACAGCCTATTCTTAATGAAAGAACATACAAAAAATGGATTTTTTTCTAAGATGAAGAAGCAACCATTTTTTTTTTTTTAATTACTTTTACAATACATTTTGCTTTTTAAAATAATTTATAATTAATTAGTAAGTGACAAAATATAATTTGTGATAGTCTTATTTTTCATTCATAAATTTATTTATAAGTGAAGGGAGGTGTTATAGGTAAGGATGAGGTTTCGTTAAACCTTTATTATTTTCATATCGTTTAATAATTATTTTATATCGTTCTGTGGTTCCTTACGTCGAATTAATTTTATAATTAATGTCAACTAATACCACCTTCCTAATAATTAGATATATGAAGAAAATAAATTCTCCCTATTAATTCTCGGTATTATTTTTTTTAGTGAACATGACTAAAAAAATTACATAGAAAAATAATCAAGGGCACCTATTTGGTCAAATATACTTAAATATCTCAAATTAGAAAAGTTAATTTTTTTTAATATTTTTTTTTTATCATTGTATATTTTCTCAGTTTAATGTATTTTTTTCTATTCAATCAATTTTTTTTTTATTTCTTTCCTGCTCTGCTAAATAGTTCTTGTTATTTTTCTTTTTTATTGTTAGCAGACAACTTGACGGTAAATTACTAGAAAGCTGCAGGGCTATTGAAAAGTAGCATTGTCTCTACAACAGTTACTTACCCTGAAGACTAACTTGTGAGACAAATAGGACAAGGCTAGAGATACAAATGAACAAAGGAATTTACTCTATTTGTAGAGATGTTCTAATGGAATATCCTTGTTTATTGAAGTGTTTCGCCTAGCAACTTGTAAATGTCATTAAAGGATTTAAATGTAATTACAGTTAATTAATGTATATATTGTTGAATATTGTAATTGTAATATTGTTGTAAGAAAATAATGTAAATTTCATAACTATGTTTGTTATTATTCTGCATAGACCATTAATAAAACTTTTAATTTTCAAATAAATGCAATTTAAGAAAGAAAGAAAATTATATATATTCTATGGCTATTGCCTTCAAAGAATAATTATAATGAAAAATCGAAATGGTCTTGCTGCAACAATTATAGATAAATATGACTATTTAGTAAAATAAAATTAAGCAATAATCTAATAATAATTATTGAAGAAGTATAAAGTTAAAATAAAAGAAAAAATGCAATTTTCTTTTCTATTTTTTTATTAGTACTCGTTTATATTTCTTGACAAGAATTCTTTTTTTGTTTTATCATTTCTATATTATTTATGATTCTTATTTCCTTATCTCAATACGTGAGCCAGAATGGTTATTTTTTGTTTGTACAGCATAGTTATTCTTAGGGGACCTTGTCCCAGAATAAAATTCTCTTTCTATTCAATTCTATTAAGCCTTATTATTTATGGCCTCCCACAATAATGTTACCTACAGGTATTCTTTTTCAGATGTTCATAAATTTTCTGTTGATATAATTTAGAAATGTACACGGGGCAGGCTATACAGTACCCGCAATACTGGACTGTTATAAGGGTTTGGCGAGTCTAAACGACGAGCCTAAGGGTTTTATTATATAATAAAATTATTATATTGTAAGTCGTTTAAATCAATTAGGGTTTAATTGAATAAATGAGGGTTTAATAATTGGTTTGATCTGACTGAAAAAAAGTTTAATTGGTCAAAAAAAAATTTATATTTGTCTGGAAAACGGTTTATATAAATTGTAAAATATTGCTAACCATTGGAGAAACGGTTACTTAGATATAAATAAATAAATTTTCTCGTTTTATTTCTATCTTTCGGTGACATGTTATATTTGTGTTAAATTATAAGCCAAAGTTACCGAACAATTTTTAATTGATACAATTTGTATATTTGAGTCACTTGGAAATAGCAATGCATGATACATATAATTGACTGAACAACCGAAATAGAAATTAACTATTGTAAATGGACGAGTTTTTAATAAAACGGTGAAGATAAAATTGAAGCTTTATAGACTTGAAAACACACAAAACACAAGCATAAATTAATAACTGTATAGTTTTAGAGATAAATAGGTCTTTGGATGTTTCCTCATAATTAATTTCTGCTTTACGTTTCGGTATTCTAATACCATCGTCAGAAAGTTTTGTACATTTGTTTCTTAATTTCTTACATCAATACATAAATGTTTTATTTTACAAGGAAGCTTCGATACATTCTAGGCTAAACAGAATGAAAAATAACAGGAACATAGAAAAGAAATGATTATAAGTACAATTGTTCAGAAGGTTCCGACGATGTTTGTGAAATCCAGAAACGTCAATAAGAAATAAATTATAAACAAAACAATTTGAAGCGAATTTTGCTACATACACTTAAAAATCACATTTATGGAATCCTTTAAAATTATTAAGAATATCTAAGATTATGGCTAAATATTCTAAGAATTTAGACAACTAAGGAATTCGCTAATACACACAATTGGTTTAATTGTAATATTTTTATACAATAATTAATCTTTGGGACTTAGAACGTGACATTAAAGCTCAAAGTAACTAGTCAGTTAATGAAGCTATTTATTAAACAGTACTTTTTTTTATAAAAAATTTAACCTTTATTGTGGTATTATGTTTTTTTTTTTTTTAAATTTTGTACTTGGTAAAACATGAGGACAACCTGCCCCTTTTGAGGACAGTAAATCTATAAAAAAAAATATTATGTTATCGACTTACAACAAGGACAAAGGTCAGTTTATTCTTTAATTTTTTATTGTAATAACGATTTTTATTGTAGAGCGTTCGAATATTATTTAATTTATGAAATCGTAAAATTCGAATCAAATGATTTTTTTTTATTCCTATTTTAGAGTGGATCTCTAAATTTTCAACTTCTTTAAACTGCCACGATTTAAGGTTAAGAAAAATCATACAAGGTGCTATGTAGAAAGGAGTATTTAAAATATTCTTCCAAGCAAAAACTTCTATTTTTCCTAAAATGTCACATGACATGTTCTATCACACACACACCTTCAATTACGATATAAAAGACTGTTTGTAAAATCATCATAAAATTAACCATCAGATCCATGATTTATTTCATTCATTTTACTGTAACAGATATAAGCCTCTAAACTTACTCTCCCCCCCCCCCCCTCCTCGCCAACGTCTAGTTCCTTCTATCAATGTTCATCCTTGTTCCATGAATAAAAACATGAACGACCATTTTAGATATACCTGAATCGGTGGTGCAAGCTATTTGGGCAACTCCCCTCCAAATTTTATGATTGGACGAAAACGAATCAATCCGTTTATTTTCTTAGACGGTATTCTCATCCAAACTTGTTACAGATTTGACCATGAATAAGGGGATAAGACGTTCCTGACGTAAGTTAGGGGTGGTTAGGGGTCGCATCAGATGACTTTTTCAGCCAAAGTATTGATGATCTTGTAAATCAGCACCTTTGTAGACCTAGCAATAATCATAACTATATATTATATGGTTAAATGACAACAATATTTGCCTACAATTAAATTACACAGAAAAAGAATTTTAGAAGATCGGACATCATATATTTTTTTATCCAAGCTTAATTTAATATGTTTGTTATGTTTGTTGATATTTAAGGGGTAAAACCGCAACGTCATCAACGCCTGTTATTTTTTTAATTATAATTTAAATATATTTGTATCTATAATATATATATTATAACAAATTATTTTTTCGACTTTCTGTATTATGTTAAAGATATGACACTTTATATATATATATATATATATATTGGAAACAGAAGATATAATATATTAATGATTCAATAAATGTCAATACGTCTGAATATTAAGATAAAATATATCAATGATTTACTATGTTCCTCATATACTAAAAACATGAACTATTGAAAATAAAATTTTTTATATCACTATCACTTATCCATATATGAAATATATGGTAAAGGAAAGTATTGCGATCGTGAAAAATTCGAAATTCGAGTTTTCAACGGAAATACACGCTTTAAGGCACGCTGAGCTCGCAAAATGGTCTCTTGTGTTCTTGTGTGTGGTAAGACTAGATCAAAAATGAAAACCTGTACGAAACTGATATTACTTATTTAAGGTGTGACAGTGCTTAGTTTCCGAATTTTCAAAATCGGGATTTTCAAAACCTTTAATTTTGTTTGTTTAAAACAATTAACCATCTCTCATTGTTAGTTCTAATAACAAAATATGAAAAAAAGGAGAAATATTTTTCCAGATTGAAAACAAATTTCCAGAAATAATAGTAATACTATAAATGTATAATATGCCATTGGGAAGCTAAAAAAAAAATAGAAGAATTAATATCTGACATATAATGCCGTAGAAGGCAATGGAAAGCGACGAAAAACGCTTTAACTTAGGTGATTGTTGTAATTGATAATTTATACTTGTATATTATAGAAAGTAAATATATAAAATAGTATATATATATATATATATATATATATATATATATATATATATATAATTATTCGAAATATTAAAAACATACTATTGACGAATATAATTAAATAAAGTTATAATTCAATAATGTAGTATATACCATGAAAAAGCCGCTCATCGTTCCATGAATCTATTTATCATATAATATTTTTTACCCTTAACCCTTAAACGTAGCGGATGGGTCACATGTAATTTTAATTTTAAATTATTTAAACGTTAACTTTTGGATATGTATCCATTTTTAAGCTACACAACTTTCCAATCTCTCGAGCAAGAAATAGCTGTCAGCCAAGAGATTTGTCCCACGGGAGTTTCACCCCACAACCAACCTTCCTTCACATTCTCATTCTAAAAATAAACTCTCAAGAGTTTGTAGATGTATTTTATACAAAAAAGTATCCTCAAAAAAGGTTTCGTGTTTTTTTACCCATGCATATATTTAGCATTTATTCCCGTCTTGTTGAATGACTTTATTGAAATGTTTCTTTCTATCTTTATTGAATTGAATATATGTACATATATGTCATCTATACAAAAAAATATTTGATAGCAGGTCATTGTGAGGGATATCTAAACAGTCAGATGAAGGAATCAAAGATGCAGCTTTTGCCGCTTCATCGGCTTTGCAATTCCAAGTGTATGGTTGTGTCCTGGAATCCAGACAAAAAAGACTTTACGACAGATAGAGTTAGCATTATTTATTAAAATGACTATAAATCAAATCAAATAATTTTAATGGTATAACATCTAAAAATTTAAAATAGCTAAACATTAATCTATTATGAAAATGATGTATGAATGTATGATGACTCTAAAACGCTAATTGATAAGGTATGTATATATATATATATATATATATATATATATATATATATATATATATATATAGAGAGAGAGAGAGAGAGAGAGAGAGAGAGAGAGAGAGTCACTAAGACATTTTCTATATATATATATATATATATATATATGTCTCCTGAGGTTTATAGTTAAGAACAATCGCCAAGCGTGAGCACGTACCCTAGACTACTTTATCTTGTATACATATATAACAGAACCCTGCTTATCCGGATCCACCATATCCCGAACTTTTTTTGGAGTTTTTTTTTCACGCTTTTCATTTAGGTACTTTTGTTTTGTTCCACGTAAACGGATACAAAATTATATAACATAATTTTAACAGAAATTTGTAATTTAATTAGGTAATTTAAGATAAAAAAAAAATTAACTTGTTAACTTTTTTAAAATTTTAAATACAATTGTAAGTAATTAGGATATTATCTTAGATCCGATTTTATTTTTAACAACACCAAAATAATTCATATTTAACGAAAATTATGAGAGAAATTTTTACTTGTTGAAAACATAATCCCTTAATTACACTTCTTGTAAAAGTGGAGAAAGAAAATTTTCGTAGAAATCCTCCCTCCGTTCCGTTTTGTTTTTCATATTTATTTAAATTAAGAATTAAGTTCATTATTGTCACTAGTACTGGTAACTCCTAAGTTTATTCTCACTTTAAATTATTTATATTCAACGAAGTGTCTTTGGTGGTGGTTTTGAGTGATAAATAAAGTGAAAATTGACGATGCGTTTGGGAAGTGATCTCAAACGGACAAACAATTTTTTGCACATTACTTTAATAAATATCATTAATATCAAGAATTATATATTTAGTGTTAACAAAAAATAACCTTGGCCATATTATTCCGCATAGGCTGAATTTTATGTGGTTTTTTTTTCCTAATTTCCTTTTTAGAGAATTTATTCCCTCTTGTATCATATTATTTTAGTTACATTACAAATTAATAAATAACCAGTCGAAATTTTACCAATTCAGGCATCATTAGGAAGGTATAAAATAAGACAGGACACAGAATGGACATCTCAAAACATATCAAAGCTAACTTGAAGACCGCATGTATGAGACATGGCATCAGTATGCATTGTGCTTAAAAAAATTGTTTGCCTCTTTTTTAAATTATTTCCCCTTTTTACTAATGTTATAACTTACTATATTTATATAGTATTTTATATTTTATATAAAATATTTTATATTTTATACTATATTTATATACTATTTATGTTATTGTTTACTAATAACAATTTTAAAAATTAAAAAATATACATGTTTTAAAAATAAAAATTGACTATATTGACGTCGGGTTGACTATGCAAAACTAGGGAATCGATAAAAACACAATTCTTCAGGAGGGCCGAAAAACATATTTTTTATGCTTAACGAATTTGAGCACCGGTCTTCCAAAGTCCAATTGGAAGATTACTTTCATCACTCTGCCATGGAGAATTTTATGGTATGACGTCAGGTTTTTTATATATACCTGATCTTATAATAACAGATTCGCTAGTGTGAATTAGGTGATATTTTCCAGTGAACCGATAATTCTGTGTAGCAAAGTATCGGATATGGCATTTTCTACAGATTGCCACGGTTACTTTACACACGTACGTCAATTTACAGTAAGGCCAACTAGAGAAAGCTGGAATATTCTTCAATTTACCATTAATTCCATGAAAAAAAAAGACCTGCTTACATTACACAGGCCAACGATGAAAAAACTTTTGTATTGAAAATACCTTATTCCTATAGTTTTTAGAGTGCTGAATCCAAATATGATATTAAAAAAGCTGTATCACCCACAATTTTAACTATTAAAGCTGTATAATATGAAGAAATTGTTGGTGATACAGCTTATTTGGAAGCATATTAGGATTCAGCACCCTAAAAAACTATAGGAATAAGGTATTTTCAGTACAAAAGTTTTTTCATCGTTGGCCTGTGCAATCGGAGTTAGACGAACAAGATGATGAAGAATTCCAATGTTTTACAGAAAATGTAGTGCCTAAACTGTTTACTCAAATCGAGCTTAACGACTTGGTTAGGGACTATAACCATGCGTATGATGTAACATAGTGTTTCATTAATTCCCCCGTATGCCGTATAGGGGTTTATACTATATAGTACAAAGCATATTGCTGGAAAACTATGGGTGATACAAAAAAAACTCAGGCCAGATTTAGATTCAGCACATAAAAATCTATAAAGATCAACTATTAAAGTAAAAAAAGTTTTCAAAAAAATTTTTTTTGTTGGCCTGTGTTATTTAAAGTTCAATAGCGAATGTCATATTCGCTATTCAACTACGTCCTAAAATTTTGAAAATGCCATGGGTATGTAAAGGGTAACGCAATAACGAATTTCCATATTGATAAATTTGCCGGGTCAATTAATAAAATAATACATATTCGAAATAACGAAGTTTTCAATAGCTAGCGAAGAAATAAAGGAAGGTGAATAAACGTTTTACAGATGGTAGAGCATGTCGAAGATATCTTAAATCCATTCGAACTCGAATTCCGCCGATTTGCTACTTTAGCATGAACCCAACAACACAGGTGCGTACGCAGGATTTTTTTTTCTGGGGGAGGGATTTAAAAATAAGAAGACAAGTAATCACTGTGTCTATAATCGCCATGCTGGGAGTAAGTTTTAAGGATAAGAATGAAAATTGGATCAAAAATAATTATTAAAAATACAATACTTATGTTGGTGGGTATGAAAATCTTATTTTTTCAAAAATTTTGGGAGGGGGCATATAGCCATGACCCCCCTGCGTACGCCACTGCCCAATATATTTCAAACAATAGTAAATTGCTTTGCCAGTATAAATATATATATATATATATATATATATATATATATATATATATATATATATATATATATATATATAGAGAGAGAGAGAGAGAGAGAGAGAGAGAGAGAGTGGGTGAGCGAGTGAGAAACAGAGTGGGAGAGAGAGAGTCACTAAGACATTTCCTAAATGTGGACGGTTATTCTGAGCCAGTAAACCTAAGGTTTATGAAGGTCCGAAATTCCCCGCAAGAATTTCTTACATTAAACTAGAACCACTACACGAGGTAAAATTAATTCAAACCGGCACGTACAACCCCCCTCAACTCTGCCACCCCTACCCCTCCCTGCACCCTCCAACCCTCATGAATAAAGATATCTTGTGCTATTATTATAGAAATAAAATTTTTTAAATTTGGGAAAATAACATCTCTTCCAGCATTATTTTACCGTAAATGTTTTTATGTATTTGTTTTGTTTAACTTCCTGGCGTGCTTAAAGTAGGACAAAAAGTGCGTGTAATCCTAAAATTTATTAATCCATACAGCTATTTAGAAAATAAATTTTAAGTAAGATGGTCAGGGTAATGAGGTCGTTTACAATTGGAAGTGGGAATAGATAAATTTTAGATAAATTGATCAAGATCACAAATTTTCAGGAAAATTATAGATAGTCATTTAGCCATAATGATATAATTAAATGTCCCTCGATTAGAAAATGAATAACTGAAAAATTTCCTTTAGGAATACGCTCTGAATGAACCGATCTCTTATAAAAAAAAATTAATTCCGGAGATACACACAGAAACTACCAGAAACGTTCATCTAAAAAGTTATAATATATGCAGTGGTAAAAATAAGTATCCGTACACTTAGTTTTTCGGGTAAAAATATGTGATAATTTATTGAACATAAATTAACTGATGGATATGATAATAACTAATTAAATTAGCTATAAAATTAACTCCTGTACAGAGCCCTGCGTTAAGTATTAAAAGATCGGGGTAGAATTCTTAACTGTGGTGGGGTTTAATGACCGTTTCTCACTCAGGTCAGTAACAGACCTGCATCGGATCTCATAAGGGGAGTGCATGATGTGTCCGTCGGGGATTTTGTACATTTTTTGGGTGATCCTAAATTGAAAAAAAGTCAAACTATATCCTACCTTTTTGTCCACTGGGCCCTAGGAGCTGAGAAAAAAAATAAAGCTTTCTGAAAATGCTCAATTTTATATCTCGTGTTTGAAAAATGATATCGACATGATTATTTTAGCTAAACGTTTGTTTTTTAGAGCATATTAAAGAAAAAATATAAACATTTAAAAAAAAAATTTAATTTTGGTCAAATAAATTTTAAAAAGTGTTTAAATTATTAATTAAACAAGCCTCATTTGGATTTACCACATCAAAAAACCTTAATGTTGAAAAAATCATGGAAAACAAACAAACGAAATTTTCAGTTCAGAGTGTGCTCAAAATTTATGTAACCACAAAATTGCGCCTGGGTTTGAAGTTCTGTACCTCATTTTCAGTTAACCCGATATCGAAGTGTGGTGTTGACCCTTGGCAAAATTAGATTCTCTCGAAAATTTGAATATAGGATTTTTTCATAATGCAAAAACTAAATCTGATTCCAGTTTTGAATAAAGCAATTCTGTTAATACACTTCACTCTGTAAATAATACCGTTATCATTAAATAAAAGTCAATATACCCTTGAGATCGCTCTAAAATTCAAATATTTCGTTTTAAAAAATTGGATCACTCTAAAATTTAGAATTTCTGAATTACGATTAATGTTTTTATATTACACATAAATACGGCCTTAAAGGTTTTTATCCATATACATATTATAATATAAAAACATTATTTGTGATCAAGAAATAATAAATATCACACTTTTATAACACCGCTATAAATATTATCGTAGACAAAAAAATAAGAAAAAGTTGTATTAAATATTACAGTGATCAAATTTTTTAAAATGAAATAATTAAATTTTGGATTGTTCCGACAGTTCTAATGAGCTATATGTAATATAGAACAGTATTATTATAGGGTAAAAATATTTTTTTTTACAACGATAATGTTATAAAATGCGGCAGTATAAAAGTGTAATATTTACTACTTCTTGATCATAAATAATGTTTTTATATTATAATATGTACATGGTTAAAAGCCATACTTGATTGGGATGTCATAGTATATTAAATATAATCTGAATATTTAAGACCGTACTCAAAGTGTTATAAGTAATATAAAAAAAATTCGCGATCCAGAAATGTTAAATTTTAGAGAGATCCAATTTTTTAAAACGAAATAATTTAATTTTAGAGCGATCTGAAGGGTATATTGACTTATATTTAATGATAACGGTATTATTAACGGAGTGAAGTATACTAACAGGATTTTTTTATTCAAAACTGGCGTTAGATTTAGTTTTAGCACTATGACAAACCCCTATATTCAAATTTTCGAGGGAATCTAAAAATAAAAATTGTTGGCCTAAAAAATTTTTCCAAGGGTCAAAATCACACTTTAATCATTTAAACACTTTTTTAAAATTTATTTGAACAAAATTCAATTATTGTTTAATGTTTATATTTTTCCTTTAATATACTCTAAAAAAAAAATGTTTAGCTGAAAAAATCATGTCGATCTAATTTTTCAAACACGAAATATAAAATAAAGCATTTTCAGCGTGTTTTTTTTTTTTTTATTGGCGGGCACATCCTACACTCCCCTTATTAGTTAATACTTAACGTAGGGCTCTGTACATGAGTTAATTTAATAGCTAATTTAATTAGTTACAAAATTTACTATGGAGGTACTTTGGATAAAACGATTTCTTTGGAGAGAAAATGAAAAATTTTATAAAAAAATCTGATTTATTTTTTCTTGTGTTTTTTTATTAGCGTCTTACCAAAGCGTCGAATCGATATTTTCACCGGTATAACATCACTTTAAAATTGGATTTCCTACATGAATCTGTCATAAAATATACCCCATTCCTTTGAAAATTCCGCAGTTATGTGAGCTGGAGAGGTACTGGAAAAAGTTAGGAGGTTGTGCAAGAGCTCAGGTAACTTCAGGAGACACAGTTTTGCCACACCAAGTTCCACCCCTAAATTCCCAAAATTGGGGATTTTAAGAGATTACATACGGTTAACAATTCAAGTACGCCAACCCTACAAAACCGAGACAATTTTTGGAATTTCCGTTACTTTTACACAATCAAGATACGTAATAATATGAATAATTGTAATAATGAAATTTAAAAATCTTGTCGAGGTTATAAACATAAGAAAAACTGAGTTTTTAAACTTTCTTTTGTCGAGGAGAAAGGCTGGTGACACCATCTAAGTCCTTTAATGCCGTAGTCACGTCAGGTGCTGGGAGGGGAGACCTCATAAGACTCACCTTCCGACAAGAGAATGAAAAATATGATTTGTAAGTTTCCGTCGTTTTTATGTCTTTAAAGTACATTTTTATTTCATACAAAAAAAAAAAATGAAAAAATCACCGAGACTTTTTTTCGTTTCCTTCCAAATGTTTTTTCAGCAGAATTACTGATACCATCATTCCCAGGGTAGTTTAAATACTAGTGAATCCCTGCCTGAAAAATTTTAAATTTATGAAATTTTATGGAATCAAATATAGTTGGGCAGACGCACAAGTAATTGCTATAACTCCAACAGTGGACAATTAAAAGTTCGTATTGAGAAAAAAAAATATCTACTTTAGTCTTCTCTATTTTCCCACAATGAAATTCACTTGATTGGCTGCACTATAAAGTTTCGGTTTGCAAAACATACAAATACATTACATAGGATGTTTCAGCCGCTAATTATTTCATTAAAAAATAATTCCTATATTCATGTTTAATAATTTGTTTGTATTTAATTATTTTAACAACTTATTTCTTAATTTCATTAAAAATAAATAATCGGTTGAATTGTTAGAACGAAATGTGAATCACTCTATGTAACAGCTGCTATCGTATTATCAGGTAGGGGGAAGAGCGATAACATTGATATTGTTCACGAAAGCTAATGTTTACATTTTACCTACAAAACGAACAAAGTGGATTAAGAAGTCAGTAGGCCATTTATCGTCGTCGTGAACACATCGATGTTTAGAATTGTGAGTCCGTACTATTTTGTTGTTCACGTTCAGAACATTTTTATATCAGTCTAACAATTATTAATCATATTAATTACGATTAAGTTTCCGAAAAAACGACCAAACTTTCGGTTATCGGCAATTGCGAGGTCGTTTTTTCTCCTTTTTTTTTTTATTATCATCAACACGTCAGACTACCATCAAGAGATCTCACGGACAACGACCATCGACGCAATATCGCCCGAATGTTCAAGCAGATCGTATGCTGAACCATCGGCTGGTCAAGATGACAACCCAACTTTATTATTCAACGTCCGTCGTTTGCAACAAGTTTCCGATTTACCCAGAGTATTTAGACATTTAATTAATTGCGCAATTAATTTTGATTTTATTTAGTTATATTAGATGATTATATTATTTGTTTAATTTATTTAGATGATAAATTTTGTTGCTAATTTTTGTCAAAGGGAAATATTTATTTTAATATTATAGTTATTTGTATTTTAACAGTTAATTATGAGATTTATATTATGATTTGAATCAGAGTTGTTTCTTTATCTCTCTCTTTAAACCAATATAAAATAATTTTTTTTTATAATCAATATAAATGATAAAAGAAATTGAAAATTAATATATAAAAGAAATTGAATTAATTTGACATTAATGAGGTTATTAATAAATAAGGTTCAAAAAAGGCATTCGGTATTTTTTATGCTGTGGTCTTCCTTTTCACATTTTTTAATTTGGTTGGTAATTTATCAAAGGAAAATATTTATTTTAATATTATAGTATATTAATAGTTAATTATAAGATTTATATTTTGATTTGAATTAGAGTTGTTTCTTTTTTTCTCTCTTTAAACCAATATAAAAGAATTTTTTTATAATCAATATATTTGAGTAAAGAAATTAAATTATTTTGATAAATTAAATGAGTTTATTAATAAATAAGTTTAAAAAAAAAGGCATTCGGTATTTTTTTTATGCTGTGGTCTTCCTTTTCACATTTTTTTGATTTTAACATTCAAATAGAAAATAAAAAAATTCATATGACAAAACAGTCATATTGACAAATTATTGGTCAGGTCAGATTGAAGACAGCGTTCCAGAGTTGGTGCTACAGGGAAAGGCTGTTCAAGGGTGCAATTGCTGTAATCCTTACCGCGCCCTAACATAGGAATTTATAAATAGGGACCACACAAGGTCCGAGTAAGAAATAAATGTTTTGCTTCTAATTGAAAACACCTATATAATTTTGTTTACTTTATAAGTTTTTGTATACATTAACCGAATGTATGTTCACTGGTGGTAGTAGGCTCAGTAAATAATTATAAATAATTCTTGATCAGTTGACATCCGCATGATGGTATAGAAGGATCAATCTAATTAGGGATTGATAAATTATTTGTCACTTCTATAATTTTGATTTTATTGAAAACTAGTTTCGAATGTTATACATTCATCCTCAGTTCTAAAAACACACACAAAATTCAAAAATAAGCAATTCAAAATATAGTTGGTATTATTATACATATTAAATTATATAAATCAGTATTATAAAAGATTTATGAATTATGAATTTAATTAAGACAATTATATATATATATATATATATATATATATATATATATATATATATATATATATATATATATATATATATATATATATATATAAATGTATTTGATTTCTTGTCTTAATTAAATTCATAATTCATAAATCTTTTATAATACAGATTTATATAATTTAATATGTATAATAATACCAACTATATTTTGAATTGCTTATTTTTGAATTTTTTGTGTGTTTTTAGAACTGAGGATGAATGTATAACATTCGAAACTAGTTTTCAATAAAACAAATTTATAGAAGTGGCAAATAATTTATCAATCCCTAATAATTCTTGATATTAATGCAGTTTATTAAAGTAATGTCCATGAAAATTGTTTGTTCGAAGGAGATTAATGCACGCTTCTGTTCACTAGACGTATCGTCACTTTTCACTTAATGCATCTCGCAATATCACCACAAAACACACTGTTGAATTACAGTAACAAAAAAAAAATGAGAAAAAAAAACAACACGAATTAACAATACAAGAGTTAAAAATGAAATGAATTCTTAGTTCAAATACGTATGAGAAACAAAAAAGAATGGAGGGCTTCCACGAAAAAGTCCAATTCCTATTTTAACAAGAACGGTAATTAATCTATTAGGGCTCGCTTCTCTAACATACACATGCCTCACTTTTATTCAATACGATGTATAATAAATATATATATATATATATATATATATATATATATATATATATATATATATATATATATATATATATATTGTATTATATATCGTATATAAATATATTGTATTCCTATTGGAATAATAATATTTATTTCTTACTTGAACATTTTTCTAATATATATATATATATATATATATATATATATATATATATATATATATATAAATCGGGCGTAGGAGTGATGACCCAACCCTGTGTACCTAAAAATTGAGAATCGCGTTGTGGTCTTCTATGTATGAATACCACATCGCGCGGCCAAGGATCTCCACGGTCTACAGTGCTAAAAGAAAAAAAAATATATATATATATATATATATATATATATATATATATATATATATAAATAAAATTACATGTATGATACCATCCAATTTAAATTCCTATGCAATTAAAATGAAAATAATCTTTAAACTTTGAATTTTTTTTTTATGAATGCATCTTAAATTACGTGATTCAAATTACGATTTTTTGTTAACATCATGTAACATTATTTCGTATCAGTCTATTTTGAACAAAAACATAACAACCTCAAGAAAAAGGCGTTAAGGATAATCCGGGCTGCGGAAATTTTGAAATTTCGAAAATTTCGCTTATTGCCTGTAACTTTTTGAAATATTGTTTTGTGTAGAATCTAATTTATTAATACTATCAGTATTGAAATAGTACCAATCTTTTTATTTTATAATTAGTATTAACTTCGATTAAAAAAAAAAAAAATCAAAAATACATATTTCGTTAATTCATCTTGGTGGAATTAGAAATATAAATACTCATTGAATTTTTTTTTTCAATACTAGTTATAATTAATTAATTTACAGCAAGAGGCTAATGAAGAAATATATTGTAATATATTATGTTGCTCCTAATTTCTTTCTGATGTTTTGTAATAATGTAATTATTAAAAATAGATAATAGTTTTTCTTAAACTGTTTTTGTAAGCGGTATGTGTGTCCAAAATTTATTCACTAATTTACTTCCATATCTCAAGTTAAACATTTCACTAAAGTAAAAAATTAAACAAACAATTTTCATTAAATTAGTAAGTTATACATATCTACCTAACTTTCATACAAAGTTACATAGATATTGTAACTTCCATGAAAAGTGACATATATATATATATATATATATATATATATATATATATATATATATATATATATATGTATATATATATATATATATATATATATATATATACATATACAGTGGAGCGTCGATCCGAACGTTCTATTATCGGAACGGTTACTTTTTTTTTTTTTTTTTTTTAATGTGAGTAATTTTAATTAATTTCATGTAAATCATGTAAATTACTTATTGGTATTGTTAAAATCGTTGTTATTTTGAATAAAATTAAACGAAAAATAAAATTATTTTTCTCAGAACATCAATAAAGGAAGCCATCCTTAATTATTTCTCAGAAACTGCTTCGTTAAATAGTATTTGTATATGGTTTTTTAAATATGTGTGTTCAATGAACTTAGACGTTCAATACGTATTTGTTTACTTAGAACTGTATACCTAATTAGTTCATTGCATTTGTTTCTGTGAAACCCTTTCCGTTCATTTGGCTGGTTGTAGTTAGCTTACTCTAAGTTTTAAACCGTTCTTTGTGAGGAGTATACCGCATTTGTGATAAATTTTTTTTTAATTAAAACATGTAAACAAAAATAAAACGAGTGCTTCTTTCATTAAAAGATAAAATGGAAATTATTACGCGGCTGAAAAAAGGTGAATCGGGTCAGACATTAGCTATCGAGTTCGTTGTTGGTAAATCAACGATAACCGGAAAAAAAAATTCTGATTCAATCACCAGGTACGCACATAATCTCGACAGTGAGGCAGGCGGTTCAAACCGTAAAACTATGAAAAAAGCGAAAAGTGAATTGGTGGAAGATGCTGTTTACACTTGGTTTTTGCAAAAACGTTCTTCTGGGCAACCCATATATATATGTGTGTGTGTGTGTGTGTGTGTGTGTGTGTGTGTGTGTGTGTGTGTGTGTGTGCGAGTACGTGAATTTCGATTATCCGAACCATCACTGACAACATTAGTTCGGATAATCGACGCTCTACTGTATATATATATATATATATATATATATATATATATATATATATATATATATATATATATATATATTTTTTTTTTTTTTTTTTTTTCTGTTTGTTTATTTTTACTTTACTTTCGATTGTGAAATGCACTTTAAAATAAAATTTTGCCACAACGAAACAACTTCCACAAAACTCATATTATAACAAAACTTCAACATCCCAATCAATTGCGATTTGAAAAGATTATTAGAATAATTGATTCTGAAAATTAAATAAAAAGATTTATGAAACTTTTATATAATTTAAAATAAATCGTTTCCAGGTTTATTTGCCTGAAAAAATCATACAGTATTATTATATTCCTATTGGAATAATAATATTTATTTCTTACTTTTTTATTACCTAAATTATTCTAATATATATATATATATATATATATATATATATATATATATATATTCTATCTATGATAAAAATATACACCTTAGAAATAAAATTCAAATCATATTATTCCTATTATAAATGCTGCGCAAACGAAAGCCCACTAGGTACTGAAAACATATGTACACACATAAAGAACTAACGAGAACAATAAAAAAAAAAAAAATAAATAAATAAATCATCAGCAAAGAAATCTGAAAAGAAAATGGTCCCATCATCTTGGAATATCGTATTTATTTTTTTATAAAAAAATATATAAAAACCAATATTAATTAATTCATAGCCTGTACTAAAATAACTAGATCAATATGTCTTATTTCGTATCAGTTGGATCTTTGTTTTTAATTATTATTATAATATTTTATGAATTCTTACAAATAAAAAAGTTATTATAGATAAACTATAAAAATTGGTAGTAACTAAAGATCTAGTGGTACATTATAGGTTTCTGTTCGTGACGTTACTGCAAATGAACTGGGGTTATATAATATTGACATGGATACTTATGTGTAATTTCCTATGCCTCATCTGTATTCTGTGTCTTCCCCGTCCAATATAACTCCATAACCCCTACTAGTTTAACTTCTTTTCTTTTTTGTATTATATGCAATAAATTTCGAATACGTTTTTATTTAAATACAAAATACGACCGTTATCTTCAAAACTCTATTTATAATCATCGTATGAATCATTTTATAATCAGGTACACGTATACCACCAAGAAAAAAAAATCGTAAAAGATGAACTAACGAAAAATTTAAAAAAAAAAAAAAAAAAAAAAAAAAAAAAAAAAACCCGGGGTAATTTTATTTTGTACACAAAGTAATTAGGATATGCTTATAATTTTCAGATTTTTTTTAATTCAGAATGAAATTTGCTATAAGATATATACTTTCAAAAGTTATTACCATTGATGTAGTGGGGGGGAATTGTGAAAAAAAAAAATGAAGTTGTTTCTTTTGTAGGAAGATTGACAGTTGTTTGGGGGGTTAAAAACCAGAAGCTCCATTGTATGATTTTTTTATTTTTAACAAGTTAATTCTAAAGGTTAAAATGATAAATTGGTTAATTTCTTCTAATATTCTAATATAGGAGGTCAGATCAATAAAATAAATTCTTAATAATTTCCAAACATTTAACTCACATCTCGCGCACGAATTACCTAAAAAAAACAAAAAAACTTTTTCCAATAGGTCCCGAAAAGTTAATATGAAACTATCCATGACCAACAAAACAATTATTTTAGAGAACTGATGCGCAAGGCAGAATGTTTCTTGATTTTTATTTAATGGGCGCTAGTATTATTTCAAATGAGCACTCCTTCAAAAATAAGGAAATAACAAAAGTGGTTAAATTTACAAAATCAAACTCAGTTGCTAACAAACAGGCGTAGGTGAAAGCAGCTAAAATCTGTTTTAATATTATATTAGAAGTCTTGCCTTCTATGAAAAAAATATACTTTAGACGTGCGAAAGATTCTTCTAAAAAAATATTTTTTTTTTTTTTTGGTACTTATTGGGGATAGATAATATTATTGGCTCAAAGAAACGAAGAATTAATTTTTTTTTTTTTCCACGTAGTGTGATGTGTGGTATAGCACTTGATTATAAAGGAAAATCGCATCAAAAAAAAAAAAAGAAAACTAAGTGGCAAAAATAATAATAATGTTGACAATTTTTTTCCGTAAAGACCAAACATTATTCCGTGATTGGATTTGAAAGGCTCGCTACAAGTTTAAATATTAAAATATTCCCAATTAAATTAGTAAAATATTTAAGGTAATTAATAGATTTACCAATAGTGAAAACAAGATGATTTTTCCAATATCTAAAAAAAAAAAAGTTTTTTTCCTACCTTTTTACAAACGACATTTTATAATACCTTCACTTCTACTCATACAAAAATGTTGCTTCTGCTATTATTTTAAAGTCATTTCAGTTCACTCTTTAACAAGACAATAAAAGTCATAGAGCTAATTCCGCAAATGCTTTGAAAATGATATAATATCCAATATTTTCTTAAATTTATTATTATTCATATACATATAGTATATAAATATGTAATATCAGTAGATTCGTAGCATCATCCGAATATACACTGTTAAATGAAACTATACAAAATATTGAATAGAGAATAAAATAATATTATTGTGAGCATAATTTACTTGAAATATGAATTTTTTTTATTTATAAAAAATTTACTTTCAAATTTAATCGGATTTAGGTTGCTCTACGGCAATTATGGTGTAACCAAATAAAAAATAAGGTTCAATGTAAGTTTTCATTGAAACAGTAATTAAAAAAACATTTTAATGTAACTAGTCAACATTGCCAGTCAATAAAAAAAAAAAGACAACCATAATGTTACAAAAAAAAAAAAATAAAATAAATTTAATGTATGTTTTGATTGAAACAATGAGTAAAAAAGATTTTAATGAAACTGACCAATACTGGCAAACAAATTTAAACAACAATTTTTCAAAAAAGGGCAACTTCGGGCAAAATGTAATTGCATATTTATCGTATGGAAAGATTCTATATTATGAATATGTAGATATTTTTTCGAGAGATTTTAAGCGATTTTTTTTTATTTAAAAAATAAATAAATAAAATGTAATGTGAAGAGCCGAAAAAAATTTCACTTTCAAATTTGATCAATTTTGGTTGTTCTACGACAATTATGGTGTAAGCATATAAAAAATCAGGTTTAATGTAAAGTTTTTATTGAAACAGCAAGTAATAACGTATTTTAAATGCATCTAACCAATATTTACTGCCCTACTTTAATAATTAACACGGGATTATCAAAGCGATGATACAGAAAAAAAGTGTCAAAAATGATCACCATTTATATTTTGTACAACAAAACTTGCAATATTTGAAGTCTCATTATTTGCCCAGTTGTCCGAGTTACTGTTTGTTCGTCCCAATGTATGCCGGTTCGAATCTGGCTTTGTGAGTTCAATTTTATTTCGTGTCCTATCTAAGTAATAAATCTCGACCTTCCTATTCTGGCTACAAACGATTGGCAAACCTATAAAACCTATAAAATAACCCGTCTTTTCTGCCCGAGTTGGAGTACATAAGGACAATAAACCAAATTTAAAAAAATAAATATCTGGTCTTAAAAGTTACAATTGATATTATATTTTATCCGTTAGATTTACATCCAGTGATAAATTAAATAAAATTCACTTGAAGCTGTTACAATTAATAAGATTTCCTGACATGCCCCGCCTGGTCTTTAATTACATACCTACTGTGAAGTTTGATCGATTCCGGGCTTTATCAAGCTTATTCCAGCACACCGAAAGATTTTCAACCTATTTTTAGAAACTTATCGTATATAATGTGGAGTAAGTGCACAATAGATTTTACAAAGTTTTATTTTATTTGACTGTAAAATCTTTATTATTGATACTGGATTTTTCATCTTTTATTTTTAAAATGTTCCATGGACGATGTTTAAATATTACAATAAAGCCCCCTTTTCAATCACTTCAATTTTTATGAGAGTGATAATTCAATTTAGTAGTACCTAGTACGCACTTGCCCCTGCCTTAAGGGGAAAGTGCGTACGAGGTATCTGGAACACGTTATCCAAGCAGTAGCTGTTGTGGGGCAATTGCGAATAAGATCGTATCCAGAGGATTATTTTACTAATGTAATTAATCGAAAATTAAAACTTGTTTGAGAATCACATTTTACAATCTTCAGTGACGGATATGAAAGTGGGATGTGAAATATAATCGAATAAATGTATAGAAAAAAGAACACTTTTATATCAATAGCCTAGTCTCCAGTAAATAATAAATAAATAGTATCCCTTCTTTATGTCATATCATCCATAGAATTTTATTTTATATCGTCTTATATTAGTCACTATTCCTCAAGGATAAAAGGGAGAATAATTTACATCATAAAATAAACCCAAAATTAAATTTATTAAAAAAAAAAGAAATTCTTCCATAAATAACAAAAAATTAAATGTACTTTAATATCAGGTAGGTCTTATCCTCACTAAAATAGTCTGACAAAACTTCATTGCCGAATTTCCAAAATGGCTTCCTTCAGAACCAAATTTTTAAGAAACTTATAATATTTCGTTATTTTAATTTTATTAAAACTCGGCGAATTTTTGGTCAGCTCCGGTTTTGGGTCTGTGGAAAAGACGATTTTCACGACAAAAACCTTAAAAACTCGAGATAAAAATATAATTTTAGTATTTTTTAAAATCATTCAAAAAATTACTACTAGTTTAAATGGGTAAATTTAAACTTCACTTATATGTACTACATACAACTGAGATCTGCACTTACCCGTATCATGTTTTGCCGGGGAAACACTAATTAGCGCTTAAAAAATATAAAAGGATAAATGTAAATCACAAAGTATTTCGAAAAACATCTTATGAAGGTTCCACTTACCGAAAAAAAAAATAGGCCTGGTGGGAGAAAAATACCGAAAAAGCTGTACAGCAGACGTTTAAAGATCCAACTTAACTAATTTTAATTATAATAATAAAAGGTTTAGTGAGCCCGAAAGTTCGATGCCGATACCACCAATTGCTGTTTGCAAACTTGGACCATCGAATATCGTCCAAATCCAAATCCGAAATATCACCCTTAACGCAAGATTTGAAAATGCGTATATTTATTAATATTGTCCATGTCATATATTTGTACTCGTACAGTGGGATTGATTGGCATATTGGGTTATGTAGCAAACCGATGTATTTGGGCAGCATTGCTTCACAACCAAAGCATTTCTCTCTCTCCTGTACCAAACATTTTACATAAATATATACATTATAAAAGCAATATATGATTTAGCACCAACAAGGTGAATTTCGATTTGACAAGGATGGGATATGATTGGTGGAGCGCCCTGTATACGGAATGCAATTTCAACGAAATTGGAAAAGTGCTGAGTGGTAAATGTGACTTTTTAATTAAATTTTAACAGAACGCGAAGACAATATAACGCTCCCCCTCCTCCTTTATTTATTATTCCAGCATTGAAAGTCAAGTCCCATGCCAAGAATACAATGTACGTTTTGACATAAATATTATTTAGCAGGTTTACCAACCGGCTAGATCAAGATGCTAATTGCAAATTACTATGGCTGTTTCAATAAAACCACAGAGCTAATTTAGTATTCGCTTCATATTAGCCAGAGTGCTAGTATTTATAAAAGGTTTAGTAATTAAATTACTACCTCCTGCCGCGATGGTTGGCAAGACTGGCCGCTAATCAAATAACTCCTAGCCCAGTATTCTCGGATCCATTCCACTCACTTAAAATTTCCCCTTTTCGTCAAACTTCTAAAAAGCTTTTGTATTGTTAACTAAATTTGAATAATTAAAAAGAAAAGAAAAATAATGCATTTCCCTTAACAATTATTTTCCCCGATAGGATATACGTACCAGTCATAGAGTCTTGAGAAAGCATTTATTTAGTGTAAACATAACATGAAAATTGTAAGTTACATATAATATTATACAATATATTCTTTCCCTGCTTCCTTGTCTTGAATTAAATAATTCAAACTAGATATAATAGGAAAAAAATCAAAGAATGTGTCTATACTGTAATGTACACAGGTAGAAAAAAATATCTTGTTCCACTTTTTTTTTCTTTTTAATTTCATGTAAACGGTTTCGTTATGTTTTAAAAGCTCAATCAACAGGATTTTACAGAGCATTAAACATTACGGATCATTTTATATATAATAAAATATCGGTCGAATAATATTTTATTCATATTCATAAAATATTCACTGGGATTATTTATTTTTTTAATTCTCAGGAACAGGAAATGTTTTATATTTAATCTTAAAATGTGGGACTACCGGAGTTCAAAATACTTAATTCCCACGAAATACAGATCTTTTAATTCATTTCCTAAATTCAGCGTAATTAAATAAAAGAACAAAACATAACATTACTTTTAACCATTTGTGGCAATTTATTTTAAATGAATTCCGTGAAAGATTAATACGGCTTGATTTAACCTAAATAAACTCTGGTTTACGTAGGATCTAAAAATAGTTATGTTTTAAATTTAAAGATGCCCGATTTACTGCTCTCGGAAATTTAATTTAATTCTAAGAGCGCGCTATATAACTCCATTAGTTCAATTATTAATTTCCGAAATATGAACTTATCGTTATATGAAAACAATCGTTGAAATCAGCTTTATACGAGCTCAGGCTTTTATAGGCTTCAGAATTTATTAAACTCGTTGATGCGAGTATCCCAGAGCGCGTGGCTCGGAGCGGTGTGGGTTCGATTCCCATCTATCTGTAATTATTTCATTTTAAATGAAACTGGACACTCCCATTCCGGTTAGAACAGGGCTCCAGCCTCTAATTAACCTCCAGAGATTGCTGAAAAGGACCAATAGACCAACTTGCTCCCACCTACATTTCAATAATACAAAAATAATTAGTTTTAACATTTTTTAATCTATTTTCTTTTTTGACAACAGTATTTCAACTATGAGCATATGTATATATTTGTGTCATTTCCCGAAACGTGTCGAAATAAATAATTAAAACATTAAATTTGTTTTTCCTCATTGAGCCGATAGAAATGGTGAGGGAGCTATACCGGACCTACTTTGCAGACATTTATACTTTCCCTTACCTGTAAATGAAATAAATACGTATAGAAAGGCGAAGTATTGCGACCGTGAAAAATTTATAATCCGAGTTTTCAACGAAAATACGCGTTTTAAGATTACTTAAGTGCAAAGGACTAAGTCTCGCAAAATTGTCTATGTGTTTATGTAAAGAGCCTAGCTCAAAAACAAAAAGTTGTACCAAACTGAAATTACGTATTTAAGGTAGGTACGTGCCTACTTTTTTGCCAAAATTGATTTATCGGAATTGCCGTTTTATAATTGATTTTCTCGAAAACGGCCCAAACGATTTTGATTAAACTCATTATTTCAATATACAATTAAATGCTCTTAAAATTTAATTTTGGGTATATTTAATGAAGCAAATTTTCTTTCTTTTATATTATGTTTTTTTGTTTTTAAACGATTATCACATCTTTACATTATATACTTATCGACGTTTCGGAGAATTTCTCCTTCCTCAGGACAAACCATTCTAAAAACTACAGAATGAAATTCTAATTTCGCATAATAAATAAATAAAACTCTATCAAAAATAACAAAAAATATCCATAATAATCATTCACATATAATTTTTTATATTTAAAATATCTTCAACTATCAACAATAATTAGTTTTAAAATTTATAAATTACTCATTATTGTCTTAATTTTCTACTCTTTATGTCATATGATCCATAGAATTTTATTTTATATCGTCTTATATTAGCCACTATTCCTTAAGGATAAAAGGGAGAATAATTTACTTCATAAAATAAACCCAAAATTAAATTTATTTAAAAAAAAAAGAAATTCTTCCATAAATAACAAAAAATTAAATGTTCTTTAATATCAGGTAGGTCTTATCCTCACTGAAATAATCTGACAAAACTTCATTGCCGAATTTCCAAAATGGCTTCCTTCAGAACCAAATTTTTAAGAAACTTATAATATTTCGTTATTTTAATTTTATTAAAACTCGGCGAATTTTTGGTCAGATCCGGTTTTGGGTCTGTGGAAAAGACGATTTTCACGACAAAAACCTTAAAAACTCGAGATAAAAATATAATTTTAGTATTTTTTAAAATCATTCAAAAAATTACTACTAGTTTAAATGGGTAAATTTAAACTTCACTTATATGTACTACATACAACTGAGATCTGCACTTATCCGTATCATGTTTTGCCGGGGAAACACTAATTAGCGCTTAAAAAATATAAAAGGATAAATGTAAATCACAAAGTATTTCGAAAAACATCTTATGAAGGTTCCACTTACCGAAAAAAAAAATAGGCCTGGTGGGAGAAAAATACCGAAAAAGCTGTACAGCAGACGTTTAAAGATCCAACTTAACTAATTTTAATTATAATAATAAAAGGTTATTTTAAAATTTATAAATTACTCATTATTGTCTTAATTTTCTACTCTTTATGTCATATGATCCATAGAATTTTATTTTATATCGTCTTATATTAGCCACTATTCCTTAAGGATAAAAGGGAGAATAATTTACTTCATAAAATAAACCCAAAATTAAATTTATTTAAAAAAAAAAGAAATTTTTCCATAAATAACAAAAAATTAAATGTTCTTTAATATCAGGTAGGTCTTATCCTCACTGAAATAATCTGACAAAACTTCATTGCCGAATTTCCAAAATGGCTTCCTTCAGAACCAAATTTTTAAGAAACTTCTAATATTTTGTTGTTGTTATTGTTATTTTAATTTTATTAAAACTCGACGAATTTTTTGTTGGATCCAGTTTTGCATCTGCGGAAAAGAAGATTTTCACGACAAACTCGAGATAAAAATATAATTTTGGTATTTTTTAAAATCATTCAAAAAATTACTACTAGTTTAAATGGCCCCATATTTCATAAGTTAAAGTTTTTAACATGCCGAATCTGGGACCCTGTAAATGATTTGAGTTCTGAGTTTAAGGAAAATAAGTTACAAGTTTTTTATAAATAAGTTTCTTCGAAAACGATTTAATACTTTAGTAAAACAAGAAGTGCTTAGCAATGTGGAAATAGGACAGAACATTTTTTTAATACAGCTATAACGAGAATTAGGAATCAAATAACATATATTAAAAAATCTGGTGCGCGCATCACACAACTTTTACTTACCAGGCTACTTGAAATGAATTTTAAAATTTTCTATTTAGTTTCCAAGGAAACGTCTATTTTTCATTAAATGATATAAAAGAAGAAATTATCAACTCCGAAAATCACTTAAATTTATGCGTTTTTGTCACTCTCCATTACCTCCTACGGCTGTATATGTTAGATATATAATTTTTTTTCTAAAATATTTATCTTTCCAGGGATATAATATGCATCAGTATTACTAATCTTATTTCCGAAAATTTGTTAAACATAATTAAAGGTACTTTAAGGAAGGCATTTCGAAAATTCGGCATTTAAGCCCAGTCAGACTATTTCAATAAGGAAAAGGCAGAGCTGATATCAAAGAGCATTTAATCGTGCATTGATAAAACGAGTTTGATGAAAATCGTTAGAGCAATTTTCGAGAAAATTGCAAAAATGTTTAAAATTTATGATATAAAGTGGTAATTATGCTCATTAGATTTTGGCAAAAAAGTTGCGGTAACATCATAGGCTTATACCAACCTTAAATACGCAATTTCAGTTTCGTATAGCTTTTCGTTTTGGAGCTAGATTTACCACACACACCATTTTGCGAGACTTGGTTATTTGGACTCATACTTTCCCTTACTATTTATTCCATGTATAGATAAATGAAAGTTAAAATAGTTAATATTATAAAAAAATAAAAGGGTTAATATTTATTTAAAAAAAGGGTTTGACCCAATTTTAATAAATTAAACGTAGACGCAATCGGCTCTAGAAAAGGAGAATGTTAATAGGCTTAAATGTTTCTTATATTTCTCAAATTAAAAAAACTATTTTTATTTTTTTTCTTCCTAAGATACAAATTAAGAACGAAAAAAGTCTTTCAAATCATTTTCTGAGAAAAAATAAAATAAATATATATATATATATATATATATATATATATATATATATATATATATATATATATATATATATATATTTCCACCAGTTACATCTAAAGTGTCGGTAATTTAAAAATAAAATATAGATTTAATACAAACGATTAATAAAAAAAATTGTCAATTAAAACAAGTACCGGGAGCCCCCTACAATTCATACCCAATTCCACTCACCAAATATATTAAATGAATAAATAATAGAAATTTACATGCGCACGTTTATCTAGTGATATTTATCAGATATTTTAAAAGAAAAAAAAATGATAAATTTGAGTAATTGGGAAAATTATAATTCTGAAATATGTAATTCGAATCCTTTAGATAAGTTTTAAAATTCTTAGGAAAAGAACAAGTAATTAATTAAAATTCGACGTTTCGGTTAGGCAATTTTAATAGGTACATTAAACATCAAAACTAACGATTTTTCAATTCAAAAAATAATAATCAATATATATTCGATTAAAATTAACAATTCAATTTTTTTAAATATATTATTTGTCATATTTAACTGAATACTAACTGGAAAGACAATATTTTTCTGGTATAACATGTTATTTAATATTACTTAAATAGACGTACTTATTCAATGAAAAATATATGTTAATTAATATTATATTAATTATACAATTAATATAATATTAATTGTATAATTAATATAATATTAATTGTATAATTAATATAATATTAATTTTATAATTTATATAATATTAATTGTATAATTAATATAATATTAATTGTATAATTAATATTGTATTAATTAATGTAATATCCTACCCCAGTTCTTAAATTTGAAGACGTTTCCAAGTTAGTCAAGTTACATAGATTTCCTATAAATCGCTGTAAATTTAGAGAGACCCACATAATATCCTTTATATTTATTTAATTGCGAATTAAATGTAACATTCAGTTTTTTTTTTTTTCTAGTAAGTTTAACATCATTTTTAAAGTTGTTGAGGAACCTAAATAGCCATATGTCTATATATGTTTAATTTTTGTAAATAAATTTGGGATAATTATTAATTCTTTATTTTATAATGTTTTTATCCCATCAGAATGAGCTGTTGTAAGAAAATTATTTTTAGCTTTCTGTTGAAAATCTAGTTCATTATAAAAAAATAAATAAAAACATCTTAATTTAGTTCGATGCGCATTTTTTTTCAGAAAATTTTAATTTTAAAATTTCAAAATATGCGGCATTTAAAATATTAACAATTTAACCAGAGGGAACTAAAATAATCCCTGGACCGTTAAAAGTGCAATTAAAACAATATCAGCGAATGAACAAGGAAAAACTAAATTTAAACCTCTTTAATTATCGCTCTAATTCTTCAAATACATTGAATAAATTGAATGTAATGTATACGTTATTTATATTTTTCGTGATATTTCGTCTGAAGTCTTTTAGATATATTAAAACGGAGTAGTGGAAAAAAAAAAAAAAAAAGCTTTCTTAAGTTGATTTTTATTTAGTATAAAGTCACTTACACGAGTAAGTTTTTTTATCAAAGCTTTGATCAAAAAACTTACTCGTGTAAACCGGTCTTAAGACCTCCGACGAAATTACACAATAAACATTGCGCATTTATAAAATTAAATTTTTTAATGTATGCGAAGGGACTTCGTGTGAGAATTAGGAAGTTGATTTTAATTTTTTCCTTGCCCTTATTCGCTGATATTGGTTTAATTGCCATAGATAATTGTAGTCCCCTATAGTCAAGCTGTTAGTATTAAACGCGCGATAGATTTTGAATTTTAAAATTAAAAATTTTGGAAAAATATGCATCAAACTACATTAAGGTGTTTTTAACTTCTTCTAATACATGCATTAACAGTGGTGAAGTAGAATTTAGTAAATACGTTATATAAAATATAAATTTAACGGCAATTTCATAGAAGGGACGAAACATAATCATATTATCTATATAAAAGCTTATTCGAAATATAATATATCTCTGATGGCTTAAACCAAACTCCTTTCAACTGTAATACAATAAACGCTGAAGATCCTCAAAATTACGGAGTTGGGTAAAATAATGAGATTTGTGAAGAGGGAGAAAATGATGGAAGTGTCGAAAAGAAAAAGGCTTTTATCGTTCTACGTTTTTTTTTTGTGTGTTTTCTTTTTATAAATAACGAGAATAAAATGTATAAATCCAAATTACAATTATATCTTCCTAATTTATAAATTTTCATAATATGGTAGAAATAGTTGGTTATGTCGAATTGTAAAAGATTTAACACCCGTGTAAAGGTGTTATTCAATTGTGAGTAAAGACTTTCTGGGAAAATACGGCAGGGGCTTCAACGTATTTTAATAAGAATCGTAAGTTAAAAACTACAGCCATAAATTTAGAATGAGATATAAATTTTACGACACAAGAGACTTTGAAGCATTTTGACTTTGTCTATGAAGGGCGGCAGATCGAAAAAAATCTACATTTTTATGAATAATAAAAGTTAGAAAAATAGGTTAATCTTTTAAAGTAAAGTACAAATAATAATAATTAAACAAAATGTTAATTTTATAAAAATTATTTTAAAAAATTTAGATCTGATTTTCTCGGAAATATTTTCGAGCCATCTCAAAGCAGACGTCGATTTCTGATTTGTATATAAATGACTATCATGACTATAATTTTTTTTATACTTAAATCATTTCTATTCAAGTTGACGGAATTCATTTACGCTTAAATTCATTTACGCAATCATAATAACGAATATGATTCAGATAGTCAAAAATATATTTTAAAAACGGGTTTCAAAAATAATTAAAAAAAAAAATATAAATATATATTTATACCAATGAAAAAGTGGGCCTATTCCGTTGTTTCCATGGATACAGTATAAGGCTGCCTCATCATTCATAGTGAAAGGGCCCGAATGTTTATTTTAACATTTGGCACACTTTCAAAATTTGGATTGTTTGTTTCCCCCCTCCCCTGTACGTACTCATTCCCTGTTTTAAAAATCTTAATCGTTGGATAACTACCTCTATGATCGAATATTTACTTTTTTTAATATTTTGAACATCGTAACTTTTTTTAAATTTATTTAATATTAAAAAAAAAAAAATCTTACTACTATAACAGTACACTAGCATGATTCTATATTTTCAGGCTTAGAAATATAATGGCCAATATCCTTAATTAAGTTTATAGAAAAATAAAAAAAAATCAATTTATTATGAACATTAATTTATTTAAACTAAAACCGCATTATTGAAAAAAAAAAAAAAAAGAAGCCGCAAATGAGAAAATACCTCCTAGCGAGCCAGTGTGAAATCAAATCATGTTTCAATATTTTTTTTTTGTAATCACAACTATAATCAACCAATCATTGTGACCCAGTGGTACATGAGAAGTACAGCTCAATTTTTTGTTTCCCTCATTTAAAAAAAAAATAAAATTATTAAAATGTGGCGTTCTAGAATAATTATACGTCACTCTATTAAATATTTCTGGCTCAATAAATTGTATGTGTATTCAATTTCTAGTGTTTTTATTGTTATTAAAAAAAAAAAAATTTAAAAAATAAAATAAGATATCGACTTGAAATCAGAATTTTGTGAATTTTTACTTTTATATGTTTTATAATTTAAGTTTTTTTTTTTAAGATTTTGACTTTAAAAATCAAAAGCATAAAAATAAAAATTAAATCGGATGATATTACGTTAACCTCCTTATGACATTAGAAATAGAGATTTTAGAAAAACTTTACCTGTTAGTGTTGAGATGATCAAAATAAGCGACGATACAAAAAGCATCCCCTCCAGTTGCTGTGGCACCTTGACGTATTTTCGACCGGTCCCGGTCAAAAAAAAAAAAAAAATCACAAAACTGTCTATTTAATGCCGAAGGGACAAAAGCGCGGAAACTCACGTATTACGAACCGTCCAATTTTAAACATGATAAATACCTATTTTAAAAATTAAAAAAAAAATATTTGAAGGAAAAGACAAAGTTGAGTAGCCGAGATGCGGATGCTGTACGTAGCGACGAAGCGATAGAATAGAGACGGCACAGCGATACAGAACCTAACACGGTTGGAGGAGAAGTGAGCTGGCCCGACTACCCCCACCCCAGGGCCCTATCGATCGAGGCAGTCAGTCGGACAAACACACTCGTTCCATCAAACAACACTATTCCACAAAATAAAAATAATAATGAGGTGTTTCCTATTTGATTTGATGGGCCTGCCTGCCTATATGTCCCAAGGTACCGGGGAGAACGGCGGGGCAGCGCATAGGTACCCTTCCGCACTCTGAAGGTAGGTACCCCCATCCCAAGGTTGGGCTTCTTCAGCCGTTAAACCACACACTTTTTGAAATTTTCTCTGATATGATTTAGTGAACATTAGGGGTTGAAACGGTTATTATATATTCAGAAAAACCTCAATTTTCATTCAAAAAATTTTTCTTCTCTTGCACTGGAACCTTGTGTAAGAGTTCATTTACAAGATGTGCATTCTCCATGTGAACAGCATATAATGCTTATGAGCTGTCAGTTTTAAATATTAATCATGATTTAGCATTCTATAAATATAAATAGTGTTTTTGAAATATACAAAATAATTTTAAAAAATAAATAAAAATCTAAAATAATAACTCAAGAATAGAAAGAAATAGAACCTATTTTGGATATAGAAGTAGAATAATTCATAGGGTTTATATAAATATTTCATAATAGAAAATTGTGAAGTTATGAAAGTAGATAATATGAAAATAAAACTGACGATAAATAAAGAATTATATATATATATATATATATATATATATATATATATATATATATATATATATATATATATATATATATGTATATATATGAAAGTAGATGATACAAAAATAAAAATGACGATAAATAAAGAACATACCCAAACATACACACACACACACACGCACGCACACATATATATATGTGTATTTTTATGACATCACCACCCCCGTAACCTTCTCCAGTTCTTCTACAGCGCATCTAACTCTGGAATTTCATATGGAAATGGATATTTATTTATTTTTTATTTTATTCTGATAGGAAATGTAATATTAAGATGAATTCATATCGGACACTTTTTGATCTGATGCGCCCCAAAATCGGTAATCGCAGAAATGCGGTTTTTATACAAAGTACACAATGATAAAATGCGTTAATGAAACAAATAACCGAAAGCTTGTCCAAAACACTTTTTTTGACGTTTGACGCTTTCTGCTGTTCTCTTATTTATTATTGCCACTCTAATACATAGCGTTTTGGAATAAAAATATACTCGTTTCGAAGAGATTTTAATTCTCAACAAAGTTTAATCGAATATTTTTCTAAAAAATTGTTCTTTCAGAGAAATTTGGAACTTCTATATATAATTATATATATAATTATATATATATATATATATATATATATATATATATATATATATAATTATATATAGAAGTTCCAAATATATATATATATATATATATATATATATATATATATATATATATATATATATATATATATATATATATATATATTGATAATGAGAATAGGATTTTTTTTTTTCAAAAGTCTTCCTGTATGAAAATATGACTGACTTTTAAATCAAACCATATTTAATGAATGAGAAAATATAATGAAGTACTTTAGCACGCGTTATGTCATGGAAATAAATACACCCATTGCAGGGTTACTAAAATGTGGAAAAACGAAAGTTATAAAAAAAAAAAAAATTTCTATGTAATTGTTAACAAAAATCTAAGTTCGACTGAAACTGATAAAATATAATGTAAAATAAAATTAACTGATGAATTTCGGAGAAATTCATTAATATTTCATAATCAATAAATTTCATTTATATATTTTCTTAGAAATTCATCTATTAATTTTATTTTTATTTTATTGTCATTTTATTTAACTTATCTTTATCTTTATATATATTTTTCATCATTTTGATTATTTTCCTTTATTTATTCTTATATTTCTGCTATCATTCTATATAGTATACTCATTTTGGTTTAAATAATTCTTCAGTCTTCTCTCTTCATGTTTATTTATTTTCTCTTACTGTACTATTCTTGCATTATAAATTTTCATCATTATTCTTGTATTTTTAATTCTTGTTTCTTATATTTTAATTTTTTTAATTTATAATGGTGGAAAATCATGTTTATTTCCATATTACTATTAATATCTTATGAATGGTAGTAAAATTATTGTAAACTACATATTCCAAATTATCTTTTAGATTTTTTAAAAGCTTTCGACTCAGTTGGCCATAACATTTTAAATCGGTTCCTATCCTTCTTATCTTTCCTTTCTCAAACAGTTACCATTGCCAATAAACCTCCTTCCTCCCCTTCTGCTGATACGTGGAGTTTTTCAAGGTCCCTCACTCTCACCAACCCTTTTCTTTATCTATATTAAAGATCTTCCTGATTCCATTCATCATTCGCAATAACACTTATATACCCTGATCACATTCATATTTAGAAATCCTTTCATACAAGAAGTTTGAGATGATCCGATAGCTACAAGAAGATAAATAGAGTATCAAAGTGACACAATGATTTCAGGCTAAATGTTGAAAAAACCGAGGCCATCATTATCGGTTCCAAGCACATTCTTAATTACCTTCCTTACTATTCCTTATTCTACCTAAATTACCAATATATTCACTTCCACAACTCTGTCGGGAATCTTGAATTAATTTTAAACAAGCGCCTGTCCTGGAATAACCATATTCCCCAAGTTACCAGAAAATCCACTGACAGCCGTAAACAGTTCCAAATATTTCGTGATTCTATGCCCCTAAAGCCCATCAGCTCCTATTTTTCTCCCTCATTTTCTCCCACTTTGATTGCTTTGTATATGGTGGACTGTCTGGTAGGCATAGGATGAGACTGAAGAGACTAATGAATTGTTTCATTAGATTCATCATTTAACTTCATTTAAACATCAATTATTTTTCCAGCTCCTCAACCATCAATCGTTTGCATATTATTAAGAATAAAATTATATGTGTGTTTATTTCATTTGTTTATTATTCCATTGCTATTTCATTGTTTATTTGTGCAAATAATGTGTACATTCACAAACATACACACACACACGCACGCACATATATATATATGTATATTTATAATGTCAATAGTTTCAATTAACAGTCTTGTCTTATTTTATGTAATTTAATTATTTTATAATTATTATTATAAGCCGGAAAAATGTTACTGGAACTGTTTTTTTACCTTTCTAAGGGGACTAGATGCACTGTGTCTGTATATATATATATACGGTGACCGTACCATGATCGGAAATTATTTTATGTAATCAGTTTACGTAAATTAAAAAAAAATGTATATATATATATATGTATATATATATATATATATATATATATATATATATATATATATATATATATATATATATGTATATATATGTATACGGTGACCGTACCATGATCGGAAATTATTTTATGTAATCAGTTTACGTAAATTAAAAAAAAATGTATATATATATATATATATATATATATATATATATATATATATATATACATTTTTTTTTAATTTACGTAAACTGATTACATAAAATAATTTCCGATCATGGTACGGTCCCCGATTACTGAAAATCGATACAAAACAAGTTATTCTTTCAAATGCTCTATTGCATAATTTTAAGTTCTTTTACCGATTTTAATTCGAGAGAGACACAAAATAGTCATTAATTTTTGAAAAATTATTCATAATTATTCTCGTAATTTGCGTTATTGCCTAGGAAGCCAACTACTTGCCATATTTTTGCAGCTACTTGGAAATTCGTAGAGTATCAGTGTAAATATCAATAGATGGCCTCAGGGGAGAGAAAAAAAAAATCAAGGTTAGCTTACATGAACAGAAAATACGATTAGACAAAGTTTATCCAAAACCAACGAGCAAAAGAATATTTTTATTGTTTGTGATAATTTCCAAAAATATCGTCCGCGCAAAGGGTCTGGCTTTTCTAGATAGATTGGACAGAAATGACGCGTTTTTTAGCTTTGGTACGCTACTTTTTTTTTTTTTTTTATAAACACATTCTATATGCTTTTTCCTGATTATTATGTACTATAATTAGAGATTTTAATAACATTTAATTGTGCTAAATATGCATTATCAATAGACTTCCTATGATAATAACTCGTTATTATTATAATATCTATAATACGAACTATAATTATAATTTCCCAAACTACTTCTTGTTGAATAATATAAAATTTACATAGCATGAACGATTTCGATAAAGGTTGGATAATGATAAATAATTAATTGTATTGTTGCTCCCTAAATTGTTTTCAAACTACATCCTTCCTCGGTTCTAAAACAAATGTTCGGATCCGGCCCGCCCATTACTTGAAATTGCAATGGCTCCAGGGATGTCGCATGACGCTGAGGCATTAGGACTGAGATACCAAATCATGCTCCAATATCTTTCAGTCTTTCCAGACTATCTTACAGTCGACTCTTGATGGATATTGAAACTGGGTTTACTTTTGTTTTGTTTTGTCAACTCAATTGAATTAAATTAATTTTAATTTTTTTTTTTTTAACGCGTCCTTTTACCGAAACAGCTGATCCGCAAGTATTTTATACTGATTCAAAAGTATCAGCTGGATGGCGAATTTTTTAAAGTCTTTTTTAGACTGTTGACGTGAGGTGTCATACATATCTCAACGCTAACACTATTTACTTACTAGTGTAACACTACCTTTGTTTTAAAAATAAATTAATCTTCATTTTTTGATTATTTTATCATAAAAAATGAATCAAATAGGGGCAGTTTTCCAACAATGCAAATTCCTCTAGAATTTATGGGTAGTAAAGATACAGTTTTGAAAAAAAAAAAATCTTCTAATCAAACGATAAATTAAATTTTTATGAGCCTGAAAAAATGTTCAACCATAGTTTTGAACACACCAAATGATAAGAAATAACTGGAAACGAAAAAGTAAAAATGAAAAATGCCGAGTAACGTGGTCTGGATGATTATTAATGGATTGACCCAATAATAAATTATCTTTAATGTTTTTATAATATTATTCTTAGGCTAGCTAGTAGGCTAAAAAATAACAATATTTTGTTTCTGTAATAAGAACTGAAAACATCATTATTTATGTTATAAATATTATTTTATATTTTAATATGTTCTATATAATATTTCGAGCTGGCCTTTTTTTTCCAATTCAAATTATGGTTTAGTAAAACTTTTTTTTTTTTTTTTCAAAAATGTGTCTTTATTATACATAAACTATAAAAGAGCTTTTACTATTTCTTTATGAAAATATGGCACAATTTGATCGAAGATTCATGATTAAATGATCAAAAAATGAAGATTAACTTTTTTTTTTTTAGAACGAAAAAGGTAAGTAATATTGGCTAAGAAAATAACCGACTTGATGTTTTATCGGTGAGTTGAGGAAAGCGCTATAAACCTACATAGGCAAACTTCAAACGCTCCCGCTGTAAAATTCCACTTTTTCGTTCAGTGGCAATCTTTTTCGAAACGAATGTTGCGTTTAACTGATGTATTATCTCTTGTTAAGACTATTGATCGGAGATTTACCGCAACAGCTGATCCCTAAGTATTTAATAGTGATTCTCAGGAGTCGAAAATTGGTCAGTCTTTTAGACGATTGATGACTATGATCATTAGCCTATTTCTTATATTTATACCAGACCGCCTGCGAGTGTGGTTTAGTGTAGTAGTTCAATGCGAATTTAGACCCCACTACGAAATGGACTATTAATTAATTAATTTAATAGTCCTTAAGTGTTATTAAGGTTGAGGAATAGCACATATAAAATTAACAGATTGGACAAAAAAAAAATTGAAAAAAATGTAATATTGACAGAAGTACATGAATTTATATTAATATCGCATAATAATTGAATTACTGTATAGAAAAATATATGCTTTAGAAAATATTAATAATCTTTGTGGAGGCATCCGAGAATGGTTGATGTAATATGGAAAAAAAAAAACGCATTTTAAAAAAAATCTTTCAAACCAGATAAGGAGAAACTCAAGGGCGTTCAAAAAAGGCCAAAATACAGGCAGTGAAACGGGATGATTTCAAGATTAAATTATTTATTAAAGAATTATTTTTTTGTTTATGCACTGTTTGTTCAGCTTCAATCTCGTTCCGAATGGATTGTTTGAGGGCTTGGGTAATTCTGGGTGAAATTACGGCCTCAAACAGTATTTTATTATTATTTTTTTTTTTAAATCGTAAGCCGTTAAATAGGGAGAGGGGGCAAGTAATATCCCTCGGGGCTCGGGAACCAAGCATTCGCCGAAGCCGGCGCCCGATCACCACCTTGGGCCTTTTCACACGATACGATAAATATCCAAGTCGTATCCAGCTCCGATTTAGTTTGCACAGACAGCATATGTTCCTTTCAAACGGTCCGATAATTATCGTAGTCGGATCCTATATTCCCAGCCTTCAGATGTCCGTAATTTTGTGGCTTTCAAAATTTTGAGCACCCTCGAAACTAAAAAAAAAAAATATGGAAAAACCTAGGAAAAAAACGTGTCAATCACTTTTCATTTTTCAAACACGATATTTCAAAAAAATATGATATATATAGCATATATATCATGCTATATATGATAGAGCATTTTCAGCATGTTTTTTTTTTCCCCAGTTCCTAGAGCCCATTGGACAAAACGTTAGGATATGGTTCGTTTTTTTTTCAATGCAGAATCACCCAAAAACTTTTGATCAAAATCGGCGACGGACACGTCGTGCACATACCTTGTTAGTTGAGTCCCGTTCGGCATATTTTAAGAAATTAATCAAAACGAACACTCTCTTTAATGTGAAAAGGAGAACCGAATTAATATTTTTTACAAATATAAATTTAAATTGAAAATAAGCATTGATTAGTGCCTCGAGTTTATATTTATTCACAACATAAATAACGTTTTTTTTATGTTTTGTTAGATTATCAAGTAAAGCAATGACCTTTAAATGCTTTCTGCCAATGTAATAATATGAAATCTAGTTTAAAATAATTATTTGGCAACTAATTTAAAAAAAAAAAAAAAAATTCAATTTTATCTATTGAATTATATTATACTCAATACACAAGTATTATACTATACTTTAGTTTAGTGTAATAATTTTACAATTACTTAGTAGTAATAATTATACTATACTATAAACTAAAAATAATGCGTGATAAATTTCCTTTTCCCTCTCTGAAACAAAGGGATTAATATGTTACTTTTCGAATCAATGCGTCATCATATCAATTGTTTGGTTGAGTAGTTCTTAAGCCTAAAGGGTAAAACTACCCCCATCTTTCAACTGATTTTTTTTCTTTTGACTGCAATATTGGTGTTTCTATGATTGTACCGTGTTCAAATGCAGAAAAACTTTCAAGACTAACTGAAATATTTTTAAAAATCAGTTTTTTTTATTGTTTTGCTTTTAAATTCCAACAGCGAGATTTTTTAAAGGACGTGTTTTTCCCCCAGTAAATTTTCTAATTTATGTCCAGGAGGAATCCTTTATGTTATTGGGAATCATTTATCTTCTATTCCCGCCTTTTCTTTTAATTATAAAAGTTTAAATATATACCATGAATATTAATTTTTTTAACATTTTTCTATTTACATGTATGCTGTTAAAAATGCTAAATATTACATTATATTAGTAATCTAAAAATAAAATAAATAATAGACCGTTGAAAAGCCTTAAGATTAATTAAAATAACAATATCTAATTTAATACAAATAAGTTTAATATATAATAAAATATTTATCTAAAGAAAATATATGCTCAAATAAACAATTTCAACTTCCCGGGTTTCATGGTCCCGGGAGCCATTTTGCTAAAAATGATTTATTTTCCCAACATGGTTACTACACCTTTGAAAAATAATTTTTTTATCATCATAAAAAGAAATAATGCGACCAAAATTTTTTCCCATTTACAAAAAAAACAGGCAAACGTGAGGTAGATCATTCTCCTGAAAAACAATATTTTTCTTTATGCGTCTTTACGCACTTGATATAATGGACTATTCGTACATAGCACCTTCAATGGTCCAAATTATTTTTTAATACGATTGAAAATAAAAATAAATGCAATTATCAATGTTTTTTTTCTTGACATCTCAATATTTTTGCCTAACAAGTATTTAAATTTCTGGCATCTGTTTTATGTCAGATATTACTAAATCATTTTTGGCGTTATTAGGAATTAATCGTAAATAAAAATTACGGACTTACGAGTTGGCATAGTTATGGGGTTTATAAAGAGATAGGTATTTATTTATACAGCGTCCGGCGGTGAAACGGGATGATCTCAAAATTAAATTATTTATGCAACAAACATTTTTTTATGTTCAAGGATTAAGCAGAAGAATAGAATTTGATGAACAAAAAAAAAAAAAAAAAAAAACTATTTCGTTCACCGAGTAGCTTACATGGGTCCTAAGGTGAAACGGGGTGATCTGAGGCGGCGAAAACTCGTAAGGCCGTTTTCACGCGCTCCGATCTATTGGACCGATGCACAGTGGTTCAAAACTCACTTTTTCGGGACAAAACTCCTTAACTATTTTTTATTAGATAAGAATCTATAACTTTTTTTCGGATTATTTAATAATTATATTTAATAATTCATAAATGTTTTATAATACTCATTTATATTAATCTAATTTAATATGTATAATACCAAACTATATTTTGAATTGCTTATTTTTGAATTTTTTGTGTGTTTTTAGAACTGAGTATGAATGTATAACATTCGAAACTAGTTTTAAATAAAACAAATTTATAGAAGTGGCAAATTATTTATCAATCCTTCTATACCATCATGCGGATGTCAACTGTACATGTATAATAGTTTCGAAAGTTTTAGAAAATTTTAGAGGTTAAAAAATCAAGTTTCTGCAAAACAAATTAACTATACTGTAGCTAGTGGGCGACTAATGAACCAATACCAATAGGTATTTTAATTAGGGATTGATAAATTATTTTCCACTTCTATAATTTTGTTTTAATTGAAAACTAGTTTCGAATGTTATACATTCATCTTCAGTTCTGAAAAACACACAAAAATTCAAAAATCAGTCATTCAAAATACAGTTTGGTAACTAATTTGGTAAACTGTAATTTGAATTGCTTATTTTTTAATTTTTGTGTGCTTTTAGAACTGAAGATGAATGTATAACATTCGAAACTAGTTTTCAATAAAAACAAAATTATAGAAGTGGCAAATAATTTATCAATCCCTAATTAGATTGATCCTTCTATACCATCATGCGGACGTCAACTGACAACAGGTATTCTTTGTCCCCTGCTTGGAGCAGCAGCCTTGCTGAAACTGCCTTAGGAAGTTCGAAAATTTGCTCCTGAAGATGAACAGGGATTGTTTTGTTATTTTCTTACTTTGGGCCAAAGAAGGATGCAAGGTCCAAAATAGGCCATTATTTAAGTACGGTATTTAAAATATTGTAAAATTGTAAGGAAACCGCAACTCAAAAAACATCATTCATTGCAGTTGGACGAAAAACATATTGAGGAAAGTTGCTTAAGGAAAAGTACATTAATTATTTACAGAACATTTATATAATTACAACATTTGGGAAAATACAAAATGCATTTTAGCAATAATAATTTTTATATTAAACCTAAACACGTGATATTATGGCCTCTATGATATAATTTGATACATACAATTAACAAACTTATGTATTCATTGTTCTGCAACACTCTTCCTCGATGAATACCTACCTCTATTCCTATGTACAAATCAACTTAATCTGTAACGTTAACAAATAAAAAAAATACACTGTACTAACAATATAAAGAAACAATAAATACTTGCATGCCAGCTTACATAAACAAACTATACTTATATAATATAATATAAGAATGATTATAATGATTACTAGTAAGTTCATAAGGGGTTGACAATCTTAAAATATTAATACATTTACAAAAATTGTCAAAGATATTTCTGCTCAAACTTTTAGTACGAATATCAGCCAATTGTTTTTTGGTGTTTAAATAATTTAAAATAAGAATTTTTGCCTCAACTTTCTCTCTTAAGCAAGCAATGATATTTCAAATCAATATGTTTCAATCTTTTATGGTGTTCTGGATTCTTTGCGGCATAAATAGCAGATTGATTATCAACATTAATAATAAAACTTTCGTTTTATCATTTTCTTTTAAACTTTTATCATATTCTTTTTAAACTTTTGTTTTCTCATTCTGTCGATGAGAAAACAACACACTGCTGTTTTGAACTATACCACGAAACTGTGCAACCAAATACTTTCGTAATACAACTTGAACTGGATTTTGCGTTTTATCTTATCGCCCGATCCGCATCAGTAAACCCTTCTAATTTTATTTTTCTAATAAACTGATTTATAATCTAAAGTTCCCTTAATACATCTTAAAACCCTCTTTAACGCTACCCATGAACTAATATTTGGACAACTTCGATACCGACTCAAATAAATCAATATAAGACACAAATCCGGTCGATTGCCTATCATCGCGAACTACCTATCAGACCCCTACATCTTGTTATAAACTTTTCATCTTTTGAAGCCTCCATTTCTAAAACTTCCATCGGTGGTGATATCAATTTACAATTTTCCATATTATATCTTCTTAATATCACAGGCCAACGATGAAAAAACTTTTGTACTGAAAATACCTTATTCCTATAGTTTTTAGGGTGCTGAATCCAAATATGGTATTTCTTCACATTTTATAGTTAAATTTATTAAATTAAGCGATATTTAAAGAATTGAACAGCTTTCAGTCTTAGGCCTCATGAAACAATTAGGCCTTAAGTTAGGCCTCATGAAACAATTTTTAAAGGCTTTGCCTAAAGATGGACCATGTTTCAAGTATCTCTACCAAAAGTTTCCACGCCTTTCAGAAGCTAAACTGAAAGAAGGCGTCTTTGTCGGACCTGACATTAGAAAAATGATGTTTGATGTTAACTTTGAACCCACAATGACCTTAAATGAGAAAGAAGCATGGGTATCATTCAAGCAAGTCGTTACAAAGTTCTTGGGAAATGAAAAAGACCCAGATTATGTTTCTATTGTAGCTAACATGTTACAGAAGTCTAAAAAGTAAGGATGTTTAATGAGCCTGAATCTTACGGAAAACTATGGGTGATACAAAAAAACTAAGGCCAGATTTAGATCCAGCACATAAAAATCTATAAAGATCAACTATTAAAGTTAAAAAAGTTTTCAAAAAAAATTTTTTTTTTTGGCCTGTTTATTTCTTCCAAATAAAACATTTGATCCATCTGTATACTCTATTCTGTTTTGGTTATGTTTGTATCAAAGTATTTTAAATCTGAACTTCCCAAATCTGTCATTTTAAATATAGCTTCCAAAAATCTTTTTAACTCATCTATCTCGTTCTTACGTTTCTGTTATTATAAAAATATCACTCGCATATAATATTATTTAAAATTTCTTATAATCTTTATAATATTAACAGTAATCAGCTTTACTTCTTAAAAACCCTTTCCGCATAATGAATTTGTTGAACTCCGCATTCCAATGTCCAAAATCTCATATTATAACGTCACTGTGACGTACAATTGTTGGAAGTGAATTAAAATATTAAATAAATAATGTGATTAAACTTGAATGGCGAAAATTTTGAACTAATAGTTTTGGATCCTATTTTTGTTAATTAAATGTTCATCATGTGTTGTTTTAAGTTAGCTTGTAATCATTAATTTGGCCCGATCTTTCAATAACTAATTTAAGTTATATTGAATTAAAGTAATATACAATTTTTAAATCTTGTAAATAAAAACTTATAACACAAATATAAACCTTGAGTACATTTTTTATCATTTATCCTTTTTCTTTTTCATTTATTTCCAATAACGCCATAAAAAGAAAAATTCCCGACATTTTCCTATTTTTTAAAACATTGATAAGCGATGAGTACAGGTTTAGAATAGCTGATCGGATCCCTTGTAGGACACCGGATGGACGAATGAATCCAGCTGTAGTCCTACAACATAGTCCTACTAATTGTAAGTTAGACCGTGAATGGGTAGCTTTAAGGTCAGGTCTCACCAGTTCAGGGTTTAGATTTAAAAAGACAATTTCGCACTTGTCCCACATCACCATACATAAAATTCACAAACTTATGTATTCATTGCTGTGCAACAGTTATCAAAAATTGTACGAAGAATTTCTTTAGTCATTCATTTTATCATTAGAAGAAGACGGGACAATTTTCCAAGATAACGCATAGCACAATCCACAAAACAATAGTTCGAGGATTTTAAGGCTTATTAATATATTTTGGATTGGCCAGCACTTAGTCCGGGCCTTAAACCCATTGAAAATTTGAGGGAATCGTGGCTAGGAACATCCAGAAGCCAGAGATCCAAAATATCAAGGAACCTACCAAACAAGGATGGGAAAACATACCAGAGAGCACTTCGATAAACTTAAAAAAGTGTTCCCAGAAAGTTGTTAGAGGTGATTAAAAAACGCTGTAAAAGGTTCTCATTATTAAAAGGAATTCGCACTTTAATGAGTCAAAAACATTCTTCCTATCCTATCCCGTCCATTTTCTGGCTAATCCGGGCAATATAATTTGACTTTTAATAAAATCGTCACAAATCTTGCACACCTTTTCATAAAATTTAATATATTTTGTCGTATAAATTCCGAAATAAAAATTTTAAAAAAGATTCACAGGATTTTTGTCACGAGTATGTATTTTTTCAAAGGGCTGTAGATTTTTCTCATGTTACGAATTTTTAAGCCCAATGAATCATACCCATATATTTTTTCAAATAAATAAAAGAAACAAAAAGTAAAGATGAACAATTATGAAGATTAAAAAAGAAGAAGATTAAAGATCAATATTTACAATTAAATCAAAAGTTCCTACGAAACTTTTGTATAATTTAAGCTAATTAGTTAATCAGCTAATTTTTTGCCTAAGAGTTTCATGTTTATCTTTTTTATAAAAATTTGTGAATATTATATTATTTGTAAATATGTTGAAGTACTGCGATATTTTTGTTGATGGAAAGTGTGGTTATAAGCATAATTAGGACATGTACAACCACCAATCCTCGGTAGTATAATGGTAAGTACCCCGCCTGTAAAAGTTCGAAATCATAAAAAAAAAATTGATAGCTGTCTTTTTCATGAGGAAAACGCAAAATGAGAATTTCGGGAAGAAAAATTCAAGTTAGATTATGAACCAGAAAAAATGATCATTTTATCCATAATAAAAAACTCGGTTGAGAAAAAAAGTTTCATTTATATTTTATTTTATTAATTTTTTTTTTTTTAATATCTAAGAAAAGACCGTTTCGTCCCACTTTATAAACGTATTTTAAGTCACTTTGACTTGAAGAAAAAAATATTTTTCTTATGGCATAAAGCAGTGGTTCCAAACATTTATTTTTCAAGTAGTTCCTCAACCGAACGCTATGATGAAAAGAACCCCATAATCCTAAAAATCAAAAAAATTGTTTTATCTCATGAATAGCTACTGATACTTGCATAAACATGAATATATATTGACAGGGTTTCCTCGACTGTAAACTATGCCATGGGTCAAAACAAACATATATTACTATATATAAACAACGGGTCTACGTTGTTCACTAAAAGCATTTTACATAAAAAACATCAAATTTTAAAAAAAAATTGTAGTTTTTATGTTCAAAAAAGTGTATAAATATCATTAGAGTTTATGGGCTCGCTTCAATATGGCGGCTGAAAAACCTAAAATTTAGTAATTATGAACTTTAGTAATTATCTATCATAATAGATTTTGGAATTTTGAACTTTAAATACAATTCTCTGTAAAACAGATGATTTTAACAAAACTTACAAAAAAAAAAAAAAAAATTTAATTTGCCATTGCTTCACATCATTTATGTAAAAATCGACGGAAATACAACTAAATTTTGGAAGTTTGAAGTAGCAAAAACACGGCTTTTTAGCCTTTTACGACAAAAATTCCACAAAACAGCGACGTCTTTATTACTTTAAAGCCACAAATCTGATTGTGAGTAAAAAATTTGTAAACTTTATCGGGAAATGGTCACATAAAAATTAAATTCGACGTGACACTAGTATTACAATCCATGTTTTATTACTGTATTGAGGAACTCTAAGCATGATATCTACATAAATAATTTTCCAATAGGATCTCGCGGACCACCTGTTAGAAAACGTTGGCCTAAATGTCTCCAGGCAAAGAATTAAAAATGTGTGAAAATTGTCGCAAACATTTTATTTATGTTTCGATCTAAATAAAGGTAATTTTAAAATATGATTTAATACTTCAATAATAAATAATATATGACTAAGCAAACCCGAGGCTTCGATGCCGATACCAGCAATTGCTGTCTATAGTCCTCCATCCACCGTCCACTATCAAAACCCGAATCCGCAAGATCGGCCTTATCACAAATCCTCCCACGTACAGTAGTCAAAATAAGTATCTTGTAGACTTAGTTTTTCGGTTAAAAATATGTTTAATAATTTATTGAGCATAAATTAGCTGATGGATGTGACAATTAGAAATTAGAAACCCGTACAACCTAATTTTAAAAAAAATTTAACAATTCATATTTGCAGGTAGAAATTAATCATTTCGATTTACGACCCATTTTATGGAAATTGTCGTTCAATTCGGATCATTTGCCACATTTTGGATTTGTATTTGAGTAAGAGTATTTTTTTAATATATATTATTTGTACTTTTTTAAATGAAATAATTCAATTTTAGAGCGATCTGAAGGGTCCATTGAATTATAAGTAATGAAGACAGAATTCTTCTACGGAGTGAAGTTTATTGACAGAATTTTTTTATTCAAAACTAGCTTCAGATTTGGTTTTAGTACTTCGAAAATTCTCGGTCGTGTGAGCGAAGGGAATGTGTTACATACCACCATTTCATTTTTACATTAAATTTTTACGGTAGATAGTTTAAAAACCACCGTTAAAAACCACAATTTAAGCTTAAAAACCACATTTCGTGGTTATTGATTTTTTTTGCGAAAAGTTGGTGACCGATTTGGTCCTAAGTTTAAAAATAAAAAAAAACTTTTCGCGGTACGTCCCCACATCCCCTTCGCTCGCACCCCCGAGCGACCGAAGCAAGAAAAAAAAACGATTTCCAAGCGCGTTTTAGAGGTATTATAATTTTACAAATATTATTTTTTTCGTCTTTTTAAGCGCTATTACCTATTTTTTTTCTGTGATGATTAAAAACCGTAAAATATGGCCATTCTTGGAAATTTAATTACAGGGCTTGTAATTTTCGTAAGAACGTGTTTTGGGGCTTAAATTGTGGTTTCAACGTTGTACGTTTCAACCACGTCCGTTTTGATGACATTGATAATTTAATTGAATAGTAATTAGTAGCTCTCTGACGGCCGGACATCGAGGTCTGAAAAGTGATAGAGCCTTCCCCTGCCCTTCGCCACATCACCTCCGCTGCCTGACCTCTAGAGGCCGGAGGGAGAAAGATACGTATGTTTTCGTTTTTTAGTTCTCGTAATTAATCGAACCTCACATATATTTCATGAAAATAGGGATTGTAGAGAAACTCTTTGCGAACAAATAGCACTTTGAGAAATCGCTCAAGAGCTACTTTTGGCCTTGTTCAAACCGCTTTTTGAGAACACCTGTTTTGACATTTTCGCGTTTTTTCGAAAAGTTATTATTTTTACCCGATTTTTTTTTTATTGTACGTAGGCATTACTACAATTCGCAATTTAATCCCACAAACATGTTCCTGCAACAATCACAAGGCCTGTGATTAAATGTCAAAAAATTGTTATATTTTATGGTTTTTAATTATTTTACAAAAAGCTGTTGGCCAACTTCAATTGTTTAAAACTAATCTTTTTTCCGTATTTTCAAACGTTACTACGTACTAATTTTTATTTTTATCAAATAATTTTTTTCACATCTTAAACATGAAAAAAAAACTTTTCGGCACCTTAATGAATTTGTTTCACCATCTTCCTGCGTACCGATTTTGTCTAAAACATATAAATTTTGTTTCTACTATGTTTCTCCTAATAATCACGCTGAAAATGTCCCGTGACAATTTATTAAAAAAAAATAACTATCCCGCCTGGACTATATCCGATATCTATGTTCTTGGACCCGTCAGAAAGGAACGTTCTGAGAAGAGAGTTTTTTCTTTCCATACATATAAACAACTATTGCATTATTAGAAGGTCTGTGTAAAAAATGTGATAACCGAATAAAAACAAAAATGAGTTTTTTTGAGGTTCAAAAACACGAAGGAACCAAGGTTAAAGCGAACCTCGCAGCTTAAGGACCTTTAATGATAACTCAAATTTGGTTTAAATCGTTCAAAGGGTTCCGGATTTATGGACGATTATTTGAATCTTAGAAAAAAAAAATTGAAGGGTAGACCCTTAGCAAAACTTGTAGTCAACAAATTTTTATTTTCAGATTCGCCCGAAAATTTTCCAAGTGCTAAAACCAAATCTGGAGCTAGTTTTGAATAAAAAAAAACTCTGTTAATATACTTCACTCCGTAGAAGAGTACTGTCTTCATTACTTATAATTCAATGGACTCTTCAGATCACTCTAAAATTCAATTATTTCATTTTAAGAAATACAAATAATATATATAAAAAAAATACTCTCACTCAAATACAAAACTATATACAAACATGTTCCTAGAACAATCACAAGGCTTGTAATTAAATATTAAAAAATGGCCATATTTTGCAGTATTTAATTTTTTTTTTTTTCCGAAAAGTTTTTGACCGATTTCAATTGTTTGAAAATAATTTTTCCGCATTTTTAAACGCTATTACGGACTTTTTTTTTTTTTATTTAACAAATTTTTTCACATCTTAACGTAAAAAACCCACTTTTCGGCACCTATATGAATTTTTTTCACCCTGTTCCTACTTACAGATTTTATCTAAAACGTATACAATTTGTTTTTACTATTTTTCTCCTAATTATTTCGTTGAGAAATTCCCTTGGCGATTTATTTAAAAAAATTAATATATTTACTCCATCGCGCCTGGACAAATACACTGAAGACGAATTACAGAACTTTAAATCGAAACATACTTTTGTGTTGTTTTTTTTTTTTTTAATTTTGAGCAACCTCGAAACTGAAAAGAATTAAATTTAAATGATTGTTGTAGATAATAATTTCTATTTTTATATTATTTAATGGAAACTAGATATTCCCTGGAAGCTAAATGGAATTTCCGTGGAAACTTAAATTTGTTTTAAGTGTAAGTTGAGTGCAAACTCCACCAGCTTTTTTTTTTCCTGGGTATAATTTATATGTGGAATAAATTATAAAATATAAAAAGAAAAATTCTGTGTAGTTTTAGCCTGCATGGTAAAACTTGATCGAATGCATTTTCCGATCTAAGAGTTAGAAATGTTTTTTTTATTTATACTAAATTACATGACATGGTAAAAAAAAAGTCAATAGACTAAAATACCTGTCATTAAATACCCGTCATTAATAACCTGTATGTTCAATTTTTGGGCACAAACAATACAATGGCTTAGAACACTTCGGACACTTTCGATTCCTTATCCTCAAGTCTGATATAAGGGGATTGGCCGATGTGGAAGGAGATGTTGCAAACAGAAGAAGTGGAGCCGCGGATAAGAATGGCTTTCGACAGAAGACAAGAAAGAGTACATCATAAAAGTAAATGGCCTTTTATCTTACACCGCCCGATTCAGTTCTTCCTGCATCCGACAATCTACTTTCTTGTCCAAGTATAATATACTCGTAATATGAGGTAATAAATAAATATAGTATAATAAATACAATATACTGATTTTCTGATGAAAATATATTCAAATTTACATACAATTTTTCATATAAATTGACGAAACATACATGTACAAAATATACCATTGTATACATATTTTAATTGCATTATATGTATACATATAATTGTAATATCCTGAAAATTAATAATATAATAAAATTATATTTTGTTTTAAATAAATAAGTTAATTTTATAAAATGAAAATTCTATTTTATTTTATTTATTTATTATTATTTTGTTTATTTTTATTACTAGTTTATTTATTTCTTATGATTATTATTTTATTATTATATTTTTATTTTCCATTCTTATAAAAAAAAAAAAAAAAAAATCCTCCCCGGCGGGGAATCGAACCCCGGTCTCCCGCGTGACAGGCGGGGATACTTACCACTATACTACCGAGGACTGAACTTGAGGGTCTCCAAGTTAGATTTTATTCATCAGCTTCAGCCAAATTTTTCGTCTTGCATTTATGTAGGAAGTGTATAAAATTGATTTTCTTAGACTCAAAAATATCCCCTAGCGTTTTACGTTTTATAGTCCAGTCCAACTGACCAGAAAATGATAACGATACTGTTGACCGTATATGATATTAAACTTCATGAAATACTCAAAATACATACATGAAATGTGCATTCATATTTAGTGTATCGGAAAAAACATCACGATACATTATGGGGATATGACTGTGAGGGAGGTGCAGCAATATTTCTCATTACCTTTTCCTTTAGTTTAGGAAACTCCGATGCGCCCTTGTGACTATATAATTTTGATACATGCCAACTCATCAAGACAAATTCGTGGTTAAATTTAGTACAAAAAAACAAAACACCTATATCGACCTTTTAGTTGTTCTTATAGGTCTCTGCAACGATACCTTTTATAAATTATTGGAAAATACCATTAAAAAAGCCTCGAGTCACTTAAACATCAGTAAATAATTAACCATAAAATCACATTTATCCAGACCAGAGATAGCCCATGGCACTTCAACATCCTAAGAAAGACTAACCAAATAGAGATATAGTAGAATGGGTTCTTCAGATTCGCCGTATCCGAAACCTGGATTATCCGGAACGGTTTTATTGTATTTATGAATATTAATTTCTTCATAGTAGCTTACAGTTTTATTGCAGAATGATTTAAATGTCACAGAACAATATGAAGGAGATGTCCCTGCCGATGTATTAGTTAGGTACTAATACAATGTTTCCTGGCATCGGCACAAGAAAAAGAGCGGAAAACAAGGGCAAACAAAAAATATATGATTACTTTTTTTACATTACATAAATCAAATGTTACAAACTTTTCAAACTATATTAATCTGTTTAAATTCACATATATGTAAATGTCTTTTTTTGCACATTACTTTGCTAAATGTTATTAATATCAATTTTTTTTTTTTTAATTTATTGATCATATCACCTCTTATCCGAAATTTCACGTTATCTGGAAGAGCCTTGTCTACATTATTCCGGGGTTGCATCGCTCGTAAAAAGTTCAACATAAAAGATCAGCCAATGGCAAGCTGTGATTAAAACAAAATAATACCGTCAACCACTTCTTATTCGCTTTGCTTCTTAGTAGTTCTCAAATTCGGAATGAATTTTCTGCTGGAATGCGGTTTGCGGTAAGTGAATAATTGTCTCGTTAAATCCAAACCCTCAACTGCTAAAAGCTGCTCTTTACGGAGCATGGAGTTTAAACACTGATGCTTCAGAATAATCCACGAAAGTTCGCTAAGGTAAAGTATAACGAGTTGTAAAGGTATTAGTTCCAACCTGTTGATAAAGTTTTCTTTCAATTTTTACTGTACCGATGTACGGTGTTCATCTACCAGTAGGTCTTTTTTTTCTTCTATTTTTTGCGGAATCTACAGAAGCTGTTCTTCAAAATACTTTTTGATTTGCACTTATCCTTGGCATTTTCCTATTTTTTAAGCGCTTGTCCGCAGTCACCCAGTAAAACATGATAGTAGGGGGAAGTGCAGACCTCTGTTGTATGACAAGTGTGCGTGATGTGCACTTCCCTTACTATCATGTTTTGTCGAATCAACTACGGACCAGCGAATTAAAACAAAAATTATCTTTTTCAATACATGTATTCAATCATATTCAACAACGCACTTTCATAACTCAATTAAGATTGTAAAATGTGAATCTCAGACAAGCTTTAACTTTTTTCGTTGATTACATCAGTATAATGATTCTCCGGAAACCGGACTATTTTGCACTTGCCCCAAAACAGCTCCTACTTGAATAATGAGTCTTTCAGTTATTTCGTACATACACCTCAAGGCAGGAGTAAGTGCGTACCAAGTACTATTAAATTGAAGTATCAGTGTCATAGAAATGGACGTTATTGAAACATGGTCTTGAATGCAATATTTAAATATAATCGTCTAAGAAACGTTTTCAAAAACAGTTAGTTTAAAAAAATTCTATCTTCAAAAATAAAGATTTTACAGTAATTTAAAGTCGAACTTTGCAAAATCTAGTGCGCACTTACACCACATTACCTTACCTATCAATTTTGATAAATGTTTTTCATTATTATAAAATATTTATAGTTTCAGGTTAAAAACAATGCAGATTTCTACTATCAGCAGGGCCACCGTCAGTTGAGCTCGTGACAAAATAATACAGCGAGCCACCTCTAACTCAATATTTTACGTGTTTTATTTTTGTCAATAATATAAATACATGGATTAAGGTTTTATGAAAATGAAACTTATTACTACATTATAATAACAATAGTTTATTGTTTTATATGAAATACTATCTAATTTAAATCGGCCTCTCAGCAAGCCCAGACTCTGGGGATCCCCTTTCCTTCGCCTGATGGCGGGTCTATCAGTTTTATAATAACAGTAAAAAAAAGTTTCCAATCTGAATAGTTGAAAAAAAAAGTAATTTTTGAGCTGATAACTTATATATTAATTATTATAGCTCATCAAAATCAAACTGTGGAAAATAATTTTTGAGTAATGATGCAAAGCAGTATTAGCATCCATCATGTTTTATCATTATATAGTTTACAGTAGGACTGACATTCTGATAAATTTTATTATGAAAATTTTTAAATTGAATCAAAGTGAAATTTAATCAAATTAAACAAATGAATTTCTCTCCTAAAAAACGGGGAAATATAAGACTTAAATGTTTATCAGTGACAAACCGACTTATCACATGGTACACGTGGCGCATTCTCGTGGTGCACCTTGGAAGTAGTACCTATTGCTCTGAGAAAATTTGATCTAACATAAGTTAAAACAAAAGTAATTTCTGATATGAATAATTTTTAAATTTTCGGTTTCTTCAGCTTTTTAATTCTAAATACTTCATATTAGAGCTCATTTAAGGTATCTTACAAAGAATTCATTTATCAACACATATGGTATATATACATATATTTGTGTGTGTGTGTGTGTGTGTAAAACAGGTAAAATTACCTTGCAAATTTAAAACAGAAAGTATACTTAACTTTCAATAAGAATGCCCTATAGTAAAAAAAAACAGTTTTTGTAAATAAAAAAAAAAAATACTTTAAAATTAAATCTACACTATATGCATACATTTTGTACATAAATTGTAGATTTGATTTGAAAGTTTTTTTGTTTTTTTTACAAATTTTTTTTTATTTTTAAATGAATTCGATATCAATTTAAGAGTCAATGCCTTTTAGTTTTTAACCTCACTAAGACCAAAAGAAAAATAATCAACGAAATTTTTCAATTCAATCCAATTTTGTTGAGGCCATATAAATATTATTATCTATCCATTCCAGTAAATGTCTCGAAATCTTTCTCAGCTTACAAAACCCTCTGATGGCAGTCAAAATTTACTAAATTGAGTATAAAAATTCGTATGTTTATTAATTTTAATCTAAAACTGTTTGGGATAAAATCATATTTTATTAGTTCTAATTACTTATAAATGCGTATTAGATAAATTGCATAATTTAAGATCCATTTGTAAAAGATTTTATTATATTAATTTTTTTGTGATTTTAAATACATTTGTATGTAAAATGGATCGTACCTTACATCCGATTTTATTTGTAAAACTATAAACTTACATAATTCGTATTTATTAAAAAATATATTTATGTATTATGTAATGTAAATATATTTATGAATCAAACAAAATAACCAGTCAAAATGACACCAATTCAGGTATCTTCAGTAGTCCAGGCACTATAGTTAATTTTTTTAAATAAATTTCCAATGGACATTCTCAACGTGATGGACTTTTTCAACAATTAGGAGAAAAATAGTAGAAACAAATTGTATATGTTTTAAATAAAATCAGTGTGTAGCAACCTTTTTAAGCGCTATTATCTATTTTTTTTTTTCTGTGATGATTAAAAACAGTAACATATGGCCATTCTTGGGCATTTAATTACAGTGCTTAAGAACATGTTTTGGGGCTTAAATTGTGGTTTCAACGTTGTACGTTTCAACCACGTCCGTTTTGATGAGATTGATAATTTAATTTAATAGTAATTAGTAGCTATCTGACGGCCGAACATCCAGCACTGGAAAGTGATAGAGCCTTCCCCTGCCCTTCGCCACTTCCCCTCCGCTGCCTCGCCTCTAGCGGCCGGAGGGAAAAAGATACCTATGTTCTAACTCGTTTTTTAGGTAATAATTAATCGAACCTCACATATATTTCATAAAAATAAGGTTGTAGAGAAACTCCTCGGGAACAAATAGAGCTTTGAAAAATATCCCAAGGATCATAATTTTTTATTTATTTTTTTTCGAGAACACCTGTTTTTACATTTTTTCTAATTCCTGAGAAAGTTACTATTTTTTTTGCATAACTTTTTTATTATAGATAGGCACTAACAAAAACCACAATTTACAAGTTCCTGCGGCAATTATAAGCCCTGTAATGAAATGTCGAAATATGGCCATACTATGTGGTTTTTAATTTATGTGGATTTAAGAAAAATTTCTTGTAAAAATAATAATAAATTTTCGTGTTACGTAACTTCCCCACCACTCGAAGCAAGAAAAAAAACCTTTTTTCATGCACGTTTTTGAGGTATTAAATCGAACCTCATATATGATTTGCATTTTTCGCGAAAAGTTATAATTATTATTGCATGAAATTCTTATTTCACGTAGGCATTACTAAAAGCCACAATTTAATTCTACAAACATGTACCTGCGATATTTACAAATTGTATATGTTTTAAATAAAATTGGTGAGTAGCACCCAGGGGAAAAGAAATTCATAAACGTGCCGAAAAGTAGTTTATTCACGTCTAAGATGTGAACAATTTTTGTTTGAGAAAAATAAAAAATAGTACGTTTAAAAAAAGCGGAAAAAATGAGTTTTAAACGATTGAAGCCGGTAAACAACTTTTCGCAAAAAAAAAAATAGTCAAAAAATATAGCCATTAAATGTAATTAAAGTTTGTAATTAAATGCTCGAAAATGGCCATATTTCGCGGTTTTTAATTATTTTTCTCGAAAAGTTGTTGACCGACTTCAATTGTTTAAATCTCATTTTTCCGGGTTTTTTAAAACGCTATTACGTACTATTTTTTATTTTTCTCAAACAAAAATTGTTCACATCTTAAACGTGAATAATCTACTTTTCGTCACGTTTATGAATTGTTTTCACCTGGTTGCTACTCACCGATTTTATTTAGAACATATACAATTTGTTTCTACTATTATTCTCCTAATTATCACGTTGAAAAATAAGATGTGATCATATAAATACAGACCAAAAATAGCTTTTCGACGGTGAAGTGCAGAGTAAGCTATGCGATGCCTTACAGAAGGCCTCGGCAATACATGTTCAAGAATAGGGCTGGACAGGATGAGGAGAGGGGGAAATAGGATGACTGATAGTGTAGAGGGATGAGTCTCTGAACCATTAGCGACTGAGCTAAGGGTATGGGATTAAGACATCAAAGGATGGAGTCCTCAAAAGAAGTGTATGAGCCTCCTGACTTTGTGGAGGAAAGAGATACAAGTGATGGGATGAGTCCTGACACCGGATGTATAGGAGTATAAGTGGGAGGATGAGCACCCGGACTTTTTATGGATGGATAGCAAAGGAAGCTTCGAGGCCAGAGATGAGCCTTTTTACTCGAGGTTAGGATATTGGTCAGAGGAACAGCCAATAAATAAGGAATCATGTGAGACAAAAGTAATTACTCGGGATAGACTCAGAGGGGCCAAGACCGTACGATTCTGAAGGGTTCATGTCATGTCAAACATGGACATGGAGAAATGATTCTATTAACTATATATTTAGCTTGGACCAGTACACATCCATGGGGAGCACCTCAGGCACCTGCTAATGTCTTAGAATTCTTTTTGTTTTTTTCCTATAAAGGAGTAGATAGAAGCAAAGTTTAAATAAATTAACTTTAAAAAAAAACACGTTGCTTAGAAGTTCAAAAACTTCAATTATACATTTTGTTAACCCAAGAGTGTTAAATTTTTGGTTTGATTTTATCACAAAAATTCTTTAAAATACGTTTTAGACAGTATATTCCTTAAATATATTTTCAGGGGAGTAACGAATATCTCCGGGCCTCCCACCCGCCTGGGGAGTATGGAAGGATCCCCCGGTACTTTGGTTCGTGCACCCCCTAGCAAAGGATACTGCGCACGCCTATTGCACCTCTATACGATAGCTTTATTATGAGTAGAAATCATATATGTACATATTTCGGGCAAAACATACAAATATAATTTCCGAGTATAGGATATTATAATTTCATAATAACTGATAAATAAAAAGAATGTTTAACAGACGATACTTTTCCAAAGAGATCTCGTTTCTTGACAACCAAACACCGCACAGCTTCTCAGGTATGACGTCTGCAACTAAATATTTATTTAAAAAAAAAAAATGGGCCAAAAGGAGCACAGAATCTAAAATACAAGATAGCACCAGAAAGAAAAAACTGATTTGACATGATTTTTTAAAAAAGTTTTTTGGAATTTTAATAAAATTAAAGTCACTATTACTTTTTCATACATTGAAATAGGTTTTTTTAAAGAAAGGAATTGTGAGTGAGTAATTCTAAATGTCAAACATGATAACACTTACCCATTGCTACGATTTGATACCAGGATGAAGAGAATTGGTTTCTCCTGCAACGAGTAATACTATGTTTTGTTTTTTTATCTTCTCACGCGAGAGTTGAGATGAAAGTAAACAGAGACTGATAAGCCTGGACGTGTGCTAGACAAAGTAAACCTAAAGTATTCGGTCAACTTAAAATTCCAACTTTTTGATTTCTGGCCCACAGTGCAGTGGTGACCGCCACAAGCTCATCTCACTCCAACAGTCTTAAAATGACTAATCAAATAGAGATAATACGTCACTCCAAGACATTTGAACACGCACTCTTGAATTTACATTATTGAGTTTTTGCTCTCCCTAGTAATCCCTATTTTGCTTTTATAAATTAATAAAAGTTTATATTAGTCATATATGTTTTCTTTGCGTAAAAATGTTTATAGTTTAATAAATTAAAGCTAAAAAAGACCTTTTATTTTTAATTTATTTTATTATAATTACTTCCTCTGTGTATAAACGTGGGGCTTAGAGTTTCCCTATCTCGAAAACCAATCTCCTTACCCCTCAATAGGCAGTCCTGCCTGAGATCTTAACAGCCTCATAATTTATGAACCATAATAATAAAGGGCCTCATTGGATATTAAAATTATTTATTAAATGCATAAAACTATATCGAGACGTTTTAATGTACCTCGTTAAACATTAACGATGTCTGTAGAGTATTTTAAGAATACTTTAGTAATTGAATATAAGACTCCAAATTATAAACCAAAAGACTAATTATTCGTATTACGTGCTAACATTACTTTTTACGCTAACCATTATTCATTTGGATAAATAGGTTTTCAAGTGGAACTAGTGTAAAATCTTCTGAGGATTGTTAGGAATGATACAGAGAGGGTGTAATTTCATGGGTCCTAAACTCCATCAAGTCACTTAAAAATCCACCCACTTCAACCGAGCATGAATGTAATGAAAGCGCTGGCTGGAGATCGAGAAGCTTGGCAGTCTTGGATCGGGGCACCTCCACGCTGAGAGGCACTAAAGGAGGATGATAAAGAAGAAGAAGAAGGTTAGTAAATACAGTATGACAGTTGAAATTTACGATATTGATTATATAAAATGTGTTACAAAAATATTGATATAAATTTCCAAATATTTTTTTTTCTATTAATTGTGTTGAATAATATAAATATTAATTAAAAGAAAATAAACATTTTTAATGGATTAATAATTTATAATATACTTAAAATTTCCGCTATTTTTTATTTTGTGAATAAAGATTGATTAAAGTAATTGAAGAAGAATAAGTAATTGATTAAATTACTTAATTTCATTTCTATTGTAAAGGCACTATTTATCTACCATTAATTTTCAAAAGTTATATTAATCTGTACATTGAAATATTGGTAGACTGTAAATATTATGAAAATACGTGTTTACCAATTTTTTCAATTTTATTGAGAAAAAAAGTGTGACCAAAATTATCAACTAAGAATTGTGGATAGCAAAGTTGCTGATGCCATCCTTCTATCTATTAATACAATTTATGAGTTCGGAATAGTTTTGAAAATGGCCTGTAGGAGCATAAATCTACCTGTCGGTAAAATATGGAAGGATTGAGTGGAATGGATGGGATCTTTAAATCGTCTTCACTCCAAGTACTCCAGACGCTCCATTCATGCCCCGATTTCCCATGCGCTCTGGGCAGATAATCTTTAACCCCCCTCCTTTTTCAGTATCCCCAAACATTGTAAAATTTTACATATTCAAGCTTATTCACTATGAGTTTTAAACCGACGCATGCAACTAAATACTGTTTTTTTAAAGACAGCCTTGTTTCTTATTTAATAAATGTTTGTTGCAGTTTGATATAACTGTTATAACTACCGTTAATAAAACATGAGTTATAGTATACTGTATATTGCTAAATGACTTTTAAATCTACTTATAAATTATTTAGTTTTAGGCCTAATCTTTTTAAGCGCTCTGCAATACTTATTATCTCTCTCCTTTGAATCTGTCTGTGGCAGTTGAACACTTTATATACGCATGACATAAGGGCAATTCCTCTCTAGTTCGCACACTCCAGTTGATCCCCTTCCTTGTGTAATGGGCTTATTATGGCCTTGGTCCATTCTTCTGGCTTTTTTCCGATTCCCAGATTGTCATGCTGATATCGTGCAGCGCCATACTTCAAGAGTTCAGGCTGAATCCCATCCATGCCTGGGGCCTTATTGTTCTTCAGCTTTAACAGAGCACTTCTTCCGCGTCTGGGGGCTCAGCATCATCCTGGATGTTTTGTGGATCCGTCGTCTGTGAAGTCGACTCACTGTGAGCTGCTGCGGCCTCGCACTCTAGTCTGTTGAGCATCTCTGAAAAGTGTTTGGCCAAATTTTTGAGGACGTCTTCCTTACAGGAGAGGAGGTTTCCCTGCTCATCGTTGCAGGATGTCACTTTGGTCTTGAACGCTGTTCTGCTTTCGTTCACAGCTCGGAAGAAACCAGCCCTTCTGTCATTTGAGCTTTTTAGATTCTCTATTTCTTCCATCCTTCGGTTTTCCCATGCCCTTTTTTCCCTGCGGTGGACCCTCTTCTCAGGCTTTTTTTTTCTTCCTATACATCTCGCAGGTATAATGCGTGTGGCGGTAGATCATTCTTTTGTAGGCTTCATTCTTACTATTCGTCGCTTGGAGGCATTCATTGTCGAACCATGGAGATCTGGGTGTCCTTGTGATGAGTCCCGATATCTCTTCCGCGGCAGATGTCACAGCTCGAGTGCAGCCTTTCCACTGACTGTCATTATCATTGCTTGCGAACCTAAATATAAAAATTATATCCATTTATTTTTTAACTATGTACCTATGTAAACGATAGGAGACAGGAGCGGCATTATCTGTCATGCCTGTGGGCGACAGTATAACAAATCCGCTACTGCCTGACCTTTAGCACGGATAATGCAGCTTGCATTTGTTGAACAATATCCTCTGTTGTTCAATTGTTTTTTCAAGTCGACCCATTTCACAAACAGGTCACAACATTCTGTTGACTGGAATTCCCTGTGTAAAAAACAAAGCTGTGATTGTTATCGAATAAAGTTAGTATCGGTAACATCGATGTTTGATTTTCGAAACATCGAAGTTTTAATTTTTTATCCCCAATGGGGAAAAAAGGGTAAAGCCCCACCTGCAGTAAGTACCTATGCGCACCATCCACTAAAGATGGAACTGTAATAGTGGCTTACACACCTTAATTACATATACATAAACCATTTGAATTATCTATGCCTGGTCTAACCATTTTCATGCAAACTATATCATCATTACACATCCAAGAAATATTAAAAGTATTCTCTTGGTCAAACCAATCGCTCGGCACCAGTGGTGCCAGTCGTCACTTGAATTGGCGCATTGGTGCCGGGCATCCAGGCGCCAACCTTAGAGCGCACAAAAGAAAAACCTTGAAATATGAAAGGTAAGATTAAAAATTCCGTTTTTATCAAGTTTACTGAAAGAAACACTATATTTTAATAAAGGATGAAAGATGAATGTAACTCAAAGAAGCAATAAAAAATGAATGCGGCTGGTAAAGACAATCTCATGAACTAATGTTTTTATGGCGCCTTTTAACTCATTCGTTTGTTTTAGGATATAAAACGAAGTACATTGAAGAAACCTCGCCACTGGCGCAGCACCGTCACTTCCCTCTCAGGAGCACTACTACTTTCCTCCTTCATCCCTTCTCTGACACAGCAGTTTGGTGTTTTTGTAATTCTTTGTCACATCATTTTGCAATGCTTTGTTATGCCACAAAAAAATACTTCTCCTCTCGTGCAACCTTTTTTCTCTTGCCTCGGTCTTTAAATGCCAAGGGGGCACAATTTTCCGCTGTTTGCACCCAGGCTTGGGCAGATGTATGTACCGCTTTTACAAAAATAATAAGGCAGTTCTGAAAACGCAACTGGTCTAGCACCATCTAACAGTGCCAAAACTTTTAAAAATGGAAAAAAAAAACATTTTTTTTTTTAATCAATAACCAACATTAATAGTATCTTAATTTATATAGATTAGTTTTCTCATGTTAGATAACCATTAGAAATTATTTGAGCCAAAAAAACTCGAGAAATTATTATAATATCAATTACATTAGAAAAAAAAAAGTAATTTTATTATTATCTGGGCTAGAAGTCAAACACGCCTCCAGGTATACTGGAAAGTGTGAAATCGCCTGTGAAAGAGGCTTCAACTGCATACAGATATTTCAAGTTCAACATATATCACTAATAGTCATAGATCATGACGGAAATCGACTGTAGTTGTGGGAGTGAATAAGGAACATATAATCACTAACACTGTTATAACCGTTGAACTGATGGGTACAAGTCCAAGTACAGATAGGGGTTTCCACAAAATGGTCTCATTACATAAAAGTTAAAAGTGAATAAAGCTGAAAGATTAAGTGCAACAAAGTAGTATATATTATAATGAAAAGCTTTTCATCATATAAATCAGTTTACATTAACCCTCAGGGCACGAAAGCTAACCACAATGGGGGTCCGCCCTTTTGGGAACCCAAACTATTTTTTCCACTTTCAACCTAGCATTAATGAATAGGAGGTAAAAACTAGTACTTGTATTAAATTATACTACCTTAAATTAGTAATTATACTACCGCTTCTTTTTGGGTGCTGATAATGAACTTCAGCTTTGAGTTTGGTTTCCTTTTTGCCTACGTCCAAAAATATATAAGAAATCATTTCTAAATTTATATAAAGTATTTTTTTAAATAAATAAACAAAAAAAGTTATGTCAAATACCATGGGGGTCCCAAAAGCACCCCAGCAGCCACGTTTTTGAGAGAAAAAAATTGTATATGTTCAAAAAGGCCCTCTATTTCCAGTTTTGGTTCTAAATATTCCAGATAGTTTCACGCAAAAATTCATTGAACGGGACAAGTGTCAAAGGATCTCTTCAAATGTTATTTCAAAAATTATAAAGTTGCGGGGTCCTAAAAGGCCTCCATGGTACTCGGAGGGCTAAATGTTGTCAAATATGGACCTACATTGAAATGGTTAAATTTTTGTAATGATGCAAATGGAACACTCAACAAGAGAATTAGGAGTGAAAAATGAATGAATGAAGATTGATTAATGCCATACAAACATATACATATTGTCGACAGGAACCAACTATTAAGAATTTTAAACATATGCACATTTTGAGAAAAAAGATGTATATTATTTGTAAATAATACTGTATTTCATACAAATATATATCACAGTAACTGTGTTTCACAGTGTATAAGAAATTATAACAGCTAAACTGACATAATCGATATTGTAATGAATACTCACATATTCAAATTACAAAGGGATAGAAACAGATATCATTTAAATTCCTTTGACCATTCTAAATCAATAACAATTCTTGCTTTAGAATAATCTTACAATATCTTTATAGAATGTTTTTCAAAAGATTAATTCTGCTAGACTTTCTACTTGGCCAGCAACCTATATGTGGCAGCTACGTGATCATGTTACCAGGCTTACATTACACCAAACACGGTTAAGCAATGAGTTTCTCCTAGGACGTATTTTAACATCTGCCCTTGCACTGTACCATTTCCACACATTTTAACCACTTTAAGAGGCATTGAGAAATTAGTGTTTTGATAATGATGCAAAGGTGAAGACCTCCGTGAAACATTAGCTCACAACACAGCCCAATAATTTGTACAATGATGGCATTAAATAAAAACTTTTTAATAAGTTTATTTTAAGATATGTTTTTTTTTAATTAGAAAGTTTATCCAAAAAATAGTAAACATATGGGAAAGTAATAAATTTTTTTGTATTTTTATCTTGAAACAAAATTCTCTTTAATATTTGATCCATCCTTAGTACCCAAATGTACTGAAATATGACTCATTTTATTCATTTAAATTGAGAAACTACTTAACACTATCATGATAACCAAGGTTAAAAATTTGATATTTATAAAACAGTTCAAATTATATTTAATCTTAAACTGACTACATAATAAACAATATCTTAAAATGTTACTTATCCAACTATTTCAATAGAAAACATGTGAATTAATAATTAATGAATGAGATATTTCTATACCATGGTCTGGTTTAAATTGTGCATAATTTTTTAATTTTTTTTTTATATAATGGATAAATACCAACTAATTACATAAGTGCTAACACATAAAGTACATGCTTTTCTGGAAGAAAATAAATTAAGAAAGGATAAAAAGAAAAAAAAGACTAGGAAAAACTTAGTAATAAATAGGTAAGATAAATAACATTTAAAAAGATGAAAAAACAGGGCCTTGTTCCAAATAGCACTCTTAAATGCTATTTGGAATCAAGGCTCATCAGTAAGTAAAAAGTGAAATGCGCATAACACACTCAGGCACCAGGATTGTAAAGGTGCAAAGAATTTAAGATGATTTAGGATATTTTCAATGATTAATTTAAATTCATTTTCAATGATTAATTTAAATTCAAACTTCAATAAATCAATTAAATTGTATTGTGCAAATTTCATTTCCATGATGTGATCAATATTTGTGAAATTTTTAATTGTAGAAGGGGACCTAAGTAAGTTTACAAAATATTACCACACAGGCATGGGATAGTACTGATCTTACAACTGCTTGGAATGTTAATTTTCACAAAATAATTCTTAACTCTAACTATAGTCAAAAAATTACTTATAAATTATAAAACCTAAAATTAATGAAAAAAACAGTAACATAATGTTTGTGATAAAGTAATATCCAAATAGGCTCAAAGTGTCAAAAGACAACCCATGCATCATTAAACAATAAACATAATGCTTTGCTACAAATATAACAACAGTCTTCAGGTTAGTATTAAAAGAATCTTTTACCATCTGCATACACTGATCATTAAAACTAGCAATATAAATACCAATGCAACATATTCTTGGTTTTCAATATGTGAAATTACAGCCATATTATTGACATTTTTAGAAATAGGGAAAACTTCATAATACATGAGCAATGTGAAGCTTTCAAATAGAGCAAACTAAGTAGTAATTTAAACGTAGCTAAAAATAATGACATATTTATATTCTAAAATAAAATGTTAACCTTAAAATATTTGTATAAATTGTAACATACTTTTACCCAAATAACATAAATGGGATTCTTATGGAATTAGAAACAAAAATTGACACTGTTATTTTTTGGTCCTAAGAAATATAATATTAAATGAGAGGGAAGAATTGACTTTTTATCAAAAATAAAAATATTTGCAGTATGATGGGAACATTCGAAAACAATAATTAATTTTAACTCAAAAGGATTAAATTTAATTAAGCATTAAGAAACATTCTACAACCACGTAAAGAGTCAATTAACCAATGAACCACTTGTAAATTTCAAAATTATTTACTTAATCTATATAGGAAAACCACATATATACACACGAACCCTCATCCAAATGTAAACTAAATAAAACATCACAATATACATTATGGCTATTTTTCCCTTTTCTTAATTCTCGTATTATAACATCAGCATTACAACTCATCATGGAGATCACCATTGTTATCAGGCAATCGACAGGCAGCTGGAGTTTGGAATTCCAACACATACTCACACTTGTTTGGTTCATGAGCACTCAAAACTTCATTTTCTAAGCCACAGGTGATATTAACCTGTAACAAAAAATTAAAAAGATGATAAATAAAGAAATTATATACATATAATATCTTTTTAATAAATTATTCTAGTCAAACAATAACCCTTATATTAAAATTCTACTGATATAACACAAACAATTTAATCTGTAAGTAAAACAAAATCTAATCTAATATTCTACTGAATTAAATATTACAAAAAGCAACCAGAGCCCACCCTCAATACACCAATAAGTCCCAGTGTGATATCCAGTAAGATACAGCTAGTTATTTATCTACCTATGAAAAACCAATTCTGTGAAACTATGTTCCAGAAGGAACAGGCCCATAACTGTAGGGTGTTATATATGAGATAGTGTTTATTACTTTTACAAGATTAACACAGGGATGCGCACAGAGGGTGCACAGGCACCTGCTAATAGGTCAGTCTTATATCTCTCATAGCCCATTTAAGATATGAACAATAAATAGATGGGAAAAAATCTCAATTACTTTTCTTTTTTTGTTTCAATAATTTTGAAGTGATTGGTTTGATTAGGACTTCATTGCCACAACACATTATTTTAATGAGATAGGATATTATCTCTTGGTCAGTGTCATTCTACTCTTTTATAGATACACCAAAAAGCTTGTCCTAAAGATGTTCAATAGGATAGAGACTGTAGGCTAGCCACTAGAGAGCTGTGAAAGCTAGGCTCTTTACAGTACTCAGTGACCATATTTGCAATGAAAGAACATGATAGTAAAAGACCAGCAGTCCTTTTTGAAAACATGAACAAATAACTTGTTATTAGATATAAGAAGCTGAAACAATTCAGTTTATTACATCTGCTGTAACTTCGGGACCCTTAGAAGTCTTGTTATACAGAGAAAAGCAAGGAACTGGGGTCACTCAAGTCCAGATGTAAGAAAACAAGAACTAATGAAGAAGTTATAATGACTACCATGATACCCAAGATGTTAAAACTATCACATGGAACAAACAGACAGAAAGAATGAGAAGAAAACAATGCATATAAAAATCAGAAATGAATTTTAGAAAATAACTTATATTATACTTTATAACAGAGACATGAATACCTTGGCAATTATTTTTTTTAATCCTCATTCCACCTTGCCCTATAAGTATAACATTTTATTAAGGAAGAAATATAATGAGTCTATCTGTATAAATACCTTAGCTGAGCGTTGAGGGCCATTCCAACAAGTCTGACCTTTGTCGTAGAACATTACAGAGTAATCTTGATCTAACCATCCAGCCCAAGTTCCTAATCTGGTTTCAGAGCTTCCAGATTTAGACGCCTGTGTGACCTGATAAAAATTAAATATTGATATGAATGAATTTCTTAAGACTTATATTTATAAGTTACACAAAAAATGAAGTAGCTGAGCAAATATTCTTACAAGGCAAAGTGAAAAGACTTAACCCCTCCAGAAACAACAAAAGGAAACATGCTAGAGGAAGTAGAATTAACAAAATCATTCTACTGATTAAAATATGGTTTAGGCCTATAGATTAAAACATGGATTAGGCCATAGCAGTTTCAATTCAACTAAAAATTATAGTATATCTGATAAGAAAACCAAATGCATAAAATGTTCTCTAAATTGGATTAACAGCCACACTATTTCAGTGCCAGCAAAAAGAAAATATAACATATTACTATCCTAAGAATAAATATTAATGATTAGTTATTAATTAATAAATTAACTTAACTGCAATGGATACCGAGAAAAATAGCCTTTATTTTACATTTAATAATTTTATTAGGATTTCAGTAGGGAAGATTAAGTACTGGCAAGAATGTTATTTCGAAGATTTCAAGCCCATAAGGAGTAAGCAAGGCATTTATCATTTGTTTCATTTTTAACAGCAAGTCTACTTAGAAAGTGCACAAGAAGACATGTTAAACAATTTAATTTTGAATCCAAATTTTCCAATAATTCATTTTGGGCAAAAATAGATATCCACTGAATTTAAACATTTACTATTATACTACAATTACTCCAGCAGGGGCTAGCTCATTGCAAGGCAAGTGTGGATTATACAAGTACATAGCACAAACGCACTCAGAACAGTACACAATTCAGTTATACTAACATAAGGTCACATTCAGTACACCCTCTAGGATCACCTTCCCTAGGTAACCGCCCCGAATGGGGGAGTAAGTCTGGGTGCTCTGAGGAGGCAGCCCCTTCACCTGACTTGGGAGAAGTGGGCTGATACTCTCCTTCTACTTAAAAGCTTAAATATTGCAGAAAATGGAATGAATAGAGCTGGATTGATTTTGCAAAATATGACACAGCGTGGAAAAAGGTTTTTTTGACTTGCCACCTGGAACATTCGAGGTCTGACCGGAAAAGAGAACAAGCTTGTAGAGGAAACCAAGAAGGTCAAAGTAGATCTGCTTGGGATTACCAAGGCCAAGGAAGAAAGGAAAGAGAGAAATTAAAGTCCAGGATTACACACCCTTGTTTTCAGATGTTAATATGAATAAAAGAGCAGCTGGAGGAGTCGGATTCCTGTTCCATAATGACTTTGCTCCCGTAATAAAGGCACGGAAGTTTGTGGGTGACCAAACCATGGTGTTGGATGTTGTGGAAGGAGAGAAGATCCATTCATTGATCGTTGTCTATCAATCTCATATATATCGTTGTCAGGCTTAACGAAAATGCAAGAATAGAAGAAAAGGATTCCTTTTTTAGTTCCCTGCAGAAAGAAATGGATGTCTTGGGGGACCTGAATGGCCGAGTAGGTTGTGACCATGAGAAGTGGCATGGGACTTTAGGAAGATATGGGGAAGACTTTCTAAATGACAATGGAGAGAGAATTTTGAATTTCTGTGAGGCAAACGACCTTACAATAGCGAATAAACTCTTCCCACATAAAGAAAAACATAGATACACAAGAGAGGAACCAGGCAGGAACAAAATATCTGTAATAGATAAAAAGGGTGAAACCACAAAGGAAACACAGGAACCCTAAGAAAAGAGCGTTGGGTCCGGGCTCAAGAGAACTGACTGGAGGACTGAAGACGTGAAAAAGGCGATCCAAGATAAGAAGGCAGCATGGAAGAATTACCTGAGTCAGAAAACCCCCATTGCTTAGCAGGCCTATAAAAATCGAAGAAATGAAGCCATTCAGGCGAAAAGAAGATCTTGGGAAGATTTTGGTCAGAAGCTAGAGGAAAACACAAAGGAGAATCAGAAAGTCTTCCACAAAGTGCTCCAAGAAATGAGGGAGGAACGGCCGACTTCTCTGAAAGGAATCAGGGATAAGAATGGGAACATCATCTGGTGTGAGGAGTGCATCATGGAAAGGTGGAAGGAATATTTTAAAGACCTGCTGGAGGGAAGAGAAGTTGAGTCGAGCGCGATCCAGAAAGATGCAGAAGAGGTTTCGGCCGAAGACGACTACATCAGTAAAAAAGAACTTCAAGATGCCATTGGAAAAGCGAGACTAGGCAAAGCAGCGGGACTGAATGAAATTACCCCAGAAATGGTTAAATACATGGGCGACAAAGGTCAAGAGATGTTCCTCCACCTTTTGAACCTGATCTGGAAGCAGAAGAAGATCCCAACGACTGGGAAGTAGCGGTGATCGTGCCCATTCACAAGAAGTGAGACAATCGAGAGTGCAGCAACCATCTGGGGATATCCCTTCTCAGTGTACCAGAAAAAGTCTATTCTAGAATTCTAGAAACAAGAGTAAGAAGTATAGTCAATGGCCAGATAGGAGAAGTACAGTATGGCTTCAGGAACCAGAGAAGCACACAGGATCTCATCTTCATGATGAGATTAATAACACAAAAGACTGTTGAGAAACATAAAGAGCTCTCTATCTGCTTCGTGGACCTCCAGAAGGCTTTTGACAGAGTAAAGAAAGAAGACATAGAGCGAGCACTGTCTGAGAGGGATATAGACCGTGGAACAGCTTTGGCTGTAACGAGTCTCTATAAAAAGATGAGGAATGTGATTAGAACCAGGAACCACATTTCCACTTTTAAAGAATTTGAGACAACACCGCCAGGCCAAATCAACCTTTCTTACTATCCTCCTATCTTACTCCTCAGAATCGTGGACCCTCACCTCAAAACACAGGAGTCAGATACAAGCCATAAAAATGAGGTAGCTGCGGAAAGTAGAAAGGAAGATACGGAGAGATAGGATACGGAATGCCACCATATGGACTAATCTCGATGTTAAACCAACTGAGACCATTCTAGAGGAACACAAACTAAGATGGTTCGGACATCTCCTTAGGATGGACCCAGAGAGGAGCGCCAGGAAGACTTAAGAGACCTGCACGAAAGGAAAAAGGCCCAGAGGAAGGTCTCGTATATCCTGGGAGGACAGCGCAAGGGAGGCTTTCAGGAAGAGAGGAATGGATTGGAGCAAGAGGAGAGAGTTGGTTCAGGAAAGAGATACTTGGTCCAGACTCTATAAACAACAGCCTAACACCGCACAGTGGTAGAAGAGGGAAGGATTATGATGATGATGATGACTACAATTACTATGTAGAGCAGTAATCAGTGAAAAAAATTGAATTAAGTCATATTTTGAAAATTGGCATGTGCTGCCACTTGTGTTTTGATAAAAAATATCAAAGAAAAGCAACATAAGTGTTAAGTTTTAGGTTCACATTTCTCTAACAATGTGGGCAAGTTCAAAGAATTATATGTATGCTGTCATAGAATTTTTACAAACTTCCTCCAAAACTATTTTTATTTATTATAGAGAATAGGTATTGAAAATAATATATCTATTTCCACATACTGATACATGTTAACTTCAGGAAATATAAACCTTCTAACTTCTATAAAATCTTTATACATCATAATAATTATCCAACATTTCAGACCATCATTCACTCTCAAATGTATCATATATATATATATATATATATATATATATATATATATATATATATATATATATATATATATATATACATATATATTACAAAATGAATAATAATAATAATGAAAATACTACATAAATTAAAAAAAGAAACAAATTAAAAAAACAATACTAATAAAGAAAAAAAATCAGTCACAGCTTAGAGACTTTTTTAAAATGGATTAAATTATATTCCTAATTGTATTATGTAGTGTGCATAAACTATAAGAAAAATCTAATTGCTTTACAATATTTATTAAATTCCAAACCTTTAACATTTTATTGACCGGTGAGTAAGAGGCCAAACTGGTCTTACAGACTGGTAAATAAAAATCATCTGTTACATAATAATAACAACAACCTGCTACAAGTCCTGAATCTAAAATTCAATTTTTTCAATGTAGAGCTATCAACAACAATATTTTTCACTATTTTTATCAAATGCAATACTGTGGCCATTTCGCAACGTTGGGTGATGGAATGTTTTTCCCCCGAAAGTATTTAAAAAATATGCAAGAGCTAGAACTCTTTCTGGATATCTTCTTCTTCTTCCTCGGCGCAGCAGTTCTTGTGGGATCTGGGCCTCCTCTACGATTCTTCGCCACTCTTCTCGATCCACTGCCGCAGCTCTCCACTGCCTGACACCAAGTCTCGTCTCAGGTCTGCCTCCACATCATCTATCTACCGGAGTAGTGACCTGCCTCTCCTTCTTCCTCCTCCAGGTTGTCCATACATCACTTTTCTTGGCACCCTTTCCTCCGGCATCCTTTCCACATGGCCAAGCCATCTATCCGGGATGCCTTGATGAAGGTGACAATGTCAGCCTCTCCGTATAGTGCGGTTAGCTACCGGTTATACCTGGCTCTCCAGACTCTTCCTTCACATACAGGTCCATATATCTTGTGCAGGATCTTCCTCTCCCAGAATCCCAGTATTCTTTCAAGTTCGGTCATCATTGTCCATGTTTCGCTCACGTAAGTTACTAAGAGGCGTATCATGGTCTTGTACATGTAAGCAGTCTTCTTTTCGTTTATGAACAGTCCCCTCTCCGCTGACACCGCCTCAAGTTCTTCTAGGGCCCCTGCCAGTGCTGGAAGGGATCTGCCACGATCTCCACATCGTCTGCATATGCAAGATGCTGTGCGAGGCTGTTAAAGAGTGTGCCTCCCGGGTTTGTCCTAATGGCATACACAGCTTTTACCAAGCTCATGTTGAAAAGTGTGGTTGCCTTTGTATCTCCTTGTAAGATTCCTTCCGTTATTTGGAGCTCTTCGGATATTAACCTGAAGCTTCACCCGGCCTCTTGTATCTCCCATTGTCATTCTTACCAGCCTGGTCAGTTTCCTTGAAACACCCATAATGTTGACCGGTCCACTGAGTCGTAGGGCTTGTTTGAAGTCTATAAAAAAATGATGCTGGTCGATGTCATACTCCATTGTCTTCTCCAACACCTGGCAGACTGTGAATATTTGGTCTATTGTGGACCTTCCTCGTCTGAAGCCGCATTTATATTATAGAAGTTAAAAGACTTATATTTCCTCAAGTTAGCATACATCAATACATATTATATCCTTCAAAAAATAAAGTAATAATATATATTTCCCCATAGTTTAGTCACAGAAATTAATATCACTTAATAGTTCAATTAAGTAATGCATGCCAAGTATTTCTTTCTGATTAATTAAAGATTTCCATTATCCTGCAAGCCTAGTGTTAAAATAACTATATATCTTAAGTGATAATAAATCAAAAACAAAAAAAAAAAAAAACTATTCTAATAATAATATTTAAAAATGAAAATTACTTGATCAAATGGACATATCTTATAAATATAATCACGATCAGTCAAACTGAAGCATTGGCCATCAAGAGGGGCAAATTCATCTTCTGAACCATAATCCTTGGAAAGTGACTCTTTCAGTTGTGTGATTTCCCTCTCAATGTCTTGATATACTTGCAGGGCTTTATCGTACTCCGAACGAGCCAAATTTGCATCTATAAAATAATCATGATTTGAAATTATTTATTATAAACTATACTTATTATGTTTCTTTAAAAATGACAATAAACCTCATAGGAATCATTTACTTATTAACATTACAATTAAACCTAAACAGTATAGATTTAACGTAATATTATAAGATAAAAAATACCAAAAACGTGACAATGATATAAAAAAACAAATTTTTGGATCCTTACTTTCTTTCCTCCTTTTGATAATTTTAAACAGCACTACAGTAATTGAACGGAAAATGAATAGAGCAATGGGAAAGTAGCATGAGATATATGTGGGAAGCCCTCCATGTTGGATAAATAAGTCAACGGGCTTGTTTACTCATTTAAGTTGACGCTCTTGCTTTACCTGTCCTTAGCAATAGTAGTGCTAGCTGTCACCTGGATTCACTATCATCCCATGAAAAGACAGAGACTATTAAAGCCACCTAGTAACTGAATTATGGAATAAACCTAGTAAACTCTCCAGCCAGAGGGAATATAATAAAATAATATTGTTACCAACCTACCAGAGAAGATATGTGTACTCGAATGTAAATAAATTGTAGGAGAAGAGTGTACTACTGTAATCAATGTAATCAGACGACCAGACTCATGATAACCAATATGTTCTCACAACATTTCAAAGAATTGACCATGGCAGAATAGAAGATCTATCATCTTTGCAATATATTCTTACAGAGCCTACTATAGATCTGGTAGAACTTATGTTTCCTCAATAAATCAGTCTGTCAGTGCAGTGAGAGGATCTGGGAAGGGTCTCCAAGTCCTCAAGACACAACCAGAACCCTCAGGCCCAGAATAATAGGAACACAACACAGAAGGCAAAAAAATGCTAAGACCTTACACGTCACATTACTGATTAACACTCTCGGTGCAGACATAATTTTGTGAAAATATCCCCCGTCCCAGTGTATAATTTTTCAAAAATTAAAAAGAAAAGAACGACTTGGTCAATTTAAGGACAAAGTACACTGCTTGAAAGCTAGAAGTCTACTGAAGCAAATTGTCGCTACCTAGAGTAGAAAAAACAATCTTCACACGAACGGTGCGATAGAAGAGAATAGGGAGAGCAAGGAGCGTAAGCCTCACCTGAAGCCATTCCACACTGAGTGTGTTAAGAATCAAACTTTTGTTGAGATATGCGAGATAGATTTACTATTTAATGTGCTTACTTATATAATTAAATTTATTTAAAAATTAGCATTATATTGATTACTTAATGAAGCGAGTTTACAGCATGAGTATTTGAAGATTTAGCAATGGGCTTTGAACAAACCAAGTGGTAATAGATCACAACTGTTATTGTATTATATTGCTCCTTAACCAACTCTTGATCGGCAAACATAAAACACTTTCCGAAGCCTCCTTCAGTTATTAACACTGCTTGTAAACAAAGGAAGTTGTAAACAAATCATAGCCTCCTTAATGGAACTGGAAAGGTCGTTTCATTAAAAGTCGAACATTCATTACATGCAATACTCTCTCTCTCTATAATCTACAACAATAACTTGATATCACAAAAGCACAGAATGAGACTTTCCATTAATGACACCTAAATAAATAAACTCAAATACAATGTGGCATAATGATTTGAGACATTGAACAAGTAAATTAAGAATGTGGTAGTTTTTAATTAATAAACCTATTAATTAATTTGCAAACTATACAATCAACTAGACTAACATTTCAGTTACCAATTACAGATAAAGTTGAAAAACCACTTTAAAAAGATTAAGCTGTACTACTTATTTTGAGGAGTAAATAATCATATAATTAAATCAAACCAAGTAATGGTAAAATGTAAAAGTATTCAGGAGGAAGAAAGAAGGTAAAACTGGTGAGATAATTTTAAATTATTAAAGTATTTTATAAATCAATACTTATTAAACTATGGCTAGAATTAGTTAGCAACCTTCATGACAATCCGCCCATCCTGTCCTGGCTGTATCAATACATCAGGGCATTCAGCAAACAATAATTTAACTCTTACCTTCAACAATTTTTGCTGTAGCTTCATCATACTGGGGTTGTGCACTCCCAGCATCGCCTTTGAAATCATCATGGCTTGGCTGTTCTTCTTCTTCTTCTTCTTCTTCCTCTTCCCCTCCATCATGTTCAGTAGTATTATCTGCATCCTAAAAAATTAAAAACAAATTGAATTTTTTATTTTTAACTAAACTAAATATGAATGAGACCCATACATGAGTTTTCCAAGGGATCACAACTAATCTATATTCAAAACTAAGATATGAAAACTATACAATCTTCTTTGCCATATAAAAAAAAATTCATTAACTTTTAAATATTTTTTATTTTTATTTTCAAGTATAAGGACTAGATAAGACTTAGAATCTGCTTATGTTCGAGCTATGAAAAGTGATAAGAGCAGGAATTCTAGGGCTAAGCAGGACTTCTAGAGATCCTAGCACTTCTTTGACCATAATATTGATACTGAAAGCCACTAAGGATTAAGTAAGAGCAAATTAGCTCCAAATACTTGATTTATCTCTTTAAAGTAATAACTTTATTGTAATATCTAATATTAATATTGTCTACGGACACATGATCAGAATGAATAGACAAAGGATCAATAAACAAATTTTTAATAAAAAATATAACCTGAAGAGCCAGGGGGAGGGGGGACAGTACACCAAGCAGATGAAGAACTCAGGAGGCTAGGAATCACTGATGAAGATTGTTAAGATAGAAACTAACTCAGGAAAAGACTTTGTAACATAAAGGCTCTTGGGGAAGAAAAGAGAGGAGGATAGGCAGAAGAGAGAAAGGCGAAACACTCAGAAGAATGAAGGATATGTGGAGGAAGAGGAAGGAAGAAAGGAAGGTACAAAGGAAATGAAGTGATATTTGCGTGGTCCTTAGTTTTGGCCAGTCCACAAGGAAAAGAAAATTATATTAACTTTGCTTTTTTATACAAAGATAATGCTTAACTCAGATATCACTAACCAAAAAAGTAGCACAGGAATATTAAAAATTTACAGTGGAATTATTTGAGTTGAAAAGATTTTTTTAAGCATAAAAAAATAAACAATCACACTTGAAAATTTAATTATCATTTAACAAATTAAGTATTTGATAGAACATTTTTAAACCTAAATATTTACTAGAAATGAACTAATTATATATATATATATATATATATATATATATATATATATATATATATATATATATATATATATATATATAGTATGCATATCCATAAAAAAACTCAAAAAAAAAAAACCTGCACCACTACAAACCATGAAGGGTCTTGGGGATTCAGTACTTGATAAGGACCATATTTTTTCTAGCCCAATGGTTGTGCAAGGAGATGATTTGGTCAAGATCACGCTCAACCGCCAGGTTTTTTCCCCCAATTAAGGGTACCCACTTTATAGAGGCTGGATGGTCCTCAGGAGGGTCTCCCGGTCCCACAGGTTCGATCCACGGAATAAATAACTATATGCCACAGAATGTCTCGAACCCGGGTCTGGGGTTATGGTAACACAGTGCATTACCACTGAGCTACTTCCTTCCCATATATGTATATACCATTAAAAAAATCATGATTTTTCTTATTGTGAAACAAAGTAACTTTTAATGAATTTCAGCAAAAATTGAAATTTATTCCCATAAAATGGGGCTTTATAATAGCAGGATCAGACTTTAACTAACTCTTCAATGGGGAGGGGGGCAAGAAAAACCCTGTTTCCACTATTTTTAAGCCTATTAGAAACTTATAAATTAGTCACCCCATTTTACAGTATAAATAATTGCAGTCAATATAAAGTTTTTCTTATGAAAATTTGATAACTGGAAAAAAAAGAAAAAAGAAAGATGGAATGAGATTTTGATAAATGGAGGTTCTACTTATATGAATTCAGCTCAATAAATGTATGGTAGTGCTTATGATGAAATAAATAATATTTTAACTTAACCATCTTATTATCTGCACCCTTGAATGATCATCTAACAGCCTTGACCTCAGTCCTATCAAACAGCTTAGGGATGATTAAAGAGGCACATCCAATACTGACAGAAAAGTGGGAAAATATTGAAAAAAGAGGATGCATGAATGTAATTTTGATTTCGGTTAATATTATCACCATAATAAAGTTGATTGATTCAATGGCAAACAATAGAACTATAAAGAGGAATATATTTAATTAATAATAATTTGAAATTTATAACAATTTGACATTGACTATAAAAACATTACATACCAATTCATCTTGCTTTTCAATGGAAGCCGCCTCTTCGTCTTTATGAGTATCATCATTTTCTTCATGCTGAAATGAAATATTACTCTAATGAGTACACTTTAAATTCATAAATAAATACATATATATATATAAACGCTAAACACACACGCTCTAGTTGACTTTTTTATGCATTGGGATGGTAGCATTTTACTCCCATTCCTTGGGTATTTTGTTTTCATCCCAAATTTTTTGAAAAAGCTTTTGGAATTTCCTTTCCTCCAAAATCAATAAATTTATTAAGTTTGGAGGAGAGGAAATTTATTCAGAACTCAAAAATATTAAATGATACTAACTTTTCAGACCACAGGTCTATTATCTGTCAAATTTTCATAGATACTGAACAAGGGCTCCAAAAACTGAATAAATTAAGAAAACAAGATAATATTACAATACAATAAACACTGACTAAGAGAAATTGATAAAAACCTTGAAATACAATTGAAAAAAAACAACTGTCATTCATTAAAAAATCGACATTGGGATTTTGGCAAATGGAAACAAAAATAATGGACATTATTATTAGTAATTCCGATCTAAACAGAATAGCCACCTCTTTCATTAAAGCACTCACTAATGCAGTTTTTAAAATTCCAAACTTCTGTACTTTGCATAAAAGACATAAGACCATTCATTGGTGATATAACTAATTAGCAGAATTGTGAACTACTAACAAAACTATAAAAAGACAAAGAATAGCACAATTTTAAGATAGGAATAGAAAACAAAAAATCTTGGTAGTAGACACAAGCATCAAATCTTGATTAAAAAATCTAAGCAAGAATCTGGGAGAGCTTGCTGCAATGAGACATATCCTTGGACGAGAGTGCAATTAACAAAGTTTCAACTCAAAAAACCCTTAGAAAAATACTGAAAGATAAGCACAAACACACCGCAGATTTCAAGGAGACCATAGAGTCAATGCTGGACATCGTAATACTTCAAGACAATACAAAAACTCATTCAGAAGTATATATCAAACCCAGACAAAGTGTTAATGATTAGCCAAAGGCAGCCAGAGTTGATACAGTAGATAATTTGGAGATCCTTGACAATATTTGATTACTGTTGTGCAGTGTACGATGGCGTCTCTGGGGACCTCAAGGCAAAAATAAAACGTTTGATAAATTGTTTTGTACGATTCATCTTCGGTATACCGAGGGACGCCTCTGTCTCCCGATATTACGAAGAATTGAAGTGGCTTTACCCTTCCTACTGTCGTAAGTACATCCTGGCATCCTTCCTCTACCAAGTTATCCAATTCCACCGTCCATCATACATTTTCGATATCCTTCCCCCTTATTCAATCACCTGTTTTCCATATAAGCAATTCAAAAAATAGTTTGTATTACTATACATATTAAATTATATAAATCAGTATTATAAAACATTTATGAATTATGAATTTAATTAAGACAAGAAATCAAATACCTGTTGGTACTCACCAAGGTTTAAATGGATTATATCAAACAGAAAAGTTTGTACTGGTTTCTTCTTGCATTGAACAAACAATGAACAAAAGGTAGGTAGGATGTTTATAGGTAAACGGTTTAAGGGTCGAGGTTTTTCCAGTAATACCGGTGAGGAATTGGTTTTTCTGTTATAGATGGGAATAAATTTAAGATTGGACTATTGGAGATATTTATTTGGTCATTTAAGCAAAAATCTGGATTGGATTTGAAAGATTTTTTATTTCAAGTGCTTCTTATATATTTAATTCGAGGCTGCTTTCAACGTGATATATTAATTTAACTCCTGAGTCTTTGATGAATTTATGATTTTTTTCATTTAAATAAATTGCAAAGTTGGAATTCTCTGTCTTATTATTATATGCATGTATATGTTCCTTTAATCTCTGATTTAGCGATCTTCCAGTTTTTCCCGTGTATTTGGTTGCACAATCATTACAATTTAGTTTGTATACTCCGCTTTTTTGGATAGGGTCAATTTTGTCTTTAGGAGAAGATAAATATGAGGATAGGGTTTTTCTATTTTAAATGCAGGATTTAATCCTAGTTTTTTCAATTCATTTACGACTTTGGTGGATACAGAGCCGTAATATGGAATCAAAACATAATGTTTCGGGATGGGCCTATCTTTGGGGGTTTGTTGAATAGATATCATTAATTGTCTTTTTTTGTATTTGTTTTTTAAAAAAATGATTGATAGTGGTTTTATTGTACCCATTATTTTTTGTTATAGAATATATTATTTCAATTTCTTTATTATAGTTCTGTTTATTTAATGGTACGTTCAAAAGACGGTGAATCATGCTATTATAGGCTGCGAGTTTATGTGCTATCGATCTCCTAGCTTCATTGTTTATAACGACATCCGTGTGGGTGGGTTTCCAGTAAATTCCAAATTCATGATGTTTGTTTTTTACTGAGATTTCTAAATCTAAAAAGTTTATGGTTTTGTTTTTTTCCAGTTCTACTGTGAATTTCATTTATTTCCTTTAAAAATTATTTATTTGTCTTGTCCTACCAGACCATAGGCATAAGTCATCTGCATACCGATACCAGTATATGAGCTAGTTGAGAATTGTTTTGGTCAATAATGTTTTGTTCTAATTTGTCCATAAATAAATCTGCCAGAAGGGGTGAGAGAGGGGAGCCCATCGGTAAGCCTTCTTCCTGTTTGAAGAATTTTCCATCAAATTGAAAATAATTATGTTTTATGCAAATAGACATTAAATTGTAAAGATCTACTTTTTCTAGTGGTGATAGATTCGATCGGAAGATTAACTGTTCTAAAATTTCTATTGTTTCTAGTGGTGGGATACTTGTGAAAAAATTTGTGACGTCGAATGATATTAATTTCGCATTATCCGGAATTACTATGTTCTTAATTTTGTTGACTAACGCTAAAGAGTTTTTTACCGTGTGTTTTGGGGAAAATGAGATTCTGGTTTTGAATAAATTGTTTAAGTAATAGGCAAGTTTACAGATCGGGCTATTGATGTAAGTAACGACTGGTCTTATGGGGATTTCCGGTTTGTGTATTTTTGGTAGGCCCTATAGTCGGGGAGATAGTGGATTCATCTCAATGAGAGTGTATTTTTTATTATCCGGTAGCAATATGCTGTTTTTTATTAACTCGCGGATGTCGTTATAAACAATGAAGCTAGGAGACCGATAGCACATAAACTCGCTGCCTTTAATAGCATGATTTACCATCTTTTGAACATACCATTAAATGAACAGAACTATAATAAAGAAATTGAAATAATATATTCCATAGCAAAAAATAACGGGTACAATAAAACGACTATCAATCATTTTTTTAAAAAACAAATACAAAAAAAGACAATTAATGATATCTATTCAACAACCCCCGAAGATAGGCCCATCCCGAAACATTATGTTTTGATTCCATATTACGGCTCTGTATCCACCAAAGTCGTAAATGAATTGAAAAACTAGGATTAAACCCTGCATTTAAAATAGAAAAACCCTATCCTCATATTTATCTTCTCCTAAAGACAAAATTGACCCTATCCAAAAAAGCGGAGTATACAAACTAAATTGGAAAGCAGCCTCGAATTAAATATATAAAAAGCACTTGAAATAAAAAAATCTTTCAAATCCAATCCAGATTTTTGCTTAAATGACCAAATAAATATCTCCAATAGTCCAATCTTAAATTTATTCCCATCTATAACAGAAAAACCAATTACTCACCGGTATTACTGGAAAATCCTCGACCCTTAAACCGTTTACCTATAAACATCCTACCTACCTTTTGTTCATTGTTTGTTCAATGCGAGAAGAAACCAGTACAAACTTCTCTGTTTGATATAATCCATTTAAACCTTGGTGAGTACCAACATGTATTTGATTTCTTGTCTTAATTAAATTCATAATTCATAAATCTTTTATAATACTGATTTGTATTACATCTAATTTAATATGTATATTAATACCAAACTATATTTTGAATTGCTTATTTTTGTATTTTTTTTGTGTTTTTAGAACTGAGGATGGATGTATAACTTCCGAAACTAGTTTTCAATAAAACAAATTCATAGAAGTGGCAAATAATTTATCAATCCCTAATGGAAGAATATATCAGTTTCTTAAATAAAATTATAGTACATATTACACTTTATATTCTTGGCTGTTAACATTATTAAAAGATAGAACTTAATTTGCTTTTTTCATCAATACTTACACTAATGAAAATTTCATTAATAAATGCAGTTCATCTTCAACAGATATTGGTTATAATTTTTTTTCAAAAACCTTTAATTGATTTTATCCCTTTTTTAATTTTTTTTTTGAAGAATAAAACAAAGTAAGACAAGATAATAACACAAACAAATGTGATACAGCAACAATATTATTTCAAGGTTCCAACAAAACTTTTAATTTTATGGAATAAGAGAAAATAACCATATTAATGAAGAAAAGAAAATTATAATAAATAAGAAACAAACATCTATAAAGCAAAATCAGGTTAACTTAAAGTCAGGTTTTAAAAAAAGGAACAGACATTTAGAGTCAGAAATTTGTTTATAAGTTCAATATGCAGTACTATAAATATTTATGTTGTTCCTTAAATATTCAAATCAATTTATTATTGCAAACATAATACATGCAAACCCGTTTCTTTCTTCAACATTTAGTATAAAAATTCACCAGGTTAACAAAGGTATGTTATTATTTTACTCATTTTCAGTTCTAACAAAATAATAGAATCATTCTCAGATTAATAAGTCCCACAATTTTAATTTTTTAAAAGTATCAGAAAAATTTATAAGTACTTCATTACCCTGCCAAACCAACTAGAATAAATCAATTTAATGACTATGCAATCGAATGCATTTAATTCTACCTACCTCTCCTTGCTGAGGTGGTATGAATTTGACCTTATCTAATAAATAGATAGGTTTTAATTTTGGCCAAACAATTTCTAGAAATTCATTCTGAGAGACTTCTTCATAGGTATCCAAGAAAAACTGAAAAATAACAGTGAAAATATAAATAAATAGTTATTTCATACTAAATAGACTTATTAAGTTCTTCGAAATAATTAAGGCATACATTTATAACATTTAATTTGCTTTCTACAAAATAGGCAAATAAGACTAAACTACTAAGTATGCTTCTTAGGAGAAAATTACTAATTAAGAACTGAAAAAATTCTAATACTCATAATTTAAGCATTCCAAAAATATTTCATCCATTTGACTCTTTATGAATTATAGTACATGATTACTAACTTGAATCTTGTTAAGATGGGCCTCTAAGTTAAGTATGGGGAAAAAGCAAAGTTTTTGTGTGGACAGAGTTATGAAGGAATTAATCTGTATCATCAATAAAGTTATGAATAGAATAAGCATGTGTTGTTAAGTTAAAACGTAAAGTGTAGACTTTTTTAAGTAAAAGCTAATTTATAAATGTGATATAGAATTTTTTTTTAAAAGAAATGTTTCAATAGTTCTCCTCCCCCCCCCCCAAAAAAAAATTAAACAAACCTTTTTAATGGTAACATCAAACCTCTGGATTTGCTGAACCATATTATTATACTAATTTAAAAACTAATTGCAGAAATATAAATAATTTCAATTTTTAATTAGAAACTGAATGAGTTGAATTTCAATCAATTCTTCAATTTACAAAAGTTTTCAAATTTTTAATCACAGTAATAAGAGCTGCTGAGGATACGCTGGGGGTAGAAGAGTGGGCAACAAGATCGTGTTGTTTTGAATGAAGACATATAGAAATATTGAGCAGAAGAAACATACATGATATGCATCAGAAGAATATAGGGACAGAAGAAGACAAGATAAGAGACTTCATTGTCAGAAGAAGAAAGAATGGGAACACAAGTGACTGGAGGAAATAGAAAAAGAAAAAAAAACTGTACCACTACAACCCGTGAAGGTCTTGGGTTCAGTACTTGATAAGGACCGTACTGTTTCTAGGCCAACGGTTGTGCAAGGAGGTGATTCGGCTGAGATCACGCTTAACCGCCAAGTTTTTCCCCCAATTAAGGGTACCCACTTTATAGAGGCTGGGTGAGCCTCAGGAGGGTCCCCCAATCCCACAGGGTCGATCCCCGACTGAATACAGAATAAATAATTGTCTGCCTCAGCTGGCCTCGAACCCGGAACCTTGAGATCAGTAGCGCAGTGCCTTACCCACTGAGCTACCCCGCTCCCCGGAGGAAATAGAGGAGCACAGAAACCAGAATGAGGTGAGAAGCTTCTACCAGAAACGTAACTGCAGTAGGGCACCTTTCAAACTCAGGGTGAAGGCGTGTAAAAGAGAGGATGGCTCACTTACTACAGAGAAGGCAGATATCCTGTCAAGATGGGCCCAACACTTCAACAATTTGCTGAAGAAAATAAAGATGTGATAGAAGACAGTTTTACAGCAAGTAATCAAAAAGAAGAAGGCATTGACCTACCAGAATACAAAGAAGTCATAGAGGCTATCCTAAAACTCAGGAATAACAAAGCCTGGGCGAAGTTGGAATCCCGGCAGAGCTCTTGAAGAATGGAAGTGAGCAACTCCATAAGACAATTTATGATATAGTATTGGATATATGGGTTGAGGAACAAATGCCTGACCAGTGGATGAGGGGATTAATTTGTCCCCTTCACAAGAAAGGGAATATCTTAAATTGTTCAAACTATCGGGGCATTACCCTACTCCAATGTGCATATAAAGTCATGTCAAATGTATTGTGTTCAAAGCTACTTCCTTTTGCAGAAAGAGAAATAGGAGAGTATCAGACGGGATTCAAAAGAGAAAAATCCACGACGGATCAAATATTCAGCATAAGGATGATATTCCAGAAGTCAACTGAATTCAAAATGAAAATTCATCATCTTTTCATTGACTTCAAGAACACGTAAGATAGTATCAAGAGGCCCAAACTCTATGAAGCATTGAGTGAGCTCAGGATCCTACCAAAATTGATACGCCTCATCAAAATGACCATGGGAGATGCGAGGTACAAAGTCAAAGTGCAGTCAAGCCTATCACCAGAATTTGACTCGAAAAGAGCACTGAGACAAGGAGATGCTCTAGCGTGTTGGTTATTTAACTTTGACCTTGAAAAAGTAGTAAGAAGCTTTGGCATCCAAAAGACAAGGACCATCTACGACAGACTTGTCCAACTAATTGCGGATATTATCGACATAGTCGCTTGCTCGCTAAACGCACTTAAGGGCACTTTCCTGAATCTTGTAGAAGCCGCTGCAGACATGGGCCTTACTATAAATGAAGAAAAGGCAAAGTACATGAGAGTTGGCCAGAGTGATAGTAATGCAATAAAAGAACCCTTAGTAATAGGTCGGTTCAACTTCCAGAGCGTAGACCAGTTTAAGTATTTAGGGTCAATTGTTTGCTCTACAAATAAGATTTTAATGGAAACAAGACAGAGACTGATGATGGCCAACAGATGCTATTGTGGCTTAAGGAAGCATCTCAGTAAGCCCATAATCTCTCAATGAACAAAGTATATGACCTCTACGGTGACGCTAACGCATTACGGACCATCAAGTTAGGAAGATTGAGGTGGGCCAGCCATGTCGCCAGAATGAGGGATGTCCAGATTCCCAAGAAGTTATTGAAGGGGAGGCTTGACTGCTCCAGAGGTAGAGGCAGGCCAAGACTTGGAAGGACACTGTTGCTCAGGACACTCTGACCCTACTGAATGTATGAAACTAGAAAACAGCCGCACAAGATCGAGCCACCTGTTGGAGGCTCATAAAGGAGGCCAGGGACCACACCGATCTGACGGAAAGAAGAAGAATCATAGTAATATTGATACTGCCACAAGTTTTTATTTTCGTTTGGGTACAAGGGTTGAAGATCTTTTATATTCAATGTATGTTCCTTTCATTGAATAAAGTTCACCAACAATGGATTAGGTTTTTGGATACATTTATTGTAAAGAAAAAAAAAATAGTTTACCTTTACTTCATCATCAGACACGTCACCATCTTTATTCTGATCAAAGATTACACGTGCACGGATTTCTTCTTTCTGCAATCTGAAATTATATAAAAAATGTCATATGATTTCAGATTTTTAGACTAAAAATCTAAGACCTAATGATGTTCCTAATCAGAGAAAAATAATCAGCCATTAAGCTAATAAATGAACAAGTGTTGATGAGATGAATAATTTGTTTCTATTGATATAATAGTTTTTATCATTAGATTTAAAGATGAATTCGTATGCCTTTTTTTATTGAAAGATATACTATAAATCGAAATGATGGAAAATGAATAACAAAAGGAAACAATTATAAAGAGACAATAATACATGAGTAGAGTTCATTCTGTAATTGGATGTATGCAAGACAGACTTGTATGATTAATAACAATATAGGCACAACAACCTCCAGAGTATATTATTCAGTGATTGTTCAAGATATTAATATTATTCATTCTGCCTACCTTTTGGTCCAAAATGTAGGCCATTTTAAGTATTTAGAATAGAATAGAAGAAGAAGTTTATTCTAGGACTAGGTCCCTTAAGAATAACACAATTGGACGAGTAAAACAGAAACAACATCTGACCATTTTTAGACTACAAAATAAAAATCAATTAATGTTTACAATATTTTCAATAAAATAAATAGGCAAACAATATAAATTTGTATCTTGAAAAATATAATTAATGTGGAAAAAAAAATTGAAAATATTTATATATTTTGTGAGAATAAACTTAACAAGTAAGGTAGAGGGCCCAAATATCACCCACTAAAGGCAACATTTTTTTTCTTTTTTTATTAGAGAATTAATTAATGGTCTTTTTGTCTGAAAATAGTTTTTATCTGTTATCTAGAATGTTATATAAAAATGAATTTAATTACAACACAAAAACATAATGTTAACATGAAAAAATAATATTTTTTGATACTGACAAAATATTTGCTATTTGAACAAAACTGTTCCCAATATCTCACCATATGTTCCTAATATCACCTACCTCTACAAGGGGATTAAATAAAATAAAACTTATGTCACAATGATTAATTAAGTATATCAAAGAACTTTTTTACATCTTAATTTGTGCTAAAGAAGGCGGTTGAGGTTTCTTGTGTGGTCTGCTTAAAGCCAACAGTTTTCTGAGATGAGTACCTTAAGAAATACGATATCAAGACACGATGGTTCAGCCTGCCATTAAGGCGATTCAGGGTATGGAATCACCTTGGCTCATTACTCCTATCAAACCAGCAAGGAATGCTGTAGAAAGACGTTTTAATGTTATCCATACACATGAGAGGATGATCGTTTATAATAGCGTTTAAAATAGCGTTTTGGTCAACTATAAAAAAGTTGTATTTTTAAGCATTTTAAAAAAACAATTAGACATGATGAGTATTATGCAGTGAAGGAAAGTTAGCATTATGAATAGAAGGGAAGTGAGTGTCAACATGAGTGCCAAGAATTATTGAGTGCTTATTATTATTTACAATTATTATACAACCATTATTACTACTTATTATTATTATTATTACTTATTATTACTACTTATTATTACAACCATTATTATTTACTTGGATGTTTCAGGCTCTACTTAACAGGGGACTTGATATTACTATGTAAAACTGGTATTTGTTTATTCAATAAATTTTAAAAATTACTTAAACTATCTAGTTAATACTAGCATGTAGTAACTAATTTTTATTCACATCACATATTTATATGCATATCAGTGTCATTATTTAACCATAAATATAGAAAGAGAAACCTAATATACATATACATGTAATTATGAAAGTGGCTTAGGTTGCGGTAGACTAAAAACTTCATTATACATCATTGGAATGTGTTTTTTGCAATTATACTCAGAAATTTTGCAATTACACTCACTTTTATAATAAACATACCATACTACAAAAAGATTTGTGAAATTATACTGTAAATCAACAGTAACAAACCTTTCATCTTTATTTGAATCAAAAGTATCAAAAAGGGTTTTCACTTCCTTTTCCTCTTGTTCTTTTTCTTCTTGAGCTTTTAAAGCTCTAATTTCTTCTTCTTTGGCATTAAAAGCACCAACAGCAGCAGATTCTTGCTCTTCAATAGCTTTTTTCAGTGCTTCCTTTTCATCTTTTACTTTTATTGCTTCACTCTTTTCATTTTCTAATGTGCCAAGTCTCTCCTGAACAAGTAAATCAAATATTAAATGCTAAAGTATTACTTTCATTGTTTTTTAAATTAAAATAACAAAGAAATGAAAATTATTAGCTTAAGATTTTTTTTTTACTGATAAAAATAAATCAATTGTTTTGACTGACAAATAGACCATAATAACATTGTTATTAATTGATAGCTCTGCGCACCAATGAATATAGCCAATAAATCTTTTTAACAATAAAAATATTAATGAAATAATAATGATAATGTCTCAGATACAATCATGTAATACAATCATACAAGATTTATAGGCATAGTAGAATATTCTTGTTGTAATAGCTATTTGGATTTTTCACAGGAATAGTAACAACCTTTGTCCAATATTCATTGTACTTCATCCAGGATACCTCAACAGGGTGTCCAGCAATATATCATAAAAAAAATCAAGCATAATTCAAGGCTGTTAACTGTAAAATTAAAGGTACTTTTGGTGAATTTATTGGATTAAATTTAAAACAAAATTGAAACCATAAAATGTATTTGGTCGGCATATGATAAAATGCACAATTCGGACTTGAGAATGAATTTGTATAATTATAAAAATCGTATTCCTGATTGATAATCAAATATCGTTACTTAACTTCTTACACTGAAGGCTAAATACATCGCCAAAAATAATAACAACTAGAAAATAAAGTATAGAAACAATTTAAAATGTAAAAAAAAATATAAACACGTATTGGAATAAATTTCACCACAGTTTTATTCAAAAACTTATTTTATATAACATAACAAAATTATCATAATTTTAGGAATAAAATGAATCCTGGCAACCCCTTATCCTTGTCACTTCGCCCTCGGCCTCAAGGGCAAGGGGTAAACCGGCAAACATATTATAAGAACACAAGTGCAAATTGGTTGAAATTGAAACTCAAGAGCGGTTTGGAGCTAATATATTTTTCACCGTTCCATAATATCCCTAGTTCACTTAGAGACAGAAAGAGCGACTCGGTAACGTGAGACAGAACATAGAATGAGTACGAGTTTGAGAGAGAGGGACTGATGAAAAAATTTAGTGGAAGGAGGCTTTTTCTAGCTTTCTAGGAATTAGATACGGTAAGAAGGCAGACAGTAAGGTAAGGCAGACAACAACATCAACCTTCTTCTCAATATTTTATACACTTGTTGCTTAGTACTGATGGAAAAATGGAATTATTAGACTATAAACTAAAAATTCCCAATGACTGACTTTTTTTCAAGCATTATTCCCGATTTTTTCCAATATGAAAAATTCAAGCAGAATTCTCGATCTTGAAGGAATTCAAGGCTGCTGGACATTGTGCTCAACAATGGATAGTCAAGAAAGGAGCATCATACTCATAAAACAAATCATGAAAAAGACAAGTCCTACAATGAATAAATCTTAACAGGATTAATGATTGATAACGGTAATGAGTTATTAAAACCAGAGAGTTATAATGCCCATTGTACCACTCCCTGTTTATTTGGTATTAACCGATTTGTGACGGAATATTAAAATCGTGAAATGTGTACTTGTATATCCATATTAATCTTAAATGATCTTAGCTTGCTCAGACATAAATTTAATCTTTAAATGAAGATTGTTGGTAAATTAATTTAGAGCACTATAAACAGTAGTTAATTACCCTGCATGCGGAGTGAATATTATGTATAATATTTCACAGTATGATCAACTTATTATATTTTTTTAACAGTAGATTTACTGACAAAATTGTACACCTTTTTTTTTTAACTGAAACCCACCATATTGATGAGTGTATGTAACTAAATAAAATTGATGTTTTCAAATATTTGGATTTGAATTTATTCAGTGTCTAAATTAAGTATTGTTTGCTAATTAATTTAGAGCACTATAAACAGTAGTTAATTACACTACTTAAGATGTGAACATTATGAATGATTTCTATCTCACATTATCACCAATTGATTATATTTTTTTAACAGTAGATTTACAGAAAAAATTGCATACTTACCTTCTTTTACTAAAACCCATCATATAGACGGATAGATATGATTAAATAAAATAGATGTTTTAAAAAAATTAATTATATAAATACAATTAAATTTGAATTATTGGAAATAATTTGAATTTAAATTTTCATCTTTGAAACAGTTGAATCAGGTATTGTCCCACTGTGGAAGGAAGCCTAGAGCCAATAGCAGTAAAATGCAGGCATCCCTCGAGATTCCAAACATAAATCGCATAAAGCAATTGATCAGCTATTTAAATCTGGCCTCGAGATCCCCAGAGACACCCCAATACACAGGACAACAATAATCAAAGAGGAGGAAAATTAAGGAGGCAACTAGTAGCCTGTAAGTTTCAAGAGAAAGAAGAAGGCAATGGTATTTCAAGAGGCTTTAGTAGGATAGATATGGTGCGACAGTTTCGGATGGGTAATTTTTCTGGGTGATGATTTGGTCAAAAATAACTCCAAGATTTTTGACTGATGAGTAGAATTTATTGAGTTATTATTTATCAAAAAGCTAGGAATAAGAGATATGCTTTTTAAGAGGTCAATTTAGCCAATTACAATTGCTTTAGTGTTATCTGCATTTGAGCCCAGCTTGTTCTATGCAGCCTAATGAAATATTCCATTGATGAATTCTTGAAATGTTTTTGTTGATTGCAATAGGTAGGATAGTGAAAAGGATAGATATTCTCGTAAATTGTCTGTATAGAGATGATGTCGGCTGAGAGCGAGAACTAGGAGCCTAAGATGATACGTCTTCATTGGTCGATGTAAAGAAGGGTTTCCCATTCTTCAATATAATAATAATGTAGAAAAAGAAGAAGTCAGGATTAAAGCTGGAATAGTCTAATTAAGTGGTATTTGGATACTTTAAAGCGGAAGATAAGAAATGTTGATTGATATCAATGGTTGGATTTTTGGAAGGATAGGTTTTTGGGGATTTAGCATTTACATTTAGGATCAGAAGCACTAGAAAGGACATTATGAATGTAGCCCGATTTGGCACATAGGATAGGGTTTGATTGCAGTATACCTTGAAAGACGCACAATTGATCTTATCTCTTGAAACCAACAGTTAAGATCAGTATGACTGAAATGGACACTGAATTTTTATTCCACAGTAATTGAAAATTCCACAATAGTCATTTTTTTTTCAGAACTAAAAGATTGTTTTCTTTCTTTTTTTCTGCTGTTTTTCCCATTGTTTCACTTTTTTATTTTAAATTTAATTGGCAAACTATTAATTGGAAATAAAATTAACCAAATTGCAATTGATTTACTTACACTAAGTTGAGGCTAAAACAAATACCACCCTAACAATAAAGGAGCAACATAATTTTCTAAGCAAACTGTTAAAATAGAACTAAAAGTATAAAACTTACATACTGAGAAAAATTTACATAAATTAATGTTAATAAAAATACCTGTTTCTCTTGAACTATTCGTTTTCCAGCAGCTATCATTAGAAGCCTCATATTGCTACCATGACTAAGCATCTGAGCATATCTTTCTGCTGCACGTCTAGCTTCCAGTCCTAATATGTCGCAGATATCAGAACATTTATTTGTCAGATATTCATCTGAAGCATCACAGCAATCTGAAAAATTATTTTCCTTAGAACTTCATAAAATAACTGCTGTACTGTAAATAATACATAAAACAGAAAACAAAATTAATAATAATCAAAACATCAGTTATTAGAGTAAACATACAATAATGCACAAGCATGAGAACATATATTATACAAGTGTCTTTACTTAAATAAAACATGAAAATATGAACGTATTCGTGTGTATATGCATAATTATGTTTTTGAGTATTAGAGCTGATATATATATATATATATATTTTATTTTTTTTTTCATCATTTTCCTAGATTGCTTTAAAAGTCTTGAACATTATTAAAACTTCGCAATTACTAATAATTTATATTAAAAAAATCAATGCTTGGTTTCAGATTTAAATACCAGCTGTCCAGTGACTGAACTGAAAACAGCTCTATAAACAAGACTTTATCAATAGAAAATGTCTTATTGCTCCATGGTAAAAATGACATTTTTTATTTAAAGATTTAAAATAGGGATGTTTTTATAAAACCAACTCATTATGTATCCTCATTCATTACACCGCAAGAGGCTATATGGTGAACACTGGTAAAAAGGCAGAAAAAACTCAATAGCTTCTAAACTAATAATGAGCTTGGTATATAAACTCATGGAATTAAGTTTTTTTGGTTTAAAAAAAGATTATCAAGATTACAATTCTAATCCTTTTTACAGTATTTCTTTCTCAATATAATTATGTTTTTAATTAGTAATGCAAAAAATCTTTATCATATAATACACCACAAAAGTGAAAAACTTTCTTTTTTATTCAGGCAATAATAGTATTTCAACAATGAGCTGATGATAAACCAATACAAAATTTTTAACTGTCAATTATTTTTTTAGACCACTCCAGCATGATGTTATTATAAATGTTTTTATTATTATACTCTACTAATTAAATGAAAAATTTTATAGAAGAAAATAAGCAGCCTCTAAATAAAGATTAACAAATATTTGACCTAATACATCAGTTTAACTAGCTCCAACTCTTAAATTTCCTAGTAAAAACAAGTACTATTATATCAAAGTTCATGGAAAATTCACATTATCTTTGTGAGAATTAGTGGAAATTATTTTAAGTTGTAAGCAATATGCAAGAAAATGTTCAACAATTATTTGTATTAAAAAAAAAAATGCTATAGCACTACAACCCATGAAGGGTCTTGGGTGCAGTACTTGGTAAGGAAGTACTGTTCCTTGATCAACCGTTGTGCAAGGAGGTGATGTGGTCAGGACTACGCTGTTGCCATATATAATCCCAATTATGGGTACCAACTTTACAGAGGCTGGTTGTGCCCCAGGAGGGTCTCCCAACTCAGGGTCAATCCACTGCTGATATAACAGAATAAATAATTATCCGCCACAGCTGGACTCGAACCCGGGCCCAGAAGCTAGAATCATAGTGGCTTACTTATTGAAATAGCCCACTCCTCAATTATATGTATTACCTTAAAGAAATTCAAAAATATATTATTAAAACATTTTTGCTCTGTTATATATATATATATATATATATATATATATATATATATATATATATATATATATATATATATGTGTGTGTGTGTGTATAAATATACACAGTAAAATCCGGTTGTAACGATATTCAGGAGATCATGGAAATTACATTGCTATAACCATTATCCCTGGAATCAAACAGTTAAACTTATAGATGGGCTTGATAGTGAAAAAAAGGGGTTTTACAATGATCATAAACTGAAAGTTTATTTTTTAAAATTTACACATGTATGTAGTAATTAAATACATAACTGTAGACATAAATTATTCACATAAGTTAAATAATATACATAAGTACATATATCAGTATGTAATACATCTAATGTAGTATATAATTAAATATTAATTTTTATGAAAAAAATCTGTTATTTTTGTTTGCTTGAATTTTTCAAATGTATATTTTTGCTTACATGATCTTGTAATTCTTTTAAAGAATCTTTGGTTTTTAGTTTATTGATATCATCATTTAGAGTGACGAACATCCGAATAACACCAAGAGCACTGTTGACTTGAGACAACGTCGGAGTTTCAAAAAGGGTTTCTTCATCCCCATCAATATCATCGTTGCCCTCCTCCTCCTTGTTCTTATTCGAAATAGTTTCTTCGGTCGGTTTCTCTGATGTATCGATGTTAGCATCGATTTCTGTGTAAGACTGTGCATCGCCATGAAAATTAAAATTAAGCTTTTGGGCCCATTCATTAAAATTAGAAGAGTCGTCTTCATGATCGGTACCAGGTTCATCTATATTTCCAAAACCGTGTTTGAAGCAGTTTTGGATAGTTCTTTGAGAGACATCATCCCAGGAATATATTAGGAAATCATTAAGATTGCATCTAGTAGTTACACTTTAAAATCTTCTATCTAGTCCAGCATTTTTAAGATCAAACGTTTACGGAATTTCACTTTGAGGCATTTGATCGTACATTGGTTGTAACACAGATGTTGTATTTGGTGGTAAAAAGTTAAGTTTTATATTTTTTAGGTTCGTAATTGACGGATGGGAAGGACACTTATCCACAGTTAGAATTTTCTTTTTCTTCTTTTCAAGCTCTTTGTCCCATTGCCTGAGCCAGTTAGAAAAAATTTCGCTGGTAATCCAAGCTTTTTTATTATAGCTATAATCGACAGGTAGTTTTTGAACATTTGTGAAGCAACGAGGAGATTTCAATTTTCCAATTATAAATAATTTCTTCTTATTCGATCCTGTCATGTTGCTGACAATTAAAGTTGTAATGCGTTCTTTAGAATGTTTTTCTCCATGACAAGTTTCACCTTTAAATTTAATAGTTTTGTCCGGGGTTAATCGATAAATTAACCCAGTCTCATCAGCATTATAAATGTCTTCATCGGCATAGTTTTCTCGAATTGTTGGCCAGATGTTTTGAAGCCAGTTTTCGCATACTCCGGCTGGAACAATTGATGATTCTCCGTTTACCTTTCCAAACACGATGTTATGTCTCTCTTGGTGATCCAAGACAGCGAACATGCACTCTTTTTTCCCCATCAAAAGAGGCAATTTATTAGCCTTTTCCTGCAGGCCGTTGATTGGGATATTTTTTTCAGCTTCTTTAGACCTTAAACCATTTAAGAAGTGCTTCTTCTAGATCTTGATGTTGGCTGCTTCTAAGTTATTTTTTCGAAGTCTCCTCTTTTTCAAAAGTTTGTTTGTTTTTGTCTCTGGATTTCCAGATTGTCGATATCGTAGACTGGGAAATTCGAAGTTCTAACACCAAGGTTTTGATTGTTTCTCCTTTCTCAATTTATGATTTTAACTTTTACATCAATAGAAAATGTACAACCTTTGTTCGAAGTAATTTTTAATGCACTTTTAATACTGTCTGATCCCTACAGAGGCAAAGGAAAGACTGATTTAAAACTAATGAATTATGCACTAGAAGGGAAGAAGGGAGTTCGAGGAAAATTTGGTTAGAGAGAAATGGAATTAAACTCATTTCCATATGGAATAGGATTAACTTATAGAGCTTGCAAAGAGTAAACAATGACCATGTTTAAAGCCCTTTTTTATAATATTCGTATTTTTCATCCATTCAAAACTTTTGTACCCAATTATGTGAGTACATAAGCACATATATCGTTATAACAAGAATGAAAAACAATTTTTTCTTAAGTTTTAGATAGTTACATCCGGAATATCGCTATATTCGGATATATTTCTTCATGTTTTTTTCAGCCGCTAATTGTTGGATTGATTCCTGAGTTCATTCCTGTCAAATGGAGATCACACACTAAAAATATCACTGCAGGAACTTTGGTACTAGTCACAGAACCCCGAATACGTCCTCGTTGTTGGCCAGCAGCAAGAATTATTGAGGCTTACCCTAGTAAAGATGGTGTTGTCCGGATTGTAAAGTTAAAAACCCCAACAGGAGAATACCTTAGCTCAGTTGCTCAGCTAGCACGCTTGCTACCTCCTTCAGAGGTATAACCTATTTGAAATTTTATTACTTAAAATTTGGTGGGCGGCCGCTAATTGTTTGATTGAAAATGATTCCTGAGTTTATGTTTGATAGTTTATTTATACTTAATTATCTCAGTGACTCATTTCTAAGTTTCATTAAGAATGGGTGGTCGGTAGGGATAAGAGCGATAACATTGATATTGTTCACGAAAGTCGGCACATCAATGTTTACATTTTGCTTACAAAACGAACAAAGGGGATTAAGAAGTTCAGTTGGCCATTTATCGTCGTCGGGAACACACCGATTTTTAGAGTTGTTAGTCGGTACTGTTTTGTTGTTCGTGTTCAGAACATTTTCATATAATAATCGTATTCATTACTTAATTAATTACGATTAAGTTTCCGAAAAGTCGAACAAACTTTCGGTTATCGGCAATTGGGAGGCCGTTTTTTCCCCCTTTTTGGTATTATCATCAACACGTCCGACTACCATCAAGAGATCTCACGGACAACGCCCATCGACATCATATCACCCGAATGTTCAAGAAGATCATATGCTGAACCACCGGCCGGTCAAGACAACAGACAACCATCTTTATTTTTCACAGGGTATTTAGACATTTAATTAATTTTGATTTTAGTTTGTTATCTTAGAGGATTATATTATTTGATTATTCTATTTATTTTATTTAGATGATAAATTTGGTTGGTAATTTATCAAAGAAAAATATTTATTTTAATATTATAGTATATTAATAGTTAATTATAAGATTTATATTTTGATTTGAATTAGAGTTGTTTCTTTTTCTCTCTCTTTAAACCAATATAAAAGAATTTTTTTATAATCAATATATTTGAGTAAAGAAATTAAATTATTTTGATAAATTAAATGAGTTTATTAATAAATAAGTTTAAAAAAAAAGAAATTCGGTATTTTTTTTATGTTGTGATTTTCCTTTTCACATTTATAATTTTAACATTCAAATAGAAAATAAAAAATGCATATGACAAAGCAGTCATATTAACTAATTATTGGTCAGTTCAGATTTGTAGCCAGCGTTCCAGAGTTGGTGGTACAGGGAAAGGCTGTTCAAGGGTGCAATTGTTGTAATCCTTACGGCGCCCTAACAAATTTGGTTCCTTCGGGCCTTTTATATTATATTATTATTTTTAGTATTTATCACATTATCTAACATAAAGTTTCTTTCAGCGTTAAGTGTTTCAATATTTAATTGGATTTTTTGTAAGTGGGACACGAATTCTCCTGGATTAATTATCATTCGTTACATCTCCTTTGTGGTTTCCCTTTTTTTAAATTGTTATTTTGAATTGTCATTACTATGGCTCCTAAAGTAGATAGCAAAGCAGACGCGCTCGAAGAACAAATTGAAGAAATCGAAGACTTGTCGTCAGACATCATGGCTACCCAAACAATAAGCCAATCGCTCGTATCGAACCCCAGTAGTTTAAAAAATTTTAAAGCTAAGCTCTCCAGAATTGACGCAACTTGGGACAAATTTCTATTTATAGCCATGAAAGCAAAACGCGCAGCAGCTCAGTTGGAGAAAACGACAGAATTAGACCATATTGCAGACCTGATTTCTAAAACACGCGATGCATTTTATAAGGCACTAGCCTCCGAAATTTCCTTTGATGAAGGAGCAAACGCATCTTTAATCGATAATTCAGTAGCCGAGGCAAGCAATAATGCTGTTTTTAAATTACCACCAATCTCGCTACCAACCTTTAATGGTGACATTTCCCATTGGGTATCTTATAAAGACATTTTTATGTCATTAATTCATGGTAGTAATAACTTATCACCGATACAAAAATTTTATTATTTAAAAGGTTCTCTTCAAGGCTTAGCTCTTCAGTCATTGGCAGCAATACCAATCACTACTGATTCATATCAACAAGCATGGGACGTTTTATGCAAGAAGTATGACAATAAACGGGTACAGGCGGCTAATTATCTCAATAATATTTTTTCTTACAAAATGACAAAATGTCTAAGAGTACGCTTTCTGCACTTGAGCAATTTTCCAACACGGTATTGGAAAGTTCTTTGGCCTTTAAAAAGAAGATCCAGCCGGCTTTATTCTCATATCGTATGCTCTAAGGTTATTGGACCCCAAAACCAGGGACATATTTGAATCTGAAATAGGTGGGGAAGAACTTGTCTATACAGAATTTGTAAATTTTATACACAAACAGTGCATAATAGCACAATCAGAAGCCTGAACTGTTGGTACACCAGATCTCATTCACCTGTTTCGACAAAGTCTAAAACATCGAAGCAAGTTTTTATGACAATTGCTAATTTTGAAGATATCAATTTATGTCCATTATGTAAAAACCCACATCGTATGTACAAGTGTAGTAAATTTCTAAGTATGACTCCCTAGCAGAGATTTAAAGAAATCGAAATCCGCCTATTATGCGTAAACTATTTGATTTCCAATCATACTACACGGACAGGTAGGTTAACAAATACGTGTAGATACTGTAAGCACAAACATCATAGTTTGTTTCATTTTAAAGAAACCAAGGAGGCCCATGCTAGTCCAAGAACTCATCAAGCAGTAACAAACCCAGATGGGAACGGCTCTCCTAAAGAGTATGTACCAGCAACGAAAACTTTGGTCCAACCGGTTAAAGATTCTGCCCATGATGCAGTTCTTTCGGGTCTCATGAAAGGAGAGTCATTGGTACTATTGGGCACAGCAATCGGTAGAATTAAAGATCTTACTGGAGAATTTCATACTATTCGTCTGCTTAAAGACAGTGGAGCCCAACGCTCTTTTATTACGGAATCTTGCGTAAAAAGGTTAGCGTTGCGATAACAAAAAAATCCCAAGTTCTGAGTGGTTTTGATAATATTCCAATTGAAGACGGGAAATTTAAAGTTAGATGCGCATTAGCTCCTAAAAATAATATTCACCCACAATTCTAAACAGAAGCAGTGGTTGTGAAAGAAATAACAGCACTTATGCCTAATACGCACGTACCTCGCAGCGTAATCGACTATTTTAAAGAATATAAATTAGCAGATCCAGGATTTTGGCACCCAGGTCGCATAGACTTTTTATTGGGAGCAGACCTGTTTGGAGAAATTCTTAATGGTGACTCTGTCATCACAACAAAAGGGTATCCTAATGCGATAAAATCAATATTTGGATGGGTTATCACCGGAAAGGTTGATATTGCATACCAACAAAATCAAGTTAATGCAGTGTTAGCCGTGACACCCTCATTAAACCAGCTAACGGAAAAGTTTTAGAAAATATAAGAGGTTTAGGTTCCAATACCAGTCAGCACAGAAGACCAATATTGTCAGGAATTTTTAACAAACACTCATTCTCGAACAGATTCAGGACGGTATATGTTACGTTTGCCAATTAAAGACCCTTCCAAAATAATATTAGGAGATTCCAGGACTACCGCCCTGCATAGTTTTTACAAATTAGAAGCTCGTTTCCTTAAATCACCGGCGCAAAAACTGGAATATTCTTCAATATTTCATGAATATTTAGAAAAGAATTTCATGGTTCCCTCTTCATCAGAAAATGCATATTTTTTACCTCATCATGGTGTGTTTAAAGAGAGCTCTACCACAAAACTACGCATAGTGTTTGATGCTTCTATGCCAACTTCCAAAGGTTCAATCAATGACAAACTAATAACTGGTCCAAAATTACAGGCGGACATTAAAAATGTAATTTTAAACTTTCGAAAATTTCCAATTGCACTGACATCAGATATCTGCAAAATGTACTTACAAATTTTAATACACCCAGATGATCGCATGTATCAGCCTATATTTTATCGTTTTAGTCCGTCAGAGAAGGTTCAAGAATACGAATTAACCAGGTTGAGCTTTGGCATGTCATGCTCTCCCTATTTAGCGTTGCGGGTACTCGAGCAATTAATTAGCGATGAAGGATCAGCGTTTCCTCTAGCGGTTAGTGCTTTGCAGCATAACCTATACATGGATGACATCTTGACTAGAGCCAATAATACTGAAGAAGCCTTAAAAATGCATCAAGAACTAAAGGAACTTTTAGCTCGAGGAGGTTTTGAAATTGAAGAAATGGGCAAGTAATTTCACCAGGGTAGTCCAATTCATTCCAGAAGATTTAAGAGACACACCAATTAAATTTATAAATCCTGATAAATCATCAGTAAAAATTTTAGGAATGATGTGGGACCCAAAATCCGACAAATTTTACTACAAGATTCGTACATCTTCAGAAATTAGAATGAAACGAGCAATTTTATCCACGATTGCTAGACTATTTGGCTCCAGTACTTTTTAAAGCCAAACGACTACTGCAGAAGCTTTGGGAGCTTAAATTAAATTGCGATGAATCCTTGCCCTGTAGTATCAACACACAATGGGAAAGAATTATCACTGAACTCAAAACCTAAGAAACGATTTGTATTCCTCGTTGCATTATGCCATCTCAAATACACTCAAACTTATTACGCGGACCAAATTATGGGGTACGCGGACGCATCGGATCTGGGATATGTCGCAGCAATCTACCTACGGTCACAATCATTTGAAGGGGAAGTTAAAACCTATCTGTTAGCAGCAAAGACTCGCATCGCCCCTGTAAAAACCTTATCCATACCCAGATTGGAGTTAAGTGCCGCTCTGCTACTAGTGACTCTCCTAAATTCATGCAATTATGTAATTTTGCAACTATCTCCAACATCGATGTTTCTATTTTCCGACTCGAATGTGGTCTTGGGCTGGTTAGCCACGCCTCCACCTAGGCTAAAAGTATTTGTAGCAAACAGACTCGTACAAATTTTACAATCGTCACGCTTTGAAAACTGGTACCACGTTTCTTCAAAAGATAACCCGGCCGATATCGCTTCAAGAGGAATATTTCCAGCCTCTATTAAAGATTACACGTTATGGTGGCAAGGCCCAGCATTGTTAGGACAGGATCACTCATTATGGCCAATAACTCAAGCATCTCCAACGAGTTCTGAAAATCTACCGGAAATTAAATCAGATTCCACACTTTTGTGGCATACATACTTTGCCAAAACCTCAGAGGACGAATGGTTAAAAAACATTTCTTCCTTTTCGAAAATTCAAAGAATAACTGCCTACATTCTGGGATTCATAAACAACTCTAAAAAGAATTCTGTGCGAAGGACAGGCAGCTTGAGCTTAAAGGAGATTAACAAGGCAAACGAGGTCTGCACAAAACTAACTCAAGATCACTTTTACCATAAGGAGCTTTTTCTGATCACTAACGGAGAAGGCGACAAGACGCAATCCGTCGCACCCTTTTTGGATTCCCTTGGTGTTCTGAGGGTGGGCGATCGTTTACACAATAGTCCCTTGTCTTACGAGGCTAAATATCCAATTATTTTACATCCTAAATCTCATTTTACAACAAAGCTGGTGGATCATTTTCATAAATGTTATTTACATGCTGGACCTCAACTACTTACTTCGCTAATTAGAAGACAGTATTTGATACCCATGGCAAAAAAGGTAATACGGTCTAGGATACATCAATGTGTCACATGTCATCGATTACGTGTAACTAATTTTACTCCATTTATGAGCACATTACCAACTTCTCGTTTTGAGCAAGGTCGGGCGTCCCTCAATGTAGGAGTAGACTTTGCCGGACCTTTTCTAATTAAGGAATCTTCCAGAAAAAAGGCACCTATAACCAAGACTATGTATGCTTGTACGTTTGCATGAGCACTAAAGTCAATGAAAACACATTTAGTAAGAGTATTACATGAGCGCTGCCTTACGTTTGAAAAGCTATATACCATTATTGCCAACATAGAGGCCATTGTGTCCACTTTCCACATTCATGGATGGCATCGATGCGCTAACACCAGGTCATTTCCTAATTGGTGGTCCGCTAGTTGCCAGACAGGAATTGGATCTCACCGATGTTCCGGTGAACAGATTAACTCGTTGGCAGTTATTAAAAAGGTCAATTCAAGACATATGGCAGCGATGGCGATTAGAATACTTGAACAGTCTACAGCAGCGTGTCAAATGGAGATCACACACTAAAAATATCACTGCAGGAAATTTGGTACTAGTCAGAGAACCCCGAATACCTCCTCGTTGTTGGCCAGCAGCAAGAATTATTGAGACTTACCCTAGTAAAGATGGTGTTGTCCGGATTGTAAAGTTAAAAACCCCAACAGGAGAATAGTGCGCTCAGTTGCTCAGCTAGCCACGCTTGCTACCTCCTTCAGAGGTATAACCTATTTGAAATTTTATTACTAAAAATTTGGTGGGCGGTATGTTTCAGCCGCTAATTGTTTGATTGAAAATGATTCCTGAGTTTATGTTTGATAGTTTATTTATATTTAATTATTTTAGTGACTCATTTCTAAGTTTCATTAAGAATGGGTGGTCGGTAGTGATAAGAGCGATAATACTGATATTGTTCACGAAAGTCGGCACATCAATGTTTACATTTTGCTTACAAAACGAACAAAGGGGGTTAAGAAGTTCAGTTGGCCATTTATCGTCGTCACCGATTTTTAGAGTTGTTAGTCGGTACTGTTTTGTTGTTCGTGTTCAGAACATTTTTATATAATAATCGTATTAATTACTTAATTAATTACGATTAAGTTTCCGAAAAGTCGAACAAACTTTCGGTCATCGGCAATCGGTTATGGGAGGCCGTTTTTTCCCCCCTTTTTGGTATTATCATCAACACGTCCGACTACCATCAAGAGATCTCACGGACAACGCCCATCGACATCATATCACTCGAATGTTCAAGATCATATGCTGAACCACCGGCCGGCCAAGACAACAGACAGCCATCTTTATTTTTCACAGGGTATTTAGACATTTAATTAATTTTGATTTTAGTTTGTTATCTTAGAGGATTATATTATTTGATTATTCTATTTATTTTATTTATATGATAAATTTGGTTGGTAATTTGTCAAAGGAAAATATTTATTTTAATATTATAGTTATTTGTATATTAATAGTTAATTATAAGATTTATATTTTGATTTGAATTAGAGTTGTTTCTTTTTTTCTCTCTTTAAACCAATATAAAAGAATTTTTTTTCATCAATATATTTGAGTAAAGAAATTAAATTATTTTGATAAATTAAATGAGTTTATTAATAAATAAATTTCAAAAAAAAGGCATTCGGTATTTTTTTTATGTTGTGATTTTCCTTTTCACATTTATAATTTTAACATTCAAATAGAAAATAAAAAATGCATATGACAAAGCAGTCATATTAACTAATTATTAGTCAGTTCAGATTGTAGCCAGCGTTCCAGAGTTGGTGCTACAGAGAAAGGCTGTTCAAGGGTGCAATTGTTGTAATCCTTATGGCGCCCTAACAATGTTTAAATACCAAACCAAACTAGATGTGGGTTTTAGATCGTTATAACTGGAAAATCGTTATAATCAGATTTTCCAGTTATAACGATCTAAAACCCACATCTAGTTTGGTTTGCTATTTAAACATTGTTAGGGCGCCAGGAAAAACACACACACACACACATATATATATATATATATATATATATATATGTGTGTTTTTCCTTTAAAATATATATGTATATATATAAACATATATTTAAAAGGAATGGCCTGAAAACGCAGAATAAATGTTGAAATTTCAAAATATAGTCCACTATATTTGATTTTTAAAGCTTGCTAAAATCCAGTCAAACTAATAGAGTTTTAAAAATTCAAGGAAAGTTTTCAGAACAGCTAATTCTGAAAGTCTTAATTAGGCCATAACGCTTTGAGGAAACTAAAAACTTTTAGCAAATATTCTGTCATAATTATGTCTAAAAAATAATGTTTTGGGTTATAAAATTAACTAAATGTGGAAATGTGAAAATATTATATATACAGTTGGTCAAAAACGTTTTCGATTCAGAAAGATATGTCCATTTATTACAATAATGAGTAATACATTTTACAATTATTTTAAGAAATCCTTAAATAAATCAACGATTAATTTTCAACCCAAGTAAACTCATTTCTGGTAAGCAAAAATGATTAACTAAAATCAATCTGGCTGCTGTTAAATTCCACTGACTTTTTTATGATTTCAGAATTTTTAACTGTTCCAATTAGAGGAATTAAAAAATACACATCGTAGCTTAACAGTAATACTTACCACAATAACCATCATTAACACGTGATGATGGAATATATTCAGGAACATAACCCTTGTTTTCACAATGGAATGTTCCATTCGGACAGGCAGATGTACCAGGCTCATCAGATCCATCAAGACAATCACAAAAGTCGTCATTCACATAAGTAAATGGGATGGATATACTTCCATCAAAACAGAAAAAATCTTTTGAAGGATCATACAGGGGTACTCCTTAAAAATACAAGAAAGTAATTATAAATTATCACAATAACTTACAGTAATAAATTTATATCCAGTGTAAAGCATCGTGCTGCATAAAGACATGTTACCAAATTAAACATTAAATCCAACTTATAATAAGCTTAGTCTCTGGATTAACCAAGACAAAATGTTGGTCAATCCAGCCAAAATTGAGTTTGAAGAATGCAGTGTATAATTGAATAAAGGTTTTATATTGAATAAAGTTTAAAGGGGCAAGTTTTAGGTGAACCGAGGCTACTTACCCAGGAATCTAAATTAACAGCAATTATATTTAAATAAGCACATCAAGTCTTAGGAACAAACATGTATAAAAAGGGTGCCATTGCTAAAAAGACTAACAGGTATGAAGTGGGTCAGAGTAGCAAACCCAGATGTTCTAGTTCAAGCAAACAAAACCTACAGTATAGCCTACCATGAGGTATAACACAGACATAGCTTTAGAAGAGCTAAACTGTCCAAAAATATAATAGACTCTTTTTATAACAATACTACAAGAACTGTGACTAAGGAACACTATACTATTATTAATAAAATAACAAACATATGCCAAGCATATCTTAAGCTGTTAACAGCTACTTCACTTCAAAAAAGTGAAGAAAATGGGTAAGATAAGGCTAAATACACAAAATAATGATTCCACTATCGAATTATACAAAATTATGACTGAAGATAAAGTTAATTAGACATGAACCCACCATTTTCAATCTGACAAAATGACAGTGAAAAAAGCATGCACTTGTGTTTCCATTATTAAAGATGACACCACTTAACTAAAATACTGCTAGTTTCTATTGGCTGACTGGAAGTATGCATTCATGAATGAATCACCTTAAAAAACCATATCATAATCAGGAACATAGATTTATTATAATGTTGGAAAATGGAGCCATCCCTCGTGAACCTGAAAATTCATACATAACAGAATACGAAAGTTACAAATGGATACAAAGCTGTTAGTTAACACAAATGGAGCTAGAGTGCTAATACGGTGACCTTCGGGTAACTGAAGAATCATAAAAAACAGTTGATTAATAATTTTAAATCTGGTCTTGAGATACAGAGATACACTTCTTCATACATTATAGTTAAAGTGGGATAAAATTAAGGAGGTAACTAAATTTTCAGATTAAAGAAGGTGATCAAGGTACTTGAGACATGGAAAGAAAAGATGTTAGTATCATATCTTGTTAGTGAACGTACCGGTCGGTCATCCATCCTTCACAACAATATTGGGGTGGGTGACCCACTCCAGGCAATCTATACTCTGGCATGCAACAAATGTAAGAAAACCATGTTGTGTAGCCAAAGATCTTCATGATCTGTGGTTTCAACAGAAAAATTGTCATATTAACATTTGCAGCAATCATCTCCATCACAGGAAATCACAAATAACTAAATTGTTTTTAAACATGAAACCTAAATATTTTGAAAAAATCAAAATCAATTATTGACAAGGTGAATGCACTAAATAAATGTAAAAAAAAATGTTTAAATTATTGAATAAAGTTACCTTACACATTTTTTCACACCAAAAATGATGGCAGATTTTGATTCTCACCAAAAAACCTTAATGCTTAAAAAATTCATCGAAAACAAAATTTGTTGAATACTCGAAAAAATGAAGGGACCAAATTTAAAACTGGTGTCAGATTTGGTTTTAGCTCTCTGAAAAATCCCTATATTCTAATTTTTGGGCAAATCTAAAAATAAAATTTTTTTTACTACAAATTTTGCCAAGGGTCTACCCTTCAATTTTTTTCAAGGATTCAAACATTCGCCCATAAAACAAGAACTCTTTAAACGATCCTAATCAAATTAGGGTCATCTGTAAAGGCTCTTTAATTGTGTGATTTGCTTTAACCGGTGGTATTCCTACGTGTTTTAGAACTAACGTTAGCCGCAAACTAATATTTATTTTTTGTTATCACATTTTTTTACACACACTTCTAAGATAATGCAATAGTTATTTATATGTGTGGAAAGAAGAAACTTCCCTCTTTCTAACATGTCCAAGAACTTCGATATCAGATATACTGAAGACGAGATACAGACATTCATACCGGAACGTAATTTTGTGGCTTTGACAATTTTAAGCATCCTCAGAACTGAAAAAAATTTTTTTTTTTGTTTTCGATGATTTTTTCAACATTAATATCTTTTGGTGTGCTGAATCAAAATCTGTCATCTTTTTTGGTGTGAAAAAATCTGTAAGGTTAGTTTATTTAATAATTTAAACACTTTTTTACATTTATTTAGCCAAAAATCAATTAATTTATATTTATATTTTCCCTTTAATATGCTCTAAAAAGCAAATGCTGGAAAAATCATGTCGATATCATTTTTCAAACTCGAGATATAGAATAAAGAATTTTCAGCATGTTTTATTTTTTTTTCTGAGCTCTTAAGGCCCATTGGATAAACCGGTAGGATATGGGCAGACTTTTTTTCAATGTAGAATCACCCAAAAAAGTTTGATAAAAATTTGCGACGGACACAGTGCACTCCCCTTGTGAGTTAAGATTCTTTTTGAATGATAACCTTTTTAGTTCTTTGGAAAGTTAAATTTTTGATATGAGATAGGACATGATATTTTATGGTAGCTTATATATGACACAAAATAATATATGGCATGAACAGTTTCTTCCATTAAAAAATGGCGCAAATACCAATATCACCTTCATTCATTTGAAACAGGCAAGCTCCTTACTTCTCCCCCCTCCACTTTAATAATTGATGAACTGTGTAAGAGGGGAGTCTCTCGAGGCCAGACATAAATGGTTGATCAATTGCTTGGTACGATTTATCTATGGGACCTCGAGGGGTGTCTCCATTATCCAGCTATTGGCAGAGTTGCAATGGCTCTAGACTTCCTACCATCACCAGTATTTTTTGGTATTCTACCTCTAAATAGTGGATCAAAAACTAATTCAATTGGTCCAAAGATGAAAACTAAGATTCATATTGTTTCCAATAATTCCTTGAACATCAAAAAGATGTATTCAGATTTTCAAACACATGTTCTAATTTTTAAACAATTAGGATAGAAAAACGGTACAACTTTACAATTGGGACGCATTATCAGTAGCTCCTGCCCAAGTTACCTGAAAGTCGCCGTACTGGCACTTTGCGCCATTTGTGCTAACTAACAGCTTTATATCCATTAGTAACTTTCGTATTCTTTGGAATTATTAAAATTATTACTGCTTAAATTAGATATTATTAAAAATTATTAGTACTGTCGACTTCCGCTCACTACATTCCCCAAGAGATAAACAAAACACCAATGAATCCTTTTCAGTTGAGGTTGGGGCCTAACTGTAATTTCAATTATTACTGATTTAATTAAATCACAGCTGTCGACTTCTGCTCACTCAAGAGATTTAAAAACTCCCAAAAGTTGCTTTTCAGTTGAGGTCGGACCTTTGCCGTAATTTAAATTATTACTACGTTACCAGATCATCAGAAGTTGACAGCACTAATAATCAGAAATAATATTTCATTAAATCAGTAGTAATTTTAATAATTCAAATGAATACAAATTTTAGAATTGAATATAAAGCACCTAGTACAAATGGCGCTAGAGAACGGTAGTGCAGCAACCTTCGGCAGGAGCCACTGAAATGCAACCCGATTGTAAAGTTGTACCAGAAAAACAATGCGATATCTCAGATCGGTTACAGAATAAATGATGTCTCAGTAATTACTCACCTCCATTTATTCTAATTTAGGGGTTCGATGTTAAATTTTAAAAATTTATACTCATGATTGACCCCAGAAGCTTTAATTACCATACAAAATGAATGTACAAAGTGAGAAAATATGCAGCATGTCAACAGGTAGTTTTTATGTAATCATAAATTTTGAATCACAAAGAGGCACAAGTGTTTCTTGAAAACAAAAATTACTCACCCAAATCCAAAAAACTATGTAAAATGTATAATAGAACTAAGAAGCAACTGAAAATAATGGATTACTCTGAAAAGGGATTAATTTCCTAAACAATAAAACAGAAGTCAATCAAGAATGTTATTCTTTATAAGTTTTAATCCAAAATACACACATGCAAGAAAACATCAGGATTTCAATTTAAATAAATAATGGTGTTAATAAATATGATTGAATACAAATTTCAATTTGGATTGCTTACAATTTTTACTACATAGGAAATACTTTTTAGAGTTTAGTTTTGTCTCTAGCATAAGAAAATGGCATGGAGGGGGTTAAATGCTTAATCAGAAACAATGTTCTGTACTAGATGAGCACTTTATTCCGAGAATTAGACAGATTGCATCAAAATAACAGTTCCATTTACACAGACAATGTAGCTAAATGTATGTTGAAAGATACATTAGATTGTATATAACTAAATAATCTTATTTCAACCAAGATGAAATACAAGTACAACTGAGTATCATTGAAAGTCACAAACTAAAATAAGAATTACCCTCATAAGAATTTAAGCAATACTAATTCAATAGTCATTCACTGATAAATGATGAAATTAATTAATTAAACTCACTGTGTATTGGTACTCCACGAAGTAGACTGCAAAGACCAAAGGCTAAAACATTAAAAACAAAAAAGGCTTTCGCTAAATTAAGCATTTCGTAGGTTTACGTAGTATAACAAGATTGATAATGCCAGTTTTTATTTTAATATATATATATATTATTAGAAAAATCAAGAATTGTTATGGCATTATTCTGCAATTCAATCTCAGAACAGTTTAATCAATCTGAGTGGTGTAGAAGCCAAGTTGATAAGAATGTGCAAGCATAACACTTTCATAAAAAATATTGCAGTTACAACAAACCGCTAATGCTTATTGAAAAAACCTTCCTCTCCTGAGAGGAGGTACGTTGTAACCAAGGAGGTGATAATAGCCCTGTTCTATTATAACCTCCTTGGTCGTAACTATTGAAAAATAATTGGTAATACTTGGGGACTGCCACGTCCTTATCAAAGGGGGCGTGGCCTCAGTAAGGTTATAAAAGGCGCAAGCCCCACCCGTCACCATGTCCCACACCATTTTTCCCCTTTGTCCTGGTTTTTGAAAAAAATGAAAAAAAAAATTTTTGAAAAAAATTCATTGCAATCATTAAAATTATTACTGCCTTAATTACATATTATTTAAAATTGTTAGTGCTGTCGACTTCCGGTTATCTGGGGAAGTTAAAGTAATAATTTAAAGGAGAGATAATTTAAATTACGGTAAGGACCCGACCTCAACTGAAAAGGAACTTTTGGGGCTTGTTTATCTCTTGAGCGAGCTTAGCGAGCGGAAGCCGTCAGCTGTGATCTATTTAAAGCAGTAATAATTGAAATTACGGTATGATCCCGACCTCAACTGAAAAGGATCCCTTGCTGCTTTGTTTACTTCTTGGGCGATTTATTATTATTAATAAATAAAATTGTGTTAATTTTTGTCTTTACTATGCAATTTTTGCAACTAACTATGCAATTAAACATTATTATTTTAATTAAATTCCTAGTTTTGTAATTATTGTGGTTAATTTTCTGAAAAAGTAGAGGCAGTCGTGATTATTAACGTATGATTAATATGATTAATCTGATTATTAACGTAAAAATAATTATTAATATGATTATTATATCATATCATATCATTTAATCATATCATTAATATGATTATTAACGTAAAAATTATGTATATTTCGTTAATTATTTACCAGAAAGAAGTGAACGTATATGGGAATGAATGTATAAGGGAAGATGATGGGGACGTAACCTCAGCATCAACACCGTGAGGCCACGCCCCTTTGATAAGGACGTGACAGTCCCCAAGTATTACCTTATGGTACAACTATAGACTAGGAGCGCGTTATCACTTGTTCATTCCAAGGTCACCCGAACGTTGCCGGACTAGCACACTCTAGCGTCATTTATGCTAATTTTCGCATTTATTCGATGTTGACTTTTCGTATCTGAAGGTATTAAATATAGCAAATACATTTATTTCTCTAAAAGGAATACATTTTAAAAAATGTGATTTTTTCTAGATATTTTTATATTTAAGTTTTTGGTACGAAATATGAAAATCAAATTCATCACTTTTAGATTCAGTTATTCTCTAAAAAAAACAATTAATATAGAAGAAAAAGGTATTGTCATTGTCATATTATGCAGAAAAAAAACATCAACGTCTCATTTAAATTAAAAAAATCTTTTTATCTTGTACTATTTTTCTTATATCTATCGAGTACAATAAATAAGTCCTCTAGTGCACTCATATAGCTCGGAAAATTGGGAGTGCTCAAATAAATTCTTTTGGGACTATGAAGAAGTCATTCCTTACAATGTGTATAACATCGTTGCTCAGTTGGAGATTGTATTTGTTTCTATTCACCCAACTAACAGATACATAACTGTACTTTATGATGCATAAATCATATCTTGAATATCAAAATATACATTTATAATGTGTACCCAAAAAATAAACTGTTTAGACGAAGACATGAGATGGTCTGGAAGGCGGTCAACAAAATGGATCATAAATTATTAGAAACCCAAAAAAGTTATCACTGGTTCCTCCCGAACTTACCCGAAGGTCGTTGGACTGGCATACTCTAGCGCCATTTGTGTTAACTGCATTACATTCAATTTTAACATTCGTATTCATTGGAATTATTAAAATTATTACTGCTTTAATTAGATATTATTAAAAATTGTTAGTGCTGTCGACTTTCGCTCATTACGTTCGCCCAAGAAATAAACAAAACACCAACGGATCCTTTTCAGTTGAGTTCATGTCCTTACCGTAACTTAAATTATCAGTCCTTTTTATTATTATTACAACTTCCCCAGATCACCGAAAGTCGACAGCACTAAGAATTTTAAATAATATGCAATTAAGGCAGTAATAATTTTAGGGATTGATAAATTATTTGCCACTTCTATAATTTTGTTTTATTGAAAACTAGTTTCGAATGTTATACATTCATCCTCAGTTCTAAAAACATACAAAAAATTCAAAAATAAGCAATTCAAAATATAGTTTGTATTATTATACATATTAAATTATATAAATCAGTATTATAAAACATTTATGAATTATGAATTTAATTAAGACAAGAAATCAAATACATGTTGGCACTCACCAAGATTTAAATGGATTATATCAAACAGAAAAGTATGTACTGGTTCCTTCTCGCATTGTACTAACAATGAACGAGAAATAGGCAGGATGTTTTTAGGTAAACGGTTTAATGATAAAACCCTGCATTTAAAATAGAAAAAACACTATCCTCATATTTCTCTTCTCCTAAAGACAAAATAGACCCTTTCAAAAAAAGCGGAGTATACGAACTAAATTGTAATGATTGTGCAGCCAAATACACGGTGAAAACTGGAAGATCGCTAAATCAGAGATCAAAGGAACATGTACGTGCATATAATAATAAGACAGATAATTCCAACTTTGCAATTCATTTAAATGAAAATAATCATAAATTCATCAAAGACTCAGGAGTTAAATTAATACATCACGTTGAAAACAGTTTCAAATTAAATATATATGAAGCACTTGAAATAATAAAATCCTTCAAATCCAATCCAGATTTTTGCTTAAATGACCAAATAAATATCCCCAACAGTCCAATCTTAAATTTATTCCCATCTATAATAGAAAAAAACAATTACTCACCGGCATTACTGAGAAAACCCTGACCCTCAAACCGATTACCTAAAAACATCCTGCCTATTTCTGGTTCGTTGTTAGTACAATGCGAGAAGGAACCAGTACAAACCTTTCTGTTTGATATAATCCATTTAAACCTTGGTGATTACCAACATGTATTTGATTTCTTGTCTTAATTAAATTCATAATTCATAAATGTTTTATAATACTGATTTATATAATTTAATATGTATAATAATACAAACTATATTTTTAATTGCTTATTTTTGAATTTTTTGTGTGTTTTTAGAAATGAGGATGAGTGTATAACATTCGAAACTAGTTTTCAATAAAACAAATTTATAGAAGTGGCAAATAATTTATCAATCCCTGATTAGATTGATCCTTCTATACCATCATGCGGATGTCAACTGAGTAATAATTTTAATAATTCCAATGAATACTAGTGTTACAATAGAATACAAAGCAGTTGGTTAGCACAAATGGCACTAGAGCGTGCTAGTCGAGCGACCTTCGGGTAACTTCGGGAGGAACCTAGGATAACACGACCCGATTGTAAAGTTGTACCATAGGTTTTACTATTTGTGATTCATTTTTCTGGCCGCTTTCCGGACCATCTCATTCCTTCATATAATTTTTACCGTCTATATTAGTTATTCAATATAAACTGTTGACAATTTCAACGCTATCATATAAAGTCTAAACTACTGATAGCATTTGTAAAGTCACGTCTGAATTTATTGTACAAGTCGTATATTGTCTTGGGCTAATTCTCTCTCTTGTTTCAAAAGTAGAGTCATAATTAATGATGATTTTTTTTTTTTTTGTCACAAATTATATGTTTAAATGTTTATTCTAGCTCGTCTTTTAGATTGTGGCGGCAAGGCAGTGATAGTGATATCAGCGCCAGGGAAGTTATTGATGTAAAATAGGTTTGCCAATATATATGAAATTAATTATTTCATTTTCCATTTTTTCTGCTACATATTAGTAATTAACTAATTTTCTTCTTGAATTTCAATAGTCAAATTATCTTGCGTGTTCAGTGGCAAGCTTATTAATTACCTCCCTGAGTTATCTCTGTGTGTGTTGTTGCCCGTATAATTCTTTGCTCTACTATAGTATTATATTCTTGCTATTGAACTATAAGTATAATTTATACTTATTAAATATATTTTTGACCCGCATTGTTATATGTACTTCTCTTATGTATCATTTATTGTCAGTTATTTGGTGTACACCATATCCCTATCAAGAATAACGCTAAATGATATTAGTATTGTCATTAACAAAATTGAGTATTTATAGATATGATTTGGTGTGTCCATGTTAGGTTAAAATCTGTTATTTTGTAAAAATCAGTTAATTCATTTACCTATGGAATGCTTCTTTGCTTAATAACAATTTTATTGTAACACTCCGATTTCTTGCAAGTGAGTGAAGAGAAGATTATTCATGTTATACCTCTTTGTCATGCCTACTACTAAACATATTCTAGGAGGTTATTAGTATAGAACCTACCAGCTGTTACCTGTTTGTTTTTATTTTTGTTCAGCTGTGACAGTTATCCATCAAATTTGGGCTGTTATTGACTATGTACGTATGTAAATTATGATTATCAAGATTTAGGATAGGAAAAACCAAAGTGATTGGTATGGTGCTTGTTTTTTTATCTTGCCCTGTATGACTTTGCTCTAAAGTTGGATTGATCATCTAGTATTTTTGTAATGATGAATCGACAGTATTTGTATTGTATGTATTTTCTGTAATTACTTAAAAATTTATTTGAATTTTTCATCTGATGTTTGAAATAATTTACATTATGATATTTGGAAATTACTATTGAATTCAAATCATTATTGAAGCTGTAGTTTGTTGTTTGCTCTATCATAAATATTTATTTATGAGTGTATGATTCTAAAAACTGGTTTGTAAAGTCCAAGTTTCGTGTTTACTACTTTAAATGCAACTGTCTCTTCCATTGTTCTTTCCAATTCTAATGTTAAAAACATTATTAGTAATAGGATTCCTTTTAGTAGATCTTTAGCTAGTATTTAATATGGAAATTGATTATATAGTCCTTTTGATGGACAATAAACCATTCTGTTGATATCATTTAGTTGTTAACATAGTAACTTGTTGGGTTGAATACTCAATAAATATTATTAGTTATTGTTGTATTCAACTTATAAAAGTCATGTTCACTTATTTTAAATAATGTGTAAAAAAAAAAAAAAAACATTCAAAATATAATGTTCTATTGATGAACAGGTGACCATCATTGTATCATTTTCATCCATGAATATATTTTACTTCTAACACTCTATCTTAATCCCTTTGCAGTAATATATTGATTTTGTGTGGTAACTCTTGACCATACACATTTCATCCATTTATGCTTGTTTCCTTCATCCTAGTTCAACATCTATAGCCATTGGTTTTGACCTGAATAGAGAACTAAATTTAATTAAAAAGCCATTAAATGTAATATAACCATTATGACCTCTTTTGTTTAAAAGAGTAAAAGTGTCTTTTATTAATATTGTAATGGGTTTTATGATATAAAAGTAAGTTTAACTTGAACAATATGCCTGATAGTGTTACCTATCATTCATATTTTCATTATATTTCTGTATGCATTTTGAATATATATCTATTCATAAAACTAATTTAAATAAGCCTGAATAACTTACAACTTATTTTGATATTGAATTATTTAACAAATGTACTGACCAGATAGATAGTTGTTTATAGAACAAATAAACTTGGTTTCAAGGAGGTTTGCGGTCAGAAATATAAGAGAGTAATTATTTTATTTTTTTATGTGTGTTCAATGTAGGCCTTCTTCTAAGGAAACAAAGTAGAAATTCAGACAAGTGATGTCTTTTGTCAAGTTTATCACTCTTTAATCTTGTACAGCCCTGAGGAAGACCTATAATGTTGGCCAAAACATTGGCACTCATAAACAGTAAAAGATTATTTACTGCATGTTATATTTTCGACTGTAACACCTACCATTATCTCTTAGATTCCGTCAATAATCAACTATATTTTCATAATTAATATATTTTGTGGCATTGATAGGAAAACCATCAATATATATTACCCTGTAAATGATTCCATCATACATACTTTGTGTGGCACTACAACACGTTACCGTGTCTAGGCCTCATTAATCAACTTCCAGGAGTCTCTGTCTAAGTGTGGAAACCTTACGGAGTGGCGAGCTAAGAGGATAGAGGCGCGAGGTAAATCAGGAAAGAAAGGATAGAAGAGGTGAGCCGCGAAGGTCAAGCAAAGCAGAGAGGAGAGGCAAGAGGCTCGCTTATGAATTAATATCCAAGATTTCTAATTATGAAAAAATCAAAAATTTCATTTTTATACAGTTAATTAATTATTATTCAAGCGATTCAGACGATGAACTTGTTGTAGAATGCTCAAATATTGCGAAATGGTCTGATCCTAAATTATTTTTTTGAAGTGAACAGCAGTACTTAATTTATAAAATGAAAACTTAAACATTAGGGCTGATGGAAGGAAGAGCGCCTCTATGTGCTAGAAAGACAGATATAATTGAAAACATTTTGAAAAAGCCTCCATGGTCCCTTCCGTCATCCTCTCCTCTCCGTTTTGTGCACCCCCTACTGAATACATGGATTATTTCTTAATTAGAGGCTTACCATGCCTCTATCTTCTTACCTTACTGTCCTGTTGTTTCAACCCTAATGCTGCTGCCATCCAGTTGTGGACTCTAAAGTCTCTCACTCACCTAGTGACAAATGCATGGGACACATGTATGGCTACATGTGGCAGCTTGTATGGAACATGTCGCGGAATAGGGTTGGGAGAGGTGGCTTTACTTCTAAGAGTTTTGGCATCCTAGGGTTAATTTTATAATAAAATGGTAACAATAATAGTTATATCATTTTATATAATATTTAATAATATGGCATTCTAGAGTTAATTTTATCTTCTTATTTGAATTTTTCTAGAAGATTAATGGCTTGGACTATGTCTTCCCAAAATAGATTTCTTCAACAGTACCGTTTATCTTTACTTTCTTTTAGCTATAACTTAATATTATCATTAAATTATTAACACACAAATTAATACACTGTAGAGCAATCGGTTGTGATATGGTGCACTACTGTGTTACATTCTGATTCAGCCACGAAACATTTGTATTGTGATAGTATGGTACTCGTTTCTCGCAGCAATGTCCCGTGCATTGTCGCTAGGTGTGTACTAGGCTTAAGTCTCCCCAGGTTACCAGCTGCGGAGTCTAGGGCTTGCTGACCCTTCTTTGTCGGTGTATGACTTCCATTAGCAATTTCCTCGGGATCTACTCCTCAATCATCCTCACCACACGACCAGCCCACCTTAATCTGGCTTACTTTATTATGAAGGCAATATTGGTCTCACCATTGAGGTTATAAATCTATTGGTTGGTCCTCCTTCTCCATCTTCTGTTGATAAGGATGGGTCCAAATGTTTGGTAGAGAATCTTTCTTTCAAAAAACATATGATTTTGACACACTGCTGGTTATGGTCCAGGTCTCTGTAACATGTGTGAGAACTGAGTGTATTAGAGTTTTATACAGACCAATGTTTGTCCTACTTGACAAGTGATATCTCAGCCCAAAGTAGCTGCCTTTTGCAGATGTTCTTTTTCTTCTGTTTTTTGTCCTCATTTCATTATTGCAGGTAACCTGGGATCCATGTTGTGTGAATTCACCGACTTGTTCGAATTAATTATTTGTCACTTCTATAAATTTGTTTTATTGAAAACTAGTTTCGAATGTTATACATAAATACATATATATATATATATATATATATATATATATATATATATATATATATATATATATATATATAGGTATCAAACTGCACTTTCTCCCCAGTCATAAGGTCTGTTCAGATATCATGTACTTGGTTTTTTCTTAATTGATCCCTAGACCAAGTCTTCTTGCTGTTTCCTCTAGATCAGAAAAGGCCTCTTTAACTGCTGGCCGTGACTCTCCTACAATGTCTATGTCATCCATGTATGCTAGGAACTGTGCCAACTGTTACATATTGTACTTGGGGTCTGAATACCTCAGTCCTTAACTGTCTTTTCCATTGCTAAGTTGAATTGTAGACATGCTAGGGTATCTCCTTGGCGGACACCTCTCATTGATGGAAAGCAAATGATGCCATATGCGTATAAATGATCAACAGTTTTTAATTTCTTTAAAATTTTCCTGTTATTTTTGTTACACTTCCATCCCCTCCCATTTTTTTCTATTTCTCCATTATGTTTTCATCATCTGCTTTAGGTTTTGCATTTATTATTATTTTTTGCAAAGCTTTGGTTAATTTTTATGGGATTTATCAAACTGGAGAAACAACTTGATGGTACACAACTAACCTTCTACTGTTGCTTGTGTACCAACGGATACTTACGGATCAATAATTGCTTGAGTGTCCTTATCTAGCCCAGCTTATAAGCTGCTCTGTTCTTCAAATATATATTATCATAACTGCCTAGTAATGTTATCCCTAAGCATGCTTGCTATATTTTCTAGCTTGTCTGCTGCTTTTTCTCCATATCTCTATCTTGGTGTGCATTTTTTAATTATGTTTTTCATTTACAAAACTTTATTCTTTATGAAATGTTGCTTGATTGTTAAAGAATGATAATATGTTGTATCCTGGCTTCGATTTCATGAAGAAATGACGCATCTGAGGTATTCAGTACCTAAACAGTTTTGGCTGATGGTATGGGTTGGCTTGATGTATTTATACTCCAAATTATTCAAACAGGCAATTTAGTGCAAAACTTGATTCACAGGATAATGCTGATTTCAGCTGTGTACTTACTTCTAGTTTGATATAAGTTTTTTTTAGCTTACTTCCCATTCGCTTGCTGAATTTATGGGTACATATTCCTTGAATGATGAAACTTCTGCTGGTGAGTAATCATTATTTAATTACAATTATGTTGGTAATACTATTAATATTGTCTGAAATTTAAAGGTTTATTATACTTACTAACAATAGTGATCAGTTATGTTTTTTTTTTAAACCAAAATACTTTTGTTTTCACAAGCAAATGTAAAAATTTTATATTTGAGTTGATTTGATATAATCAATTAATATATTGATTAAATGAACTGATTGGAATGAAATCCTGTTCATATAGTTGAATATTAGAAGCGGTAAAAGATAAAAAAAGACATCCGAAATATTATTTATAAAGCTTTTAATTAATTGAATAATAGATATCAGTCATTCTAGTTTTTTTCTTCAGGGGGTATTATCTTCTTCCTGATATTTTGTTAGCACATCTCTGGGAAATTCTTAAGAGAGGTTATAATCAATTTAGATTGTAAACATTTAACTAACTCCCAGCAATCATATTGCAGCTTCATTCTCATTGAGAAAAAATAATAAAGAATATTAAATAAGAATTGTAAATAAAATTTTAAGATAAGTCACCTCCGTAAAGGTGCCGGGTGAATCACATGTAATATCAAAATCAGTTATAGAGCTGGCATGATGGTCAGAACGTAATTCCTTCAAACTATTACTTGGCTTTAGTACAGGGTGAATCTTATTCAAGAACTAATCTCCTAAAAAAATCTGATGGGTCCCAAAAATTGAACCTGTGTTTCCGTGGTGCTTTGGTAGTGATGATAACAACTCAACACAAGCAGGCCTGTTGGTAATGTCGGTTTTTAAGGAAAGTTGATTGTGTCAAATAATATTTATTATATAATATAATATATCATATATTATATCATGTTTTTAATTAACTATTTAGTTGACATCCGCATGATGGTATAGAAGGATCAATCTAATTTGGGATTGACAAAGTATTTGCCACTTCTATAATTTTATTTTTATTGAAACCTAGTTTCGAATGTTATACATTCATCTTCAGTTTTAAAAAAAAAAAAAAAATTCAAAAATAAGCAATTCAAAATTCTGTTTGGTATTATTATACATATTAAATTAAATGTAATATAAATTAGCATTATAAAATATTTATGAATTATGAATTTAATTAAGACAAGAAATCAAATACATGTTGGTACTCACCAAGATTTAAGTAGATTATATCAAACAGAAAAGTTTGTATTGGTTTGTTCTCTACTAGCAATGAAACAAAGGTGGGTTGTTTATAAGTAAACGGTTTAAGGATCGGGGTTTTCTAGTAATTCCGGTGAGTAATTGTTTTTTCTGTTATAGATGGGAATAAATTTAAGATTGGACTATTGGAGATATTTATTTGGTCATTTAAGCGAAAATCTGGATTGGATTTAAAGGATTTTATTATTTCAAGTGCTTCAAATATATTTAATTTGAGGCTGTTTTCAACGTGATGTATCAATTTAACTCCTAAGTCTTTGATGAATTTATGGTTTTTTTCATTTAAATGAATTGAAAAGTTGTAGTTCTCTTTCTTATTATTATATGCACGTATATGCTTCTTTAATTTTTGATTTAGTGATCTTCCAGCTTTTCCCGTGTATTTGGCTGCACAATCATTACAATTTAGTTTGTATATTCCCATTTTTTGGAAAAGGTCTGTCTGCCAGGAGGGGTGAGAGAGGGGAACCCATCGGTAAGCCTTCTTTCTGTTTGAAGAGTTTTCCATCAAATTGAAAATAATTGTGGTTTATATAATAAACCGTCCCTTCTAGCAGATTTATTTATGGACAATTTAGAAAAAAAAATTCTTGACCCAAACAATTCTCAATTAGCTCACCATATCATATTCTGGTATCGGTATATAGATGACGTTATATGACTCTGGTCTGGCACGAAATAAATAATTTCTTAAAGGAAATAAATGAAATTCACCCCTCGATTAAATTCACAGTAGAACTGGAAAAAAAAAAAACCCATAAACTTTTTAGATTTAGAAATCTTAGTAAAAAACAAACATCATGAATTTGAAATTTACCAGAAACCCACCCACACAGTGTCGTTATAAACATTGAAGCTAGGAGACCGATAGCACATAAACTCGCAGCCTTTAATAGTATGGTTTACCGTCTTTTGAACATACCATTAAATGAAATGAACTATAATAAAGAAATTGAAATAATATATCCCATAGCAAAAAATAACGGGTATAATAAAACCACTATCAATCACATTTAAAAAAACCAAATACAAAAAAATAAAATTAATGATATCTATTCAACAACTCCCGAAGACAGGCCCATTCTGAAACATTATGTCTTGATTCCATATTACGGTCCTATATCCACCAAAGTCGGAAATGAATTGAAAAAACTATGATTAAACCCTGCATTTAACATAGAAAAAACCCTATCCTCATGTTTCCCTTCTGAAAAAAACATTAGACCCTTTCCAAAAAAGTGAAGTATACGAACTAAATTGTAATGATTGTGCAGCCAAATAAACGGGAAAAACTGGAAGATTATTGTATAGCATGTGATTATTGGGTAAACTAGCCTTATAGATTTTTTCACTCCAAAAATTATGAAAGATTTTAATTGAGCATACCAAAAAATGTTTATGTTGAAATTATCATTGAAAACAATTTTTTTTTTTTTCAGTTCTGAGGCAGTTCAATTAAGCCACAAAATTACGTTTAGATTTAAGGTCTATATCTTATCTTCAGTTCATCTGATTTTGATTTTCTTGGACTCGGTGGAAAGAGGGAAGTTTTTTCTTTCCATACATTTAAACTGTTATTGCATTATCTAGATGTATAAAAATGTGATAACCAAATTGAGATTTTTCACAGACAATGTTTGTTCTAAAACAAGTAGAAACACTATGGTTAAAGCAAACTAAATTGTTTAAGAACCTTTGCCGATCCTTCAAATTTGGTTTAAATCTGTCAAAGGGTTCCTGAATTATGGGTGTTTTTTTGAATCTTTTAAAAAATTTGAAGGATAGACCCTTTGCAAAGTTTTTAGTCAAAAGCTTTATTTTTACATTCACCCCAAATTTGGTTAAAGGGCTATTTCAGTTAATTTATGTATTAATTCTGTATTTCAGAGTGCTGAAACCAAATTTGACGACAGTTTTGAATAAAAAATACTGTTAATATACTTCACTCCATAGACGAATAGTGTTTTTATTACATACAATTTAATTGAAACTTCAAATTGTGCTAAAATTCAATTATTTCATTTAAAAATTTGGATAACTCCAAAATTTACTATTGCTGGATCACAAATAATGTTTTTGTATTACTTATACAATTTTAAACCCGGTAGTAAATATTTACCGGTACATATAATAAGAATAGACCCATTTAATTATTTCATTTAAAAAAAAAATGACCATTCCAATATTTAGGCACTATTTCTAGATCACAAGTAATGATTTTATAATATATACATGGTTATGAATCCGGGATCTCATAGTAAATTGAAGCTTAATTTGAAAATGTAAGACCAGTTTAAAGATTTATAAGTAATACAAAAGTTTGCATTTTTCCTTTTGATATACACTGAAAAACAAATGTTTTGGTGGAAATACCGCGTCAATATCAATTTACCAAACTTGCGATATAGGTTAAAGCATTTTTCAGTGTATTTAATTTCTTTTTTTCGGCTCCTAGGGCTCATTGGAATGAACAAGGGATATGTGTCCAATATTTTTGGATGTAGCACACCAAAAAAAATTGGTTGAAATTGGTGACCCCCTAGCTAGTCTAAATGATTAATTTTTAATGTAGTACTTCATCAAAACATCTTGCTTAGACATTATTTTCTGTGCACTGTAATTTTTATGCCTGACTGAAAAAAAAATTTAAGTTTTAAAACCTGCCATTGCCGGTCCAAAGCCCGGATGAGAAAAGGTGATGGGAAACTTTCAAACAGGATCTGTATTAGTACTAATTTGTTTAGCAAAACTATTGTTAGTATAATAATTTGAGATATTTTAATTAAAAGTGTATTTAATTTAATTCATTGACATTAACTCTTTTTCGGGCAAGGGAACCTCAGTTCCCCTTTCTTTAGTTCAAGATTTTTCCTCTCCTGTATAGAGGTAGAAGTATCTTTACTACATCTATGTATTCAGGGATCAATGATAAAAATAGAAATAAATTATAATTTAGGGATACATTCTGATTATCCATTATCTTTGTACTTCTTCTTAGAAATGTCATTCTCGGAGTAGTCTGACAGGAGTAGAATGGATAAGTATACATATTAGTTTGAACAGAGAAAGTAAAATCTATGCTTTAAGTAGATTTTGTACTATAAAAGTTGATTTATGATTATTTTTTCTTTTAAATACTGCTTATTTGTCTTCTTATTGTCATTCCCCATCTGTGTATGTGTGTATTTATGTATTTTTTAGCCTAATTTTTAATTATTTTGTCTTTTTAATAAGAGTTTAATTTATCTGTTCCTCTTAACCCTTTGGCAAACTTGAAATGACGTCCATATATGTTCTACATATTCATAATAAATAAATGTTAGTTGAGATGTGCATTAATTTTAAGTCTTAAAACTTTATTTATATTTATATAAATAATAATGTACTTCTATAGCCTTATTTTACTTGTTGGAGATAAATGCAACATAATTTCATTTCATGAATATGAAATCTTAATCAAACTCCTAAAGATTTAGTTGATTAAGCATTAAAAAAAATGTTTTTTGTCATCCCTCATCAGCTTCATTATGAGTGTCAGAGGGTTAAAGAATGTTTATTAATTCATTGAAAGTAGTTAGACTTTATTATTAGATTAGAATTTAAATATTTTACATGCCTGTAGTTCTTAATTTTATGTATGATGCACTCTATTTGTTTGAATTAATGTGTGTACTATCCTACTAGCCTGAGTTTTGTTAGTTATATTATCAATTAAGTTTAAATAACGCATGAAATTATTGACTCTTTGTATTAAGAAAATATATGTTGTTTTTTTTGGAGGGGGGCTATGAATGTTATACAGTTTTGAACAAATCCCTCTAGAGCCCATAAAGAGCCTAAAAGAAAGGCTCTGGAAGAGTTGTTTGATCTATGAAATCATGTTATTCTTGGAATACAGTGCGATCTGGACTTAGATTCCACCCAGACAAAGTTCACTAATTTTCTATCCTGAAAAAATGAAGTGTGTCATCCCAGAATTAAAGCAGGATAAGTTAAGCATAGACATAGGGATAAGCCAATGCTCTTATCCATGGTGTTACTCAGCTCTTAATAAATACTATTCTCAAGCTTTCAACCGGGTATGGCACCACGGCTTGCTTTTCAAGCTCAAAACCCATTTACTCCAATCCTTATACCTAATCCTTCGATTCTATCTCTAACTATTCCTTCCGTGTTCGCTGTGGCACGGATTACTTCAACTGCTATCCTGTAGAGGCTGGTGTTCCGTAAGGTAGCATGGGTCTTGTTCTCTACATTTTCTTCACAGCAAACATATCTCCAAACTCCGATACCTTCCTTGTCATATTTGCTGATGATACTGCTATCCTATCATCCCATTTAGATCCTGAAATAGCATCTTCAAACCTACAAAGACACCTCTCCCTGATCGAGCATTGATGCAACAATTGGTGCATCAAAGTGCAAACATGTCACTTTCACCCTCTGACATAGATCCTGCCCATCAGTCCATTAACTTCATACTCCTTCTCTTTCCTGACACAGTACGGCTTCCGACTTGACAAAAGACTAACATGGAACCCACATACTAGACTTAAAAGGTAAGAACTTAATCGCCGATTAGGGGTGTTATACAGACTACTGAACAGAACATCTCATCTTCAAATTGACAACAAACTATTAATCTACAAGATGTGGAGGACAGCTAAATTTTTGAACATCAAATGTATCCAATCTTTTCAGTCTAAAGTCCTTCTAATAATAGTCAATGCCCCATATTATGTTATAAACAAGACCTTGCACCATGACCTTAATATCTCATATGTTCTTGAGCTTATTCCGTATGAATTCTCCATATTTCATCATCGTAATCCCTTAGCACAATCCCTATCTAGCTCCGACCATCCCTATAATCCTCCTCGAAGGTCGAGACCTTTTGTAAATATTCTATTGGAGCCATGGTGATGGCCAGCTTCTCCACTCATGTCCTGAGCATCTGTGGCTCTAGTGCCCCTAGTGCCCTCACTCAGTCTCCACTGGCTTTCAATACAAGTGATGCAGCTGGATGAGAAGTGCTGGGATCTCCTGGAGCCCTGTTTTGCCATCTAAATGTGGGGGCAAAGCTTGGTTCAGAGTTCCCTGGGCAGATTATAAATATTGTATATTGGTATGAATATGTTCATGATGATCTGTTTTATTTTTAATCAACATAAATTTTCTTATCTTGGTTGTTATTCTGCTATTATTTAATTGTCTATTTATTTATTTCCATTGTAATGTTCATATTGTTTTCAGTTATTGTAATTTCTTTTATGTCATTTTCTTTACTTTAATTTTCTTTATTTTTTTTTTTTTCACTTTTTATTTATGGTATGAATGGTTTCTTACAGCCCTAATAACTATTGCCCTTGAATGTGGCAAATGGTATTATTTCTCTATATAAAAATAAAATAATAATAAATAAATAAATGCTAATAACACGTTCATTGCGAAATGTTATTCTGGAATGCTAAATGGGGTTCACCTGCTGATAGGTGGCACTCCTGAATGCTTATGACTGTTTATGTTTTGTACAAAAAAATTCTGAGCAATAAATACAGAAACATTCCGCAATGGAAGTGTTAAACATACTTAAATTCATGTAGATTAGTAAATAAGTAACTACTTGAATGGAGAAATAATAGTCTCTGGTTTAAGAAATCTGCCAAATTGGTAGCAACCTATTTTGTAAGCCTTGTTCCTATCAGGAATCAAAGAAATAATAAAGTTATTATATAATGAGTTGTTCATGATCTAATATCAGTGGTGTAGAGTATAATATATTGATTTAGAATTTATAATATAGATTCAGAGCATGTAATATAGATTTAGAGATAAAATAAGTTTATAATTTGGTTACATAGCTAATACATTAACAATAATGTTGACAAAAGGTGTAAAATTTCTCCACATTTGTTTTTAAATTTAAATACTAGGTTGTTACAAAAGTCCTTGTGCATGAACACAACTCTTAATTCCAACTCTCATAATTAATCCTATAAGAATGCTATTGTTGCTACTATTTAGGTCAATGTTTACTTTAACTAATCCTTTAATTCCTTGCGACTTGAGTTGGCTTTATGGAGTCATTTACATTTTTAAAACACACGTGCAATGTCAGAAGAAAAAATCGTGATTTACGGTCTTTTGAGACTTCTGGAAAAAAGGTTTAAGCACAAAGGCAGCCGCCGAAGAAACTTGTGCCATAGAAGGAGAATCAATTATCCATCGAAATACTGCCGCACTTCGGTTCAGGCGTTTCAACAATGGGAATATGAGCCTTGCAGATGAACCCAGATCAGATCGTCCATCGGTCGTTGATGGCGTTCTTCTTGAATGTGTGAACCTGGACCCACATGCAACTACTCGTGATTTATCGGCCGCAGTAGGGACTCCTAATGCCGGTGGCTCGTTATCTTAAAAACCTGCGTACGAAATTTAAGACCAAGGTCCGACCCACATGACTTGACAGAGGCCCGAGCCCAGTAGCGAGTTGATGTGTGCAAAATTTTGCTTCAAAATCCGAAAGATGGCAGATTCTGGAAAAAAATTATGACAAGTGACCAAAAGTGGATATTTTAAAAAAAACCTAGCAAACATAAGCTCTCGGTACGGCCATGTGAAGCTGCACAACCAGATGTTCGCTTCGCCAAGATCGGTTTGAGAAAAAAGTGATGCTTTGTGTTTGGTGGATCTTCGAAGTCGTTTTGCATTTTGAGCTTGTCCCTGATGGTCGGACAGTGAACTCAAATCTTTACTGTGAACTAGCTGTTTATGCAGTTTTGAGTACAAAGTACCACGCTTTGGTCACTAAGAACCAAGCCATTTTGCAACATGACAATGCCCCTGCACATCGTTCTCGTTGGACCAAGGAAAAATTATCGGTACTGCAAGATGTAAACGTTTTGCCTCATCCTGCGTATAGTCCAGATATTGCACCATCAAATTATGGTTTGTTTAGATCAATGGCTCATTTTTTAAAAGGTCGGAAATTACGAGGACGTAAAAATTGGATGTAAAGAGTTCTTTGCCTCAAAACCTAAGGAGCGGTACCGGCATCAAATCCAATTACTGGCAGATAGATGGGTGAAAGTAGTTGAAAACAATGGACTTTACTTTGAAAATTAGCATTCAATAATGTTTAAAATATTTAATCTGAAATAAAGCTATACTAATGCACAAGGACTTTTGTCACAACCTAGTTTATTAGAAATAATTATACTATGTAAAACCTGCAATTGTCTGACAAAATTGTTCGTCCTGAAGTGAGACTGACTAATTGAATTCACGAAATTGTGTTCAACGATATTAATGATTGTATAATTAATACACAGCTAATTTTTGGCATACATTAAGAAAATTGAAAGCTCTTCCATCTTAAACCATTTGTCCAAAAGTCAGTTTAGCAAAATATCTTTCTCACGCTGTTTAGATGGCGTCATAGTAAATTATTAATAATTATGGGGATCCATGTCGCATCTACTGTCTATTCTTGTTGGAATTAGTATTATGAAGCTTTCCTAAAAGTTTTTGGTTGATATTTGTAAGTCTACTTTTGGAACACTGTCTCCCATACTAATACTTTTAACGAATAGGATCTATGCATGTTTGAAATATATAGTGTAATGATAAAAGTGGTCAGAGTTAAAATGTTAATAAAGTGTCATTAAACACAATAATTTTATGCAAAACAAATGGGCTTTAAATAATTTTATTGTCCAAAAAAAAAACTATTGACATTAAAATTATTATAGTGTTTAAATCAAATGAGTAGTGGAACAAGTCTGGTGCAAGTGATCAAAAAAGTAGATTTTTTTCATATATTTAAAAATATATTAGAATACATTTATTCTACAAACATGAAAATTTGTTTTGTTTAAACTTAAAAGTAAAATAAAAATATTTAAAAGAAATTAAGACAAAAAAAAAGAATATCAACGCACTATTTGATTACGCCTTCTTAATTAACAAATCTTCGTCGGGAGAGATGCGGTACTTGGTCGAGTAATTAGTGTCTTTTGATCTGGAACGCGTTGAAGGGAAGACCTGATTTTGACCGTTGACCGGACTGACAATTAGTGTCTTATATTGAGCTTAGTCCATTTTAAAATGTCTTAAAGTCAGTATGAGTTTTAAAAGCAAAATTAAATGCAAATCAGTGAGTAAAGACCAAGTTAAGTTGTAACATCGTATAGATGGGAAACATCATTATTTGAAATCATAGACAAATAAGATGAACAAGAGTTAAGAAGACTTCTAATAATGTATTAAAATAACATTTATTATTTTTTTAATAAAATTCAACTTAAATATTTTGTTTTTAGAATTAAGATATGTACGCATTTGTTTTTATTATTTTTGGAATATTTCACATTATTAAACCAATCCAACTTAATTTGCAAAAATACCAAAACTTATCATTTGAATTCTTTTTTATATACAAGTTTCTGAAATCTGATCATTAAATTTTCATAATTGTAAACTGGGATTGAAATTAACTCTTATTTTTCTCTCCTACTGATTAAAAGTCAAGATATGATTTTTATATTTGGCATCAGAAAATAAAAGTCATATTATTGCTTTTATTTTTGATCTTGAAAAATAAACGTCATTTATTTTAACATTTCAGATATCATCGATATTGAGGTCAATTATTAGGTTACCGAGAGTGCTGAGTATGAAACAAGTATCGATTTTAAGACCGCGCATTTTCCTATCGATTTATTTTAACATTTTGGATTTCCTTTGTATTGAGGTCCATTATTAGGTTATCGAAGGTGCTGAGTATGAAAAAAGTGTCGATTTTAAAATCGTGTGCTCACGTATCGATTTACTTTAACATTTCAGATTTTCTTGATATTGAAGTTCATTATTAGGTTATTGAAAGTGCTGATTGTGAAAAAAAAAAAAAACTATAGATTTTAAAATCCCGCATTTTCGTATCGATTTATCTTATCATTTTGATTTTTCATTATATTGATGCCCATTATTAGGTTAGCGAAGGTACTGAGTATGAAAAAAGTGTCGATTTATTTTAACATTTCGGATTTCCTTGATATTGAGGTCCACTAGTAGGTGCTGACTATGGAATCTGAAATGTTAAAATAAATCGATACGTAAGCACACGATTTTAAAATCGACACTTTTTTCATAATCAGCACCTTCGATAACCTAATAAAAAAACCTGTAGCACTACAACCCATGAAGGGTCTTGGGCTCAGTACTTGTTAAGGAACGTACTGTTTCTAGGCCAACGGTTGTGCAAGGAGGTTATTCGGCCGAGATCACGCTCAACCGCCAGGTTTTCCTCCAATTAAGGGTATCCATTTTATAGAGGCTGGGTGGTCCCCAGAAGGGTCCCCCGATCCCACAGGCTCGATCCACGGCTGATAACAGAATAAATAATTATCAGCCACAGCCGGTCTCAAACCCGAGACAGGAAGCATGGTAACACAGCGCCTTACCACTGAGCTACTCCGCTCCCTAACCTAATAATGGACGTCAATATCAAGAAAATCCGAAATGTTGAAGCTATTCGATAAGAAAATGCGCGATTTTAAAATCGATAGTTTTTTCATACCCAGCACCTTCCAAAACCTAATAGTGGACCTCAACATCAAGGAAATCCGAAATAAATCGATACGTGAAGTCGCGATATTAAAATCTATATTTCTTTCATGATCAGCTCTCTCGGTAACCTAATAATAGAACCCAACATCAAAAATATTTGAATAACCTTTATATTCATAGTCAAATAATAAAATTTTATCATAGACCTTTTTATTTTTATTTAAAATATTAAAATCATGATATTTATTCTTCAAAGTCAAAAATAAAAGTCATGATATGACTTTTATTTTCAGATGCCATGTATAAAAAAATCATATCTTGACTTTTATTCACTAGGAGAGAAAAATTAGTTAGTTATTAAAAATAGTTAATTTGAATCTCTGATTGTAAATGTAGAATTTCTATTTTATTGATAAAATAATTTTTATCTCATTGTATTTCCTTCAGTTAATTTAGAACCAACTACCAACAAAATTAATCTTTATTCAATACTTTCATTGGTAACAGATTGTATATAATAACAATGAATAATTTGTAAATTTAGTGAAAAAGTAAATATTTTAACATTGGCAACCCTTAGAATATCAGGATTGGGCCAGTTAGATGATAAATCCATATTGTAACGTTATACATCTTATTTATTTATTTTTGTAGGAAAAATAAATGTTTTAATATCTATCTTCCTATTCCCCATTACCCCACCATGATTTATTTACTTACTGCTGGGTTATATTAAATGACATTTTTAAAATATAATAATAATGTTCAAATTCTTGGTCACTATGAATTTCATTATGAAACTATTTATTAATTAAAATGTATCTATTATATCTTATAAAGTTTTAGTGACCTTAATAATACAGGATTATAATAAATCTGGAGTATTTCCTTTTCCAAAATATGTAAAATTATGAGGGTTTAATCAGAATCTGTAAACAGTAATTCGATGGTCGAGGATGCCATTTTGAGGTTCATGTCACTCTTGCCTAAATTTTTAAACCAAAACCTCTTTAGCTCGTGCTGAAAATGGTTCCTTCCTCTCCACTTTAATATCCTAAAAAACATTTGTGGCATTACAGGTTTATTTATGTGTAACTTATGTTCTTGCGGACGAAAACTAATAAAAAAAAGGAAATCGGGAGACGAAATAACACACGAGTACTGGAAAAAGACTGTTTTATTCTGTCTTATAATCCATATATATATTATTAGACTCTATTTACATTCCTGATATAGGATTAAATGTAATATTGTCCTATCCGCTATGTTAACTCCCTCCTGCCAGTTTATGAATACTCCTCATAAACTTATACAACGAAACAGACAAAAACATTAAAAGAACAACAAAAGGAAATACACTATAAAAAAGAAATACACTATAAAATGAAATACACTATAATACAAAAAATAAACAAACTTTCTCATCACGGTTTGTACAATCACAAAAATAAAATAAAATATAACCTTTAAGCTTATAAATTACATACTGCCTGTGTCTCTATGTACAACACTTATACTTTATATACAACATTTAGGAGAAAGGATACTCCCACATTAATATGTCTGGCTTGGCACCCTCACGGGGATTTTAATCGCTCCACATGGACGTTTCCCTTTTTCGTGGGTCTTCAATGCTCTGGATCGTGACAATGTTGTGTTCACGAATTACGATCACTTTGAATGGACTCTCATATCTGATGACTTCCTTGCCGCGGTTTGAAGCCAATTTACCGTATGCAATCGTCCTTATTTTGATTTTCTCCGTTATATCTCTTATCCCCACATTTTCATTTGCTACCCTCCTATGTTTTTCAGATTTGACCCGCCGTCGCGCTTTCTCCCACACCCTCACGATTTCTACCCTTTAAGTCACTAACATCTCCGAAAATTCTTCGTCTACTGCGATTTCCCCACTACTCCTCCTGTCGCTCAGCCCAAAGAGTGCCTCGAAAGGGGAAAATCCCGTCGCGGAGTGTATAGGGTGGTTATATGCTGCCACGGCCACAACTGGTTCCCAACCCTTTTCCACGTGGTACATCCGAAGGTGGTTCCCCAATGTGACGTGCAGTCGCTCTATTCCTCCTCTGCTCTTAGGGTGTCCCGGGGAATTGATGTGCTAGGTGATGTCCAGATTCTTCATCTGCTTCTTTACCTCTGTATTGTCAAATTCTCTTCCTTCATCTGACGATAACGATCTGTCCGGTATTCCGTAGAACTGAAATCAGGTTCTCAGAGCTTCAATCATTGCATCTGCGGACCTCTCTTGTACTGGATGAGCCATAGCGACTTTACTCAAAAGGTCTATGACCGTTACCCACTTGAAACCTTTCCAGGTGAATGTATCTCCTTGCAAATCGCTGAGTGGTACGTTTGGTATTGGCGTCTCCTCCTGTATTCCTTTTGATGGGTGTCGAGCGAACTTCGTAGTATGACACACCTCTCATGTTCCGGCTATGTCCTCGATCGTCTTCCTCACCCCCCACCAGAAATACCTCTTTTTTAGTGCCTTTTAACATCTCGTTCAACCCACGATGATTTGTTTTTCCCCGATGGTACGCCCGTGTGACCTCTTGTTGCTGTTTTGGTTCTCGGTTTTTTCGACCATTAGCTTGCAGCGGACAAATGTTCGGTCAACACCTATTTTCTCCGTCCTCCATGGTCGTTGAATCTTCTGCCAGAGCGATTCATTCCCTACGTAGAGGTAGTGTGTTTTCCCCGGCTGGGAGGCGTCCTTTATTACTCTGGAGATTTGCTCCTCCATAATGCCAGGTTGTGATCAGATGGTCCTGATTTTACACCTGTTGTCCTGGGCGTAATCGATCTTTGTCAGGACCGAGTGTTTTCCATATTATCTGACGCTTTTTCGGGTTGACGAATTCCACCCTTTCCTCCATATCTGTCGGCCTTCCACCCACTGAACTTTCCCCTCCTGTTGACTCCCGTTCGGTTTCTGAACTCTGCGATCCTCGTTCTCCTCCCCTCTCCGGCCTCGATTCGCTCACGAATTGTCGGATATCCGCCGGGTGTCCCCTCTATCCTCGTCTATCACATTTATTTGAATGGCCCGTGACAACCAATCTGCCACGACGTTTTCTCTCCCGGGCTTATACGTTACCTCCATGTTATATTGGCTGAGGAGCTCTTTCCAACGTGTGACCCTAGTCGATGACTCCTTCAGCTTCCCTACCCAACGCAATGGTCGGTGATCTGTACACCTTAAATTTCCGACCAAAAACGTAGGCCCTGAAGTGTTCCACTGCCCACACTATACCGAGAAGTTCCCGTTCTAAGGTACTGTACCGTGCTTCCGTGTCCGTAAGTCGCCTGGCTTACGCGAGCACCCGGTGTTCTCTTTCCCTCTTGTGACAAGACCGCCCCCAAAGCGTAATCACTCGCATCCGTGGTGATTATGAAAATCTTGGTGAAGTCTGGGAACGCCCCATGCACCTCCTAATATTGTCTTCGATTTCCGGAGTTATTACGATTTGCTTACCTTTTCGCAGCAGGTTATTGAGGGGTGCCAAATACTCCGCCAACTCCGGAACGAATCGGCGATAATAATTTAGCGTGCCCAGCAGCCTCCGAATTCCCTTTATGTCTCTTGGTATCGCCATGTTCCGAATTGCTTCCACCTTCGTTTCGCCTGGTCTAATTCCCTCCTTCGATATGGAATGCCCTAGAAAATTAATCGTCTCCTGGCCTAGGATCGACTTTTACTCCGAAAGCTTCAGCCCTAATTCTCGTAACTCGAATACCTTTCTCAGGTGCTCGACATGTTGCCCCTCGTCTTTGCTAAAGACTAGCAGGTCATCCATATATATTTGGCAAAATGTCTGTTCTAGACCCCGTAGGAACTCATCCATGAATGTTTGGAAGGTTATAGGTGCGTTTTTAAGGCCGAACGGCATCCGCGTGAACTCATAATGTCCCCGCTCGAAGGAGAATGCTGTTTTGGCGCTTGCGTCGGTCGTTAGGGTGCATCCTTATTTGGTGAGAACCTGCCTTCAATTTCAGGGTGCTGAAGAGTGTTGCTCCGCTCAATCTGTCTAGGATATCCTCGAATCGGGGAATAGGATACTTTTCGTCTAAGGTATTTTAATTTAATTTTCTGAAGTCGACGACCACCCAGTACTTCTCGATCCCATCTGCGGATTTCTTTACTGCCCATAGAGGACTGTTATACGGCGATGTGCTATCTACTATAATGCCTTGGGTCTTGAGGTTCTCGAGCTCCTCCTGTATATGTTGGCGCATAGCTTGTGGGTACATCCTTTCCTTGACGTATGTCACCTTCTCCTGTGTCAGAGGAATTTCATGGACTGTTCTCTCCGTAGCTCCCAATATCTCGCATTCTGTAAAAACAATATCCGCATATTCCCTCTTTAACGTCTGCCTCCAATGCTCCGTCTGTTTGATGGCCCATACTGTGATCTTGTCCCCTGACCGGCCCTTCATCCGCCTGTACCTCTTCCCGCCTATTCGGATGTCCCATCGCTGACCCTGATTCCGAATTCTTGTCCCTAGTTTGCCTAATAAGTCGAACTCTATTATCTCTCCGTATTCCCTCGGCATGCTCTCCCCTACGTGTATCCGCAGGCTCCCTTCCCCGGTTACCCACCGATTCAGCTCCAATTCTACTTCTCCCTCTACTTTATAGGGCCCACCCAAAGTGATCAATTTACACTTACATAGCTGTAATTGGGGCATTCCTTCTCCTTTACAAATTTCTTCTAAAGCTCCGTCTCTTCTTCCATACTCTTTGCGCATTTACTTCCATGGGTTCTCCGCGGAACGTTTCTCTTCGTCTACTCATGTAGGTACATTGCCTCGCAATGTGCCCCTCATTCCCGCATTCTAAGCATTTTTTGCGAAAACATTGAGCTACCAGATATCCTGTTTTCCCGCACCCATGGCATTTTCTCTCCTCTCTTGACCAATTCTTCTTCTCCTTTCCGGGTCTTTTCTCTCTCTCCCACCGAACTTCCATACCTCCAGTCTGGTTCGGATCCTGCTATATGTCACCCTACTCCATTCTGCTTCGACACCCTCTCCATGACGGGCCTCTTCGTCTCGAGCGCTTGTGTCCATCATGTCCTGAGCACATTCTATGAAGTTTTTCTCCCGGGATAATCCATCCTTCTTTTCCGTGTCCTGTGCCAATTGCACCTTCAATATCATTACCAGGAATGATATTGATATGATATGAGGCCATCCTGCCCTCTACCTCGGCTACATTAACCGTCTCCCTCATCTTTTCCGTTATTCGGTTAACAACGATCCTGCGTATTGTCTATTCGTCTGGTGGGGTTGTCTCGTTTCCCGGAACATCTGGAGTATATCCTCTTTCTAGGCCCACCGGCTATCTGTGGGCCTAACTCAATCTATCTTTTACGACGGCCCATGTCGTATCCTCGTCCGCCTGTATTAGGTTCAAAACACTTCTCTTGACACGACAAACCAGAGCGGCATTCAAAGCGCTCGCGCCCATCACGTCAATTAAGTTTTCGGTTGCCTTAGCCTTCACCGCGCCATCACGCGGTCGCCTCCCTTGAGGAAATGGTTCAGCTCCCAGATGCCACCGTCGAATCTTTCTAGATCCGACACGGCCTTCCTTAGGTCCTGGGATGTCGCCGTCCTCACCTTCAGCTATTCCAGCACGTTTGCATGCGCCGATGCCAGGGTCTCCATCGGCAGTGGCGGAATTTCTGATGGTAGTGTCAGAATTGGCGCTCTCAGTACTCCATCCGTCATTCTGTATACATATCGTTGTCTCGAAGAACTAAAAAGAAAGAAAAGAAAAGAGAGAAAGAAAAAAAAAATTCTTATCTTGTTACTGATCTTCTTTTCTCCCGGGTTTCGGCACCACTTATGTTCTCGCTGACGAAAACATATATAAAAAAAAGAATGAAATCGGGCGACGAAATAACACACACGAGTACTGGAGAAAGACTGTTTTATTCTGTCTCATAATCCCCTATATATAGTATTAGGCTCTATTTACATTCCTGATATAGGATTACATGTAATATTGTCCTATCCGCTATCTTAACTATATATATATATATATATATATATATATATATATATATATATATATATATATATATATATATATATATATATATATATATAATATGGTACAACTACAGGGGAGCGGCGCACTATCAGAAGAGTCTAGAGACTGAATCGAGTGTCGTCTCACTAGCGATCTCTGGGTCCATTCTTGTTAACAACGTGCCTCCTTTTTCAGCACTTTCTTATAAATTAGTTTTATGCTCACCGCTTAAAGCTGTTTCACAATTTGCAAATTGATTCTTATTTTGATATAACTGTTTGTTTGTTTTTTTAAAGAAAAAAGTTACTTTTTATTTTAATGTACTTAACATGTTCCCCTTTTTCACATAAGAATATAAGTATTTCACTTATTTTTATACAATTAAATAATAATTAATCAAGTTATGTTTTTTTTAAATGATCTTCATAATTCAAGGCCATGATTAATAAACATTTGTAATAATTAATTTCATTAATTTAGTTCTAATTTAATTATCTAAAAATAAGGTAAATAAATATTTTCATAATTAAAAACTATAAAATTACCACTTTACTATAGCAATTGAATTTTTTAAATAATTAATTTAATTTTCTACAAAAATAAATACTGTTAATATTATCCATTATGATTATAAATGATTAAATTCATAATTAAAAAACATGAAATTACCCATTAACTATCATAAATAGGTACAAACTAGAATCTAACAAAATTAAATCACAATGGGTGTAGCAACACCGAATAAAATTTGTGCGACGTAACAAAGCGGGGTAAAATATTTTTTTTAGGGAGAGACAAAATTCATATTCGTTTTTTGCACCCCTCAAAACTACTAAATACGAATTTTCATAGCAATCGAAAAATTGCTTGTAAAAAAACAGCTTTAAGCGGTGAGCATAAAACCAAATTTATAAGAAAGTGTGGAAAAAGGAGGCACGTAGTTAACAAGAATGGACCCAGAGATCGCTAGTGAGACGACACTCGATTCAGTCTCTAGACTCTTCTGATAGTGCGCCGCTCCTCTGTAGTTGTACCCAAGGAATTTATAGAAGAACCTCACATAACCACATTCTTACAATAACATCTGTTTTATTTTATGACAACCTAACAAAATTAACCAATTCATAATTTATACATCATTAATGTTTGGATACTAACTAACTAACTAAACTAAAAACTACAAACTATAAAAAGATATTAATTTAAAATAAACTATACATGATGAACTATGAATAATGAAATATATTATAAATTATGAAAAATTACAACCAAATAATTATTTACATACGTAGATCAAAGTTGATAACGAGGCAGAAAGAGAGAGAGAGAGTGAGAGATAGTTTTCACACGTCTTGATGGTCTTATATTTTCTTTCAACTTAAAGCCGGACTCCGTGCATATAGTGTCTCATACATCACAATATCTTCACCCTCCATTTATCTCTCCCTCTTTCTGCCCACTGCCTCATGCGCATGCGCCTTTGCTTTCTTCTGCTTCGTCCATTACACACATATACATATATTTTATTTTTGGTTTTAAGGGAAAATAATTGTCTACCTTTATTTTAAGTTTTGTGGTGATACACATTCCAGGTTGTCTTGAGCTTTATGTATGTTAGATCCATTAAAAATGGTGCATTCAAAGAGGATGAGAAAATTAAAGGGATAATGTCTACCTACTGGGCCTTCTTCTCATTAGCAAAACTTTTGAAGAGTAGGTTACTTAGCAAAAATGTCAAGCTTAGCCTCTACAAGACGCTTATGTGACGAATTCCCACTTGCTCATGTGAGACACAACAAGGTGTCATCAGAACAAACAGGCAGGCTTGAGAAGAAAATCCTTTGACATATGTTAGGGACTGTAATAGAGGATGGTGCCCCTTGCTTATGCAGGAATATATGCAATTTATGATGATCTATCTATCTCCCAATCTATCTGATAACAGCGAATAAAATGGTTAGGACAAATAGCTGGTTTGAAAGAAGAACAGAGAAGGCATTACGAAAATTTTTGTTTTAGATTTATTTTGCTTTGAGAACTTCTAATCACGTATATTTGTGTTAGAAAAAATGTCAGATTTTTAGTTTCAATATTTAACGTAATAACAATTTATTTTAGTTTTTTATGAAAAGCTGCCACAATTTAATTCACGATTCATGTTTGAATGATTTAAAAATTAATAGATACATATTTTTTTTTAATAAATAATTTAATTAGTATTGGCTAAGAAAATTTCCGACTTGATGTATTATCAGTGAGATAGGAACAGCGATAAATCTTAATAGGCAAACTTAAACTGCTTCTATAAAATTCCACTTTTTCGGAATGTGGTACTCTTCTTCCAAGCCAATGTTATAATGAAAATGGATGAATTAAGGGTGGAAAGGAGATTGTATTATTGAAATCCCGAAGGAGCTAGATCCAGAGGAAGGGAAGATGGCAAGACAATATGAAGAATACTAGAATGTCCATCAGGTATGCTATCATCAGTGAAGACTGGGGAAAGACTGTTGAGCAGGCCCAGAATCATTTTATGTTTCTGTTACGCCGAAAGAAGAAGATGAATGGTAAAAAATTTCATAAAGCTGTTAGTCTGAGAAATACATTAACTGCAAGTAGTTGCAGGTAAGGTAAGACTAGACGGAACAGAGGAAGAAATATTGAGATCCGTCTAGAGCTAGGTAGTAAGCCCCCATTGGATACTGTCACTTCATAGCTGCTTTTATTATGTGCAGAGAATGAATGAGGGTAGATTCCCTAGTAAAACTATGGATGTAGGAGTGAAACTTGTGCGACACAGAGTGAGGAGGAGAATTGCTTGGTCAGAAGACATCGATGCTCACATTGTAGGCCTTCTTCAGGGAAAGACCAGTCTCTTTCAATAGTGATTAAACAATGACTGATTCGTTGCAATAAAATGTCAGCATTCAATAAACAGTTTTGACTATGTTTGTTAATCTTGACTGCTACCCTCACCATCTTCTTGAATTCAAAAATCGACAGGGTATGAGAAAGATTAACACAATTGTTTTTGTTTACAATGTTCTTTTGGGGATTTATAAGGGAAAAATACATTGATTTATACCCTCATACTAAAAATTCTTAATATTAGGTTTAAAAAAATTGTATGATGAATAGTATTTGTAGCTTAACGAAAACTAGCTTATTGTAACCCAATTTTTTTTTAATTTAATTTTTGATTGTATAGTTTTGTGAACCTACTTCTATATTATGAATTTGTTACAACAGCTTAAGTATAATTTAAAATTATATTTAATTATTATCCACTCTTGAATAAAGACTATTCAAAGAAATAGAATGTGAATCCAATGTGCAATATTTCAAAGTTTTAAACCTTTGAAATAAACAAGAATGAAAAACGGTACATCTATTTCAAAAAGTTGTTTCTAATTTTTTTTTGTAAGCATAATTAACTTGATAACAGCAAAATAAAAGAAGTAGAATATACTTTCTTCCTATAATATTTATGCTAAAGCTTCAAATGCTTATTTATGTTTTTATATTACTCCAATACTATTATAAGGCTTGTCGTGGAATTGTTATTCATGTTTAGGTGTGATAGTGAACCATGTGAGGAGCAACAGAAGTGGCCTATAGTTTATTCAAAATCTTATAACGTGCATTTTTGTGGTGTTGAGAAATTACATCCCTTTGATGCTGCCAAATGGGAAAACATTTACAAAGTAAGATATGTACATCATATATCCTATTAGTAGTCTAACAATATTTATTAGTTTAATGCAAAGATTTCATTTTGCCAAATAATATTTCATATCATGCCAGTCTAAATTATTTATTTTGAAATCCTAAATCCCTTAATTAGTTTTCATGAAACTAGATGATGACACACTGTCTTTAAAAGTGGAAAATGGTGCTTAGACAGAATAATTGATAATTGGTCAGATTGACTTTATAAAAAACTAAAGAAGAGACTATGAACACTAATTGAATGAAACAGCAAATAATAACAAAATGTAAAATTTAGCTTTATGGAGGGAAAAAATCTTATAGTTAATTGGACACATTTTTTTTATTTTATTTTTTTTTTTCGGTTTCCTTCCTCCCTAATCTTTACTTTCACAAATGTCTTCTAACCATTTTTTACATTTAACACATTCCTCTTTTATTTTTTCTAACTCCTCTTTCTACCCTCTCTGACAATAAAATTTATTGTATTTGTCTCTATACTCCACTAAAATAAAAAGTGAATCAATGGTCGTCTAGTATGTAGTTTCAGGAAAAATAAATAAATCAAGATTTTGGGGATGAAGAACATTATTACTCTTGTTTATTAAATTACATAAATATAAACTAATAAAAAGTAGTCATATAAATTGTGTGATAAAAAAAGGCCGAAAATTCTTTAACCAATCAAAACCAAGAAGATGTTTAAATAAGAAAGTTTTCTTTAAAAAATATATAAATAACTGTTTGAGGAGGAAGATGATTTTAAAGCTTCATACGGTACCAGTTCATCATAAATAAAAAATATATTTGGTAAGTGAGCAAATATCCAAAATTTCATTTTTTTAATATATTTTTTTGAACTGCAATATTCAACCTTGAATTTGAATTCTATTCCAGTCCATCATTTACAATTGCTGTTTCAGTCATGAAAAATATTTAAGATTTCATATTGATTATGGCTGATTAATTCTTATCTCTAATATCCTATATCGTTTGGGTCAATTATTATTTTTTTATCAGCATCTGCATTTTTGTTTTCTGTTATTTTGATTTTATGGAGGAAATTGTGAATTGGTGAAAATGGAGTTTGTTGCTCATGATTTTTTTATTTTAGAACAGAATTAAATTTTGGTTTTCTGAAGTAAAATTAAGTGTTTAGTAATTAAAGAAACCTTCTCTTTTTACTGTTAGGTTTGTTATGAAACACAGATAATCACAAATTTTGTAAATCCTAATTAATTTTGTTCATTTTCAAAATAAATGTATTGATATTAATCTAAATCTCATTTTCCATTTACAGCGCTTAAAAGAATTAATTTCATTAAATGACAATGAAATATTTTTGCCTGAAGAAGCTACAATACAAGATTTGCTGCTTGTACATACTCAAAGATATCTTAATAGTTTAAAGGTAATTAATTTTTTGCCTTTGAATGCTTATACTTTTCTTTGGATTATGATTGTATACTTTTGAGGTTTATATATATCCAATGGATACAGTAATTGCATTAATTTGTTGAAAAAAACATTTTTAGTATCTAATTGTTTATATGTCAGTCAATTAGTCAATACTGTAATAAATCAACTTCACTTTTGAAACATGTTTTGCTATCATGATGTTTGGTTTTTAGTTACAGTAACAGCACTAGTTGTAATCTTATTTTTTTATTAACAAGTATTTAATTTTGTATCATGCTTTATTTTTAGTGGGGATGGAATGTTGCTAGTATAGCTGAGATTCCATTATTGGCATTCCTTCCAAATAGGTTCATTCAAAGATGTTATTTACGACCTATGAGGTAAGCTAGTTCATATTTCATTTTTAAAATTAATTAAAATACTAAAAATAAATGTTTTAAAATATTAATTTCTTGAAAAAATTGCTAAAGCTCAAGGATTTAAATTTCAATGAGCTAGTTAAATAAAATAAACTTAAATAAATTCTCAAAGAACGAGTTAACATCTTTAAATAGTAGTTAATTTTTCAGTTATTTGACATTTTTGATTAATAAACCTTATTATTATTCTGACTGTATAGATCTTGTTTTTCATAATGACTTGGAGTATACTTAATTTGTATTAGAAAATCAGGCAGAGATAAAAAACAGAATGTGTCCCCATAACAGTTTCAAAACTGTCTTAATTTAAAATTAGATTTTAAGCAAACTATTAAAATACAATGATTCTAATCTTGCTAATTAATTTATATTATTTTCTGTCTATTTTAGGAAATATACAACAATCATTTTATTAAAAACAATTCCTTTATCAGATTTTTGCTTCTAGTGAAATGTTAGCTAGAGTGGCCTATTTCTCAAGATTCAATTACCATCAATCGGGGTGAGAATGGTTAACTGTAAAATCTGAAAATTTAAGATAAATAAAAAGATACTGTAAAACATTGTTTTTAAAGTCGAACGGTATGTGTTCAGCAAAAGAAAATTCCAGATTTTGGCCGTTCTAATCCTAATTGATGGTAAGTTGTTGATTTTTAGAATTAATATAATTAATTGATTTTAATGTTATTAGATATCAAACTCGGGGGAGTATGATGGCTGGACAGCTTGCTATAGATAGAGGTTGGGCTATAAACATTGGTGGTGGATTCCATCATTGCAGAAAAGACCGAGGTGGTGGTTTCTGTCCTTATGCAGATATAACTCTCATGATTGAAAGTTTATTTAAATCTCGTCCAAATGAAGTGAAGAAAATCATGATAGTTGACCTGGATGCACATCAGGTATTGTTTATTTGTCTAATTTATAGTTCCCAGTTTATAGTCCTGTCACACCGCCTGTCTATCAGCATAAGAACAGTTTTATGTGAGACATTCTGTATTTTGGCTTACTTTATATTTTTGTATTTGACCTTTCCTCGAATATTCTGTTGTATATCGTACTATGCTGTAAGCATATGAAGATTACTCTGAAGCAGTCTCAGCGCTTTACAGACTTTATTGTTATAGTAGCTGTGTAAATGTGTCTTATAATAATAGTTCACATTTTACCTCTCATTATTTACTTCCTGAATTTCAAAGTAATCTTTATCATTTGTTCTTTTAAAGATTAAATAGATTCAATTCATCATCATTGTCTAGTCAGCATTTACCCCTTCATGATTAAAATCAACTAAAACCTCTAATATTGTTTTAATGTTCCTAATCAGCTGATTTAATTAAAATATTTTAACAATTATAAGCTATTAAACTATCATGAAGGATATTGTATAATTTTATGGAATGAACAATATATATTTATATTAAATAACAATTGGAATATTTACCTATTGTTTTCAATTTTTAGGGTAATGGTTATGAAAGAGACTTTCTTGGTAATTCAAAAGTGTTTATAATGGATGTGTATAACAGTGGAATTTATCCTCAAGATGCTGAAGCTAAAAAGGCTATTCATTGTAAAATTGAATTACACTATTACACTCAAGATGCTGAATATCTTGATAAAGTTGAAAGGTCTGTTGTGATAATGCATTACAATTTACTAGTTAGCATGAAATGTATTAATTTTGGTATTTTACAATAATATTATAATTTTAACCTCATATTTGCTAAAGACTAAAGTATAAAATAATTCCAGGACTAGGCTATTTTAAATAAACTAATTTTTATAAAATAATGTCATTAAGTTAACGAAAAATATATTCCCAAAAAATAGTGCTGGTGCTCCTGTAGGGTGATTTTCGTGTAGTTCAGTTTACCTGTGTTAATGGCGAGTTCATTAGCTTACTGACAGAAGGGGTGGGGAAAAGATAAGAGGATTGCAAGTCATTTCCTCCTTCACTAAACACATAGATCACTGAGTGATTCAGGAAAGTATTGATATTGCCATAGAAATTATCGTTATCCAAAGTATATAAAATGGAGTATTTTATGGGCATAAATAAAGATAAAAATCATGAACTTGAAAAAATGTAAAGAATTTTTCCTAAAAAGAAATTGTTGACAACTATAAAAGATATAAACTTTATACTTATTTAAGCTTTTTAACTGATTTTAAAATTTATGTAGGCTAGAATATCAATTAAATCAGTCAATTATTTTGTTTGAATTTAATTATTATTTTTAATTATTGACTATTGGACAGTTGTTTAGAGCGTTCATTACGTGCTTTTCATCCTGATTTACTCGTCTACAATGCTGGTACAGATATATTAGAAGGTGATACCTTAGGCAGACTTTCTATCACTCCACAGGTAATATTTTAATTTATTTCTTTAAATTTTTAATAAAATATCACCTTCAGTAGTGATATATTGAACATTATTGACTTTATTTCCATTTTATTGTACTCAGTCTTTTAATATTTCAAGATTTTTTAAACATTTTAATTACTATAGTAGATTTACTTTTGATGACAGCTATGGAATCATCTGATGAAAAAGATATTATTATAAATTATTACTCTGATCTAGACGGATTAAGTATTGCTATCTACCTTATCTGACCAATTTAATAAGATACATCCAGATATGTAACATTGGTACTGTTGTATACTATTGTTCTGTAATAGGACATTATGATGTAGCAGATATCTCCTTTCTTATCATTAAAATTTTTCATCTATCATTTCTTGATTAAAATGTGTAAATGAATTAATATAAAAGGAAACATTGCAAAGATTATATTGACTGTTAACTCAATTTAATGATTTTATTGAATCTCTTTTTTTATATATATAATGATTATAAGGAAAACAATTATATTGTTTTCATGTTTAAAAAAAAAAAAATCATGCTTGAAATGTCCATTTTTAGAAACAGCAAGTAAATAAAAAAATTACAAAGAAATCAAATATATTTTATTCCAAATATTTACCATATTTTTCAACACAATTTTGCCAAGGGCTAACCAAGTTTTCTATCCTCGATTTAAAAAAGTTTTAGTCACTTGTTGAAACATAGTCCGTTCCGATTTAATAACAAGGCAGGATCTATCGAAGCCTGTATCAATGTTAAAACCGACTATTTTTGAAATAAGGACCTCTATCCTCGTCAAAGCCAGTATTATTTTTAGAGCGTTACAATATATGTATAAATTTTTAGTCATAAAACGCATTTTTCATGTCTGAATCATTTTTAAACAATTTTCATCGCATAAAGTTGTCCAAGCTCCAAAAAAATTGGTAGTCTGATCCATTTTTTGGCACAACTTATTACATGCCAAAGAAATGGATCATTTTTTTTATGTATTAGGGGAGAAACACAAATCTCTTTTGACGTTTCAATTGCTGACGCTCGTTCAGCTCGAGCGGGACCCACTAATCAAGCTTCTAGCCTTTGTGATCAATTTTAAATGTCTGGAAACGGTCATTCCACTAGTGCCGAGATCTGACGCAAGTTCTCTGACTGATTTGTGAGGGTCTTCTTCCACAGCTTCCTTATTAATTTTGACCTCGATTGATATTGGAGGACGTCCATGGGGTAAATTTTTTTTTTTTTAAATAGTTTATTGAATCAATAATAATTAGGGATTGATAAATTATTTGCCACTTCTATAATTTTGTTTTATTGAAAACTAATTTCGAATGTTATACATTCATCTTCAGTTCTAAAAACACACGAAAAATTCAAAAATAAGCAATTCAGAATATAGTTATGGTATTATTATACATATTAAATTAGATGTAATATAAATCAGTATTATAAAACATTTATGAATTATGAATTTAATTAAGACAAGAAATCAAATACATTTTGGTACTCTCCAAGGTTTAAATGGATTATATCAAACAGAAAAGTTTGTACTGGTTTCTTCTCTCATTGAACTAATAATGAACGAAAGGTAGGTAGCCTGTTTTTAGGTAAACGGTTTAAGGGTCAGGGTTTTTCCAGCAATGCCGGTGAGTAATTGTTTTTTCTATTATAGATAGGAATAAATTTAAGATTGGACTATTGGAGATATTTATTTGGTCATTTAAGCAAAAATCTGGATTGGATTTGAAGGATTTTATTATTTCAAGTGCTTCATATATATTTAATTTGAGGCTGCTTTCAACGTGATATATTAATTTAACTCCTGAGTCTTTGATGAATTTATGATTTTTTTCATTTAAATGAATTGCAAAGTTGGAATTCTCTGTCTTATTATTATATGCACGTATATGTTCCTTTAATCTATGATTTAGCGATCTTCCAATTTTTCCCGTGTATTTGGCTGCACAATCATTACAATTTAGTTCGTATACTCCGATTTTTTGGAAAGGCCCTAATTTGTCTTTAGAAGAGAAATATGAGGATAGCAGAGTTTAATCCTAGTTTTTTCATTTCATTTCCGACTTTGGTAGATATAGGGTCATAATATGGAATCAAAACATAATATTTCGGGATGGCCATATGGGGGTTGTTGAATAGATATCATTAATTTTCTTTTTTTGTATTTGTTTTTTTAAAATGATTGATAGTGGTTTTATTGTACCCGTTATTTTTTGCTATGGAATATATTATTTCAATTTCTTTATTATAGTTCTTTTAATTTAATGGTACATTCAAAATACGGTAATTCATGCTATTAAAGGCTGCGAGTTTATGTGCTATCGGTCTCCTAGCTTCATTGTTTATAGCGGCATCCATGTGGGTTGATTTCCGGTAAATTTCAAATTCATGATGTTTGTTTTTTATTGAGATTTCTAAATATAAAAAGTTTATGGTTTTTTTTTGTTTTTTTTTCCAGTTCTACTGTGAATTTAATCAAGAGGTGAATTTCGTTTATTTCCTTAAAAAAATTATTTATTTGTCTTGTCGTACCAGACCATAGGCATATAATGCCATCTACAACAAACTTTTCTATTTGATATAATCGATTTAAACCTTGATGAGTACCAACATGTATTTGATTTCTTGTCTTAATTAAATTCATAAGTCATAAATGTTTTATAATACTGATTTATATTACATCTAATTTAATATGTATAATAATACCAAACTATATTTTGAATTGCTTATTTTTGAATTTTTTGTGTGTTTTTAGAACTGAAGATGAATGTATAACATTCAAAACTAGTTTTCAATAAAACAAAATTATAGAAGTGGCAAATAATTTATCAATCCCTAATTAGATTGATCCTTCTATACCATCATGCGGATGTCAACTGAATAAATATTACATGCTGTCTCAATAAAAGTTAGTAATAGTAATAATGATTAAAGAGATCATTCACACCATATTTACAGAAATTTAAATAAGTAAAATATTAGCAAAATAATAAATAGAAAGAAAAAAATAAACTTAAATATAATAAAATTTACAGAAGCATCTTAAACGCAGACATTATACACTATTTACAATCAGCCAGGGGAATCCCGAGTCACGCTTGTCCCACCACTTATGGACCGAGAAGCAGGATCCCAGGATATTCCAGCACTTCTCTCCAAATCACGCCACTGCCATTGAAGTCAGTGGAGATTGAGGGAGGGCACTATAGCCACAGACATACAGAACTTGAGTGGAGAATCTGGCCATTGCCAGAACTCCAACATACATATTTACAGAAGGTTTCGGGGGCCACTGCCGCTTCAACCTTCGATGAGGATTGTAGGGATGGGTGGTACTAGATAGGGATTGTACTAAAGGATTAGGATGATAAGTTAGGCTCTGGTGAAATTTGGAGAATTTGTATGTAATAAGGTCTAAAACAAATGGGATATTAAGGTCATGATGTAGGGTATTGTTGATTACATAGTATGGAGTATTAACTATTGTTCGAAAGACTTTAGACTGAAAGGATTGGATGCGTTTGATGTTCGAAAGTTTAGCTGCCCCCAAAGTTCGAGCCCATAAGTCCAAATAGGTTTCAGAATTGTCTTGTAAATTAGTAGATTGTTGTCAACTGAAAGCTGGGATTTTGTATTAAGCAGTCTGTATAATTGACCAAATCGTCAGTTTAGCTCTTGTCTTTAAAGTCTGGTATGTGGGTTCCACGTTAGTCTTTTGTCTAGGAGGAAGCCAAGATACCGGACTGTGTCTGAGAAAGGAAGTGGCATGGAATTAAAATGAACTGGTGGACAGGATCTGTCCAAAGCGTCGAAGGGTGAACATGACATGTTTGCATTTAGATTCATTTACCTTGATACTCCAATTATTACACCAGTGTTCGATTAGGGAAAGGGGCCTTTGCAGGTTTATGGCCACTTCAGGATCTGAGTTGGATGAAAGGATGGTGGTGTCATCAGGAAGGCATCGGGATGAATAGGAATATCAGCGGTAAATAAAATGTAGTGGGTCCCAAGACACTGCCTTGAGGAACACCAGCCTCAACTGGATAATGATTGGAAAATTTGATACAACAGGGAACTTGGAAGGAGCGATTAGAGAGGTAGTATCAGAGGGCCAGGTATAAAGACTGTAAATGGATTTTAAGCTTGAAGAGCAAACAGTCATGACTGGGCCCGGTCAAAAGCTTGTGCTATGTCCAGAAATAAACCCAAACAATACTGTTTGTATTCTAGGGCAGAGGAAATATGGTCAACAATTCGCAGTCCTTGTTGAACAGTGGAATGTTGTGAACAAAATCCGAATTGATGGGAAGGAAGATTTTGAGATTCTAATATGGGTAGGATTCGTTTGAGAAGGATCTTTTTGAAAAGATTGGGAGTAGGCTAATTGGTCTATATGGCATCGCTGTTGGAAGGCTTTCCTGGGGTAGATTTTCTAAGGTTGCAACTCCTGAAGAAAATTTTGAAAACCAATCACGAATGGTTCTTTCATTAGAACTCTCTTCGCCAAAATCTTTATTGATATTCCTTGCTGCCTGAGCAGCGGAATGACCAAGTTTGAGCTCATAAAAAAAAAAAAAAAATCACTCGGAAATTGCGTGTTTCCATTGAAATGAAACTAAAACCTGTATACCTACTTGGGAAAAAAAACCAACACTATTAGTAAATAGAGGCTTAGCTCTTAAACATTACGATTTAAAAAATTGGACATTTCATGCATGACAACCCAGTAGAATTTTCAGACTTACGTATTTCATCATATATTTTCACTGTTTTGATTATCACTATTAGTTTTTCCTTATTATAAATTTATTTCCTCCCATTTGCATATAACCAGTTATATTAACACCTCTTTCATGGCTGGTATGTTCTTACTATATAGATAGTGCTTATTATTTTTTTTTGTTTCTGTAGGGTGTTATTCGACGTGATGAGTTGGTCTTTATGAAGGCAAGGGAAAGAAGAGTTCCTATTGTAATGTTAACTAGTGGTGGATATACAAAGCAAAGTGCCCTTGTTATTGCAGAATCAATTGCAAATTTACATGGTTTAGGTCTTATTAGCAAAAATTAGAAATTTGTTATTTTATTACAAAAATTAGATAGATATTAAATATTTTATATTGCTCAATAGAATATAGTACTATCAATAGTTGTATAATAAAAGATTTTATATATTTTATGAAAATTAAAGTACCCTATGATGTTGTTATTCAAGCGATAACAATTAAAAGTATAAACAATAATCATGTAATTGTTTTGTATAATAGTAGCACTGAGCATGATTTTAACCCTTAAGTAGGTGCGCCAGTCGGACCTTTTCTTTGTCTATCTGAAGAGACGGTGACCCAGTTATACAGGGGTTGAACTAAACCTTCAGTATACTCTTTGCCTTGCAGTAGTATAAGTAGTTTTTATTTAGTGCCAACATTTTATTTTTTTAAAGTGAAATCTACTTTTTGTTTTCCTTTTTTTTAACTTGTCATAATGGCTGAAAGTTTAATTTAAACTATTTTTTCTTTTTATTTACAACAAACAGTTTAAGCCACAATCAACGAACTTATTTATTATTTACAAATGAATAAAAAGTTATTGTGACTATTATTTGCTGCAGTGTAATTTTTATTTTACAGTTACTATAATTTATGAAGATGAATGATGCCAATTAATTGTATGAATTTCCTAAAGAAATTGTAATTATTTAACCTCTAAGAGAAATATAATTCAGTAAAATCTGTGACCGCATTTCTTGCAAGTGACATACAAATAGAGAGTGATTCATTTTTCAAATTATTTGATCTGGATATGACAGACTGTGTCCATTACATGTACTAATTTAATTCTTAAAAATAAAAAAAAATATAATTCTTATTCTCATAATCGGTTTATAAAAGACCTATCTCAGGAAGAGCTCCAGCTCCTATGCTTTATAGGGATTCTTTATTTGGCAGTGTCCAAAAAACAAAACCGAGGATTCAATCAATATCCTATTGCAAGATTGCTAGATTTTTGTTTTTGTTGGCTTCAGTCCAATTCGATGATAAAAACACCTGAATCGAGCGACTAAAAAGTTGGACAAATTTATAGACAATTATAATAAAACCTACTAGCCTGGTAGTTTTTTCACTATAAGTGGGAAAGTAGGAAACATTTTGAGGCAGGTATACATAGCTCCATTCAATATATACCAAATAAACTCACTAAATATGAGATGAAGTGGTTTGCTCTTAGATAAATAATAAATGCTGTAAAATTTAGAAAAGGCAGTAGTTTAATTAATTGTTAATTTTATAAAAGTACAAGAAAAAAAAAAGAAGGCACCTGATGGAAATGCATTTTCCCAACAAAAACTAAATGGTGCATTTTGTGCGCCGTGCACCTATGTATGCGATGTGAACAGATGCGTCTACTTAAGGGTTAGCATGTTAAGAAACCTTTACTTGATAAAAGTAACAAAGTTCTTTAGAATTAATTTGATTCCTCATTTGAAGGTGTATGATTTAAAGTACCTAGCAAGAGTATATTAAAAACAACAAAATGTTTTCAAAGCTTTGTCAATAAATGTTATCAATAACTGTTATTTTGAAGCCTCTAAAATAATTTCTACCCTATAAATTGATTAATTCCTTATAAATAAGGTCATATCTTTCAAGTAATATTTTTCATGCTCCATAATTGAAAAAACTCCTGGATGATTAATCCATTACCCCCCTTTTCCTTCTAAAAATGGCAAAATATAGTTAGCAAAGTAAATCCTACAAAAAAGTCTCAGTTCTTAACAATACTTACCAAATCTATTAATGAGTCATGTGCATGACCTATTAAAGGTAGATATCAGATTTTAAAAAAATATTCTCTAGTAAATGTCATAGAAGCCTGAAATAGGCCATTGGTTGGGAGATGGTTTCACATGGTCGTTTTGTCTAAATTAATAAATATAGATTAAATAAAAATCAATAATACCTTAAAGTTGTGATTTAAACTGATTTTATCATAACCCATTTCCATCATTGATCTGAAAAATCCAACACGCTCAACCAAACGTCTGCCTATAATAGCACACGCTGGCAAAAGACTTTTACAGTATCATGTAATGTTAGTGTGCAATTTAGCTTTTTCCATAAGTAGTTACCTCCAATTGTCAGCCCGGTCATCATCACTGTCATCACTGAGAACAGGTATGTCTACGCTTATGGGGCATTTAAATTTCTAGGCTTCAATCCGAATGCTTATTCATAATGCTAATTTATTTTTTTCTTTGAAATAAACTTTTTTAATACAATTATATTATATCAAGTATAATTGCTTTTAAAAAATATTGAATTACTTTTTCTACAGCCAGAAAAGTATTTTTTTACACGTCTCCTTTTAAACATGTTTTTGCTATTGTTTATTTATTACTCTAACTATTCAAGGGTTTGTGATAAACTGATAACAAAAAGTTATAGTGGGCGCAATATTCTGTCCTTAGCCATAAAAAACAGTCAGTGTTTGCAAATTATTCCATCTAATGGTGCAAATGGCTTAATATAAATATACAGATCCACCACCTATGCCATTATGCATAGCATAACAATCTCAATCTAAAAATAATAGTTTTTTTTTTTTTAATTAGAGGAGACAAATAATAGTAATTTTATAAGTATGATACAGAACCTTAATTATTAAAAATCATATTTTTTAATAGGAATTTCCAATTTTATTTTACAAAATTCAAGTATAGTTGCTGGATAAGAAAAATAAAACGTGAAAATGGCTTGTAAATAAACTAACCAATGGACATAATACAAAATTTAATTAAAATACAACAAACAAACTAAAAACTAAGATATCTTGTTTAATGTCTCATCTAGCTTTGGCTGAAACTTAAGCAGTTTTGAATACTGAATCAATAGATTTCTCCAATAGCAATGAACATCTTTCATTCTCAATTTGTTACGAATAAACGTATAGCCTCGTATAGCAATTTCTTGAGCTAATTTATCTTCTTTTAGGATAAAATTCATTAATTTCCTAAAAAAAAAAAGGTTACAGGAAGAACAATAAAAAATCATTAAATATACAAAAACCATAATTGTTTTGGTATCAATTATTGAAACATATAAATATTCAATTAATAGATAGGAAAGATAGCTTCCATTGGCTATAAATACTTATTATCTCATAATTGCACAGAAATCATGGAAATTACAGGATCCAAGTTTAATTATCTTAAAAAAATAAAAAGGTATAAGGTTTATAGCAATAAAAAATGTAATTATTGCAATGCTGGATGATATTCAAAGATATAAATTACTTAAAACTTTTGGTTAAATGAAACTTATAAATTATGGATATAATACTGAGAAACTCATCTTACCAACACCCTTACTATATAGAAAATATAACAAAGGGCCAGTTATAGATAAACAGGTATAGGAAAATGATAAATAGTTATATATGTATCGAGGTGTGATCTTGTCTTCCGAAGGCCTCGATACTCCGTGTTCTTTAAAATGGTGAGAAGGATAGAAAAAATTGTAGGACTTGTAAATGAGGATGAGAAAGGGAGTAACCAATGGGAACCAGCCTTCAGACGTTACCACGACCCTGAAGGGAACAAGGCTTCAGGAACAGTAAAGATATAGGAACCAGCCGTCGGACCCTGTGGATAACCGAGCGATTGGAACAAGCTGTTGGACCTTGGAGGTAACAAGGCTAAGAGGAACCAACCCTTAGTCTTATGGAATCAGGATTTTAGGAGAAGTGGTATGTAGAGGATACCAAAAGAAACTCGAGAAACATTCTGCAGTAGCCAAAAATAACTGAAGGAATATCTCAGAGAGAGCTTCTCACCTCCCGAGGACAGCCCCGGAACTTGACAATAGCCAGTCTTGACCCGAGTATCAAAAGCTCATAGCAAATTTTGGCGTCTTAACAGTACATTAATTTGAGGTCCCTCCAGAACATTCCTGAGTATGAAACTTTATTGATAATGTATACAATTTTATAACATAATATATATCACAACAATATAATGGTTTTTCATAATAATAACATATAAACATTTATCCTGGTACAATTGCCGAGGCGAGATCACTTTTGTCCTTTACGACCAGTAGTCAGCTAGTTGCTATAGTTATGTCCAGAGCGCACAGTTGTGTCAAGAGCGCATGCTTGTGTCGCCCGACACGTTGAGGTTCCGTTACATATTTATATTATATATATATATATATATATATATATATATATATATATATATATATATATATATATATATATATATATATATACACAATATATAGTCGTACCGATAGCATACTTCTGTTGTGCCTAGTCTTGTACTTCATTAGTGTGTGATTTATTTCTGACCCCATACCTGACCATCATCTTGATTTCATCAATGATCATCTATATCTCCATTATAATTATATTAAGGAGAAGATGAGGATGTGGTTAAGAAAGTAGCACAGCCTTAATGTGTGTCAACATTTTGGCCTAAGTTGCAGGCCTTTATCAGGGCTAAGCAAAATAAGATACAACCATAAAAGAAACAAACAATAAATATAGATATAGTATGAAACAAATTGTATACACAGATTGAAGCAGGATGATGTGATATAAAAACATATGAAAATTATGTATGCATGAAATATGAAACAAGAAAATTCAAACAATGAGAATTGAATGATATAATACAATAAATAAAAAATATAGAAGTTATATAAGACAAAAGAATTGAATTAAAACAGAAAATAATGTAGATGTGATAATAATCGTAGTTCACATCAAATATAAAGGAAAATATAGAGATAGAAACATAAAAAAATAAAGAGGGGCATGATAAGAAGGAGGAAAACAAAAAATTAAATTAAAAAAAGAGATTACAAACTGACTATAGTTTTGGAATTTATTAAAACATCTTTTTTATTTTTTTGGAAGAATTTTTTATTATTTAATTTTGGATAGTATTTTATGAAGTAATTTTCAGTTTTATTTAAAAACTTTTATCACATATTTTTTGGCGCTTCTGGGAATTTCCCCATCTTCAGGACAACACTTTTATGCATTATTACCTAATATCATAAAGACTAACAACAGTCTAATTCCAGGAAATTACATTGTGACAGTGATATCCAGAGTATGTATGTACACTCTTTTTATTAGTTTATTGAAATAATAATCAATAATACAAGATGAAATAAAATGTATGAATATTAAGAAATGAAAATTATGACATTAGGGAATAACGTATAAGAGTGTTGCCCTGAAGATGAAGAAATTCCCCGAAACATAGAGAAATATTTGATAAAAGTTTTTAATTAAAACAGAAAATTACTTCATAAAATACTGCCCAAAATTAAATTGAAACATCAATAGCTCTTCAACATCCTTCTTTTCTCACTCTCATTTTTTTTTTTCAATATTATCATTGGCAACTTCTTACAAAACTTTTTAACTATTATTCTATCTTTTCATTACACCGAAATAACCACATATGTAGTAATTAACCCGCCACCTTTTGTTTATTTCTATAATTAAATCAATTAGACAAATTTTCACCAAGTAATTGGAGACCACACTATCAACATTCCTGTCTGAGGGCATTACTGTTGTCTTATATGGCTTAAATGCCAATTCTACCAGAACTATGGACAAGTCAGTATATACTCTCTCATTATTTAATTTTTCTACTTCTCCTTCTCACCATACACCTCTTTCCTTTTTTTATGTTTCTATCTTCATCTTTTTTCTAATGTTTGATGTAAACTTATGATTATCATCACATCTACATTATGTTCTATTTTACTTTATGTTCTTTTTTCTTATATATCGCATTTAGTATTTTATATCTATATTTATTTTTGTTATCTATGCTAATTTGTGTCTTGTTTTGCTTAGTCTTGATGAAGGCCAACTACTTCGGCAAAAATTTTGGCACACAATATTATATTTACTGTGTATCACTTTCTTGACCACACCCCCATCCATCTTCTCCTTGATTACAGCTATTGTCAATGATATATCCACCATTATAATAATAAGAATTTCAATACATTGTGGGAAAACTTAGGTTTTCCCAATAGCCCGAAAAAGACAGATGTTTATATATATATATATATATATATATATATATATGTGTGTGTGTGTGTGTATATATACATGGCCAAGTGGACTAAGGCGCTTGCAATAGGTAATCAAAGTAAGCAATGTCGAGCGTGTTTAGTACTTGAATGGGTGACTGGTTACCAGGGAAAATCCACGCAACCTGCGACGATCCCTCCTCCCTTGGGTATGTGAGGCCCATCAGCCTACTGGAGGCAACTCACAGAGTGGGCGTAGGAGTGATGACCCTATCCCATGTACCTAAATTGTGAATCGCGTTGCGGTCTTCCAGGATGTTAAATAGCCGCCTGAAGGTTTGGTCCATGGACGGTCTGCTTCGGGAAAAGAAATATACGCCCTCGTGTGCCTGATGACCTCGAAAAGCCATAATCCGTGGGTCTAGACCAATTTGTCAGTCCTTAAACCCGAGAGAGTCAGTGGGAAGGACACTACCCAATTGGCCCCAAAGGGACTGGCTATGGAGTAATGGCAGCCTGCCGCTGCACCACGGAAACCATGGTTCGCAGCAATGCAAGGTGATCCCCCTCCAGGCTGTCTGAGCTCAGGCAAGTGGTAAAATGTCTGAAAGAAGACCACATCGTGCGGCCTAAGATCTACATGCTCTATAATGTCAAGAGAAAAAGAAAGAAAAAATATATATACACAACAAACACATGTATATAACAATGAACCTACCTGTACTCTTTTTCTGTATCATCAGTACTCATAGGTATATAGTGAACCCATGGCTTCATATGATTATAGAAAAATTCTTTCCATTCATTTCCAACATGGAGAACAAGAGATTTGCACAAAAATAAGTACTTGAATCTAAAACTTGCAGTGACTCCTCTGAAATTATACAAATATCGATATATACAGTGATCTTTAAGTGAAACTTCTTCTGCTGGAGGATATCCAAGGGTATCCTGAAATTTAAAATGTAGTTACATAAAAATTCAAAGGAAAATAAATCTCATTAAAATATATATCCATTTTTAAAAAAATGTAATAAGTAATATACAGTTTAAAATAATCAAGGAGTTTTCATTTACATCACTTTTAAAAGTAAGTTAACAAAACTAATTACTACATTGAATGTAAATGATAAATGCATCCAAGATATCCCATAATTGAAATATTGTCATGAACTGATCATAGCATTAAAGTTATCCATGTTTAGACTATAATACAAAAAAAAAAACAGCTTTACCTTATCAGATTTCCAAGCTTGGTTTTTGGTGTAAGATGCATTTACTAAATCAGATTCTTTTCTGGACAAGTGAACAAGAATATCTCTTTCTGAGCTTGTTCTAGATCCTCGAAAGAAAAATACTTTTTTTTTCTGTTCCCATTTCAAATCTTTTGAAACAGATATTAATTTTTTCCTGTGTAGGTCCCAACGACCTAGACCTTTTGGGTATATTTTAATTGCAGGCCCACCTTCCCAAAAACTCCATGCTGGATACATAATGTCATAATAGTCGTCAGTCTAAAAAGATAAAGAAAATTAAATGGAAACTTCTATAACAGGATCAATAAGATGACTTTTAAGGACTAATCTGATGGCTTTAAACAAGTTCTCATTAAAAAAGTCCTCAGTCAATAAAGCCAATACAAGAGTCACAAAAATAACATACATGAACATATTGAAATAAATTTGTTGATAAAAGGACCTATTAATAGGATTCCAAGAGTTTTCAACTTCTAGATAAAGAAATAACTCATTTATTAAATTTTTTTTTCTACCTTACTAAATGAAAAAACAGGAACTGGGGATCCATGGTGTTTACTTATTTGTGGCCAATCATAAAAATTAATCACACATTCAAAGTCAGGTAATTCTGACCTAAGTTGTTTTAAAAAATATTCTACTCCATTACATCGTGTAGGAAACAAGCATTCTTGACTTCTATATAACTCATGATTAATTAGTTGGTATTTAACACCCCTAAAACATAATTTTAATATTGAAAATTAAATGATAGATATTTTTTAAGTTAATATAAAGGATTTATGAGATAGACATAATTAAAATAACTATCCCAGGGATATGTATCTTTATAACAAAACAAATAGATTTAGAAATAAATGAAGCTATCATTTCAAGTAATTTATCTTCCTTAGAAGAAAAATGATCCTTTCAGGAAAGAAAAACATGGAATATAAATATATAGTGCTCATCCAAAGTATGAAACATTGAAAAAAAATTAAAAGAATTATGTGAAACTTAACAGACCTCTCTTGACAAAAAATAAGAAGTCTTTGTTAGGGGTGTAACCGTGGCTTGAATGATGATTCCTACCTCCACTCAACCTTAATGCTAAACCTCATCGTTTTAGTTAATTTTATGGTCACCACGTCGCACTTCAAAATTAGGAAATATTACAACTAAATTTTCCTTGAAACGAAATGTCCGATTTTTGTTCTGTAAATTGGAACTTACTCCTTATTAACATAGAATTGCCAATATCTATGTTTGAAGGTTGCAGTGTACCAAATAAGGGTAGTAACAATATTTAAATAGAAAAAATCTGGTGTGGTGCGCGCATCACACAACTTTCCCTTACCGACCTATAATAATTATCTTTTTAATATAATTTTAAAGAATTCACATAAACAATACTTTAAATGAACTCAGCACCATTCACTTCTTCACATCTTATCCCACTTAAGTACAATTTAACAGTTTTTTAAACAATTTTAGTACAATAATTCTGTGCACTACCTATATATTTTAAGTTTGTCAAGTTGAAAATATATTTTAAAAGTTTCGGTTAAGTTTCCACAGAAACATTTCCATTAAATAATATAAAAGTAGAAATTATTAAGTTAATTTCCCCTTTTGTATTCTTAAATTTTATTATTACAGACGGTATTGTTGATAATAGATTGGCGGATTAGTGGGAGGAGGTTCAGTCGCATTCGTCTCCTTTCGGATGCGCTTGCTTATCAGCGAGATATATGAGATGTACAAGACCCGTCTAGGGTCTTGTACTCCTCATAAAATACGCTACATCTTTTTTGCTAATACTGGTCCGATTTTGATGATTCTTTTATTATTTTTTATATAATTTAATTACCTTTTATTCAATTCTATACATAATTTACTATAAACTGCAAGCTCAATTCATAACTTTTTTCCCTGTATTTTTTCGTTGATATACTACATACATGAAAAGTTAAAGGCCTTTAAGGAGAAAACATTAGGCAAGTTTCATCAAAATCATTGGAGCTGTTTACGAGAAAATTGTAAAAAATTATAAAATCCATGATATAATAGCTACTTCCGCTTAGTCCGATGCGCTGGATCTGCTAATACTGGTCCGATTTTGATGATTCATTTTTTGTTTTTTTAGATAATTTAATAACCTTTTATACAATTCTATACATAATTTACTATAAATTTCAAGCTCAATTCATAACTTTTTTTCCAGTATTTTTTCGTTGATATACTAAATACATGAAAAGTTAAAGACCTTTAAGGAGAAAACATTAGGCAAGTTTCATCAAAATCATTGGAGCTGTTTACGAGAAAATTGTAAAAAATTATAAAATCCATGATATAATAGCTACTTCCACTTAGTCCGATGCGCTGGATCTGCTAATACTGGTCCGATTTTGATGATTCATTTTTTGTTTTTTTAGATAATTTAATAACCTTTTATACAATTCTATACATAATTTACTATAAATTGCAAGCTCAATTCATAACTTTTTTCCCTGTATTTTTTCGTTGATATACTACATACATGAAAAGTTAAAGGCCTTTAAGGAGAAAACATTAGGCAAGTTTCATCAAAATCATTGGAGCTGTTTACGAGAAAATTGTAAAAAATTATAAAATCCATGATATAATAGCTACTTCCGCTTAGTCCGATGCGCTGGATCTGCTAATACTGGTCCGATTTTGATGATTCATTTTTTGTTTTTTTAGATACTTTAATAACCTTTTATACAATTCTATACATAATTTACTATAAATTGCAAGCTCAATTCATAACTTTTTTCCCTGTATTTTTTCGTTGATATACTACATACATGAAAAGTTAAAGGCCTTTAAGGAGAAAACATTAGGCAAGTTTCATCAAAATCATTGGAGCTGTTTACGAGATAATTGTAAAAAATTATAAAATCCATGATATAATAGCTACTTCCGCTTAGTCCGATGCGCTGGATCTGCTAATACTGGTCCGATTTTGATGATTCTTTTATTATTTTTGATATAATTTAATTACCTTTCATACAATTCTACACATAATTTACTGTAAAATGCATACTTTTCAAGCTATGCGCAAATAAAGTATTCTTTTCATCATAACTTTTTTCCCTGCAATTACTCGATGATTTACTACATAAATGAAAAGTTAAAGGCCTTTATGAAGAATAATTTAGGCAAGTTTCATCAAAATCGTTAGATCTGTATTCGAGAAAATTGTAAAAAAGTGTAAAATTCATGATATAATAGCTAATTCCTGTTAGTCTGATGCGCTGTATCTTTGCTAATACTAGTCCGATTTTTATGATTCTTTTATTGTTTTTTAGATAATTTAATTACCTTTCATACAATTCTTCACATAATTTACTGTAAAATGCATACTTTTCAAGCTATGCGCAAATAAAGTATTCTTTTCATCATAACTTTTTTCCCTGCAATTACTCGATGATTTACTACATAAATGAAAAGTTAAAGGCCTTTATGAAGAATAATTTAGGCAAGTTTCATCAAAATCGTTAGATCTGTATTCGAGAAAATTGTAAAAAAGTGTAAAATTCCTGATATAATAGCTAATTCCTGTTAGTCTGATGCGCTGTTTCTTTGCTAATACTAGTCCGATTTTTATGATTCTTTTATTGTTTTTTAGATAATTTAATTACCTTTCATACAATTCTTCACATAATTTACCGTAAAATCCATACTTTTTATTAAGCTATGCGCAAATAAAATATTCTTTTCATCATAACTTTTTTCCCTGAAATTTCTAGGTGATTTATTACATAAATGAAAAATTAAAGGCCTTTATGAAGAATAATTTAGCCAAGTTTCATCAAAATCGTTAAGAGCCATTTTCGAGAAAATTGTAAAAAAGTGTAAAATCGATTATAAAAAGTGTCACTTCCGGTAAGTCGATTTTGACGAAAAAGTTGTTGTAACATCACAGACATATACCTACCTTAAATATGTAATTTGAGTGTCGTACGACTTTTCGGTTTTGAGCTAGGCTGTTCACATACACACAGACCTTTTTGCGAGGCTTGGTCATTTGGACTCAGTGGATCTTAAAACGTGCATTTCCGTTGAAAACTCGAATTCGAAAATTTTCACGATCGCAATACTTCCCTTTTCTATATACTTCGTATGTAGGTAAGGGAAAGTAAAAAAGGGCTTTAGAATTTGAATTAAAAAAAATTTGAAGAAAAAACATAGTTAAAGCCATCTAATTAGTAAAATAATATTTTCTTGCCAAAGAGTTGGACGAGTGGGGAGCACTTAGCTAAAGGGATAGGGGCAGGTACTGGTCATGAGAAACATTTTTGGCTGTAATACATCACTTCAGGAACATTGCTACAAAAATTTATCGAAAGGGGCAGAATCTAAAATTTCCCTACAATGTTGACCGGATTTTTCAACTACATTAAATATTTTTATTTCCTCAACTATATTTGTAGTATTGTAATGTTCTCCAACTCTTTTGAATGTGAAATTTTCTATTCAAACACAATATTGTATCGATAAAATTCCAATTTTTTGCATAAAAAGTATTAATAAATCCATACTATTGAACAATTTTAGCTCTAGCATACAATGTACCTAAGGTACTGACACTTTGTAAAATAATAAAATAAAGTTGGTGAAGTAAAGTAAAGCCCTTTATTTTTAATTAAATTAAAAATTTCTTCACCAAAATCTTAAGAAAAATTTATTGGTATTGGTTTTAAATTGTAATAACTCTTTGAGGAAAATGTTTTTCTACAATTTTCATAGTTTGAAGTAGGCTCTCAATTCTCAAATTTCCCAAATTTTTGGGATTTCCATTTATTGGGAGGAGTAACACCCCATCTATCCATCCATTCCTGGTTGCCACATTTACAAAAATTCTTCTATTAGTGTTTTTGTAATCAGTGTTGGTGTCTTTTTATTTTGTTAGAAAAATGAGCGAAAATAATAGATTTTCAACAAAATCTTCATTCAGATTACGTCTGTCAATCAAAAGGAGAAAACGGGATCTGTCAAATAAAACAAAACAGTAAGTATATATTTATTACTTTTGATTATAGTGTTGAAAGGCATATTATTTCGGGATACTTCTAAATTATTGTATTTCATTTTTAGAAATACAGGAAGGTATACCTGTTATAGAATAATAGTAATCAGTTTAGAGAATGGTGTATTTCCTCAATACCTTATTGCAGAAAATGGATAAAATATTATTTCTCATGTTAGGAGTCCATTTTACCCTATTTTATACAAATAAAAACCTACGGTGAGTATGATTTATAATAGATAATAATGTGGCACTCGGTCGTAAAGCACGGTATCTTAACATTTTTTGTGAATTGAATTTTTCGGGAAGACTGAATTCTTTAGGTTATTCAAAGAATATGTAGGAAAATTGTTTGTTTTATTTAAAGAATAATGTTGGTAGTAAGTTATTTTAAGTGAATGCTTGTTGAAGTTCAAACATTTTAACACAGTGAAAATTTCATTTTATCAGCTACCATATTTTATGAAGAGTGCCTCAAATAATAAACATCTTTTTAAAAAATATTTATATTCATAATTAATTAATTTAATCCAGAATATTTACATTTACATTCATATGATACAGTTCCTAATTGTTGAATCATTTTCTATAACAAAGTTCAAGCTAAACAAGACAAAGGATCATCAAAATACATTATTGCGGATTTTGTTACTTAATAAAAGGGGGGGGTAAGAAATTTTTTTAATCAAAATACTAACACTTATGTAACCTGTACCACACCGTACGGCAACTCCTAAATCAAATTAGTTAACGCCCGTTTCTAAATTAATTTATTTATCAAAATCAAACCGCAGGTAGTTCATTGAATTTCCTTCCAATATTTGTCTTTTAAAAGATCAATGTAATTTCTAGATGTATATACCTGGATAACTTAACTATTTTGTAGCATTCATTAAGTATGTTAAATAAACTCTTTATTTATTTATTATTAAACTGATTACTTGATTAATTAATTTAAAAAAAATTTATTTCTAATATTTCATGAATCACAACAGATAGTTTATTTCACTTTTGCCATGCATAACTTTGGGCAACCTATGTAAGATTTCCGATTATAAAATTTAATTAGATAGATTACATTTTGAAATAATTTGGGAGCTAAAACAATGAAATCGATAAAATGAGTTTTGGTCAGGTTTCTTCAAAAATAGACCACTGTGCACTACCTCAGCCATGCATCCCATCCACTTGGTACTCCCAGGTATGTACATGGGAATATATACTCTCCCTACTGGTTTCGCAGCAAATCACATGACCTTGAATCAACTTTATTTTACTTATTAGAGAATGTAAGCAATCAAAATTTGAAACTTTTTTTGTCGTATCCTTAAATAGATGATTTGCGATGGCTGTATCAGACTTTTTTATAAAGTTATAGTTGGCGAAATAAAAATAAAAAGTCCAATAAATCAATTAAATTTTGTCATCAAAAATTGTGATTAGGATATTCTATAATAGTGAAATTATTGAATCAGCAAAAAATATTTAATTTCATTCAGCCATTTTCAAATAACCAAGCTAATAAATTCCGCATGAATTTCGTCGTCATCTATTGAAAAAAAATCTTACTAAAAATCGGTGGGGTTTAGACTTAAAATGAGTATCTGGGGTTAGCCCGAGATTTGAAAACTAGTTTTCAATAAAAACAAATTTATAGAAGTGGCAAATCATTTATCAACCCCAAATATTATTTGCATATTTCTTATTACATTTATTTATCTCTTTGTTCCGCTTTGTTTTTTCTTCCTTTAAGGCATTGTATTGTTCCTATCACATTTTTACAAATTGTTTATACTCGTTTACCATAATTTATTTATTAACCTTTTGGGATAAAAGATATTGCTTAAAATTTTGCATATTTTATTTTTTGTTTCTTTCAAATATTCAGGATCCATTAACTTTAATGCTTTATCAATCAGATTTTTCGCTGTTTTCTATTGGGCTATTTGCACAATAATTGAGCTTTTTATCACTAATTTTTGTTTTTTTGTCCAATTTTGTTGTTTTCAAAAATTATTTTCTATATATTTTGTTATTAATATCGGTTTAACTTTCGTTTTGTTAATATGTTTTTATTCAAATAGCACCCACTCATCATCACAGAAAATCTACTTCCCATTGGCAAACCATTAACTTGTTTGTAAAATTTACCATTGTATTATTCATTATTCACTTTTTTTAAAAATTTATTGGACTAAAAATCAATTATTTTTTAATGTTTATATTTTCCGTTTTATATATTCTGAAAAAAAAAAATGGTTTGTTGGAAAAACCATATCAATATCATTTTTCAAACTCGAGATATAAAATAAAGCAGTTTCAGTGTATTTTATTTTTTATCTCAGCTCCTAGAGCCCATTGGACGAAATGGTTGGATATGTGCTGACTTTTTTTGCAAAAAAGTTCTGCATCACCACTTGTTTCCCCAATAACAGTTTGCCACAGCAAAGGGGGCTTTTTTCCACAGTAACACAACATTCGAGAATAATAAACATAGAGAAATTTCTGGATTAACACCAGATTAGGAGCCAAAACCAGACAATTCCTGAAAAAAGTGACAACCAGAAAACTCAGCTTTTATGTTCAGTTATGATAGGGTGAGCCTGTCCTATTATGAGTGACTATGTTTAACCGTTGAGCGATTTGGCTTGTTGACAACCCTTCCTCCCTCAAAGCAACAATTTGATGGCATTTTCCTGGCGATAAAACGTTCCACTCATTATGAACAGATGGTAGCCGGATGGCCCTTAGTCTAGACTATCAGCAGGGTGAGGAAGAAGCTCAATCCCAACCAGTTCTGAAATTTTTTGCTATGTATAACAAAAAGTGAGTGGCCGGGCGTTATCTTGCTGAAGCAAAACCCGATTTCTGTGAACTAATCCTGGGTAGCACTGGGTCACATCATACATTCTTTGTTCTTTGTAACTGATCACTATAAAGTTCCAAATCAATAATTCAACCTTCTGGAATCAATTCATAATGAATTATCCTTCCTAATTCCAAAAGTACAGAGAGTAGTATCTTTTTTTCGAAATGCCCTTACTTAGCGACTGGGATAGCAGGGTGATTGCAGTCCAACTATCTAGGGTTTCTCTAACATATCTGCTTTTCAATGCAAACCACAATTCTTTTAACAAAATGATGGCCATCTGGGTTTCTCAAAAGTTGTTGATGAATTTCTACTCTATGTGGTGCCTGCTCATTGGTCAACCCATGGGAAACCACTCTTCATTTTTCCCAAGTTATGCAGCCCACGATTTATGTTGGAAAAAGAAGGAAAAAGTTATGACAGAAAGAATATTTTATTAGTGCATAACTTGAAAACTATACATTTTTTATTGATTATATAAATTATTATTTGAAATATAGTTAAGTATCCCAGAAAAAAAATAAAATTATAATCTAATGTGGGTCCTAGGAGTTGAGAAAACAATAAAATAAAACATGCTGAAACTGCTTTATTTTATATCTCATTAATAATAGTCATTTGAAAGATAATTAAATTTCCTATAAAACAAAACAAAAATCTTTGAAATCAGACTATTATTAGCAAATATATAGTGCACTGAACATTGCAGCCATGTTTTTATTTTCCTATTGCTGTTAGGTAAGGATATTGTTATCAGGCCAAATTTTCTATGGGCAGTTTTCAACAGTTCTATGTGTGTCAGAGCCCCCTGACTCCAAAAAAAAAATGTATTTTTTGCCACTGGTCCATCTCTTTGTCACGGTTATCTCTTGAATGGGTGAACTGATTCTATTTTGAACTTTAATTAAATTGATTTTTTTATTTCATTTTACATTCAAACAATAACAGTACAAAATTTTATATGTTCATTTGTATAAATAAATAAATAGTGAAGCATTTCCAGGTCAGCTAGTTACAAAATAAAATAATTATCTTTTACACAAAGGAACTGTTGATGGCACCCAGATCAGTAATATATTATCTACAATGGTTTAAACTATATAAGAGACAAACCCTTGAGAATGTATCACTACTGGTACCGGTACTGGCATTGGTGGGGGAGGGGGGGGGGAACTAGTCCTGGCAAGTGGACTTGTGTTCCTTTTTGTCAACCCCTGACGGCCTCCTTTAAGTCGCTGCCGTGAGCTAACCATAGTGGAAGTGTCAAGATTCATTTCTCAGGATCACTGAAAAATAAACATTAACTGGCCAGATGGGAATCAAACCCACTACGCTCTGAGTCGGGCACCCTGGAACCCTCTCCCCAACTTACTGGACCATCATGTCCAATCAACATATGAACTTTGATTACGTTACTGTATACTACCATTTGAACCTAGGTAAAAATTAAGATTACATAAATTAAACAAAGAGAGATATTGAGGTAAAAATTCAATCTTGAACTAACGATCTTTAGGAAGGCTTTATAAAGAGACCCCCAATGATTGAGCTTTGTTGGGTGAAAAGTGCCTGAAAACCCACTTCGGACTGTTACTACTTCAATGCCTACCTGGGTCTTCTGAGATTTATTACCACTAAAGGTATTATTGCATTCCCACTCTCAAAAGAAAAAAGTGGCAACATTTAGATAACCATGAATGAGGTAGACAAAAAGAAGGATGAAATGCTTACATGTTCCAGCCTACAATTATGCAGGTTAGGCAGGCATTCCATCTAAAATAGAATTTGCTATGAGAAATTAATAAAAAAAATACCAACCCCCTTCCAAAAAAAAAAAAAATAATAGTCGCAATAACAATCAATGGAACCTGAAGTCTAAATCAGTTGACATCTGCATGATGGTATAGAAGGATCTAATAAAGGTATAACAAACAAATGTGAGCTACAGACCTATAATGCACTAAAACCAGGTGCATAGGAATCAATATGGGTTGCGGGACCCCCAAAATGTATTTAAAATTTTTTTTTTTTAATTTCACATATAATTTGTGAGAGGGTTACAGTTTATCTACTCTGGCCAGTAAAACTGCAGTTCCGCTACCCCAACATGGTAGTTGGCTACAAGCATGGAGCATAGGACCTCCCAGCATATACCAAAACTAGCCAAGTATACCAAACCTAATTAGGGATTGATAAATTATTTGCCACTTCTATAAATTTTTTTATTGAAAACTAGTTTCGAATGTTATAACATTCATCCTCAGCTCTAAAAACACACAAAAAATTCGAAAATAAGCAATTCAAAATATAGTTTGGTATTATTATACATATTAGATTAGATTAATATACATCAGTATTATAAAAAATTTATGAATTAGAGCTGAGGATGAATGTATAACATTCGAAACTAGTTTTCAATAAAACAAATTTATAGAAGAGGCAAATAATTTATCAATCCCTAATTAGATTGATCCTTCTCTATCATCATGCGGATGTCAACTGACTATACCAAACCTGTTATTAATTATTTGTTTTGGGGACTGAAAGAGTAATTATTATATAAAAACAACAGTTTTTAGGTAGGTAGGTTGGTTTTGGGTAATAACCTAATTTATATTTATGCAACTTCATGTGGCAGCATTAAAAATTCATATTTAATGAGATAATTAAAATTATTACTGCTTTAATTAGATCACAACTGTCGACTCCCATTTTCTACGCTTGCTCAAGAGATAAACGAACCCCTAACAAATCCTTTTCAGTTGAGGTCGGGGCCTTACTATAACTTGAATTTAGTTATTCAGCAAAACTTGGCTAGTTTCGACATGTACAGTAAAGCCCTATTACCGAGGCTTGTGGCCAGTCGCCATGTTGGGGTAACGAAACTGGAGTAGTACCACAGGAACATGACCCCCTCATAACGTTATTAACAGTTGCATTGAAAAAATATATTTATTATTAAAAATAAAATAAACACAAGTTATAACTATCTGATCTTACCTAGCAAGGATTCCCTTACCATTATCTCTTCAGCGAGGGATATTGACAGCTGTGATTTATGTAGCTATAATAATGAGCAAATACTGTTTTTGGCATGATTAATGACGAATTCCATACACTGAACTCATTCAGTCGATGACAAAACTTATAAGAGGGTCCTTATCAGCAGAGGTCAGATAGATGATAGTTTTCATTCCCAAGGATAAAATATTAATGTATCCAATCATATGCATAGAATAAAAAATAAATAAAAATAGGTGAACACAGAACAGAAACTGGCATCAATGACAGATTGAAGAAGAGGAACAGGACTCAACAGAAATAGTAGTAAAATAAAATTATTGCATGGTATGCAGGAATGACAACAAAAGAAGGGAATAGGAAGTGCTAAATTATGAGCGAATCAGATTATCTCAAATAGTTTTAAGTTCAAGCTCTTGTGTATGATACCTCTTGGGCCTATATCCCACAACTTAATCCCAAATAAATAATTAATTAATACCTCTCATTTGGGATTCTATGAAGAGACGGCAGATCAACATTCTTACACATGCCATTTTTTAATCATTATATTAATAGTAATTAAAGTACTTACAGATTTGTATAACTTACTTAGAGTATGCTTTATTTAGCATTTCCTTAGTTATCCCATTCTTAAATATTTGTAAATCGTCAGCTATGTTGGATTCAAAACAAGTGTCATTTGAGGGTTGATAGTCTGAGTTTCTTTGAAGATATGTAGTAAAATATTCAGAATATTCTAAACAACACACTCCCATGAGAATCAAATATATTAAGATATATATTTTTTATTTATGATTAGAAATACCTTTTCCATAATGATTGTCAGTGTTGTCGGAGCATTTTTCGCTACTAGAATCACAATATTCATTTGTATTTGATAATTTCATCAAGAAAACAAAAGAAACAGTTTTTATCAATAGCATCATACATCTAAAAAATATATAAAAAGAGAAATTATCACAGTCAAAATTAAATAATATCCAAAATATTGAGTCAATTAATCATTTAAAATAATTATGATCTGTAAACATACCGAAATTAAACAGTGATAATGAAAATTCTGCATTTATAAGTTATAGACCGATTTGAATTAATACAAAAAATGACCTAGCATTCACTTAGGATTCGGTAGCTTCTTTTTTATTTTTTTCTCTTTGCCTTTAATGCCTTTTTGAAGGTTGACGTCATCAATCGTTGCTTAATATGTAATAAATAGTCATTTTTGTTGTTGTAATTATTGCTTCTAAAATCTTCGAAATTGTAAATTTCCTTTGATAATCTTGAGCTTTAGACCATTAACTATGGGTCGTAATTCCCTATTATTGTTAAGATTAGCATCGCAACAGCTCCACATTGCCAACATGCGACTTATCACTTGGCAAACTGGATTCAAACAATATAATCCGTTATTCAACAATTCAAGTACGTATTTCTCTTTAAGATTTTAAATCACTGCTGAACCTGGTAGTAGAAATAATATTTCTATACGGCTTAAACTTCAGTGCATTGAGGATTAATAATGAAATATTAGAGAGCTTCCAGTGTCTGGTTCCTTACTTCAATCAAAGTGGTTACATAAAAGAGAAGGCGTTGCATGGTGACTGTCCGGTGCTTGAGCACCTTACAGTTGGGACTGCACCTTAATGCTTCTTTCCTCCTTCTCTTACTCCTCCAGCATTGAATACTCTTCTTCGTTATGCAGCGCCTCCTCAGGCGTTACCAACGGCCGTCGCCTCTGAACATCCTCTTATTTGGGAGAGCGTCCCCTGCTAAGGATGAAATGTGTGGGGTCCACCATCTCTCTTCATCTCCTTATGAATTCCATAAAAAAGGGGTAATCACCCTCCTTCATCAATCCCAGGGAATAAGCCTCGCTAATGACGTACATACCAGTTTTTCTTGATAGCCAGACCCAATGGTCGTCCATAGCATTGTATGATATCACAGGATATTCAATCGTATCAGGATCTTCACAGGGGTGGCTAGGGGGTCAATATTCTTGCCATGGTTATGCAGCTTTTTCCGACGAAAAATACGAGATGGCCATCTACATATCTTCGTTCCTCTCTAACCTTCCATATTCTTCCAAATCCTGGACTCTCGCTCACAGAAACAGGGAATAGAAATACGCTACCAGCGCGATTCGAAAAGAAGACCACACGAGATAGGATTTGTAGCACAACCATCTGAAGATTTAGAGGAAAACTCCAAATAATATCTAATGACGGAATGAGGGAGGCGTTCAAAAAGTGAGGATTAAACTGAAGCAAATGCAGAAAAGGAAAACATGGTTCAGATACTACAAAGTACAATCTCACACTGTATAAGTGTTGCAGAAATATGTTTTTATGTTTTTTTCTTAAAAATTTCTAATTGCTAAATGCTTTTTATTTAGGCCAGATTCCCAACTCGTGAAGCAAAATATGGTATTATTTATTTTGAAATAACGATTGAGGTCTGCGCATGCGCTAGTTTCAATTGGCCACATGTTAGATCGTCTCTCAAAAAGTGACCTATTTATTAGTGTAGTAATTAACTTCTTAGTGAAAAAACCGTTAAACTGAACTTTTTGTAATTCTGTTTTCACAATGAGTAATTACTTGTTTTTATCTTAACAGTGAGATTTATAAATAATAAAATTTATGACGGCCACTTTAGCAACAATATCCTCTCTACATCACCAATCCAGTAGTGGCTGTTGTACGGTGTAGAGCAGCGTCACTTGGTCCTCTCCAAGCACTTACGTAATTATTTGCGTATTTTATGTCTCGTAATTTTTGTTTCTTTCACCACATTTCTGTATTTAATCCTCCCAACCTAATATGGAATGCGATATTTTCATATGGTAATGTCAAGCAAAGGAACAGCCACTAAGAGATCGAGGAGTCTGGGAAATACTCCATGTACAGTGGCGGCAAAAAAGTATTTGCACAAAACGTTTTTATGAATAAATTAGTTCAAGGAAACAAAACCTCCACCATGCTTTACAGTCATTGAAACATTTTGCTTCTTTAGGGCTTCATTACGATGTCGCCAAATCGTCCTTCGACCATCTGAACCAAACAAATTAAATTTGCTGTCGTCAGAAAATACGACATTTTCCCAAAAGCTTAAGGGTTTCTTTACGTACTCCCTAGCAAAAGTAAGGCGCTTTTTGCGATTCGTTTCACTGATGTATGTCTTCTTTCTTGGAACTCTACCATGGATATTGTTATGCTAGTAACCTGGACTCCAGACGTTGATTGGACCATGTCAGCCAGCTCCCGAGAACTTATCACGGGATTTTTAAGAGCTTCTATTCTTATTTTCCTCTTCAGCCTGGGAATTAACTTTTTTGGACGCCCTTTACGCTCACTGTTTTCGGTTGAACCACGTTCCTCATACCTTTTTATGACGTATCTCACTGTAGAAAAATTCAACCCTAAGAAATCGGCAATTTGGCGATATGTTTTTTGCTGATTCTTCAGTAAAACAATTTTTTCGCGAGTCGTGGCACACAGTTCACTTGTCTTTGGCATGATAATTGTCTATTGACTCAAGGAAACTGATTGAAAGACTAGAGAATACTGGTAATAAACGATTAGAGATATATTAGTAAACAAACATATGGACACAGGAGGATTAATGCAAAAGTAAACAGAGCTTGTGAGTCATAGTAGACCAAGTGTGCAAATACTTTTTTCCAAGCACTTTTATTGTTTTAATTATTTTGTTTGATTATGAAGTGTTTTTATTTTTTTGTAAAAGGTTTTTTTCAGTTTTTAATAAATGTACTTTTCATTTTTGCAAAGGAAAGCGAAGTTTTTTGTTTCCTTGAACTAATTTATTCATAAAAACGTGTTGTGCAAATACTTTTTGCCGCCACTGTAATTCTCCAGTGAAACGAAAACCAAGGCGTTCTAAACTAAATACGCCATCAACTAAAAGTACAAGTGGAAATGTTCGTTTTTAGAGGTTATAGGTCACTTATCGTCATTAGATAATAATAATTGTATTCAAATATTTTTTTATTTACTGTTTTTAAATAAAACTATCTTAAATATTATCGTAGTTCAGCATTTCACAGTGAAAGTCATAGGCGTGGTAGGTCATTGGTTCACTTTTACTTGTACTTATATACTTTATTATGAAATGGGGTGTCGCTATAAATTAGGGATTCATAAATTATTTGCCACTTCTATAATTTTGTTTTTATTGAAAACTAGTTTCGAATGTTATATATTCATCTTCAGTTCAAGGTTTAAGTAGATTATATCAAACAGAAAAGTTTTTATTATATCAAACTTTTAAATAGAAGTATTTTTAAATATTAATCAAATAGAAGTGGCAAATAATTTATGAATCCCTAATTAGATTGATCCTTCTATAACATCATGCGGATGTCAACTGTCCCTATAAAGTAAAGTACAAGATGTTATAAAGTTGATATATATTGTTAAAACATTGTTATAATGTTGAAACACGATAACATTTAATGTAGTTATATTGAAAAATAGTGGGTTAAAAAAATTGAATAAAATCTAATAACAATAAGTAACTTGTAACCTCTAAACACGAACCTTTCCACAAGTATTTTTCCGATTTGTACTAGTACTTTTGTACATAAATATGAAATAGGGCCTAGCCAACTCAATCGAAGATATCGAGTCCCAAACCGGTACCTCAACTCAAATTGTGACGGACCAATAGCCTTTTTTTCGATCTCAATCCCTACCAAGTCTTATCGATCTGAGCAGTAGAAAATATGGAAACTGCACCAGCTCCCAGAGAAGCAAATCCACCTCCTACATTCATCAGGAATATTAACAGTTTCCAATTACTTTGCCACCAATTAAATAAAATAGTAGCTACAAGAAAATATTTATGTACAAGTGGTACTCAAATTGTTGCCAGACACCCTGGATACATATAGAAATATTGTTTAATACCTAACTGATACCAAGGCGGATTTCAGCATATATCAACTGCATCAAGAGAGAGCATTTAGAGTTGCGATGAGACGCCTGCACCCATCAACACCACCAGGGCCCTATTCCATAATAAAGTATAAAAGTACATGTACAAGCGAGAAAAGTATAAGTGGAAAGGTTCGTGTTGAGAGGTTACAAGTTACTAATCGTCATTAGATAATAATTTTTTTTTTAATTTACTTTTTTTTAATATAACTATTTTAAATGCTATCGTGTTTTTACATTATAACAATGTTTTAAAAATATATAACAACTATATAACATCTTGTACTTTACTGTATAGACACCCTTGTTTCATAATAAAGTACAAATGTAAGTTAGCCTATCACTAACACTGTCAAATACGATAACATTTATAATTGTTATATTAAAACTTGTCAATTAAAAAAAATGAATAAAATTATTATTACCTAAAGACGATAAGTAACCTGTAACCTCTAAAAACAAAATTTTTCACCAGTATTTTTAACACTTATACTTGTACTTATGCACTTTATTATGAAATAGGGTCTAGATGTAATAAAAGAAAAATTAACGGCTTTGGGTTTAAATGTGTCGCCAAATTGTTAATGTTTACAATAAAAACAGAAAACAGCCCGGTGCAAATAACAAAATACCTCTATCTCTATTCTTCGTTGAACTCTAGCCGGAATCACCTGGATCACCCAGAGTCGAAGACATTTATGAACTAACCCCCCTTTCCTATACAAGTATAGTCGTTTAAAAACTCTACACTAATCGAGAAATAGTCCAATGCCACAACTGCCAGTCTTATGGTCATAATAAGCACTATTACCTCGCTGCGTCAAGTGTGGGCAATAGTGTCCTATGCTCAAATGCTAGGAGAGATGGAACAGACAACGCAATCTCAGGCCCTGCCGCAAGCACAATCTCTATCTCACGATTCCCAACCCCAATCCCAACATCCACATTCCTCAATCCCTCTACATGGGTCTAATATCCAAAAGTCCAGCCATCCTAAAAATTTCTACATTCCTCCTCCCACCAATTCCACAGACCTCACCACAAGCCTACTGACATAATTCCTCTCCTAGTTTAGATCCCTTATCACCCCACTTATCAGACTTCTTACAAATGTTGTATCCAACCTCATCCCTCCACCAAGAAATCCATAAATGCCATCAAGAGAATCTCTTTCTATTCTCCTTTGGAATACTAATTGTGTTCGAAATAACATTAACGAACTAACTTTCTTGTTACATGACGAAAACATCGACATATCCTTAATCAGTGGTACCTGACTAATTTGTAAACAACTATTCATCATACCTGACTACCATATTTACCGAACCGACCATCCTGATTGAATTGCATATACTGGTACTGCTGTCATCATCCATCGATTCCTATCCCACCACTTATTCCCCTCACCAGTCCATAATTTCCTACAAATAACAACTGCCACAATTCAGATTTCACCTTTTCCTATAACAATTTAATAGCATATTCCCCAACTAAAATACCGATTTCCGAATCCCAATTCAATTCTTTCATTAATTCCTTAGGATGCCATTTCCTTACAGGTACAAACTTAAACGCAAAAGATCAGCAATGGGAAGTGAAAACCACCAAATGCCGTGGGCGAACATTTATGTCTGCACTTAATTCCCATCGAAAAACACTCTCCCTCAAAATTCTCCTACATTCTGGCCGACTGATCCCAACTGTAATCCCGATCTCCTTGACTTTTTCATTTTTAAAGGCTTAGGGCCACTAAACTATTCCGTTTCCCGGCTTGATGACCTTTCCTCAGACAGCCCACTAATCCTGACCCTCTCAATATAGCCAAATCTCCTCCACTTTCATTCACCAGAGGCCCAGTAAACTGGAACCTCTTCCACTAAATAATAGCCGACACAATTGACCTCAGAGTATCTCTCAAAACCCCTCAAGACCTTGATGAAGCTGTATAATCCTACACCTCCTTGATCCAACAAGCAGTCTGGACTGCAATCTCACCTCTCCTTTCCACGAAATACCGCAAGAAGTCAGAAATGAATTGAAAAAACTAGGATTACACCCTGCATTACATTAATTACATTTAAAATAGAAAAAGTCCTATCCTCATATTTCCCTTCTCCAAAAGATAAAATAGACCCTTTCCAAAAAAAGCGGAGTATACGAACTAAATTGTAATGATTATGCAGCCAAATACAGAGGAAAAACTGGAAGATCACTAAATCAGAGATTAACCCTATTCTCTTGATATACCGTAATCACCTAAAGAACCGAAGGATTAATGAGTTATTCAAACACTTGTTCCTGGTTCTAGGAGGCTATTGAAAGTATGCCTACAAGGGCAGCAAACAGCTGGAAGGCCGAAACTAACATAGTATTTACTTAAATATACAGCGTGTACAATATAAGAACCAGGAAACTTCAGGGGCTGGTTCTGCACTCCAAGGGCAACAAAAAATTTCATATAAGCTATGGTTCGATTCACCACAGAAATGCAGGAAATTTAAGTTTTGTGTTATTTTAGATAAATCACATTTTTGGTTGAATAGGAAGCAATCACTCAAAATCTATTCAAGATAATTAAGTTCTAATTGCACCATCTCAAAGTAGACAAAATTCGCTTCATGTGTGGAGTGGAATTTAGGTTTCCCCGACAAAGCAGTATTTTGAGAGTAAAATTTATTACATTCGCATTGCTTCATGTCAATAAAATAACACGGAAATACAGAATAAAAAGCTTCTTTTTGAAATAAAACAAATCTTCACCGAAAAAATGCCTTTTTACTAATCAAAACAGATCTGAAATTAAATTTGATATGAAACTGTCCCCGAAAAAAAATAAAAAAAAATAAAAATCGACAAATTAATATGTATAATGCTTAAATATAAAAAAAATAAAATTATTTAACCACAGCACTAAAAAAAACTCACAAAAAAAAAAGAAGCATAATAGGTAGTATTTAAAATATCATGAGCTACAGAACTATGGTAGACGCTGTTTTAATGAGAGCAAGAACGTGTAGTGCCCTCACTGGTCTTAATGAAAATTTATTTCAATAGGATATTTTTATTTTAAGTATGTTTTGTATTTTTATTGTCAGTCCGGTTGTGAAATTATTTGCTTCACAGTTTCATTTCATCTTTTATTTCAAAATTGATTTGTTGAATTAAAAGATATTTTTTCGGTAAAGTTTTGTTTCATTTCTTAAACAAGCTTTTTATTCTGTATTTTCGTGTTATTTTATTGACTAGAAACAAATTAAATTTAATAAATTTTACTCTAAAAACACTTATTTGTCGGGGAAACCTAAACTTCACACCTCACCTTTTTGGCAAATTAGGTGCCAATTCTAGACCAATCCCAAGGGAAACCTCGACTTCATTTATACGAAATTAAAGCCTAATAAAAGGAGAAGTTTTCCAGAAAGTGAGATATCTGTAGCCCAGCAGGGGGTTGAAAAAAAATTCACAATTAAAGTTTGATTTTAAAAATGAAATAAAAATTTTCGCTATTGGTTCCTAGAAAAACTCCAATGCAATGGATTTAGCTTAGCCAAACCATATTTCTTAAAGTGAATTTTGTCTACTTTACGATGATGCAATTAGTACTTAATTATCTTGAATAGGTTTTGAGTGATCGCTTCGTATTCAACCAAAAATGTGATTTATCTAAAATAACAAAAAACTTAAATTTCCTGCTTTTCTGTGAGAAATCGAACCATAGCTTATATGAACTTTCTTGTTGCTCCTGGGGTGCAGAACCAGCCCCTGAAGTTTCTTGGTTCTTATATTGTACACGCTGTATATTTAAGTAAATACTATATTAGTCTCGGCCTTCTGGCTGTTTGCTGCCCTTGTAGTCATACTTTCAATAGCCTCCTAGAACCAGGAACAAGTGTATGAATAACTCATTAATCCTTCCGTTCTTTAGGTGATTGCAGTATATCAAGAGAATAGGGTTAATCTCTGATTTAGTGATCTTCCAGTTTTTCCCCTGTATCTGGCTGCTCAATCATTACAATTTAGTTCGTATACTCCGCTTTTTTGGAAAGGGTCGATTTTGTGGTTTGGAAAAGGGAAATATGAGGTTAGGGTTTTCCAATGCAATGGATTTAGCTAAGCCAATATTACTTAAAGTGAATTTTGTATACTTTACGATGATGCAATTAGAACTTAATTATCTTGAATAGGTTTTGAGTGATCGCTTTCTATTCAACCAAAAATGTGATTTACTTAAAATAACACAAAAATTAAATTTCCTGCTTTTCTGTGGGAAAAAAATTATAAATCTCCTCCCCCGAAAAAAAAATCCGCTTACACGCCTGCTTCTAAGATTGGACTTTGTCTCGAAGAATACAATGTATATGGTGAGAATAGGGTACTCCCTAGGATTTACTAATCCTTAATCATGAACTAGATGCAATAGTTCATTCCATTAAATACTGTTTAAAAATTAACTTAATGCATGCCTCAAGGATATAAATGTGACATGCATTGGGAATGCAATCGAAATAGCCTAATAAAATAAAGATAACAAGCAGAAACAATGAGGGGCATAGGCTTATGATATTGTCTCAAAGATAACTGAAAGTTATAAAATAAATTGGAAAACATGTCATAAATTAATTATAAAAGTTGAATATCTCAAATCCGACGTTACTTTATAATATATGTATACATATATATATATATATATATATATATATATATATATATATATATATATATATATATATATATATATATGTATATATTTTCATATGATTATTTCATGGACTGCACGAAACATTTAATTACAACGATCTTACTTAAACCTTTTTTTCCTTTTCATTCTGAAATAAATGCTCTATTACATCGTCCTTGAATTTTAATTTTTTAACTTTAAAGTTAATTGAAATTCTTTTTTCATTGGTAAGCTCTAGACATTTTGATGTTGTCATCTTGACGTTTCTTTATGTGTTAAAATTCTATTGGTTGTCATAGCGTATGTAACCTCTAATGCTACTACCCACCGGCTTTATCAAGAAATAATCAATGAAGATGAAGCTTCCAATGTATTCGGTCGGCTATTTTATTTGTTTCTTAAGTATTTTCTTTGTATTAGGTAAATGCGATACAGATGTTAAAAAAGGTCCCAAAGTTACTGCCAAGGTATAATGTCTATAATTTTCTATTTTCATTTTTAGCTTAGGGTGTTTTTTAATGCACTTGGTTTTGAGTTTATGATTGTTTAAATTATTCCTTTAATATTAAACTATTATTTTTCTGAACTTAACTTTTTTAATAGAATTTTTTTTTGTTTAAAATATTCAGTGTCATTGCTTACTATCCCATTTACTATATTAGTTCATTTTTAGTTGTTTGAATTTGATTTTTTTTTTTGTTAGCTGATAACACCAGTTTCTAATTACCCTTTGCACTAATATCTAAAGGGGGTCTCTGATGATCACTCCACATCAAATGGAACAGTGGTGAGTGTGAAATCCTATGTGGAGTGATTGGAGTAGATGGGAGCAGTTGGAATTCAATCGGCCTTAAAATCCAACACGTTATAACAAAATCTAGTCTTTCCAACTGATTGTGAGTGTGGAAAACGGATGGAGTGGAACAATGAACTGCATAGTTTTTAGGTTGTGCTATCTAAAAATAATGATAAATGTTTGTCACTAAGTACAGTATTGTTAAAATTTACAATATTGATTGTATAAAATATTTTTTTTAATATTGATACGAATAACTTAATTATTTTGTTTACTAATATTTATGTTAGAAAATACTTATAAATGTTATTATAAGCAAATTAACAGTTTTAGTGGACTTAAAATTTCTTATTTTTTATATTTTTTGGAGATGTAGTCATGATTAAATTATTTAATGTGCTATTGTTGAGCCACTATTTATAGCCCCATTAATGCATATTTATGTCGGCATAAATCACTACCTGTTGGTAAAAAATGGAACAATGGAGCGAAGTGATTATCAGTAGGTACCTAGAAATTGTCTTAACTCCAAGTGCTCCAGCTGTTCCAATTCAGTGTTCCATGTTAAGTTTGGAGTGATCGTCAGTGGCCGCCTTAAGGTTGGCTAATGCATGGAAACTTGGTATTAATATGTTTTTTAGCTTTGTAAGTGGACATATTAACAATTGTTAGCTTCATATTTCTACTATTAAATCACTTAATAAAATATTATTTTTTTCATTTTGGCTTACCATAAAAAATTAAATTTCCTTTGATCTTTTTTTGGAAATGCCCACTTCAGCTACTGCCATTCTTTATCAAAGTTTCAAAATCTTGAATTGTACCTGGTATTTGTGTATTAAATAATTATCTTTCCATTAATGAGTATAAATTAAATTGAAATTGTGAAATATCATGTTTTAATCCTTTAACGATGGCGAGTAGGGAGGGAAGAGACGGCCCTTAGGACGGTGACCTTGAAGTGGTTAGTAGGCTCCCCGGACGGAATGCTTTTATTGAAAAATGACTACTGCAATATCGCATAATTGAACGAATGTTTCTAGCATTTAATTTTTTTTCCCTTTAATTTTTATCTCTATTGTTACTCTGACATGTAAAAAAAAAAAGTATAATTATTTTAAATGGTTTAATTTTTTCAAGACTAAATTCGGGAAATTATTATTTTATTGTATTTAAAATTTTATGAAAAATATGATGTTGCAGTGCATATAAAAATATATAATCTTTTCTTTATTTATGCACGTTTTACGAGTAGCTTGGTTTCTGCTCTATCGACTAGTTTTAAGCAAATTTTTCATATCTTATTTCATTTGTTTTAATTTACACCTGTATGGTGTGTAGTTTATAGAAGAAATAATGGTGTTATAAATGATAGAATCAAAAATAAATTATTTTACTTGAGAATCCTCGTGGCTGATGCCATTCCCTACCTATTGGCAAAAGTTGGTTCTACAATTCCCTTAGAATGAACTATGAAACAATCCCTAATCAATTACGCAGATATGATAAACAAATTAAGATAAGAAAAATTATAATACCATAAATTTCATAGAATTTTTAATATTATTGCTATTATTTATTTTACAGTTAGATTATAGTAAATAACTAAAGTGAAATAGTCACATTAATAAGAAACAAATTAAATAAAACAATATGCGAGGGAGTTATTGTTATTATAAACAATTGTAAAGGACATGTTCTAATTAAATTGTGAATGTAAATGAGTTAACTTTTCAAATTGACGATGTCATAAGTTATAAATGTGAGACAGTAATGAGTGAAGGTAATTATGTCTTACTGTTAATTAAGCAATTTTTTAAAATTGAAAAAATAAAATTTAAGAATTATAATTTCAAAATTGTATATTTAATAATTTAAATATATTGCAGAAGAAATGAAGGATGTTCTGAGGATAGGGATAAGACCCTGAAACATTCAAATTGTGATGTGGTAGAGATTGAAAAAATAAAGAAAATTAAAGAAAGTCTATTTCAATAATAATTATAAGAAGTCAGATAGGTAGTTAGGAACGCAGAAAAAAATATTTGGGACTGATCCCAGGCACTTGGAAATAGTTAGCAAAAAAAAAGGGACAGAAGACAAGGGTAGAGAGTAGAGTTCGAGGAATCGGAATTAACTGAATTCTTGCGATATCTATTAGCAGGAGTAGGGTATTACAAGCTCTCTAGAATAACTTAAGACTATTTCAAGGTCCTACTTCAGCAACAGTTCACAGTCGTTATCTGAAAAACAGACAGAAAAGGGTGTACTTCTACAGCAGTACACCGTCCTAGGAGGCCATCTAGTGCTCGACTTCTACAGGAGTAGACAGTCATTAAAGGGTTAAGGAGCTCAATGGCCCAATACTGGTATAGAAAAAGAATTTTCTTTTCTAAATGGGTTGTTGATGTTTATTAGTAATTTTGTTATGGAACTCTTATGTTTTCTGTATTATGAACAATTTATCAGGATATGATCTATAAAGTATATTAGAGTTTTTACTGCAGGTGCCAAAGTTTTACTAATTTAGTAACAAATTTGTTTTTAGAAGCTTATTTACCTTAAAGGAAAGGCTTTAGTTTGGTAATCGAGAAAATAATGTCCTAATTTGTTGCGGAGTTCTTGTTCTGTTTAAGTTTTGTCTTTTAATGCAGACTTAATCTAATTATATGTGTGTATTATTTCTTCATAAGAAATGGATGCAGTTATCCATCGGAAAGCTTTAACAGATTAATTGTATTTTATGGTTATGTTTTTAGGTATGGTTTGACATCAAAATTGGAACTGAGCCTGTTGGAAGGGTAGAGGTTGGACTTTTTGGTAAAACTGTTCCAAAAACAGTGAATAATTTTATGGAATTGGCTAAGAAACCAGAAGGTGAAGGTTATAAAGGAAGTAAATTCCATCGAATAATTAAGGATTTTATGATCCAAGGAGGAGATTTCACCAAAGGTGATGGAACTGGAGGTATGTGTTATTCTAATTTACTGGGTGTAATATTTATAATTATATAAATATATAGTGGGTAAAATATTAGTTAAGTACCTACAACATGACGGTGTCTGAACTCACTTATTAGCAATCGAGACAGGTTCGACCTGTTATCGCTGTATTTTAATGTTTTTGTTATATTATATGGCTTTTAAGGAGAGGAAATGTTTGTCAGCTGTAGTCCCCTCCAGAAACAAGCGGGAATGGACTCAGAATGGTCGATTTTGCGATGTCAAGGAACCTTAGAATAAGAAGCACCTTTTTCCCACGTAAGGAAATACATAAGGAAACATGGACCTCCCCGGATGGCATCACCAAAAATCAAATTGACCATGCACTCATTGCTGCCAGACACGCCAGTGATATATTTGATGTTCGCAGTTACAGGGGAGCTCACTGTGACTCAGACCATTATCTGGTCAAGATTTTATATAAACGGAAGCTGGCTATACAAGGAAAAGGAAATGCAAGAAATGCCACCATCTATAATGTGGAAAAGCTAAAAGAGGATGCTGTAGCCCAGCAATTCAGAGATAAGATCGCAGATAGATTAAACAACAACTCATCTATTGGCAGGAATATAGAAGAAAGATGGGCGCACCTTAAAGATTCTCTCAAAGGTGTAGCAGAGGACATTCTTGGCGTAGCACCGAAAAGACAAAACAATGACTGGTTTGATGAGGACTGCATAAAATTCATAGAGGAAAGAAACAGTGCCAGGCAGAAAATGATCCAACGAAGGAGCCGAACTATGGCGGAACATTATAGAACCAAAAGAAGGGAAGCAAAAGCAGTATGCAAACAAAAGAAAAGACAGCAGGAAACAAAGAAGCTAAATAAGCTTCAAAAAGACTTTGCAGCCAAACAGACCAGGTGACAAAGCAATGACTGGTTTGATGAGGACTGCATAAAATTCATAGAGGAAAGAAACAGTGCCAGGCAGAAAATGATCCAACGAAGGACCTGAACTATGGCGGAACATTATAGAACCATAAGAAGGGAAGCAAAAGCAATATGCAAACAAAAGAAAAGGCAGCAGGAAACAAAGAAACTAGATAAGCTTCAAGAAGACTTTGCAGCCAAACAGACCAGGAAGTTCTATAAAAGCACCAGAGAATTCCGAAATGGATTTATACCAAGGCTGAATTTCATTAAAGATAGAGAGGGGAACCTGATTGGAGATAGAAGATCTGTCCTGGAAAAATGGAAGCAGTTCTTCATAGAATTATTAAATCCGAATAAAGAAGGACCAACTTATAATAAAAAAGCATTATTGGAAAATGGAAGAGACTCGTCGAACGTGGATGAAGAAGAAATACCACCAGATAGGGAAGAAATAGTGGAAATAATTGGAGCACTCCATAACAACAGAGCACCTGGAATAGACGGTATCCCAAATGAGGTCCTGAAATATAGGGGTGAGGCAGTGGTGGAGGAAATATATAACCTCGTATTTGATGTATGGATGGATGCCATAGGATGCCACAGGACTGGAATATGCCAAATACATAAGAAGGGAGACAGATTAAACTGCCAAAACTATAGAGGTATCGCTCTATTGCCCACTGTCTACAAGGTACTTTCAGTCGCAATAAATAGAAGAATTATGGCATGGGCTGAAAGAAATATTGGCGAATACCAAAGTGGCTTCCAGCCAACTAGAAGCACAACTGATCATATCTTCTCCATACGGCAAATGCTAGAGAAAGCATATGAATACAATGTTGACCTCCACCAGCTCTTCAAAGATTTCTGCCAGGCCTACGATAGTCTTGACAGGAATGAACTGCTCAAAGTAATGAAAACTCTAGGGGTCCCAGAAAAGCTAGTCTGATTAAGTGCGATGACCTTGGAAAACACCAGATGTAGGGTAAAAATCCAAAAATGCTATCAGAAGAGTTTGAGGTGGAGAATGGTCTGCGCCAAGGAGATCCCCTCTCACCTGTATTATTTAACATAGTACTCGAACAAGCTGCGAGATCAATCAGGACCAACCCAGGAGGAACGATATGTAACAGGATGACCCAACACCTAGCGTATGCTGATGACGTAGTGATATCAGCAAGGTCAAAAGCGGCGCTTTCAGGAGCTTTGCAGGAATTTGAAGAAGCTGGGAAAAAATTGGGTCTGGTGATAAATAAGGAAAAAACCCAATACATGATTTCCACAAAAAAAATGATGGGCAGGAAGAGCCGAGTCATGTGCAACTGCTCCACCACACATTTAAGAAAGTGGACAGCTTCAAGTATCAGATCTGGAGGCTTTAGTGACACGAAAGAATGACATCACTGCAGAAATTAAAGCAAGAATTTCAACAGGCAACAGATGTCTCTTTGCATTGCAAAAAGCATTAAGATTTCGGAACTTGTCACGGAAAGCAAAATTATTGATTTATAAAACAATCTTAAGACCGATTGTCACATACGCTGGTGAAACGTGGGTCCTGACCCAGGAATGCGAAAAGATGCTGCAGATTTGGGAGAGGAAGGTGCTTCGGCAGATATTTGGGCCAGTATGTAATGAAGGCTAATGGAGGTCAAGAAATAATAGAGAGCTTCGGGACCTATACAATGAACCAGACCTAGTCACCTATGTCAAATCAACCCGTATAAGATGGCTTGGGCACGTAGAAAGAATGGGAGAAGATAGGTACCCGAAGAAACTATTATATGGCAAACCAGGAGACAAAAGAAGAAGAGGAAGGCCCAGGCTGCGATAGCTGGGTGATGTGGAGAACGATCTGCAGAGGATGGGAATCGGACAGTGGAGAGGCCGAGCTGCTGACAGGGAAGACTGGAGAGGCGTTGTTGCGGAGGCCAGGGCCCTACAAGGGCTGTAGAGCCATGGAAGAAGAAGAAGTCCCCTCCACATTCACTTCTTTCTAGGAAATAAATATCGAAATTAACTAATGACATTTTATTGCATGATAAATTTTCAATTTATATTTATGATAAATGATAAATTTATCATGCAAAAAAAGTATTCATACAGTAATAGTTGTTGTGAAGATAACTTCAAACTGCAAACGTGTAAAGGAGGTTTACAGAATCTTAGCTAACATGCCTATCCAGACGCTACTATTCCGGCTGTTCCTACTTTTGTCGGCTGTTAATTTCGGTTTAAAAATTTTTATTTTATAAAGAAACAATTAAAAATATAAAACAAAAATATATAATTTATATAAACACATAAATATGTAGATGCAACACTAGCGCTGATGTGGTGCTTCCTGCAAGAACCAGATTGGACTCGAACTTAGAGAAGCCAAGCCAAGCAAATTATTTGCAAAGGTTTGGCAAATGTGTGAACGCACCTTTAACCCTTTGGCTGTGTAATACTCGCGCGGGGGGAGGATACGGTGTTGTGAGATAATCTAGCGCCTGCAGTGCCCCATATCCTGAATACTTTTTGAGATTAGCGTTTATCATTTTTTTTCTATTCTAGGTTTTCTAATAATGTTTTATATCATTATTTTTAATCCGGGCTATGGACCAGCACTGGTGGAGATAATTTTTTTTTTCTTAATCAAAACAAATTTTTAATGTTTTTATTTTTATTTTTTAAATTTGTATTATTTTTTTATGATTAAAAATTTCTAATTGTGTGGTATATCTCACGACACGGCACTGAACAAAGTGCCATATCGCACTCCTGGCAATATATTTTTATTTGCCGCCTTATATTCTTTAGAATAATTTTTTTTTCAACATATTTACGCACTTGACTATTCACTAGCAAAGCAGAAAATATACTGAAGAGGTATGCCGGGTAAATTTCAGTTAAAGAGAAACCATACTTGGCCATAAGAAAAGGAATGAAGCAGGTATAAGGATTGGCTGAGTAGAAGGAAGCTGAAAATGCCAAAAATGAATTCTTACGCCCTCTATCGGCTTATAAAGACATTGCTACTTCTTTTAATAGTCTACAGATGGCAATAGTCGAAGAATTAATATAGAAGCTAGTAGCAGCCAGACGCTAAACAAACCATACTCTTATATGAGCTCATACCTCACCGGGTGCTGCGACCGCCAGACTATTATATGAGCTCATAGCACACCAGGCACTGCAATCACCAGACTAGTATATGAGCTCTTAGCAGCAAAAGGATTTAGAAGATGAGGTTTAAGAAGCTGATTTAAACGCAATCATTATAAATAATAACACGAACACACAACACCACAAGATTTTTCGGTTCTTTGAAAAAAATTTCAAAATATTGAAAGGCTATATCTTGGTACATATTTGGTTTAGAAAAGATTTTAACCAGTGCAAATCGTAGAAGATTTCATGCTTTTTAACTTTTGTAATAAAATGTTTTCGGCTAGATCCCATCGTTTAGGATTTATAAGCAGGAAACTAAAAAAAGTCTGAAAATTTCGAGGTTTTTCGGGTGCCCTGAAGTTTCCACATTGTTCCACATTGAGTTAGGAAGGACTCATGTTTAGGCATATATATAATTTGAGTTATAAACAAACAAATGTGGAAAGTCATAATTGATCCTCCTTTTTTATTAATTATTGGACTTCCTAATATATTTGAATAACAAAAAATCAAATTTTGTTTTGTAATAGCATGGATGCTGTTATTAATATTCTGATAGAAGTTGCTTGCCCTCCTATCAGCATCTTCCTGAAATATGGCCTTGGTCAAACTGTAAATTTAGCTTAATATTAAGAAGAAACCTAATATTTATTATATATTAGCAATATTTTTCATTTTTGAACAAATAGATGAAATTAGTTTAATAAACAGATTTTTAATTATTTCCCGTTTAATTGTTAGCAATTATTGTTATTATTTATTCTTTAATGTGCTTATTGACTAGATTCATATGCTAGTAATTAGGATGGCCTAGGTATCTAGATGATTGAGGCTTGCAAATTAAACGGTAGGTTATAATGGAGATTCCTAAAAATTAAAGCTGTTAAATTTACTGCGTTTTGGTAGTAATTGTAAGCATAGGTACTGTTAATGCCCAAAGCTCATAGACGTTGGACTAAGCAAAAATTTTAATTTGCAAGTACTTGTTAATGGGTCAATATTTATTAATTAATCATTGGTACAAAAAAATTTATTCTTCAAATTATTCTTTTATGTATTCAAAATATAGTGATTTGAAAATATATGTTATTATATCAAGTGGTATTTGTTGAGTGAATCTCTATTACCTGTTCCATATTTACTTTATTATTATGTTATACAAGTAATAAGTTCTTATTATGTCTTTTTAATCATTGAATTATCAATAATATGAAATTATGTTTCATTAAAAACAAGCATTTATTACTTAATTCTCATTCCATGAAATGCTTATTTATATAGGTATCTAAGGTTGTTTGTTTGAATTGCTTTCAGGCCGAAGTATCTATGGTGAACGATTTGCTGATGAAAACTTCAAATTGAAACATTATGGTGCTGGATGGCTATCTATGGCAAATGCTGGAAAAGACACTAATGGTTCTCAATTTTTCATCACTACAAAGAAAACACCCTGGCTGGATGGAAGACATGTTGTTTTTGGAAAAATTATTAGTGGAATGGTAAATAGTTAATGCATTGAGTATCTTAATGTATTTTTATTAACTTCAATTGTAATATTAGTGCCCTTATGATTATTACTTGTGATATTATTGCCCTTATGATTAACCTGGCGATTGAGCGTGATCGCTTCCTGGCTATATCACTTCCTTGCACAACTATTGGCCTAGAACAGCACGCACTTACTAAGTACTGAACCCAAAGCCCTTCATGGGTTGTGATAGTTTTTGTTTTTTTTATAATTTATTTTACCCTTTTGAACCTATTTATTGGTATTCTACTCTTAAGGGAAATGTTTATATTCTTTTAGTTAGCTTCCATGTCCTCCGCTTCTGTGAGATCTGACCATCTATCACTTATTTTTGCAATCTTAATGGCGATTTTTATTCCCTAGTATTTAATGATTCAAAACACCTGATTAAAGAACTACCGAAGATAGTTGTTGTCTGGACCATGAATAAATTACAAACATCCTTGATTAACTGGTTCTGTCTATTCACTTTGAGTATAGGTTTTTTAAAAAAAATTCACATCTTTAAAGTCTTGTATGAGAAAAATAATTCACTTTTATTGTAATAACTGTTATTTGAAAATATTGAATATTTCCATTATATGCCAATTGATCTTGAGTTTTCTTCCTAGGATGTTGTACGGAAAATAGAAAATACTAAAACAGACAGCCGTGACAGGCCAGTTGCAGATGTTGTGATATCTGATTGTGGAGCTGAAGAAGTTGAGCATTTTGCAGTTTCAAAGGAGGATGCAGATGAACATTCTGAACTGTAAACTGTTAATTATAAATTAATACTTAATATGTTTTTGATACTTGATGTTTGTAGATCTTTTTTCTAATAAAGTATTTATAAAACGAAGTAATTCAATTTGAATTTAATAATTTAATTTTCTTGTCCCTTTTACCTTTTAGAATGTTAATTTTACTTTTTTGAAGATTACTTTAGCTTAGAATTCAACCCTATTTTTTTATATTGTGCTGATTGTAACTTGTTTTAATGTTTTTTTGAGATCTATATATTGAAACTCAAGATTTCCATATTCCGACATTTAGACTTTTTGATCATTATTATTCTTATTATTTAGCACAGCTCAAATCTATAGTATTTTAATGTTTCTTAATATGAAAAGTATATTATGTTTGGATATTATGCCTTTAATATTAAAATTTTAAATTATTCTGAGAATTATTAAACATTTAAACAAAATTTAATAGAATTACTGTGATTTCATTAATACATTTTATGAAATATGTAACCTAAGACTGGTATCCCACCCAGCAATTAATGAAAACTATTTAACCACTTCAAAATGAATCGGTCGGTACACAAGTGTAGCACCTGCCTGTAAAAAAGTGCAAATGAAAGTGAAACAACCAAAAATAGTTTAACTAGGTAAAATCACATTTTTTCTCCATTTGTTTAAAATAATTGTTCCATTAAATTGAGGATATTTTTATTTTATTATAATTGATGGATTGTAGCTAAATTTTGTTTCTTAATTCTAATTATTTTTATTATTATGTTCCAGGAATAATCATTGAGCAAGTATATAAATTACAGAGCACTGGTACCATTTGTATGAATTAATTTATGTAAATATTATGTTGGATTTGGTTTCAATTTTAGAAACTTTGTTGTAAACAAATTTTTTATTTTATTTTAATCCTTATGTTATCTATTTATGATTATTTTTTAAATTATTTCTTTTTTTTTTATATTAAATGGTAAAATAATTATTTACTACAAAATTGGCTTTTATTGTTAATTTTTTATATTTTTAAATATTGCTTAATTCTTAAGGAAAACTTTCTATAAATGTGAAAATTTTATGTATTTTATATGTGGTGTGGATTAAATTCTTGTTAAGAGATATTTCGCTCAAAGCAATAAGTATTTATAATATGTGATTTAGGATGTACATTTTTGGGAGAACTGATATTTAACGAGGAGGCGGTGACAAAATTAAATAGTAACCTTGATGAATTAGTGAGTTTTTGCTTGCTCAAACTGGAACAGAAAATCAACGTCAACCAATATCTGTTCCAGGGACTGATATATCCTCTCCAGACTGCGTCCCTCACAAAGATATGCCCTGCATGTATTAGAGAGAATTGATATAAATATCCGCATGAGCATTAAGGCCATCATCGGACTCCCCGCTAACACCTCTACGGTGATGTTATAGTCATCGAGGAGGAATAGAGGATTAGAACTGATCTACTGTCAATGGGAGGCTCCTTTACATCATTGGTCCATTGCCCAGCGACTGTCTAATGTGCCGGATGCCTTGTTCCAGATCACATTCAATTACGAAGCAGAAATAGCGGAAGGACTGAATGTTGATCAGAGCTACCGTAGTGTGAGAGCTCTATGACAGTCGCTGCAGGAAAATGAAGAACTGGCAAATTGCAAGTGGTGTTCGCCATTTCAAAGAGACTCCGAGAGCCAAAAAATAAATCTGCGAGAAGCAAGTTCTTTTGAAGTCGGAATGGTACAACGCCTTAAAACTGAATATTAATTACACACCCCTGTGTGGAGTACCACGAATCAGTGGACAGCAGAGAGAAGTTGGGTCTCTCTGTCGCAAATGCGGCAGAGTCTGAAACACCAGCCCATGTGCTGGGAAAATGCCCAAACAACTCCCTCCTCATAACACGCTGGCACTATGGGGTCAAACATGAATTAATAAGACTTCTTAGAGAAAAGAACTTCACCTGCTTTGACGGTGTCTATTGTGTTGACACGAACGGGTGAGGTATGCTGATATTTTCACATTATCAAGGACCAGAAGGAAAGCATTGGTCCTGGATCCGATGAGATGATTTGAGAGAAACGATCCCGATCAGGTGGGTGGAGTGGAAAGGAAAAAAAGGCATATACGAGATATGTATCCCTTTCCTAAAAGAAAAATTCTGCGAGATCTTTAGAGAGAGAGAGTTCACTGTGAGAGGCCTCTGGTTTGGGTCTCGCGGAACAATACCTAACAGAACAAGGAGCTTTTTAGAAGACCTAGGTGCTAATATTGGGGATATTCGGTGTTGGCCGAGGATATTATTCTGGACTCCCTGGGGATTATCCACTATCACCTGCATGGTAATTTGATTGGTCTATTTATCATTTTGGATTTTTATTAGTTTTAATTGTATTTTTATTTTATTTTTATATGTATATATATATATATATATATATATATATATATATATATATATATATATATACAATTTTTTTTTCCTGTACTTCTGTTCTGTATATGTGTGCTTTCAAATTTTGATATTGGATTAGTTCCATAAGTTTTCCAATTATATAGAAATTTTGTACTAGATTAGGACAGGGTTGATTAATAACTGGAAAAGAAAATTGTGAAGAAATGAGAAGGTAGTTTAATAGATTAAAATAAACAAGAGATAAAAAAAAATGTAATGTAATCAAATGAAGATGAAAATACTGTGAATTATGTAGATGTATGATTAAATGATAAAAGGGAAGAGGAAGAAAAAAAAAAAGAAATGTAAAATGTATATATAAGGATTGATTAGTATGCTGTGTATTGTAGCAACCCAATGTAGTTGGGCAGCATTGATGTTCAATAAATAATTTCTTTCTTATCACTATATATGTGAATCTTATACTGAAAATGATAATTAATTTTTTTTATTATTATATTTTGTTATTATTTTAATCCAAGCTCACATCCTTCTATCCTAGAATACTATGAACTAATTAAATGAGAGATTATAATTAACACAGGGACTTAGAGCTACCAAACTGCTCTATAGATATAACTCAATTTTAATTTTGACAGGATTAGTTTACCATTATGAACAAAATATTTTTATTTTAATCCTTTGATGTAGAATTTCACAACAACTCCATAAGTTTGGGTGGGTTCTCAGAATTGTGTTACCTGTGAGTTTATTTACAGTTTTCTTGTATTGTTTGATACTGGCTTAATAGCTAAAAGTGGTATGAAACTAGGAGCTATCAAACTTATCACATAGCTTAGATCTGCTCTAAATATTGCCTGTTTAGGAAAACCTTCGATCCAGAACCCATGGGTTACATATTATATTTCTTCCATTGCTGACTGTATGTGGTCTATGCTTGATGAAAGGGTGGAACTCTTGGTTTGTTACTGAAAATTTATTAGGGAAAAGTTAAATAATTCAATTTTAAAGAAGGGATTTATTTTCTATTTCTTTGATTGCGTATCTTTAATTTTTGTTGATCTTATGTTCAAAAGGGAGTATTATTATCAATTTTACATTAAAGGATATACTAAAGCTAAATAAAATATATACTTAGGAGGTTTGTTCTGAAATACATTTTATTTTTCTCTATCTTAGCCTTTGATAAAGGCATATTTTAACCTTAAGGTTAAAAACATTGATTCTGATTAATTAATCAAAATTTGAAAGAATTGCCAAAAAAAAAAGTAACCATTTAGTTTTCATGAAACTAAAGAAGAATTTGTGATAGGTAAAGATACTATCGTGAAACTGAAGAGATGAGAATTGCAATTAGTCTTGTACAAATTGACTTCTATAATCGCTTCAGACAAGTTAGATGGGATACATAATTCTTGAAAATAGAGTATATATTAAATTTCACCTCTGACTACTGGTTATTTTTTATGTAACTGAGAAGATAGGATATCTGTTTATTGTTTCATGACATCTATTTGTGATTTTACTATAGATATGATTTGTACCTCTTAAATATTAATTATAAAATAAAAATACTCATTAAATCATAAGTTAAGAATGCTTGCTCGGAAATGAGCTCAGGGACAAATTAACCTTAAACTAACTCAGTTGGTCTTGGTTATTTATTGAATTGGAATACTTTAATTGCTACTTAAACATTATACCAACAATTTAGGATAGTTATTTTTTGTTCTAAAAATGTTCTATTTTCTCATTTTTTAAATGTAATTTATCTAGTACAATACTCCTTTTTAGTAATTTTTTTTTCTCAATTTTTCATTCTTGTATGATCCCAATATTCATTATTAGTGTCATAGATAGGTGGTATGTAGTTTTTGTATTGATTTTATTATGATTACTTGTTACCATAGTTACTAAAAACTGAGGCAAAGAGCCATATATTAGTGTAGGAATAATTTGTTAATCCAATGACTTCTGGTTCTGAGTTATTCTCTGAAGAACAATTCTATGATGATTTGACATTGAATTTAATCAAATCATTAGGTAATTTAATATTAACCTGAGGTTTTCTCTTGGTTTGTCATATATCATTAAAAAATAGTTTATTTATATTATATAGAATTTATGTTATCTATAATTCTTGTAAATAATAGACAAAGTCCAATATCTTTTATCTTTTAGTATGAAAATAGGTTTATTCGTGGATCAAAAAAAAAAAAAAAAAAAAAGCAGAACAGTATTTTGAGGATGAATTTATTTTTGTCAACAAAAAAATTTGTTCAGTACACTTCATAATAAAATAGTAATTCACATTTTAAAATATCATTTGGCAGTTTTTCTGGAACTAAAAATATAAAACAATATACAATTTTCTTAAATAGCCTGTTCTAAGTATATCTCTCTAATTTTTTGTCTATCAGACGTCCAAATTAGAGATATAACAGCCCATTTTAATTCATATTTTTTTAATAATCAAAAACAGTTTCATCAAAATCAACCATTTCAGCCTAGTCTTGTAATTAAAATAAGTATAGGGAAAATAAATTTATTATTAATCAGTGTTCAGCGAAACATATATTCAATTATTAGTTTCAAAATTTAATAAGAAAAGTTTCTCAAAATTGTAATTAATGGAAGGAGTATTAAACAATTGAAACAGCCATCATTTTCAACAAGAGTTTCATAAGAAGTATATTCACAAATACAAATATAAAAAAATTATATCTGTGAGAGTCACTTATTGGTCTCCTTACTTGTACAGCTAGGAGCTGAAACTGTCTTAAATTTAGTTCTGACAGGTGAATGAGGAGTTTTCTATCAAAAGTTAATAAATCCACTTCTCAAAACCAAGTTTTTTTAAAAAGAATTAATCATATTAGATTAAGAACAAGACCTTATTAGTCCCACAACAATATTTGTTAATACAAATTAAATTACATAATACATTTGTTAACATTTAATAATGTTTCGGCCCTGGTTAACTATTTTTTGGCCATTCTTGAACTATTATATTATGTCAACCATGTCATATATTCCGTTAAATCATCCTACTACTAAATGTAGTACATGTCATTAATTTTCAACATCTATTGTCTTTTTAGGTGAAATTTGCATATCTTTACTAATCTATCCTTCACAAAATACAGCCTATTTCTGGTCATCTTTTCTCAATATTGTTGTGGGATTAATAAGATCTTTTTCTTAATCTAATATGATTAATTTTATATAACAATTGGGAATCACAAGAAAAATGAACAATAGTAATATTGTGGTTGATTATGAAGAATTAATATTCTACACCAAAAATTATTCAGTTTATTTCAAATCTTGAATTTTCTTCTGTCAGATAGGTGTTACACATCAACATTTACACATCAAAAATTTGCCTTAACTTCATGAGATGCCCCCTCATAATTTTTATTACCTCATAATTGAGGGGGTCCAGATTCTTATCCAGGCTATTTCATTAAAAATAAATACGACGCAAACTTTTCTGTGATTTCCAACAAATAATTTTGATATATTTGTTTGCCCCCCAAAACATTATTTTTAGGGCATTTTTGATATTTTTAGTATTCTTACCAAGCTTAATACTTTAATATTTTTATGCCTTATTTATTTATTTTTTTTATTACCTGGGAGGGAATCCAGGCTCTTCTTTAGTACCAGGGCTCTTCCTAGGGGTGCTTGTAAGATGTGGGGTGCCTGACTCCTCTTCTCCAAGGCTGTCTGTTCAGTTCCAGTCTTATTGGTCCTTGGATTCCTTCAAATCTTTGTAATAATGACATATTCATACTCGAGTACCCCTGCTCCACTAACACCATCTCATCCCCAATCTTAATTATTGTGATATATTTTAACTATTGATCTAACATGGAGAGGATCCCGCATGTGTCTCCTATGTTTTGATGAACCTTTTTTAGGTGAATCTAGGCTTTAAAATATTGGACTGTGTAGATTAGGGGCTAACGCGCTCCAGGAGTCCTGGAAAAAATAAATGGGAAGTTTCCATGTGCAAAGCACATTTTATTTTATATATCTGGTTCTGATGAAGGTAGAAAAATGAGTTTAGTACCAAAATGTCCCTATTGCCAAGAGGAAAATATTCAAGTATTAAGCTTGGTAAGAATACTAAAAATATCAAAAACGCCCTAAAAATAATGTTTTTGAGAGGAAACAAATATTTAAACATTATTTATCACATTAAATTAATTATCACAGCCCAATATTTTAAGGCCTACCAATATTTTAAGGCCTAGATTTGCCTAAAGTTTCATCAAAATCTAGGAGACTATATTTGGGGTTCTCCCCTTGTAAGCAACTTTTAGCATAAAAATTACCCATAGGTATTAACGTTATTAATCTGTATTAATGTATTTAATATAAAGTTTTAATATTTATAATAGATTTTACATGTTTTATAAGATTGGATACCTGGTGTTCATAACATTAAGCTTGATAAAAGGCAACCATGTGAGAAAGCTTCTATCATCGCCTGGGAGCAAAGGCAGTGCTGTCAACTTCCTCTTGATTTGAAGAACTTTTTTCTATCTGTTGATGGTTTTGAGTTAACTTATGATTTCAGATATGCAGGTTATTAAATTACTATTATAAAATTATAACCTTTAGTACAGATTTTTTTTTCTATACTTTGTTTTACTTTATGATGAATAAAATGCCGTTAATTAATTAAAATACAATAAGTGAAGTCTCATTGCCAGGACCGATGTGGGGATAAGAATTTTCGAGATTAAGAATAACTCGATAGGGGAATATGAATTTTTAATTTCAGACCAATGTGAACCCTCATACAAATATGTCTTGTTATATGGTGGATTTTAATAAAATGCCAGTCTATACAGGGAGGTCTGCTCCCAGTCTTAAATTTTTTTTTCATTATTGAGTATTAAAGTATGCCATATTTTAAGGGCACTGTGGTAATAAAATTAATGTATTCAATTATACCATATGAACTAGACCAAATAAATGAATTACAAATAGATCCATTAAAAAAAAGACAATATTATTGTTAAGGTAGTGTGGTAGAAAGTGCCAGAAGGCCTCGACAGAGCATGTTCAACAATAAGGTTGTGCAGAGGGTAACGCAGGTTAAGGATAGGTCGATAAAAGGATAATCAATAGTGTCGAAGGGATGAATCTCCAAAACACTAATGATTAGCGGGCTAAGGGATGAACCTTAAGACACCGCGGGATGGACGCCACTAATGGGGGGTATGGACCTCCAGACTTTGAGGGTGGTAGAAATATCAACGAGGGGACGAACCCTCTGACTTAGTATATAGGAGTACAAGCAGACGGATTAGCCCCCAGACCTAGTATGATAGGGTTTAGAAAGAACTCAAAACCAGGGATGAGCCTGGGCACATCGATATAAGTGTTAAAGGAATAAGAGTGAGAATAAAGAAGTTCATGATTAAGCATCAAAAATAGTCAACATAGATGCACTGATCTACTAGGGGCTCAGCTCGGGAGACACTAAGAGAACTTATTTTAGATGGCCCAACTCTGGGTTATTCATTCCTCTATGTCCAACATGTAAATTGAGTATTGTTACAATTGACTATTATTCTGGCTAACATCAATACACATTTATACTGAAGGTGATTTATACTGAATGATATTTGTACATATTTACAATTATATATATATATATATATATATATATATATATATATATATATATATATATATATATATATATATATAATACAGGAAAATAACAATGTTATTAAATAAAAAATGGTCGTCTTTTATATGATGAGCGACTGTGTGGTTATGCCCTAGCACTATGTAGATGTGGGCATGAGAACCAGCAACTGAAAAGAAGACACTGATGTCGTCCTCTGCATTATATTAATGAATTAAACAAAAACATAAGAATAATAATAAAAAAAAAAATAAAAACACTAAGAACACATCCATACTTATTTACAATATTTTGATTCAACCTGGTGACCCATGAGCTGTTTCTTCCATCCAAATCTAAAAAAGGTAAAGCAGGACTCCAAAATATCCAAATAAGCCCTTCTCTCACTATATTAGTGGAATTAAAAATGAGTAGAGGCTGAGTGAAAGTGCTAAAGTTGCTAGTTCACTGAACTTGAATGGAGAAGCAGACCATTGCCAAGACCCAAATTGTCATATTTTACAATAGATCTTGAGGTCATTTCAACCTATAAAGCAGAAATCCCAATATCTGATTAGACTTACAATAAGTCATCGATATATTATAATTTTTTTACAGTTATTATTCCTTGGCCTTTTAAGCTATGTCTACCCATAGTTTCTACCCTCTAATTATTCATATTTTTATCTATAAATGATTGTACATAGATAGATAGATTATTAAATAAAATAAATTTTAATATAACATAATTGATATTGGCAGATATTTAATTTTAGTTGAATAAATTGATATTATTTATGAATACAAATATTAAAAAAAAAATGGCCTTAAATTTTGTGAATAAAAAATTATGAATTTATTTTCTGCTTTTGGTAATACTGTCAATGAAAGGACAAATAAGAGTTTTATGTTGTAATTATTAATTTAAAGAAAAAGATGTTTAATGATAATTAGTTCATACCATATTCGTAAATAGTTTGTCAAGAAGCTTGTGTGCGTTGGTTTATTATTTTCCAATGTCTATTATAGTGGACACCTGTGCTTCTGTTTTATTAAAAATAGAAATAAAAAGTGTTATTTATAATGTTGATAAACAAAATCTGGTGTGGTAAGCGCATCACACAACTTTCCCTCCCCAACCTATAATAATAATCTTTAAGATTATTTTAAAGAGCTCACATAAACACTACTCGAAATAAACTCAACAGAATGCACTTCTTCAAGTCTTTTCCCACAAAGGTATAATAAATTAGTTTTTCAAATAACTTTAGTACTACAATTCTGTAAACTAAATATTTTTTTGTTTGTCAAGCTGAAAATATATTTTAAAAGTTCGGTTTAGTTTCCATGGAAATTTCATTTTATTTCCATTAAATAATATAAAAGTAGAAATTATTAAGTTAATTTCTAATTTGATGTTATTACAATACATTGCTACAGAGCGTTTTGTTAACAATAAGTTGGTGGCTTGGTGGGAGGAGGTTCGGTCTCATTTGTCTCCTTCCGGACATCCTCGGCTTTCCATCTAGGGTCTAGTAGTCCTTATGAGATGTGCCTATTCTTTACTGATACAGGCCCGATTTAAATAATTGTTTTTTAGGGAATTTAATTGCCTTTCATATGATTTCATACATAATTTACCATAAAATGCTTACTTTTTGAGTTATGCGCAAATAAAATTTTCTTTTCGCTATAACTTTTTCCACTGCATTTTCTCTTTGATATACTACATACATGAAAAGTTAAAGAACTTTAAGGAGAAGATATTAGGCAAGTTTCATCACAATCGTTAAAATCGTTTAAGAGAAAATTGGAAAAAGTGTAAAATCGGTAATATAATTGCCACTTCCGGTTCGTCCGGTGCGCTATATCTTTGCCAATACTGGTCCCATTTTGATGATTCTTTTTTTTTGGTTTTTAGATAATTTAATTACCTTTCATACAATTTTAAACATAATTTACAATAAAATGCATACTTTTTAAGTTATGCGTAAATAAAATATTCTTTTCATCATAACTTTTTTCTCTCCATTTCCTCGGTGATGTACTATATACATTAAAAGTTAAAGGGCTTTTAGCAGAAGATTTTCAGCAAGTTCTATCAAAATCGTTAAACCCGTTTTTGAGAAAATTGTGAAAAAAAGTGTAAAATCGATGATATAAGGTGTTTTCCGGTCAGTCAATTTTGACGAAAAAGTTGCTGTAATATCCCGTCAATAAGGTATAATAAGGTAGGTAACTTAAATACGTAATTTCAGTTTTCTACGACTTTTCGTTTTTGAGCTAGCCTGTTCACATATCCACAGATGCACAGACACACAGACCATTTTGCGAGACTTGATTATTTGGACTCAGGGGACCCTAAAACGTCTATTTCCGTTGAAAACTCGAATTCGAAAATTTTCCCTATCACAATACTTCCCCTGACTATATATTTCATATAAAGGTAAGGGAAAGTAATGAACGTTTTTAATAATTAATGTTCTTGTTATAATTTTAGTGTATGATTAAAAAAATATTTATATTTTTATTTATAGTAGTAAATTCAATGAAAATTAAATTAATCTCTAAATATCAGTAAAATTCCTATATGGGTGCCAGACCAATGAATGAATTCAATTAAAATATTTTCCTATTGTATAAAATCTAATAACACATCATCTTTCCTGTAATGTTTGTTTGTTGGAAAGCTCCCTGTGGTACTAAGCTCCAGAACGATTCACTCATAAATACTAATTATTATTTTATGAGATCAGGTGAACTTCTCTCGGTAGGCAGATTATCTATTAATTCATTAACGGATTTGAGATGTATTTATGGGTACACCATTATTGAACCAAATGGCGAGGCAATGCCTAGTCTTAAAGATCTGGACATTGTTAATACTGCAGAAGGGAAACCAACTTTTGGACCGAACAGTAAAATATTCGAGTTAGATTACAATGAAGGTGTATCCATGGTAAGTATTTTGATTTAATTCTAATTGCATAGGGATCGATTCATACTTTTTACGATTTTTTTATCTCCTAAATGATTAAAATTATTTTTTGTTTGTCATTTCTGTCTGTGGTTGCTAAAAACAGATTCAGTTGACATCCACATGATGGTATAGAAGGATTAATCTAATTAGGGATTGATAAATTATTAGCCACTTCTATAATTTTGTTTTTATTGAAAACTAGTTTCGAATGTTATACATTCATATTCAGTTCTAAAAACACACAAAAATTCAAAAATCAGCAATTCAAAATACAGTTTGGCATTATTATACATATTAAATTAAATGTAATATAAATTAGTACTATAAAACATTTATGAATTATGAATTTAATCAATACAAGAAATCAAATACATGTTGGTACTCACCAAGGTTTAAATAGATTATGTCAAACAGAAAACTTTGTATTGGTTTGTTCTCGCACTGAACTAGTAATGGAAGAAAGGTGGAGTGTTTGTAGGTAAATGGTTTAGGGGTCGAACTTTTTCCAGTAATTCCGGTTACAGTTTGGTATTTTGAATTGCTTGTTTTTGAATTTTTGTGAAGAACTGAAGATGAATGTATAACGTTTGAAACTAGTTTTCAAAAAAATCAAAATTATAGAAGTAGCAAATAATTTACCAATCCCTAATTAAAAACAGATTACCGTAAAAATATCTCTGATGAATTTATTGCTTATGAATATTAATTTTAATCAAATAGAAGAGTTGAATGTTCACGAAAACTTATTAGGTTTACTTTTTGAATTCCATTCTTCATTAACAAGTCACCATTTAGTTCTACTCTTGTGTCCGTTCCTGACTTCATATAATAACAATCTTAAAGTGTTCCTTCCTTGTAATATCACTATCCAGTTCCTTGCTCCTGAACCATTAGCTATGTAGTCTTCCCAGGCCTGGAATAGGCCCCCTCTACTACGAGTATAATATAATATTTTTTAGATTTTAATATTTTATTTATCAGACATTCAGACAAGATGGTCCATCTAAGCCATCTAATCTTCTCAGTTTGTACCTACAGAGCATAATGTTCCTCATTCAGGTAGTAAACCTTATTGTTAGTTTTCCTCCTTCATTTACCATTCTCATATACACCTAAATAAATCAGACTTACAAAAATAAAGAGTTCTTAGTCCTCAGGCTTGGTGGTCATTCAGATTTCAGAACCATTGGTATGCCAATATAAGATAATAATTTTTTTTCTTTGACCTTGTATCATTTTTCATAAAATATTGCATTTCTGAGATACCATTGATGCATAAAATGAACTTCTCTCTCAATAAACCTGCCGATTACTTGTATTTTATAACTTGCTGGATATAATTATAAAAATTTCAATCTTGTATTTATTAATTTTTATATTTTGTATTAAACATATGCTTTTGTATATTTAAGGTATGTTTAGTCTACAATGATTCTAGTCATGCCCAAGAGATCTGGTTTTTAGACAGAAGTCTTAATTGGTTCAAATTAGCCAATAGTTTCAGCCAATATTTTAGGATGATGCTGTACCACCATGGTTTACCTGAATGGCAGTTTCTTCATGTTGGAATTGGTTTATCACCCTGGGCAGAGGTAATAACCAAACAATATATGCACAATTATTTAAGCAAATCATTAAAACAAAAAATATTTTGGTTTATAAAATCTAATGCATAATTCAGTTTGTGAAAAATTATTATATTTTCTTATTAACAGGTTATTCTTTTTTTTTTTTTTAAATAATGATAAAAGAGCTTAAACGACAAACGAGGTACATTCAGATTAAATTTGTTTTATATATATATATTTATATATATATATATATATATATATATATATATATATATATTTTTTTTTTTTTTTTTATTTTCAATGATAAAGAAAAGTCTAGTTATACTATAGCCTGTCTGCTGAAGAATGCCCCTGAGTAGTGGAGGACTATTGTCCAACCTTGCCTGCATCTTACCCTAATCCGCTCTATGAACTTATCATGAATTAACTTACCAACATCACTGAAGTTTCACCTCGTGACTTTTCTTGTCAATCTTTTCTTCTTTCAAAATTTATTTCAGGTCCTTTGAGTTTGAGTATTCCAAATAGTGAAGCAAATGATTAATATTATAAATACTTTTACTTGAAATTTAAATAAATAGGTGAAAATGTAAAAAGCAAAAATTAAAGAAAACAAACCTGATGGGTATATTTTAGAAATAATTCAAATACATGTATTGAAATTGCCCTGGTTTTATAAAAATTACAATAAACTCGAGCAATCTTTACATGTCAGTACAAATTATGAAGCTAAAACTAAATTAAATAATTAAATGGACGTTGATTCCGTATCTCTGTCGAATTTCATCAATATATTGACCGTCTGAGGGATATATATTGTGACAATAATACTGAAAGTAATAAAATTGGCTGAAATCAAAATTATTTGATTTTTATAGACGCTCATTAAATATTATTGAAGGAGTGTCAATATTATTGTACTTGTAAGGGGAAGATTGAAAAATATTGCATCAGACATTGGCAAGCTTTGGTGTGGAGTGTATGTCCAAAAATAAAACATACCATATATAGATGAAATATAATTAATAGAAATATACCTATACATGCTCATAACACTTTAATTGGAAATTAAAATATTAATAGAAATTGATTAATAATGAATTGGTAGTTTTATGGAAATTATTTATGTGGATTGACTCATAATCAACTGAAGTTAATTATTACTATAAGAGAGGAATATGATAGTGATAAAAATAATAATTAAACGGTATTGTGTTCATAAAATTAAAATGTGAGACATTTTAAAGGAAAACAAAAATTAATACGAATGAAAATTCATGAGAATAACATAGTTTAATTTAAATTTAAGAAAAAACACATAACTTTAACTTATAACCAATATACTTGTAAATTAAACAAATTAAAATTTAAAACCGAATTAATAAATATAAATAAATGATACAAAAAGAAGATAGAGCAGACATAAATTCCAGATGAGAATGACTGAAGAATGAAGTGACAAATGGAATCGAAGGGAAATATCCAGGTATGTTTGGTTGGAGCCAAGTTGGATTGGTGGTGGAAGACATTTCATCGGCATTCTTTCAGCAAACACAGTATAGTAAACAAAAAATAAATAAATAAAAAATTATAATTCTTTATCAATGAATAGGTTTCTCTTTCTGAGGTTCTTTAGATTTGTTTTTGTTTAAATTGGGTAAATTTGTTATTTTTATGCTAATTATGTCTTATTAGATTAGTTATTTACATTAATTACTAATTTATATTAGTTCATTTCATATTATTATATCTATGTCGGATTTGCTTTACCGTAATAGTCTCTCCTTCTCTACTATCAATGGAGTCAATCAATTAGATAAGCCCAACAATTCAGAAAAATGACAGTTCTATTTTAATGTATTCACATTTCCCTTAAAAGAAAATTAAAAGTTATTCTCTTGTGTGTTAGTAGCCTAATGGCCAATCATTTTATAGAATTTTATTTTGAATTTAAACTCCTACTTACTTTAAACAAAAGTATATAGAGAAACATATTTAATACTGTGTGTACTAAAATATTATATATGAATAATTAAAATGTTAATACTTATTTTGATTACAGCAATTGATGATAGCCATCGCTCCACACCTAGTCTCACCTGAACCAACAAAAAAATTTGTTTCCAGAACTTCCGAACCACAAATAGATCCAAACATATTTAAATTACGACATAAATTATCCAAGAAAAACAAAGATAAGAAGAAGTACCTTAAATAAAACCATTAAAAAATAATATAACAAAACATGGATCAATCAAATTCAGTTCAAAGCCAAATAAAACTACTTTTTACATATGGTTGATTAGGAATAATTTTATAAAATTGTTCAGGATTTTGATATTAATCATCAACAGTTTAATGCCGTAAAAGAAAGCCAAAATTTAATGGAAATTAATGTTACTTAGATTTAACTTTTATATGTTATTATAGTTTATATATTATTTCCACAACTGTCCATGTTTTGCTTGATATTAATCCTAATAAATCAATTTTATGTTTTAATCTCCCTTTCTTATCTTTTCTATTAACATAATTTAGCTTTAACACATCATAAATGGATATAGATATTACTTGGACTATTTATTGAAAATTAAAATTAAAAACATAAATTAAATTAAAATACAACATAAAACAAAAAACCATCTTGATAAATATCAAATCTTCCTCAAGCAGCTACTCAGAATCCGAAACTTAGTGTCCTTAATAGACTAAGGGTAAAAAAAAGCATTGTTTCAAAAACATTTGAAGTTCAACCAAGAATTGAATTTTTTTTTTTTTTGCTCACTCTTCTCCAAAATTGGGCCCATTTGTGGTTTTCCCTCACAAATAAATAAAATACAAGGAAAATTAATTAATCAAAGCCTACTAAAGAAATACTACCATGCCGAGTTGGATAAACTTATAATAGACTAAATAATGAGCCTAAATTAAAAATAAACCCATCAATTACATTTAAAAACTAAATTTTTTCTAGAAAAATTATATATTTTGTCTGAAAAATTAGATATTTCAACTCCTGTAGACACTTTTGCCAGTCTACTAAGTGTTTTTCTTTTTCAAATTAAAACTTTCCGGAATTGATCCTATTCTATTAAAGATTATTAGCGATTTGAAGCTTTAAAGTGTAAATAATGAAACTAAGCTTTAATTTTTAATTATTTAAAGTAAAAATATTAATATTAACTTGAATGTAAAAATTACTAAGGTATAAAACGATTTTTGGATTTTGGGACGATGTAACCAATGAATCAATTCTATATGAAATTAAAAAAAAAACACTTCTTTTTAAATATTATAACGTAAAGAAAACCTATTCTGTATTTCACCTACTTCTGTTGCATTATTTGGTTGTGGCTTTAAACGCTTCACTGCAGCTGGTATTTAATTGTTCAGGTATTTAAAATACTCCAGTAGTTTGTGTCGTGTGCTGCTTCCGTTTTCGACCGAGCGCACTTCCGGCGAACTCCAATCAACTTCCGGTTTCTGACCAGTCTCTCCGATTTTGCCCAGTCGAACAAATATGCTCGTCCTTAAGGCCATTTTGTATTCCAGCAATTTTTTATTTTTCGTAAGTACAACCTCATTGCATACGTTCTAACAAGCTAATTTTGTATTGAAATCAAACAAATAAATATAGAATGTTTATCTTAACCAAAACCAAAAATATACATGTGTTTATACGCGTGTGTGTATACAAATATATATATATATATATATATATATATATATATATATATATATATATATATATATATATATTATTCATATTCGTTTTTCTCTACCACCCCATCGAAAAGCCTTATATTCGATGAATATATACATACCCCATGCTTAAAAGCTCATTATGTGCATTGTGCATTGCTTGTTTCCATGATTTTATATTATTTATAAAATCAAAGTAAGCAAACAATTACGAAACTAATAATTATTTATAAAATAAAAGTAATTTTTCTTTTATATATATATATATATATATATATATATAATACAAATAAATATTATTAAAATTTCTATCAAAATATCTGCTGGACCATTTCTTCGGTCCAGAAATTGAAAATCGATGTTTTGAAATTTTTTTTAAAAATTCTATGTTGTAGTTCTTTAAAGAAGCGACCATTTGCCTACAAGCAGAATAATTATATATATCAAATGATATCTGTCCTTTCAAAAATTGGGTAATGGCAATATATGGTAAATATTTTTTTGTCCGTCCTCCGCTTTGGTATCGTGCTGTGTATCGTTGTCTGAAAGGTGAAAATGTTAAAAATAATGTTTGGCCTGCCAATTTTCCGACACGAATTGCGTAAATTTGCAATGCATACTTTTATTTTTTTGCATAGTATGCCAATGTGACGCCCGGATTAAATTTGTTCTTCATTTGTTTGTTGCCGATTTGTGTTCCAGCATCTAATCGCGTCGTTTCATACATTTAAATATATATACACGGGCAGTTCCCGTTTTAAGCGGTTTCGATGTTACACCGCTAGCCAATTTCTGCGTCAAAGCGAATCCAAAGTTCACGTTGCTTGATTTTTTTTTTTTTTTTTATCGAACAAAGCCTTTAGAAAATCAATTGAAATGAAAAATAAAGATAAATTAATTTTAAAAGGTTTAGAAAAAAAAAAAAAAAAAAAGAGGGAGGGAAAAATGAAAATATTTCGGATGGGAATATTACGAAACAGACATGAATTCAATAAATGATTTCCCGAAAACAATCACCTCCAATCTGAGTGAACGCTCCACTAATTTCATTCAGTAGGTATTTACTATAAAAATGCTTCAAAGAATCCCATTCTTTTCTTACTTTGTAATGTTATTTCTTTAATTGCTTCCACTCCTTGTGAAGTGTGATATACATTAGGTGTTTTGAAGAGGAAAACGAATGATAAAAGTGTTCCGTCTGCTAGTGTTTACGGCATGCATTTACGCTGGAAGTGAAAAATAAAGTCATAAAATTAAGTGACGGAGGTTTATCGGAAACTGAAATCGGAAATAAATTAATTTTACATGGAACTAAAGTATAGGTATAGTTTATAAAATGAAATAAAATAAAAAAATGAATAAATAAATTAAAAAGGTAGGAATGAAGAAAAAAAAATCCAAAATATTGTCAACAAATTCATATTATCTTATTAAAGAGGATCAGTTGTCGATCAGTCCACTCCAACCGCTCGGCGCAAACGTGGAACAGCCGTGAGTATGAAATCTTGTGTAGATTTTTTGTAGTCATGCTGTGCGACTGGAATTCCATCGCTCCTAAACTCAATCACGCCACGCCAAAATCCGATCCTGAGTGCGGAAAACTGATGCAGTGGAACAGTGGACTGCACAGTTTTTATGCTGTGCTTTAATAATAATAGTAATCGAATTTGAAGTTCAATAAATACACTATAGTTATAATTTACGTTACTGATTGTTTAAGATCGATTTTACACATTTTTACAATTTTCTGAAAAAAAGGCTATAACGATTTGGATAAAACTCGTTATATCCATGTATAATTAAATGGTTTTTAATATCAGCTAGATCTTATCCTCATTGAAATAATGTGACAGGCCTCAATTGTCGAATTTTCAAAATTGTTCTCCTTAAATACCTTCAATTTTGTTTATTTGAAATAACCGCCTCTCATTGTTAGTATTGATAAAAAAAATTGATAAATATAAACTATGAAAGAATTTTGTTACTATTAATTACGTTAAAAAATATAAATAATAATTAAAAGGAAGTAAATATTTTTGTTGGATTTATAATTTCTAAAATGCTTTAAAATTTCCGCTATTTTTTATATTTTTTTTGGTGGGGGTAAAGATAAAATTATTTAATGTTCTTTCTATTGTAGAGGCACTATTTATATACCATTCTCAAGAGTTACATTTATTCTGCGCATTGAAATATTTGCAGATTGTAAATATTATAAATTACGTGTTTGATTCATTATAAATTAATGTGTCAATTTTCTGTCCAGAGATTTTGAAACCATACTGACAGGCCAAATAGAGCGGTATTAGAAATGTTAAGGAAGCTATGTGTTGTTTGTTCGAGTCTAAATAATAATTTATTTAGTAATCCGTAAATAATTTAGTAAGTAATCCGGTTATCCGTCTTAACACAGCCTTCAGTAGTTAATTATTTTAAATAAATTTAAGCACTTTAAGTTTTGTCTGTTCCGTTACTGTCACATCGCACTTTCCAATTTTCAATACGTATTTCTTTTTTTTCAAATATTTTTTAAACTACATTCTGATTATGTTGCAGATAAACGCTTGGAATTTTTGTTTGTTCAATTTAATAAAAACTTAAAATCCTGAGATATAACTCCAAGGTGTAAATGTCTCAGAGATTTGTCCATTCCGTTACAGTACATGAACTAGAGGGAGGAAGTTAGAGACGGGATTGGAACCCTTCCACCTCTTTGTGTGCATGCCCTGACATGTCTCAGTGCTTGTGATGAGTTTTAGGTGATTGTATGAGTGGTAGACAATATTTTCTTCTAAGTGAGTATTTTTATGTACAGTCACCTCCCTTACACATGTTTGTGAAAACCAGTTTATGTATTCTTATAAAAAATTGCAGGTTATAGTTCCATATTGCCACAATTTAAAGCCACAGCTTTATGTTTGCATTTGAAGATTGAAATGTCTCCTGCGTTCGAGACTGTTTTAACGGAGGGGACATCATAACACACTTCGTAAATTTTTAGTTTTTATTTTTTTTAAAGGCGTTGATAGCTGCTGAACGTATGAAAAACTACAGTAAACCTTAAAAAATAGAGTAAAACAATAATACTATTAGCGAAGCGGAAAGGACACCACACACATGCTTTTCAACATTTAAAAAATAATAAAACTCGCATAATATTCTACAATTTAGCAATTCAGTAGATAAGTAAAACGAAAAAAAAAATATGAGCGCGAGAAAATATTATTACCGTGTAAAATTGTATGCTCAAAGGGACAATCTAAGTGATAATGACCCGTTTACGTGAACACGAATCACTATCTATCGGTAGAAAATGGAATCATGGAGTGGAGTGATCCAAGGGTACTTGGAATCTTCTTTACTTCATCCATTCCAGTCGCTCCAATCCCGTTCTATTTCTCCATTCTGGAATTGGAATGATTCCTTCCATTTTTCAATTTGGAATGAACGTCAGTGGCCGCCTTAATGAAACGCACATCCCGTTTCTTTCCCCGCACAATACAGGAAATAAAATGAATGATAAAAAACTTATATAAATTGAAACCAATGTTTCGCTCGAAATTAATCTTTTGGAACGGTTTACGCAAAAAGTATTAAAGAGATAGATGAACAATTTATTCATTCAATGGTGCTGCCGAATTGCAATGAATCGATACCAGAAAGAGCAAGCATACTGTATCAATCAATTAAAACATTCTAGATTGTAAATGCAAATAAATAACAAATCTATAATATAATTACAACCACTAATAATTGGTATTAATGGGCTATAAAAATATGTATATAATTGCTATTTGTTTAATATGAATACATATTTTGATACTTTACCGTTCCTATTGATGACGTTAAAAAGAATTGCTGCGCAGTTCGAGATTTAGTTTTTATTACTTCTAACAATTTAGATTCATTCTAAACATCGTGTAAGTCAGGTTTCTATCGAATGATTTACTTAAAAATGACCTATTAAAAATCTACAATTTATTAAAAATGAAATGCCGGCCGTAGGGTGAATGAATTCCTGAAAAAGGTCGAAAAGTCAAAAGGAGTACCTTTTATGATTCAAATCCTTGGAGACAGGATTTGACCTAAACGTTTTAATGGTTGAGCTAACCGTATCCTTAATTTTTTTTTTCCTTATTTTTAGTTTCGATTTTTTGTAAAGTCAGTGATTCGATTCCGTTTGAAAATATTTCAGAGCAAGATTTCAGTGATTTTTCAAAGCTAACTGTTATTAATATGCGTCAAAGATTTAAATAATCGCTATATTCTTGAAAATAGAGAAATTTCAGTTGATTTTTTCCCCATCTCTATCTTTTCTCAAATTTTCAGTGTTTTATTTATTTTATTATTAGAATATTTTATTAGTTTTATTTTATTTATTATAATAAATTTTTAATGCGTGGTAAGTGAGCATTAAACTTTGCAAAGTTCGACTTTACATGACTTTATTTTTGAAGCTAGATTTTTCCTATTTTTTTTTTTTTTTTTAAATGTTTCTCAGACGATTATGTTTAAATATTACATTCAAGCCCACGTTTCAACCGCGTCCATTTTGATGAGATTGATAATTCAATTTAGTTGCACTTAGTACGCACTCTCCCCTGCCTTTTGGGGTAAGTGTGTATAAGGTATCTGGAAGCTCATTATTCAGATAGTAACGGTTGTGAGGCAAGTGCAAAATAGTTCGTTTCAGCAGGATTAATATATTGATGCAGTAATCGAAAAAACGTAAAACTTGTCTGAGATTCACACTTTAAACCTTCAGTGACAGTTATAAAAAGGGGTGTGAAATATAATTAAATAAATGTATTGAAAAAAAATGACTTTCGTTTTAATGCGCGAGTCCGGAACTGACCCGGCATAACATAATGGAGTAAGTTTACACTATATGCATTTGTCCAACAACATAGATCTGCATTTATCCCTACTGTCATGTTTTGCCGGGGCAACACTAGCCAGTGCTTAAAAACTATAAAACTGTCAAGGAGAAATATAAATGACAAATTGTTTTGAAGATCAGCTTCTCAAGGTTTCACTCACCTCAAAAATAAAAAAAAATGAAATAAGGCCCAGTGGTGGATAAACACCGCTACAGCAACAGAGGAGAACTTGAACGACCCAACTTCATCAACAGGTTGGAATCAATATCTTTACAACTCGTTATACTTCACCTTGGCGAACTCTCGTGGATGATTTGTGATACAAGAATAATTAGACTTCATGTTCCCAAAAGGGCAGTTCTTACAAGCTCAGGATTTGCATTTAGCGTGACGATAACGCACTTACCCCGAAAACGCATTTACACCATATTAGCTTATCCAAAATATGCAAAATACTACGAGCTTCATCATATATTTTAAAAATAATTATCAACAATTTATATAAAACATTATTTATGTGCATAATTAAAAGGAAATCTCGTAAATTATTTTGTGAAACATGAAGATAAAATTGTTTAAATTTAATTATTTTTCTGAATCATCAAGAAAATATCACTTCCACCCACTTAAATCGTCAGAACTTTACAAGAGTATCTGCAATGTTGGCTTTAGATTTTATTTTTATTATTTTTCGTAAGCATTTATAATTTAATTTTCAAATAAATAAGCATTAGAGAAGCATTTATGCAATGAGAAGCTTAGGGAAATATTGTACCTAATATTGCAGTCGATTATTAAATAGTTCATAACATTTTAACTTTGTTATACCATTTTACATACAATGGTACATACAACAGAGTTAAATAAAGAAAATAATAACAAAAAAAAATATATATATATATATATATATATATATATATATATATATATATATATATATATATATATATATATATATATATATATTGAAGCATTAGATACCCCGAATATAGCAAAGATTGACATGTTTCTACTGGGGTTTTCTTCCCCTTAGAAGAGATATTTCATCCCATGATTTCATTAGTGAGTTCTAAATTATTTCAACCGTGTTGTGATAAAAAAAAATTCTTGTAAGGTATTTTAGACATAACTTTACCTTTTATTTTCAGTATTAGTTGATGAAGATTATCCTAATAAAAATATTATAAGTAAAGAAAAAAAACAAATCTGTTAACTCACTGTTTTCCTGTCGAATGTTCCGAATTATCCCACACTTTTTTCGTCTCATTGTTGAAAACCGAACTTGGAATAGACGCACCTGTTGTTTACAACAAATAACTGAACATCAAAGCAAACTCCGCACAAAAAGTGTTGACTCATCGTTGATAAGCTCAAAATTTCAATAATAGTCGCCAGCTATATAAGAAATATACAATAAAGGAAGAATGGTTCACGAGTTATTTATAAATTTTATACTTCCTTAAATAATAAAATTATTATCATAAATGTCTTAACATTTGAGCGAATCATTTCAATTTTCTGGAATTTTCATTTTTTTTATTTACTTATTTTTGCTGTATGCTGATAATTTACGTTTATTATAAATGATTTTTTCTACAGTTAACTAACTGTTGGGTTTATTTTTGTTACGGTAATATATTCTGAGTTTAGAGGATGTTCCCCCAAAAAAGGATAATCCACGGGGTTTTTATAGCAAATTAAGGCTGAAGAAATAAGCTCCTATGAACTTGGGTCAGCAAATGAAGTCTTGACTAGTTTTGTGGCCAAAAACATGAAAAAATACGTATTTCGGCACTTTTTCGTAATTAAGAGACGACCCCTTGAATAAAAATGACTCTGTATATCGTTGGTTTGAAAGAAGTTACTCCCTGACGAATAATCTAGTTGGACATTTTCTTAGTCAATACTACTTACCTTTTTTGTTAAAAAAAAAAAATATTAATTTTTTGACCATGAATTAAATCGTGGTAGTTTTTTTATTTAAAAAAAAAAAAACAGTGCAAACTCCTTTAGTTTATGGATAATAAATGCACATTTTTGAAAATAAATTTTTATTAAAAGATAGATTGAATTTAAAAATAAAAATCAACTCAAAATATTTTATTAAATGTTTTGAAGTACTTACCTACAAAGAATATTTGTAATATAAATAATGATGTTTTCAATTACCTGTTCTTACAGAAACGAAATCGTTACATTTTGGTCACTTACCTAGCATAAGAATAATATTATTACAACATTAAAATTAATTTATTATTATCTTCAATAAGATAGTCTATTATAAGTTATTCTCTAACCACAGTTTGAAGGAAAACATTATATTTGACTACTAAACTTATAATAGCTAAACTAACAATCATATTTTATTGCGGTAAATATTGAAACTGAAATATTTTCTCAATGAATACGTCAATAACGGCTTTTCAAGCAAAAAAAAAAGAATAAATTAAATTTTTTTCGCATTGCAACAATTTTCTTCCAAGTGAACGATACAAACACACACCTTGGCGAACTCTCATGGATGATTTGTGATACAACAATGATTAGACTTCATGTTCCCAAAACACACACACACACACACACACACAATCTGATATATACCTCAACAATCGATATAGATCTGATTTAGACACAAACAATCAATATATACCTATACAGGTTTCTTCAGAGTTTTACACGTTATTTATCTTTTGTTTACTGGTAAGAAGCGGAAAGCGTTTATTTTGTTTATTGTATATATTTAACATAAAGTAATAGCTTTGTTGAGGAGTTTGGATGGTATTACTTATGCAGATAGGCCTAATACTATTGATTGAGGGTTTAAGATCATTTTGTTTACAAAGGTTTTTCTCTGATTATCGGAAACTATAATAATACTATTGTGCGTAAACAGGAAAGGCTTGTATAATATTTTGTTTTATTAACAAATATTATTCCTTGGCTTTACTGATTTCAAAGATAGTTGCTTATGTCAGATCATGATACAGCAATTCTGGTTAACAACTATAAAGTGAAAATTGTAATTAACATTCTGAGACTGAATTAGATCACTGAATTAAGTAAAAAAAAAAAAAAAAAGATAACGATTATTGTACTTAAAATTCCTGTACCGATAAGGAAGCCGCACGCGAACATAGCTTTAACGCAAGATAAGCGTTTGATAGCGTTTTTCCGTGTTATTGCTTCTTATTATTGCATGAAAAGAACATTAAGCGCATATTATATTTTTTATGACCCATATAAATCTAATTAATATGATAATACGGATAGATAAACATAACGCACTTTTAATAATGATACTAGTTCAGTGAAGAAAAGAACAAGTACCTATTTAATCTGTGCTAAAAAATTAATATAATGGACTTTATTATCAATCTAATTTAGAACCGAAATCTAATTTAGGAAATTTTCCTTATTCAAATTCATATTTTTTAAAATTATATATATATATATATATATATATATATATATATATATATATATATATATATATATATATATATATATATATATATATATATATATATATATTTGCTTTCACTGAAATAAAATGATGATATATAGTAAGGAAAAGTATTGCTATCATGCTAAATTTAGAATTGTTTCCAGTTTTCAACAGAAATATGCGTGTTAAGGTCCTCTGAGTCCAAATAACCAAGCCTCGCAAAATGATCTGTGTGTGCGAACTATGCTCAAAAACGAAAAGTTTTACGAAACAGAAATCACGTTTTTAAATTAGGCATATGCCTTGGATTTTACAGTAACTCTTTCCCGAAAATCGATTCACCGGAAGTGCCACTTCGTATCATTGATACATAAAAATTTTAAGTTTAAAATTTTCTCGAAGACGGCTTTAATTAACGCCTTTGTTGATATGACCTCTGTGATATATTTCAAAAGACAGAGATATAATTCAGCATTTATGTAATTAAACTTTTTAGAGGTATCCACTTATTAAATAGTAGTAAATAATAATATCCATATGTACATACAATAATAATATATATAATTATTAAATCAAAATATTTTCTGATATAGGAGAGACTGTACTAAATACATGTTTTATAAAAAACAAATAAACTAATTAAACATGTATATATAGCTGTCATAAAAGCTTAATTTTCGAGTAAATAATATGATATATCTGAAATATAAGATAAAAGTAGACTTTCATGTCAATAAATTAAAAAACTTAATTTTTTCAATCGAAAATAATACAATCTCCTAATTTTTTAATAGTTATTATAAAATCATAAAAGACTAAGGTTATAATATCTTTATATTAAAAAAATAAAAAGATTCTTCTTCAACTTAAAAAAGAATCAAAAATATGAGTAGAAAATATGTTCTTTAAAAACATCATTGGAATACTGTTTTTATTATTAGTCGACCTTGCTCGGGATCTCATAGTAAATTGAAATTAAAATTGAAAATTTTAGGCCGTGTTCAAAGTGTTACAAGCGTTATTTGTGATAAAGAATAGGATAGGGTGATCAATTTTTTTTAAATGAAATAATTGAAGACATGAGTGGATGAAGGTTTTGTCAAAACTTTAAAGTTTTGAGAAAACGACAAATGAGTAAAGTTTTTTAAATGTAATTTTATAAAACATGATCTATCCAATCAGCTGAGAAATCATGCAATTAATCAATAATCTTGGGTAGTTAACGTTACAAGGCGAAGATATGTAAAAAAACATCAATTTTCGAAAAAAATTATATATCATTTTCATCCACTCATGTCTTTAATTAAATTAAACAGCGTTCTGGTGGGTCTATTGAATTATATGCAATGAGAACAGCATTCTTTTTTACGCAGTGAGGTACTAAAAAAAAAAAAAGATTCAAAACTGGCGTCAGATTTTTTTTTATCGATTTAAAAAATCCAGATATTCTAATTTTCAGCGGAAATCTAAAAATAAAATTTTCGTCCAGCTATTTTTTTTAAAGTTTCATGAAATCACCCATAATTCAGGAACCCTTTGACAGATTCAAACCTAATTTGGATGGTTCTTAAACTAAGAGGTTTCATTTCATACAAAGGTTTGGGCATATAAAATGAACATGTCCACAGGCCTGACATGAAAAATGCAAGTCTGCCAACTTATAGCCGCTGAAATACAAAATGACGGCCAAAAAAACGAAATGTTAGGACTATTTTTGTTTTTTTACCTATAATTCCTAAACGCTGCATTCTATAGAAAAAGCTATTGTATATTAAATCAAAGAATATCAAATTCTGTGTCTAATTAGTACCTACCACACTATAATAATTTGGTCAACTGATGTGGTCGGAAACGATGATTTTGTCAAAAACAATGACAGAGTACTATATATGAGTCTGCACCTTAGAAAATGAATAAACTAAGAGAAAAAACTCATAAAATAAAAGTTGTAGAGCATCAAGTTCTGCGTCCATTGAACACAAACAAAAAAATTTTAATTCGGTCAAGTACACATCTCGACATTGTCAATCTCCCGATCGCCGACAATTGACATTTTAGCCCAGTTTGCTTTGCAAATAAAAGGAATAATTTTAATTTTCAGGTATGCTGTATGTATTGCTCCTGTTGTGAAAAATCTGGGCTTCGATCTCCTCCTCCTTGTGCGTTTTTCGCCATCTTGAAAAACCGCAAAGAAGACATTTTTTTAAGTTATTCCAAAATAAATCGCTTCCAGCGCATTTAAGGTAGACATTTGACATTATCAACTTTAAAGAACCTTAAATTGGCTGCAATACAAACAGAAATATGGAGCCGTGATAATCAACAAAAATGTCCAAAAAAATAAAAAAGTTGGATTTATTTCAAGCACACATAAAACTACAGACACCTGAAAAACTTTGTCTGCCGACGTCAGGAGGGGGCGGGTTTCAAAACAGTTGCCAAAAAAAAAACGAAATTTTAGGACTTTTTTTTTGTCTTTTCACCTATAATTTCTGAACGGTGCATTCTAGTGAAAACTGTTATGGTATATTAAATTAAAGACCATCAAATTCTGCATCTAATGAGTACTAAATGATAATAATTTGGGTAATTGGTGTGGTAGAAAACTACGGTCAAAACGACGATTTTGTAACCAGAGACAGTACTGCAAAAAAACTCAATTTTAATGGACCTACTAAGATGATCAATATCTGTTTATGGACGGAAAGAAGAAACTCTACTCTTTCTAAACAGTCCAAGCAAATCGATATCGGATGAACTGAAGACTAGATACAAAGCTTCATAACGAACCGTAATCATGGCTTAAAAATTTTGAACTTCTTCGGAAGTTTTTTTTACAATGATATTTAACAATATATTTGTAATAATTGTTACATATATATTGTAATAATAGTTTTTACTGTATAATTGTAAGAATAATTGTTTGGAGTGCTGAATCAGAATCTGCCACCATTTTTGGTGTTAGAAAATCTATAACGCTAGATTACTTTATAGTATAAAATAAAAAAAAAAAAAAATAATTGACCAAAAAGCAATTATTGTTTAATTATTGTATATTTCCTTTAATCAACTCTATACAACATAAATAGAAATGTTTTGCCGGAAGAACAATGTCGATATCGTTTTCCGAACTCGAGATATAAAATAAAGCAATATCAGTATGTCTTATTTTTTGTTTTCTGAGCTCCTAGGGCTCGCTCAAGAACATGTCGATTTCTTTCAACTTTTTGATGCTCCAGGGTCTGGGCTGCGGATTGATGTGGAGCGGGGTGTGGCTGGCCTCTCAAGCGGACTTCGTCAACTTGAGCCAACTGCTCCATGGATCACTCCCCAGGCCGATCCTCTACTACCTCACCTTGGCCGTCATCATCCTGGGGGTCGTCATTGCTTCTCTAGCTCTCCTTGCCTGCTCAGCCGTTGCGCTCCTCAACAAGCTTTCGTTTGCCTTGGTAAGTGGAACTATGTTTGCATTACACTATTTGAGGCTTTGAATAATAATTTATTGGCATTCTTCTATTATGCTCATTAGGACTCGGCAGTTTCTTGAGAAACTTCTGTGTGTTAATACTAAATACTGTCAAGATTAATGACACCTTGGGCATCATAGCTCAAACTATTGATCTATATATCCTTAGACTTGGTTTGGCAAATCCTTTCTGATACGTTCCTCCTCCTTTTGGAATTCTATACATATTTCTATTCAAAAATCCTCTTTCCTAGCTTCCTTCAAACATCAATTGTTCCCTTGCCTAGTGTTGGAATATTATATAAATAAAAATTATTATGTTTGCACCCTGATTGTGCCAATTTTAGTCCAGGCGCGATAAAGTAAATATATCCATTTTTTAAAATAAATTGCCACGAGACTTTCTCAACGTGATAATTAGGAGAAAAATAGCAAAATCAAATTTTATATGTTTTAGATAAAATCCGTATGTAGCAATATGGTGGAAAAAATTCACAAATTAAAAAAAAAAAGGTGCTGAAAAGTGTTTTTTCGCGTTTAACATGTGAAAAAAATTTGTTTTGAAATCGAGTTTAAAAAGAAGAAAAAAAACGATTTTTAAATAATTGAAGTCAGTCGACAACTTTTCTAAAAAAAACACCTTAAAATAAAGCAATTTTTGACATTTAATTACAGACCTTGTGATTGTTGCAGGAACATGTTTGTGGAATGAAATTGCGGATCTAAGTAATGTCTACGAATAATAAAAATTTCGGGCAAAATAATAATAACTTATCGTGAGAAACGTGAAAGTGCAAAAACAGTTGTTCTCGAAAAACGAATTGAACAAGGCCCAAAATAGTTCTAGAGCAATTTGTCAAAGCAATATTTGTTTGTAAAGAGTTGCTCTACAATCCTATTTTCAAGAAAAATTTGTGAGGTTTGACTTAATGCTTCAAAAACGCGTTTGAAGAATCTGGGTTTTTCTTGCTTCGGCCACTCGGGCGTGCGAGCGAAGGGAAAGTGTTAGGCACCACGAAAAGTTTTTATTATTTTTACATTCATTTTTTGCTGTAGATTGGCACCATTCAAGACTAAAATTTAAGTCCGGAAACATGTTCCTACGACAATCACAAGCCTATTAATTAAATGACCAAAAACTGTCCTTATTCAAGGTTTTTTAATTATTTGTCGAAAAAAAAGAAATAGTACATAATTGATCTTATAAAGACGAAAAATAAACTTTGGACGATATAAATAGGCCAACAACTTTGCGAAAAAAAAAAAAAATTAAAAACCGCGAAATATGGCCATTTTTGGACATTTAATTACTGTGCTTATAATTCTCATAGGAACATGTTTTGGGGCTTAAATTGTTGTTTTTAATGGTGCCTATCTACAGTAAAAATTTCATGTATAAATAATAACAACTTTTCGAGGTAGGTAACACTTTCCCTTAGCTCGCACGCCCGAAGCAAAATAAAACCCTAGTTCCACACGCGTTTTAGAGGGATTAAATCGGACCTCACATATATTTCATGAAAATAGGATTGTAGAGGAACTCTTTCCGAACAAATAGCACTTTGAAAAATCGCTCTAGAACTTGTTCAAACGGTTTGTTGAGAACGCCTGTTTTTACATTTTCGCATTTCCTAAAAATAAATAAAAGCTATTATTTTATTATTATAAAAATAATAAAAGCTAGTATTATTTTTGCCTGAAATTTGTATTTACTTAGGAATTATTAAAATAAACAATTTGTTCCAACAATCATGTTCCTGCAACAATCAAAAGACCTGTAATTAAATGTCAAAAAATGGCCATATTTTACGTGTTTTTTTTTTTTTGCGAAAAGTTGTTAACTGACTTCAATCGTTTAAAACTCCATTTTTTCCATATCTTTAAACACTATTAACTACTATTTTATTTTTTCTTCAACAATTTTTTTTTCACATCTTAAACGTGAAAAAAACACTTTTCGGCACATTTATGTATTTTTTCAAGCATTTTTTTTTCACCATGTTGCTACATACCGATTTTATATAAAACATATCAAATTTGTTTCTACTATTTTTGTCCTAATTATCACGTTGAGAATGTCCCGTGGCAATTTATTTCAAAAATAAATTATCGCGCCTGGACTATTATGTTGGTTTTTAGAATCATATTTTATTTAAAATTTTCAGTTTATTTTTGGTATCATTGTACTCCTCATCGGAGAAAGTGCCCTGATCATCTTCGTGGCTGTTACTCCCAAATATCTCGGCCTGGCCGTTGATAAGAATCAGCTGGTAGATGATTGGCAACGCAACTTCGGTGTTCCTGGACGGGAACAGTACACTGCTGCAGTCGACTACATGCAGAGTATGGTAAGGGATCGTTAAACATAGTTCTTCAAAAACATTTATTTCTAAATTATATTTTAACCACGAATAAATATAGTCAATGTCCCGAACATAATTTATTATTTATTAAAGGGAGTATTATTTTATTTATTCAGTAATGCTGCCCAAATACCACGGGTTACTACACGACACAGTATATCAATCAATCCGATTGCATAAGTTTAAATATACAATATTAATAGAAATACACATGTTTAAAACTTCTTTTAAATTTAATTATTGTGTAATACATCTTCATCGAAATCAATAAATCTGATGTTTTTGTTTGTTTTACCATTTCAATTATTGGACCTCTTTTCCAGTTGACCTTTTATACAAAATACTGAAGTCCTTTAATTTTTGAATTGTTTATTTCCTCAATTGTCCGCTTCAATCGACCCAGATGATCACAATAGTGATCTTTAGTGATAGTTTGGTTAAGATCAAGGAATTCATGATGAAGTATTCCTTCCATATCCCACCAAACAGACATCATTACGTTTTTCGGATGAAGTCCTTCTATCACTTCTGTTCCAGGTTTTTCTCCAGGACTTAGGAACCACTGTCGCGACCGTCTAACATTGCGGTAGAAAACCCACTTTTCATCTCCAGTTACTAACCTGTTTAGATCAAGGTTCTTGATCTAAACGCAAGTGTTCACCCGTTGCTGCAAATTATCGACGGTTAACTCGTGAAATTTCAGCATAGACCAACTAACTTTCTCCAACAATAACATATATATGATAAATAGAAGAGTACGTAATGCTATAATAAACAAAATATGTAAACACAATTCAGTAGTAGAGGAGGGATTAGTAATATCAACATAAACACACAGATTTTTAAAAACCGACATTTCTTATGTGATGATCTGATATTACGTAATCGTTATGTAATATCTTTACATTTATAATGTATGAAACAATAAGATTGTAATCTTATTGTAACATTATAAAGGACCAGGTTGGGTTTCAGTGGTGAATTTAACATATGATGGGGGCACGGTAAAATTTGTCCATGGAGCTCTTGGTTTCTCTCCACGGCCCTGATTAAAATAGTGCATAAAAGTGAATCATAGAAAAAAAAAATGTTCCTATAAATTAAATTGCTACGTAATAAGATTAGTAACATTAAATTAAATTTAGACTAAACAAACAAATTTATGTATATACATATTTATGTCCGTATAAATATTTATATAGGTGATGATGGATAATGACCAGTGAGTGTAGAACTATAATGCTATTATATTGAGATATACTTTATAAAAATAGTTATAACAGAATTATAATCATTACTATTATAAGTTGAGTACCTTATGATACATATGTAGACGATTGGTATTCATGAATCCCCGTAGGGATCTCCAAAAATTGCCGATAGGCTTGATATTTCACAAGCCCATGGCGGGGTATTGGTAAAAGTTTTCAATAAGCAATAATCGCACCTCAGTAGAACTTCATTGGTTACGATATTGCCTCTGCGCAAGGTTAATCTAAAGCACTGCTTCGTGATGTAGTCAATTCTTCATAACTGTAAAGAATTCCAAGAACTGACGTCACTGGTCCTGCTACGAAAAGTTACCGATAACAACGATTATTCAGCAATAAAACAAGCAAATAGCAAAAATAAGTTTTTATTATGATCCAAATACAATGTAAAGTGAATTTTAACATACGAAATCGAAATAAAAGAAATATATTCATTAATGAGATTACGATATGTGAGCGCCGGTGCCTCATCCTGGTGGTTAGCGGGGGAACTGCTTGCGCTCTCCTGCGAACTGTCATAATTCTATACTCCTATAGTTTCGCGAGATCCAAACCAGAGGCCTTTCATGGGTAAGCTTCTCTCTACGAATGCTAAGCGGAATTTCTCCTTTACGAAAGGGATTCCCTTTTCTTAGGCATATGTCCATTTTTCCCTTTCTACTCAACCTGCCTGATTCAGGGTCATTATTAACAAATCGCATAGTAGGATCCAAAACTAATGCTGTTATCAAGATTATAGGGAATGCGACGATAGCGAATCTTGTGGATTCGTCGGCATCAACACAATTAAAGCTTCGTAATTCCTACAGCCATTTCAAAGCTTCTGTATAATTTATAATAATAATAATACATATTATTAACATTAATTAAAAATAAATATAATACCCCCTACTCCTATATACTTTTATATAGTACTCTTATAATATTTTTGTTTTTATTTTAAGATATAAATGGAAGGTAAGGGGTAAAATCAGAGTTCCACCTCCACGCTGGGGTTATAATTATTTCTTATGGCCAAAATCATAATTATAATGAAATACAAAGATTAATTAAATAATAATACATATACGTGTATATATATATATATATATATATATATATATATATATATATATATATATATACAAAATCATGGAATTTGCTCACTCCCAACTTTTCTCCAACTGACTTTTTGAAATTGAGGCGTGCCATGGAAAGTACATTTGCGCAAGCGTATACGGATGTAGCAGATGGGATTGGGCAAAATTGACACTGGCCCATTATTACACCAATCTTCAGCTTTCCTCCAGCTTTGGGCCGAATCGGATGAGCTGTTTTTGAAACATAGGTGTGTCTAGAAAAATAAGTTTGTCCACGTATTAGCAAAAGTAGTTGATGAAATTTAATAAAATTGATAATGAACTAGTTTTACATTAATTCTTAACTTTTCTCCGACGTTAGGCCAAATCGGACGAGCCAATTTTTAAATATAGGTGTGTCAAGGAAAATATCTGCATGCGTATGCAAAAGTATAGGATGGAATTTGATAAAATTGACATGGGACCATCATATACGTGGTACCAAATAACTGAAAATTTCAACAAAATTAGATTTATGGTGTTAAGTTTTTTATATCCGTCATATGCATTTTACAGCTTCGGTTGTGAAGAAGAAGTAAACAAATAACAAGAATAATTCCATTTTCAAAACCAAATTGTACTCACAGACGCAGTCGGATACAGCTGATTTTTTAAAAATATTTTATTAGGAGACTTTCCTATAATAAAAAAATTGATTTTAGATCTACGGTCGGCTGCGTTCGGTTAGCAAAAAAATGTTATTGGTACTTATTCCAGATATTATTATTGGCTAAATAACCTCCATAAAATTATGATTTTTTTCACCCATTATATTGCCTGGTACAGCGATTGTTGATTACAAAGAGAAATCGCACCAAGAAAAAGAAAATAAATAAAAGTTCCTACAATAATAATAACGTCGACAATGTTTTTCTTAAAAATCAAACATTATTCCATACTTGGATTTGAAGGGTTGTTACAAGTGTGATAATTGAAAAATTTCCGATTAAATTAGTAAATTATTTTAGGTAACTATTCTATTTATCAACAATGATAGAATGATTTTTCCAATACCTTGAAAAAATAGTTTTTTTCCGCCTTTCAACCACTCTGCGGCGATATAACTATCACCGAGTGCAAGAAATGGCATTCTGAGAGTAGAAGGGACTCATAGCCATGGTGAAGGCAAGCCGCCTTGTGGTAGAAATCTCCGAAATCAAGCTCCCTCCCTGGTCCTCCGGGTTGGGGATGATGCAGTGGACCAACTCCTTACCCTTCGTTAATTACTTAAAATAAAATTGATAAATAACCAAAAAATGAGCCCTGGATTATGGATATTAATGCCGTGATAACAAACAAGAACCTTACTCCAAATAATTATTTTTAAATACATCTTTATATTGTACCCGAATTTCTCTAAAAACTATACCTTTATATGACATTTGAAAGCCCTAAATCCAATGTCTAGATCCTAATCATTGGTTTTAGGGCTTTCTGATGCCATAAAAAGTAGTAGGAGAAAGGCTTAAGGAGGAATTCGGCCGAGGGAAACAGCACATGAAGAAATGTTGAGTCTCTAAAATACTAAAAATTGTAGTTTTGTAAAATGTTTGGACCCTTAGTATTGGGTACATAATTCAGCTATTGTCAATTTTTTTTATAGGTATTATGAAACTCTCCAAAAAGTTTCAGCTTGATAATAAGTCAGCTTGTTGCACCTCGGCTCCTGGACTATGATAGTTTACAAACGACTGATATTATTTTTAGATGTGTTTGTTATTGTTTATACGCCACACATTACGTACTATTCCACGGCTGGTGATAACCATGAGTTATTCTGGGCTAAATATTCCACTCTTGGTAATAAACAATTTGTTTGTACATTATTCCACTCTTCACGATAAGCTATACAACCGCATCTGTTTGCTGATCATTCCATTTAATGATGAAAATATATTACTAATCAGCCAGGCTCTTGTTACAGTACAGCTGCTGCGGCGTAATTAGCGGCAAAGACTTCGTCACGTCGTGGTGGAAATTGAGGGAGCTAGCTTCTCCGGAACTCGTTGTCCCTCTATCCTGTTGCAAGCAGCTTCCGCACCACACTCATCTAGATCCTCTACCGGTGAACCAGACAGCCTGTCAAGACGAAGATATGGAAGTCCACCGCACTTCTAGGTTCACTGAGGTAAGTGCCGTTCTCGACTTATCGTGTAATCTGTTATGTTTTACGATCACCTACGCGGATGATTTGCTGTACGTCACGTACATTTATTTTAATCTTAAACGATCACATTATCACCAAACCCTTTTCTGGAAACCCCATATCGCCCAAATTTCTCGACGGCCAATAGGTATCCTTAAGTTATTCATAGTAATCGACATCTTCTTCCACAACCTACCCGTAAGCTACTCGTATCCTCCCTTGTCTTTCCCCACTTTATCTGTGGCTGTGTAGTATACGAGGGGGGGGGGCCTTCCGAACGTACCCGAGGACAGATTGAAGCTGACCATGAACTGCTTTTTAAGATTTGTCTTTGGTACCTCAGGACGGTCTCATGGTTCTCATCTTTACGGCGAGTTAATGTGGCTCATCCCCTCCAACCGTAGACAACATTTCCTCGGATCTTTTCTATAAAAAACTATCACCACCCAGCACCCTTTCTACATCTACAGCCTCCTACAATTCAAATCCTCGGTCCACGCACAGGAAACAAGATCGCGCCTTTCTGACTTCTATACCCCTTCCCACAGAACCAAAACATTCGAACGTTCCTTTCTTGTCCGCTCCACTACCCTATGGAATTCCTTTCCTTCTAATATCCACCACGATTCTTCTCTATCCTCATTCAAATCCTTCCTTTTCCAACACCTTCTGTCTTTCCAAATAGATTCTCACCAATAACAAAATTATAATCTAAGAAAACAATCTAGATCAGAAGTAAATAATGGTTTTTAATGTATAAGTTTCAACTTTGTTAATATATTCATTATTTTTGTATTTTTCATTTTCTCACATTTTCTATTCATTTTATTTTTCATTCACATTATTTACATTTTTGGCGTCAAAATTTCTATTGTTTTCTTTCAATTTCTATTTTCCAATTGTATAATTATTTCTAATAAATTATAACAGAAACTCCTGTTGATATTAATTAGTCATATTATATTTTTATATTTTTGGACCCTCAATCCTTGGTTACATATTTCAGCTATAGCCAATTCTTGTAGGACTCTCATTTTATAAGAAACGTTTTTTAGTTTTATGAATTTTAAATTAATTTTTAATATAATATTTTATTAAGTGATATATTTTATTGTATATACGTTTGACTGTTTATTAGTTACTTTTTTTTTTATTATATGCATATATTTTTATTTCATATTTTGTTTTTTATTTATTTCATTGTCTACTTTCTTGTTTTGCTAATATTTAAGATTAATTTAATTTACCTGTGGTTAGAATGAATTCATTTATCAGTTCTACTCATTGGCCTTAGGTATTCTAGTAGTAAATAAAAACACTTTAAACAAAATATAAAACTATAAAAATAATTGAAAAGATTTTAATAATGTAACACCGATAGCTTTGTAACATGGGTTTCTTTCTTTCTATTCTTACTTATTTCCCGTTTTTATTATGATTTGGCTAAATTTTTTTAGGATTAACCATTGATAATACCTTTCATATATGCACTTGTTTAAAGTTATAATAATTTTGAATCTTGGAAGATTGATATTCAGTCTTCTTTTATCTGGAATTTTATCTTGAATGATACGGAATATTCAGTTTTTCCAAGACTATCTGGGTGAAGTTGAGGAGCTGCATAAGCAACTTTTTATAGAACAAGATTCCTGATTTTATCGGCCCAGCTGCGTTCATTTCTCAAGTGAAGCATTGAGTCCCTTTAATGGCGACAGCGTTGCTAGTTTTAACATCAAAGCATGAGATTTTAATAACAAAATTATCTAATTTCTTTTACTAATTAATTTGACTTTATATTAGTATAAGAATCGACCTAATTCCTTTTTCTCTTTCCGTTTTTTTGGGGAGAGGAGGTTGAATACCGCAGTCCATTATAGAAAATTCTCGTAGGAATGTATCCAGAGGTATGTGTAATGAAAACATATAGAAAAAAAATATGAAGCACTATTCTATGAAGCAAAACATCTCTTCGGTTGGAACGCTATGTCATAAAAAAATAAATAAAAAAGTTGAGATCCCCAAAAGGCTCCTCTCTAACACCAACTCAGTTCATATAAAAATTGTCAACCCTCTAACTCAGTTTGGAGGGGCTGTAGAGATGCTCAAGTCCTTAAAACAGCGAAAAAAAATTTAAGCATGCCAAAATGTTAACCGCAATTTACTACCTACTTCAATGTTATCGTTCTGTCTAGAAAACGATCTTTGACCGCGCGATGTGGTCTTCTTACAGACATTTTATCGCTTGCACCGAAGGCCTGGAGAGAGACACCCAACCTCACGTTGCTACGAATCATGCATGGTCCAGTCCTTTTGGGGTCAATTCGGCTGTGTCCTTCCCACCGACTCACTCGGGTTCAAGGACAGTGATATAACGGTCTAGATCTCTGGATGATGGCTGTTCGGGTTTAGCAAGCGCACTAGGACCTATATTTCTTTCTCTGAAGCAGACCGTCCATAGTCCAAACCTCCGAGCGGCTAAATAACATCCTGGAAAGCCGCATCGCGGTTCACAATTTAGATACATATATATATATATATATATATATATATATATATATATATATATATATATATATATAGATATATATATATGTATAGTGTCCAGTTTAAAACGACCCAACCTCAATTTTCTTGATAACCACTAAAGATACTGAAAATATGAATAGTATAGCATAATTATTTTATTTTATTTCATAGTATATGATAAAAACAGCTTAATTTTAATAAAAATAAAGTGCTTCAGCTTTGTTGAACAAAATAACACTTTTTTTTAAACTTTATGAACACTTCCAGTTTTCGTTATAGTTTTAGTAGTCTTTTGTTCGTGTTCCCAAAAAAAATTGGACAATAATATTATGCCTCGAAAATTCCTCCCTTCTTCTCTTGCACAATCTCATCCGTAGTCCAATGCTGTTGGCAGCGTTTGAAGCCATTTGGGAAGCACTTCCGCAGTCATTCGCAGACATCGATTATTTTATTCTTAAGGTCTTCAGTACCATTAGATGGTGTGGCATAAAGTTTTTCTTCCAGTGTTCCCCAAAGTAAAGAAATCAGGGGAATGTGGAAGCCAATACACAGACCCTCCTCTGGCAATCCAACGGTTCGCAAACATTTCATCGACACCTCTTCTTACGCGTACAAAATAAGCGGGGCATCCATCCCGATGGATCCACATTCTTCTTCTCACATATAGGAGAACATTTTCTAATAAAATTTATAGGAAGAATGTCCCGAATATAAACATTGTAAGTTTGCCCGTTTACTGTTTCCTAATGAAAGTGCGGGCCAATGATCTGATTATTTAATAATTCACACCAAACGTTTATTGATCAACTTCATGGTACCAATGGGGTTATGGTAGTGACTATTATGACGATTTAAGAAACCATCACTATTAAATGCAGCTTCATCTGTGAAAAGGACATCCCGCAAGAGGAGCTCCGTAGTGCAGAAATTAAATATGAATTAGTATATTATAATTATACTTTAGCCCGGAACTTAGTCAAAACTGTCCGTTATTAAATATCTCCGCAGTTATGCATTTTATCTGCTGTATAAAACCCAAACTATTTTTCTATTTGAAACTGTTTAAACTTACCTGCTTGGCGGTAACCAGACTTTAGTGGGTGTCAGTTATACAGGAGTTAAATAATTATTGATCTATTATACTTTAGTTAAGGACTTAATTAAAATTTAATGCAATTTTTATGTATCCTATGACTGATTTATCCTCACATTTGTCTAAGTTCTTTCCCATTATTTTGTAGGTCTTTTCCTCATTTCTATAGGCGGAACTCTTGGAGGGGATAGTGAGGGAGTTTCATTCCATCCAATAATTTGAAAACTAAAAAAGTTGGCAAATTTGAGGACTTATTCCAAACTGTTAAAATTGTGGTAAAACAATTTTACTCAAAGAGTTACTAAAATTTATAACCAATACAATATCTTTTAAGTTAAGAAACTGGGATTTTATCGATACAATGCTGCGTTTAAATAGAAGAGAAATGTCAACAATACCAAAGTGAAAAGTTCAAATCCAAAAGAGTTGGGAAAATTAAAATATTTCATAATATAGTTGGGAAAATTAAAACAATTAATATCGTTGGGATACACGATCAAAATTGTTGGGGAATTTTAGATTTTTTTCCCCACCCCCCTAATATATTGTAGCAACATCAATTGATTTCAAAATGTTATTAATTATATTCATTTAAGAAATCGTTTATTGATTGTAACTTAGGAACGAATGAGGCGAAGGGTCACTGACTGAGAGATAAGTTATCTATATATACAAACACTTAGCTCAACTTGATCTCCGATAAGGTGCTAAGGTTATGTTTGTAATTCCACTTTCTACCTCCTCAATGAGTGTTTTTAAATAGTATTATGAGATCCCTGTGGATAGAAGAGGAATGGATCTTTACAAATATTCGCATCCAACAGAAATATAAATTTTTTAGCTCCTACGAAGGCCGGACTCCCCGAAGCAGCCCCCTTAAAAAGTGGTTTATATCTATTATTACTCCGGAATTTTTCTTTTAATGAAAAAAATGCCTTTTATATTGTATTTGAACTCTCGCAATCCGGACTGTTTACCAACCTGTATATGGCTTACCAATTTGTTCTAACTTACCTTGCACACAAGACAACTGCGAAAGGGTGTTTTCCATACTAAAAGTAATTTAAAATCGACTTAGGTTTACGTCAAACCAAGACTTTATGTCTAATCTACTTTTTATCAATATAGAAAGAGACTTATTTTATAACTTGGATAAAAATGTATGTAAATTATATTATATTTTATATTATTTTAAATTATATAAATGTATGTAAATTATATATATTATATATGTAAATTATAGATGAAGCAGCCAAGAACAGGCCAAAAAAATTTTAAGCTAGATTGCATCTTGATTTAAATTGTAAATAATTCATTTGGACCGTTTTATCTAACGAAACCGCAGCAAAAGATTTTTTTTCGTTATATGCTTGGCTTACTCAGTAGCATTTTCCCTAATTAATTTTTTTTTTAATTGAGGTCTTGAAGTATGCTAGCCGAGGGTTCCACACGAGTCCATTGTTTATTTATTTTATTTTAATTTAAATATTTTATGTCAATCGCCTTCATTCAGTCATTCATTCAAGTGGAAAAAGAGTTGAAAGGTTACTCCCCCTCCCTCCCCCCCATTCCCCGATGTCCTCAAAAGTGACTTGATGGAAAAGATGCTTAAGAGGCTAATTACAGTTATTGTGAAAATAGTGATTGAAATGTCTCGTAAAAGCCTTATCTCATACGTATTTAACCTGAGAATTCAGTTCTCTTATCTCTTGTAGTGTTAACTCCTAAATCTTTTCTCACTTTTTTTACTTTTTCGTGATTCGACGAAGTTGTGTTTTGCTCGATGCACTAACTAACTGAGAATTCAGTTCTCTTATCTCTTGTAGTGTTAACTCCTAAATCTTTTCTCACTTTTTTTTACTTTTTCGTGATTCGACGAAGTTGTGTTTTGCTCGATGCACTAACTAACTGAGAATTCAGTTCTCTTATCTCTTGTAGTGTTAACTCCTAAATCTTTTCTCACTTTTTTTACTTTTTCGTGATTCGACGAAGTTGTGTTTTGCTCGATGCACTTACTAACTGAGAATTCAGTTCTCTTATCTCTTGTAGTGTTAACTCCTAAATCTTTTCTCACTTTTTTTACTTTTTCGTGATTCGACGAAGTTGTGTTTTGCTCGATGCACTAACAAGGACAGGCGTTTTTTTGGTGAAATATTTAATAAAAAAAATTTATATTTAGATTCATCTGAATATTTAAAAATAGTGGTTTTTCAGAGTGCTTAAACCAAATCTGACGCTAGTTTTTAATTTAAAAATCTGTTAATATACTTCACTATGTGGGAGGAATAATATTATCATTCCATATAATTCAAAAGAACCTTAATATCGCTCTCAAATTTAATTATTTCATTTAAAAAATTGGGCATATCTAAAATTTACTATTTCTGAATCACAAATTGTAATACTTATAACACATTAAACGTGGCCTTAGATTTTCAAATTATATTTCAATTTACTACGACATCCTAAGTAAGGACGTGTACATATAAGAATAGCAGCCCCTTCAAAAAGTGGTTTATATCTATTATTACTCAGGAATTTTTGTTTTAATGAAGAAAATGCCTTTTATATTGTACTTGAACTCTCGCAATCTGGACTGTTTACCAACCTGTATATGTATTTTATTATTCCTGTATTTATTTTATTCCTAAATCTTTTCTCACTTTTTTTACTTTTTCGTGATTCGACGAAATTGTGTTTTGCTCGATGCACTAAGTAACTGAGACTTCAGTTCTCTTATCTCTTGTAGTGTTAACTCCTAAATCTGTTCTCACTTTTTTTTACTTTTTCGTGATTCGACGAAGTTGTGTTTTGCTCGATGCACTAACAAGGGCAGGCGTTTTTTTTGGTAAAATATTTAATAAAAAAAAATTATTTTTAGATTCATCTGAACATTTTAATATAGTGGTTTTTCAGAGTGCTAAAACCAAATCTGACGCTAGTTTTTAATTTAAAAATCTGTTAATATACTTCACTATGGGGGAGGAATAATATTATCATTGCATATAATTCAATAGAACCTTAATATCGCTCTCAAATTTAATTATTTCATTTAAAAAATTGGGCATATCTAAAATTTACTATTTCTGGATCACAAATTGTAATACTTATAACACATTAAACGTGGCCTTAGATTTTCAAATTATATTTCAATTTACTACGACATCCTAAGTAAGGACGTGTACATATAAGAATAGTAGCCCCTCAAAAAGTGGTTTATATCTATTATTACTCAGGAATTTTTGTTTTAATGAAGAAAATGCCTTTTATATTTTACTTGAACTCTCGCAATCTGGACTGTTTACCAACCTGTATATGGCTTACCAATTATTTCTAACTTACCTTGCACAATCGACTTAGGTTTACGTCAAACCAAGACTTTATGTCTAATCTACTTTTTATTAATATAGAAAGAGACTTATTTTATAACTTGGATAAAAATGTAATTATAGATGAAGCAGCCAAGAACAGGCCAAAAATATGTTTAGCTAGATTGCATCTTGATTTAAATTGTAAATAATTCATTTAGACCGTTTTATCTAACGAAACCGCAGCAAAAGATTTTTTTTCGGTATATGCTTGGCTTACTCAGTAGCATTTTCCCTAATTATTTTTTTTTTAATTGAGGTCTTGAAGTATGCTAGCCGAGGGTTCCACACGAGTCCATAGTTTATTTATTTTATTTTAATTTAAATATTTTATGTCAATCGCCTTCATTCAGTCATTCATTCAAGTGGAAAAAAGAGTTGAAAGGTTACTCCCCCCCCCCCCCATTCCCCGAAGTCCTCAAAAGTGACTTGATGGAAAAGATGCTTAAGAGGCTAATTACAGTTATTGTGAAAATAGTGATTGAAATGTCTCGTAAAAGCCTTATCTCATACGTATTTAACCTGAGAATTCAGTTCTCTTATCTCTTGTGTTAACTCCTAAATCTTTTCTCACTTTTTTTACTTTTTCGTGATTCGACGAAGGTGTGTTTTGCTCGATGCACTAACAAGGACAGGCGTTTTTTTGGTGAAATATTTAATAAAAAAAAATTATTTTTAGATTCATCTGAATATTTTAATATAGTGGTTTTTCAGAGTGCTAAAACCAAATCTGACGCTAGTTTTTAATTTAAAAATCTGTTAATATACTTCACTATGTGGGAGGAATAATATTATCATTGCATATAATTCAATAGAACCTTAATATCGCTCTCAAATTTAATTATTTCATTTAAAAAAAATGGGCATATCTAAAATTTACTATTTCTGAATCACAAATTGTAATACTTATAACACATTAAACGTGGCCTTAGATTTTCAAATTATATTTCAATTTACTACGACATCCTAAGTAAGGACCTGTACATATAAGAATAGACACGTTCTGATGGGGTTTTGGTTATTCTATAATTTAATTATTTCATTTAAAAAAAAAATTATGATTCCAATATATAGGTACTATTTTTGGTTCACAAATAATGATTTTATATTATAATATGTGCATGGTTAAGAGTCTGGGATCTAATAGGAGCATGAAACTCAATTTGAACATTTAAGGCCGGGTTTAAAGTGTTATAAGTAAAGACCGGATTTATAGGTAGCAAAAAATATTAAAATATGCCATATGATATGCAGTAAATAGACCTCAAATATACAGTAAAATCTGCAACAATATGCAGTGAAACCTGAAGGAATATTCACGATAAATCTCAGAAACGTGCAAAAAATCAATAAAAGGCTATAATAACTGCTTTGATAAGCAATTTATCATTTAACAATTATAATAAATTATAATTTATAATATAAATAAGAAAAACATAGTCAAATTGAAATACAAATTTTAACGCAGAATTCTTAAAAATTAAAATAATTGTGAAATACATTTTTTCATCTTTATCCTTTTTCGCAAATGGAGATTTCATAAGATTATATGAGCGAATATCAGACGCAACCAATGAAATTCGAACATGTTCGGCTAAAGGTGCTGCGGTCTCCAATGTAGGAAAATTCTACGAAGCATTCACATGAAATCGTACAGTATACAATAAACAATTGTTATATTCAGAACTCAAATTAGACGATAAAATTCAAAGAATTGTTCATACAAGTACCTACCTGTCTTCCACGGGAAATTGTTTTTCACAAATAAATAAATCAAAATTAAATCTTTTAGCTAGCCAATTTTTTAATTTATTAAACGGGTTAATTCATATTATATGCGGCGCACGGTCTTACTCAGGATGTCATAGTAAATTGAAATGTAATTTGACAATTTAAGGCCGCCTTTAAAGTGTTATAAGTATTTCAAAAACATTATTTGTGATCCAGAAAATAGTAAATGTTAGATATATCCAATTTTTTAAATGAAATAGTTAAATTTGAGAGCGATCTCAAGATTCTACTGAATTATATGCAATTAAAACACTGTTCCTCTACATAGTGAAGTATATTAACAGATTTTTTTTTATTCAAATCTAGCGTTAGATTTGGTTTGAAAAACCCTCTGAAAAACCTCTATATTAAAATTTTCGGATAAATATAAGAAAGAATTATTAAAAATTTCGCCAAGGTTGTTAAAAGCCCACCCTTCAATTTTTTTTAAAGATTCAAATGTCCGCTCTTAAATCAGGAATACTTTGAATTCTTCAAACCAAATTTAGAGAATCGTTAAAGGTCCTTAACTACGCGATTTGCTTTAGACGTGATGTTCCTACGTGTTTTAGAACCAACGCTATCCGCAATTCTCAATATTTATTTAATTTTGTAATCACATTATTTTATGTAGGCCTTCTAGATAAGGCAATAGATGTTTATAAGTATGGAAAGTAGAAACTTCACTCTTTCCAATGAGTCAACGAAAATCGAAATTGGATAAACTGAAGAGGAGATACAGAGCTTCAAATCGAAACGTCATTTCGTGGATTACAAATTTTGAAAACCTCGAAACTAAAAAAAAAAATTTTTGTTTTCGATGACATTTCCAACATTAAGGTTTTTTGGTACGCTGAATCAAAATTTGGCATATTTTTGGTGTAAAAAGTCTACAACGCTAATTCATCCAATAATCTAAACATTTTTTCAATTTATTTGACCGAAAATCAATCATTTTTAAAGTTTTTATTTCTTCTTTAATGTACACTGAGAACAAATGTTTTGGTCAATATCATTTTCTCGAGATAACAAATAACGAAGTTTCAGCGTGATTTTTTTTTTCTTTTTTTTTTCTGAGCACATAGGGCCTATTGGAACAAACTTCGAGACACGTGTCCAATATTTTTTGATGTAGAATCACCACAAAAAAAATTGTTTGGTGACCCATTGACTGTTCCTTCACCTTGTATGTGAAAATTGACTATCTGTTTGGCTAACGGAAGCTAGTAGTAATATCTACCGAATAAACTGTTTTTTTCGCACATAACTTAACATATTAATTAATAGTTCATTAATATAAAGGATGTTTGGTTTATTATTTTCAAAAATGAGTCTTTGTAATCAACTGAGAAAAAAAAAATGTTAGCCCCGAATTTTGAGATTTTACATTTCAAAATACTTATAATTCAAAAATCGAATAAAAAAAAACTCGTCCCGTCTGCTGTCCGTAGCTTTTTTGCGAGACTACTGGATCGATTTTTTTTTTTTATTCAACACAACATCTCTTATCAAGAATTTCGGATAATCCGGATTAACACTGGCAACGTTATTCCGGATAAACGGGGTTCTATAGTATGCTATAAATTATTAAATGTGTATTTACTTAAATTAATGTTTTGGTAAATACCTGTACAATCGTCTTTAAACAGTGTTTTATTATTTTACATTAGTAGCATTCAGTAACATAAATTTCTTTTATAACCTTTTAATATCACTACCTCTATTTTTTTGTTTTTTATTCACACTGTAAAATAATGTTTTTAATTATATATTTTGATTCTTAAACTTACTTATATCACATTTTAGTGCATTTCGCCGAAATTCTCAAAACGAATATTTCATTACCAGTCGTATTCGACGCCTACTGGACGGACGAAACAAGGTCGTATCTGGAGCGAGGGTTCAAAAATAAACCTAGCACATTTCTCGGATTAGCTACCATCCGAGCCGCACGACTCCCATCTGGAACAATTTCATTGAGTGCGTCTCTCTGTTCGCAATGAATTAGTCAAGATGGGTATCTGATCCTTTATTGATACTGATTGGAAGCCACTCCGCTTAATGATTTAAGTAATTTACTTGATAAGGCAATTTAATTATGTGGATTCCCTCCGACCCATACATCACTAATCACAGTCGGAGAGAGATCAAATATCAATTGCTCTTGAGTTTGAAATTAAAATTAAATGCTTTGTTAATTGTGGACTAAATAGATGAGCTAGGATTCAGATAGCGGCATTAATTAAACTTGCAAAACTACGAAGTTTTATTTATTAACAGTTTTTATTAGTTATCTGTATGCATCGTATAAAGAGTCGGTTTTAGGGTAACACAATACTAAAATATAATATAGATGATAACGACTTAATAAATACTAAATTATTAATAAAAATAAATAAATACAAAAACCTCTATTAGTGCGTCTTTATAATATTCCAAAACAAAGCTTTGAATCTCTGAAACAGCAGTAAATTACTAGCCAGTCAACGTTTCGAAATTCAGACGCAACACTTGTATATATTATTTCATATTTTGAATGTCTTATCAAGTGATTTATCATATGTAGCTGACTATATGGGTAATTCTTCGAAAATAGGGAAATCACAGTCCCATGAAAAAACTGGCCTTTTTTTGTTGCATCTAACTGAATTTTTTTCATTAATTTTAGTAATGCATGATCTTTGACTATTTTATCAGGGTTTAGCTTTCATATTAATTATAACTTTATATATGTAAACATATTTTAAACCTTGAAATTCTCATTCCCTCACATGTCCCATTGCTTGAATTTTCTACATTGACTCCCAGAAAACCTAAGCTATCGCTATAAAAATAAATTAGGAGTGCAAACAAGCTCAGTATATTCAGAAAAAAAAAAAAAAAATCGTCATAGAATTATTACGTTTACAAATAGTTAAATATTTATTTATTAATAAATCAAGTTGGCATAGGGTCCATGTGGACCTATATCGTGCTTTTTCTCTGAAATAGTAAATTTTAGGGCTTTAAATCACAGGGTCCGGTCGGGATATGGGTAAAATATCGATATATATATATCTGTCGATATTTTTGTCCGATATTATTTATTCGATATATGGTGAAATCGATATTAAAATTTGAGTATCGAAAAACGATATTTGTACCAAAAAAAAGTCCGCCATCTTTTTAACGGTTTCTGGTTAGAGATATAAATATCGAAAAAATTCGATATATATATACATATATATATATATATATCATATCGAGATTTTTCAAATTAATCGGGTTTCAGATATATTATAGTTCGATATATCAATGAAAAATACAGATATTTCGATATATCGGATCTCGACGTTTTTAATCTTTGTTAGTAGAAGAAGAGGTTTTTATTACATTGAACTGAAAGATAGGGTAATATAAATTAACAAGTGCTAGATTTGTAATAGATTTAATAGCAACAATTAAATATTCATAAATAGCTTATCACAAAAAATCATAGGAGGAACTAGAGAAAAAATTAATTAAATTTCTTAAAAATTAAAAAATAAAAAGGACACGAGAAAATCAATAATTTAGGAACTACTAAAAACCTATCACAGTGCGTATTAACATTTATTATTAAAATTTTTCATTATTAAGAATTAAAAAAAAATGAATTAAATTGCTTACTATAACAAAATTTAAAAAAATAAGGATGAAAATCATATTTTAATTAATAATGACTGAAACCTATCAAACTTATAGACATTTTTTAATTCTTTTTGGGAAAAATGTCGGTTTCCTACTCAAATTTTTATATCGAATTACGATTTATCGAGTTAAAACTATCGGACAAAATATGGATGTATTTCTTTTAAAATATCGATATTTCGATATTTTCTCAACATCCCTAAAGCTGCTCTCCTTTTAAAGGAGAGGGTTTAAAAAATTAAAAAAATTCGAATATTGATGTCTGCGTCGAAATATTTTAAAATCGATCTGTCCCGTCTAGATCTGACGACCTTTGGAGTTTTGAAACCTCCTACATTTTCCAATCACTTTTATTAAGGCTGCAGTAAGAATTTCAGTATCGAAATTGGGATTCCTCACTTTTCCATGAAATTTCCTTTCTCTCGATTCCTCGTTTGTCAAAATCCATCGCTACGTATAGCCGGAAAAAGGATTTATACTTCGATATTAATGTATAGTACGATTGATTAAAATTGTATATCTGGGGTTATTTAGAAGGTCCCTAGCCTCTTGAGACATTTCAACGTAATATTTTCGCCGCCAGTAATGACCGTGTACGCTCGGAGATAAGCTAGCAGGAAGGAATGTCAGACGCGGGGGAACATATTTTTGCCGTTGGAAGAGGAAACAGACACTGGTCCAAGGAGTTGCCAAATTCCTCGCCATCCCCTGGCTTCGTTCCATCTCATCACGGCCCGAGCCATCACGGGTTACCTTTGGACCATAGTTTCCGAAGCGGCGTTATCCGAGGAACAATCAGATTCACGTAGGTGGACTTTAGCTCAAGTTGCGTGCCCTTGAATACTAAACTAAAAGTAGTATGTTAAAATTACAATTCCCTTACAACTCCTTGCTGTAATTTCGTAAAATACCTGTTTCGTAACGTTTAAAGTTACGCCCCTGTCCCATAAATCCGCAAACGCATGACTGGCCTCTATGAATCTCAGCTCCTACGCCAAAAAATAAATGACATTATCTTGGGAGTTGAAAGTACATCGTTTTTTAACCAACGTAGTATCTGTCTATATGGATATTTACTGAAAAAAACTAACGCAATGTTTCTAAATGGTGAATAGTTATAGGATGGTTAGGGATATAAATATCGAAAAAAATAAATAAAAGAATATATATATATATATATATATATATATATATATATATATATATATATATATATATATATATATATATATATCGATAGTTTTCAAATATATCGAAATATTGGTTCGATATATTTATATACAATATCGATATTTCTATATATTGGACTTGGATGTTTTAAATCTCTACAAGAAGAAGGGGAGTAGGGGTTTACGTTGAATTATGGGACAAGGTAATATAAATTAACAAGTCTGAGATTTACAATAGCTTCAATAATAACAATTAAATGTTTATATATTTCTTATCACAAAAAAAAAATCAATTTATTAACATTTTCCAATTAAAAAACAAATAACCTATTACTAGGAACTATGGAAAAAAAAATTAAATTGCTTAAACATAAAAAAGTTAAATAAAATAAAAAAGAAGGAGGAAAATAAATATTAAGTGAATCACTAAGTGAAGCATATCATATTTTAACATTTATAATTAAAAAGACTTATTACTATGAACTAGAGAAAAATGAAGTAAATTGTTCAACATACAAAAATTAAAAAAAAAAAATGAAGGACGAAAATCAAATTTGATTGAAATCTATAAAACATATTTTAGCACTTTCATTAAAAACCAAAAAAGAAAACATATTACTAATAACAAAAAAAAATTAAACCAATATATCTTAGGTATTCCTGCCGTCCCAGGAGACATTTTTTGTTTGTTTATTTAATTTTTTTTTTTGTGGAAAAATATGGGTTTTCGATACTCAAATTTTAATATCATTATTATGATATATTGAATTAAAACTATCGGACAAAAATATCGATATATTTATTAATGAAATATCGACTGGTCAGACTTAGAATTTACTTAAGTCTACTTAGGTAAATTTTAATTCGAATAACGAATAAATTACCTTTTATATATTATAACGCCTTGTAATAAATTTAATCTGCATGTAAATAATACTTTAATTATTGTATAGTTTACAATATTATGTATTGTTTACCCATTTTTTATTATAGTTAAATTTTACTTTTAATCACCCCCTTTGTCTTTATTCACTGGTGAGTGTGGGGTAAATTAGTATTAGATTTCGTTAAATGTTTATTAAAATTTTTTTAAAATTAATATTTGATATATTCGTGTGTAAAGGATATATATATATATATATATATATATATATATATATATATATATATATATATTCTTCATTTATGTGTTAAAAATAATATGTTATTATTAAAATACCAAACTGTATCTTAAATTGCTTATTTTTGAATTTTCGTGTGTTTTTAGAACTGAAGATGAATGTATAAAATTTGAAACCAGTTTTCAATAAAAACAAAATTATAGAAGTGACAAATAATTTATCAATCCCTAATTCTTTTATGAAATGTCCTTTTCAGTAACAACGATTTATTCACAATTTTTTTTTTTAAATTAGTACGGAATGTTTCCATTTTGCAATTTAAATATCATTTAAAATGAAGGATAAGATATATATATATATATATATATATATATATATATATATATATATATATATATGTATATCTTATCCTAAATTTTAAATTTAGAAATTTAAATATAAATTTCTTTTTTCTTTCCAGTTTAGCACCATTCCTCAATGTATGATGAATTATAAAAAAAATTCAAAATCGGTTAAGTTAACCTTAACAGTGGATATAATAACCATTTATGCGAACAATATGAACTTATATTAATCATAAGTTCATGGCAATACACAAGAATTTTCTTTCTGAATTATTACTACTTGAAGTATAATTAATGTTAATTGACATATGAAAATTGTGTATAAAAATTTGGAATAAGTTTTTGGATAAATTAGTCCCGTCAATGAGAAATGAGAATGTGGGCCAGGGCCTGGGATGTTGGGAATCAGTGTTCTAGACCGTTCTACGCTAGTCTCGAGGCGTCCTTCACTTCTTTCTGTCTTTCGCCTTCTTTATTACTTATTTCTTATAGGACATGTATTTATATATTTTTTTAATATAAAAAAAATCAATATACTGATTTATATTGAATTAAAATTAAAAAAAAATCTATCTCGAGTTGTCTGTATGTTATCCCTGAATTCACAAGGTTCTTTATATATATCTACAGATAGATACGTTTATTGAATGAAATTTAATTTTTAAAAATTTGTAATTTTCAAAATAAAAAAAAAGATAAAACGAAAACAGACACTGGACTTGATAACAATATCCTTTTCTTATTCTGAATCAAATCCATTTGGAATAATAATACTATGAACAAAAGTTGGATTTGGAGCATTGAGTAAAACATAAAAATCAACTAAAATTAAAAATAAAGGCTCGTAAAAAAGTGATAAAAATAAAATACAAATATAGTGTAACATTTCCATTTTGAATAGAATTAAGGGAACTCGCATTGGTCGAAGAATACATTTTGGAAACTGACCAAAAGAATAAATAGTTAGACCCTTTGTCAGTTTTCTATTTAACTCGTCAGTTGAAGAGACAAACCCCCCGAAAAGATTAAAAGCTTCCAAATTATTTTCAAAATTTGTCTGAGACTCACCTGACCACTCAGTTCCTGCCAAATACTATTTATTCCGTTTCGTATAACTCCGAAATTATTAATGAAATTTCTTTACTTTTCAGCCATAAGGGATGGTCACATACAATTTTTCAATTCTATTCTCATACTTTTTAGTTATATTTATATGGGTGATTCTTCTGAATCATCTACTGGGTATTTTGAATGTTCAAATTCCATTGAATAAAATGTTACAAATTCGCTATTTTTTTCACTAAAATCGTTTCTTGGCATGCTCACTAACACTTAGTTGCCAAATTTCATTCATAGATTTTTTGGTTTTTTTGAATTGTCTCAAATATCAAGATTTTACTCGAAAAGATAATTTTTTATAAATAATAAATATAGATATACTCTTGTCATTGGAACTATTATTTTTGCTTGATATTTGGAATTTCTTCCTTAAAAAATACTTAAATAGTATATTTTGGGCCACTTGGTCAGTCTGAAAGTTGTTTACTAGTTATTTTCCAAATAAAATGCATTTAAAATAAGTAATTCCTCACCCTCCAAGCCTGGAATCTCTTATACGTTGAGGCTGCAGAGGTTCAACCCATGTCCCTGGGTTTTAGTAGAAGATTTTCCATTTTTTGTCGCGCAACTCATTTTTGGCTTACTGTTAAAAAAAAGCTGGCAAAGGAATGTGGATTTCGGCTTCAACAAGTGGTAACCTTTTACTTAAAAAATAAAGCTTTACCTATAGATTATTAAGTCATCCATTAGAAAAAGATAAAATAATTACATATTTGAAACATACAAGATGATGTTGTTAGGTGACGAAGGAATGAGGAGAATGAACGGACACATCACTATTACTGTTTATTAAATTGCTTTCCCTAATATTGTTAATTAACACAACAAAAATAGTGGGAACACGTTAAGCGGGAACTGCCAGTGTTGCCTTGCTAGGAATAATAATGAACTCAAAAAGTGTAACACTCAGGCAGGAAATTCAAACTTTGATAAAGGAATGAAAATTGGATTGCAGGACAGGGATAAAATGAGTCGTGAATCACATGCGCATTGCATTAGATGGTTCTCCTTTTCTTACGTTAAAAGGCTTTCAAAAATGGTACATAATATCATCGTAAATCGTAAATATCACCATGCAAAATCTAGCCTAGACGTGCCATTGTCCTTAAAGGCTGTTGAAAGTAACAAAGCGCGATATCAGTCATGCCAAAGGATGAAAATTGGGTTGTTTATGATCAATTAAAATAATGTTTAGCGATTTCGAGATTAAAAAATTAATACAGTAGTAGCCTATGACATATATTAAGTCATAAAAATTGATCCACCCATAAAATGGTGATGTGCGCCTTTTCAGGATCTTTGGACACAAAATGCCCATTTTTGGAATAATCGCCTATTGCTTGCTGATTGTTTAAAATAATTGTTTTATAAATGAATATTATTTAAATGGTCTTTAATTCAGATACTTGTCCAGAGATGACGTATTACCTCGAAACGTAGACAAGAATACGTAATCATGATTAATAAAATTGATAAAGGAAGATAATTTATAATAATAATGACTAGTAGTTCTCTGAACACTAGACCTCGCGAAAAAATCTAAAATCTGCTTTAAACGTAGCTTTCAAAAGATTAGCCAATGTTGTCATTCATCGAGAAGTTTGTTTCCAGAGACCCCGGTTATCATTATTGTCTCTCGAGTTTGTATTTTTTTAGTTCCCCTATTTACTATGCATATATATATATTTTTTTAATAGTTTAACGTCTTTTATTTACAATCTCTCCAAAAAGCACCAAATAATGCGCCGTATTGAATACACTGGTGGATTTGTTATACTGCCACCCACAGGCATGGCTGATAACGCCACCTCCTCCAGCCGCTCCAGTCTCCAAACAATTTTTTTATAGTTAAAAACTAAGTGGAGCTGAATGAGCTGTTTTTGATACAAATTCGTTTGATTCGAAAATTGTTGCCGCCCCCCAAACATTGCAACCCTAGGCAAGTACCTAGTCTACTTGTGCGTAAATCCACTACTGATTGCATACCCATACTATGTACAAATTTTAATACCTATATTAACAAACAGACAAACTAACTCATTAATAAACTTATAAACAAAAACGGTTTAAAACAACAAAAAAACACTAAAATCTTAACCGTATACTAACTCAAGGCTTGTAATCTCTCCCCTTCTTTCACTCTTAGGCCTAACAATTTCATCCGGCCGATGTGAGCCGGGATCTATAAGGATATCTGATAACATTTTGGCTGAAGAGTTAGACCTTGCAATTTTTGTATCGTCGTCGCCCTGGGGATAATAAATGGGAACTGGGCCCTGGAGTACAATACGCTGCCAGACTTCCACTACCTGGACACTGCGGCAATGGAGACTGTGTTTCTGCAATTTTTATTCGAATTCAACCCCAGTATATATCTTTGAATATTTAATTATCAATAAAGCTAATATCGTAGCAATTTAGATTTTTTTTTTTTAATTTTATTTTGCATCCGTTCATTCCAATTACAACACAAATCTTCAGAATAGACCTCCATAGACCTCTTTCGCCTCAGTTCACTTAGTCCTCTTGTCATATCAACATCAGTGATATAATTGCAAATCTTAATGCAAAAAAAAAAAAAAATTATGATTCGACAAGATTCGAACTAGAGATAAAAAAAAAAATTACCAATAATAACATAACCCATTATACAATTGATCAATTGTTTTCATTCAGAAAATAATTTAATCTCCTCGAAATTATTGTAATACCTGATTTTGTTTTCCTTTCACCATCATCTATGAAAAAAAAAAAATTACTTACACCGTTTTAAATCCGTTTTAGGAATACTCATGTCAAATGTGGAGCAAATATAATAACGCCACCATCTTGGATCGCAATTAAAATTAAAAATCCCTACACATAGGTCGTTTTTCCTGACTTCAACATTTGTGCCAAATTTGAAGTAAATCAAACAACGCGTTTGGTCCTAATCGCGTAATAATAGACAACAGGCACACGAAATGCCGAACGGTCGATTTGAAACAGGACCTCGCTCGGTCAATTATAATAGTGCTTGTAATTTTTAACAGATATTTTTGTACCGGATACTTTGATAAAATAAATTACTATTAATTAACAGAAAACGGTCCTAACCTATTAAGAAATTCCTTTTTTTTTCATAGAGTTTATTTATATTTATATTTATATGTGCTATAAGGAACACAAAGATTTTCTATTAAAGTTGGGTTTTGTGGGATTTCAAGTGGAACACCTCCAATTACACGAAAGCACATCATGATAAATTCCGTGGCCCACGCACGGCACTGATTAAACAGAGAATAGCATTTTTATTGGGATGATTCATGGGAGCTGGCGTGAAGTCTCTTTTTGGTCTTGTTACATTAGTTCGTCCCACGCAAGGATTTAAAAACTTTCTGGAACATTGTTGACTTATATATCTAATTGGGTATATATATACAGGGTGTCCTTTTTAGATGGCCCGGCTGAATTTCTCTTGAACCGATAACGTTATAAAAAAAAATAAAAAATACGTATTTAATATTTTTCAGTCTAGTTTAAAATTTAGACCTGTTTTTGAAAAAAAAAAATAAACGGGGTCTCTCAGATTCAGTACAACTTTAAAATTTCAAATAGAAACCTATGCCTTCCGATACATCATTTTAACGGATTTTTGAAACTGAATTCAATGGTGAAACCAGATTTTAAATTGGTCAATAAATTACAAAGTAATGGTACAAAGTTTAATAAAAATAATGCATTTTGTTAGCTATTTAAATGGATAAAAAAAATCCATACTACATACAACCAGAGGTTGGTGAACCTACATTTCATGTTCGAACTGCCTACGCTCTTCGACGATGCAAAGGTTGGGGCTCTTCTTAGCCACTCTTCGCCTGGTGCTCAGTGCGAGGTACTGACTCGATGGATCGACAAGCATTTTCCACTCTTTACTACAGTTCTTCAACTGATGTTGCAGGGTTATGATTGGCAAAAACGCTGCCAATCATATTATTTTTGTTTTTTCACTAAATCTTTAAAACAAACCTTTATTATGAATTACAGCTAAAAAGATAACAAACACGATGTGACCCAATTAATTCCTGTGTAACAAAAAAAATGTAAAGGCAATTTAAAAGAATTAATACCAAAACAAACAAAATGTATTTGTATCATAACTTTGTAATTTATTGACCAATTTAAAATCTGGTTTCACCATTGAATTCAGTTTTAAAAATCCGTTAAAATGATGTATCGGAAGGCATAGGTTTCTATTTGAAATTTTATAGTTGTACTGAATCTGAGAGACCCCGTTTATTTTTTTTTCAAAAACAGGTCTAAATTTTAAACTAGACTGAAAAATATCAAATCCGTATTTTTTATTTTTTTTGTAACGTAATCGGTTCAAGAGAAATTCAGCCGGGCCATCTAAAAAGGACACCCTGTATATATGTGTATATATATGTATATATATATATATATATATATATATATATATATATATAAAAATATTAATTTATTTGTCTATTATCATTGCAACTTAAACTTTGCGTTTATTTATAAATGTATTTTTTTATTACAAACAGAATGAAATTCATTAAAAATTCCCATACAAATAAATCTATCGGTTAGCTAAGCAATACACTCTTAGTTAGCTTCACACTCACGTATTTTTATCAGAGGGAAAGTGCCCTATTATGAGATACTTTTTGTAAAATTGCGCTGGAGATTCCCTTACATAATATATATATATATATTTTTTAACTCTGTAACCAGTAGTATTTTGAAACGTTAAGAAACTTTTTAATGAATGGTATCGCAAATGTGCTTAAAACAGTATTTTCAAAAACTTTCTAAACAAGTTGTTTTGGAAAATGGTTGCCCAGCATGAGATAGTGTGCATTCTATATAAGAGGCAGTGTCTTATATGTTTATTTTACAACGAAAAGGATACAAATTGTTTTTTAAAGTTTTGATTATCTAGTTGTAACAGTGACCGAATAAATCTTTCCTGAATTTGGCATTTCTGATCAGAGATAGACTAGATGTCTGTATTTTCAGACTTATTAGGGGAAAAAAAAACTTATTAAGTAACAATAGAATAACTCTTAAATATGTAACCTTAAAAAACAAAAATCATCGATGAAAGGAAAAAATCCAGTTGTGTCTCTATATTAGGCATTGCCATTTTTTTTTTGTATTGCCCGATCAATTAAACCCATAAAATTAGAATGTTTAGGACTTGTGACTAGAGAAAAATAAACTATATAAAAATCTCATTTTAAAAAGTAAAAATCATTTAAAAAAAAAAAAGTGAGTGTGCTTAGGACCACACGCTGTAAGTGTAAACTTCTTTTTTCAGCTCGATTGGAAAATTCGAAAATTATCCTAACAAATATTCCTAATCATTTGAAATTAAGCTTAAACAATGATAAATAATCTTAAACAATGTGAATTATTTATATCACTTACCTTGTCAGAAGATATCAAAACCAGCAATAGAAGTGGGTTCTCCAGGCCTAAGGTCAATAGGGATAAAACCAGTGTGTTTCTGGGACAATAGATTGCAGCACTGAAACACATAATCTTCGGCCGATCGTCACTTCTCACTACAATAATATTTTTAAAATTTGAAAAATGGAGTGAATTCAACAACAAAAAATCTAGAGAGCTGCTATTTTAAATTATTTTTATTTTGCTTACTTATTGAATATTTTTACTTCTATGAAAAAATAAAACATCAAATAAAAGGCGGTATAAACTGTGCCCGTAGTTGCGCATCGCGTATCCCGACAGATTTTGCTTCTTAGAATATCTCCGGAAATAGTTATCCAATTTTGAAGGTTGACGTGTCATTCGATTAAGCATTAACCCCTTTAGTTTTTAAAGAGGTCGTATTTTAAAAAAACACAAGTCGCGCGAGCGATGTTAGCGGATAACTTTTAGAAAATCCGATTTTTCCCTCTCTATTGCCGTTCTTGAATTCATAGCTTCTCAAAGGATTGAGCTACAATTTTCTATGACATCCTTCGTTTTATAGAGGATTAACCAGGCTTCATTTTGCTTAGCCACAATTTACCTAGTCGTTTTAGTTATAGATAGATAGAATATTTTTATAGACAAAAAAATTAATCCAAAGTTTCACAGAGGTGATTTCCGAATTCGTATTAAAATATTTGAAATAGTGAAAGTGCTAGACCTATACTATGATTAAAAGAAATGTATCAGGGTTCTTCCTGTTTAAATGGTATGCCTATAACAATCGTAGCTCTTTCCGCCAAAGACTTACAAGAAAAAGAACGGACGAAGACGTCGTCCGAGAGTGTCCTGAGGGCTGCTCACTGCGCCGCGTGGTCCCCATTCCTGTTATTATTGCATTGTCATCCACTCCTAAGATATGCTCCAAATTTTAAGTCTCTTGCTCATCGGGAAGATAATAAACAGATGAAAGAAACCCCATTCCAAAAGTGCCCAACGGGCCAAAAGAAGTTTATACTTCAACAAGTTGCCTTGTGGACCAAATCAGCCGTCAAACATAAGCTAGAATAATTTTCTCTTAACACGATTTGAATTATTGGAATGATGAAAGGCTCCTATTGGAAAACGTATTACTTGCCCAGTGCTCATGAATGTAGAGGAGATACAGGGGTATCTCATTTTAGGCATGTATCTCATAATAGGCCACTTTTCCATACATTTATCGTTTTTTTAAAACACTTTCTCACGATTACAAATTGAAACGCCGAGTCACTGATGGGTTAAAACTGACCAAAGGCATTTCATCTGCTTTAAATATCCTCTAGGAAAAGGCATATCACTCTTAGTGAAAGGAATCGAAAATAGAATTGAGCAATGGAGGTAGATCGAGAGAGAAACCAGGTGAGATGGCTCCAGAAAATATGCTGTCTTAAAGAATGGTAGGAAAAATTTAAAATGTTTACTTAGTTTACCAAGGCATCCTCTGGATCTGTTTTCTGTTCTTTAAGTTATTGATATCGTTGTTTTTTTCTGCATTATTGCGATCCATTACCCAAGGGTCTTGAGTTCAGTAGATACTACTAGGTAAGGACGTACTGTATCTTTATATTCGCATATAATGTTTTAGAATTTGCTTGAAAATGGTCGAATAATATCCTAAATGAGGCAGTTAGATTGTAATATATAAAAAAAATTATGCTGCTACCTTTCTTAGGATCAGTAATTGGTAAGGAAGTACTTTTTCTTAACGAACGTGGACTTGAACTGGCCAGATTCACGCTCAACTGCCATGTTTTTTCCTCAACCCATCCTTTCATGGGTTGAGGAAAAACCCAATGATGGGTTTGTCCCAGGAGGGTCTTCAGACACAGGAATCGATTATTTATAACAGAATAAATAAACATCAGCCACAGCAGGAATCGATCCGGGGTCCGGGAGTTAGGAATCCAGCGCCTCACCCACTTAGCTACCCCACTCCTTTATTTATAATAATATAAAAGTCGCTATTTAAGCCGTAGGTGATAATTATGCTTATCACTACGGGTGCGGTTATTGTGGAAAACTGTTTCAATTGATTGAAACCACAAAAAATAAAAGTGAGGATGAAAGATAGGTGATAGTTATATATTAACTATCGATACCGTAACAAACATTTATTAAACAATTGAAAAACGTCATTAAACCTATAAATATAAACCAAGAATAAAAAAAAAATAGTTAAGAAGGTGACGATAAATTTTAATTACGATAAAAATTTATCGTCACTTATTATAATAAGGCTCTGGGATTCATAGACCAACTGGTTGCAGTGAACTAGGTAATTTTTTAACTTAATGTTAAGAAAATATAAAACTGTTTTTGTAATATTTTTATTAAATGACAATAGAAAAGTCGGCTTGATGGAGAATAAACAGAGAATCATATAAAGAATTTCGGTAGCCTATAAATTCGCCAAAATCTACTTAACAGATAAGTCACTTTATAACATAAATTTTACTCATTTTTACAATTTTCTCGAACAAGGCTCAAACGATTTTGATCAAACTCGTTATATCAATGTACAATTAAATCCTATTTAATATTAGCTATGCCTTATCCTCATTGAAATAGTCTGACAGGGCTTAAATGTCGAATTTTCAAAATGGCTTCCTCTAAAGTACCTTTTATTATGTTTATTTGAAATAATTAACCTTCTCTCATTATTAGTAGTAATCGAAAATGGATAAATATAAATTATGAAGAAGTTTGATAAATAACTGAAAGGAAAAAAAAGAGAAATATTTTCCCAAATTGAAAACAAATTTCCGTAAATAATAGTAGTAATATAGATGAGGAGTTTTCTATCAAAGGTTAATATAATCACTTTTAGAAAATTATTACAAAAAAATATTAGGGGGGCATCTCATGGAGATAAGGCAAATTCATGTTGAAAATGTCTACTTGTGACACCTATTTGACAGGAGAAAATTTAAGATTTGAAATAAGCTGAATAATTTTTGAGTGTAGGGATATTAATTCTTCAAAAAATCTTTGTTTTCGAGAAGTGATTATATTAACTTTTGATAGAAAACTCCTCACATGTATAATAAACCGTTGAAAAGCTAAAGACTAAAAATATATATATATATCTGATATATAAGGCCGTAGAAGGTAAAGGAAAGTGACGAAAAACGCATACATTTAAGCGATTATCGTAGTTAATAATTTCTTCATTTTATTTTTTAACGAGAAATAAATGTTTCCATAAAACTAAATAGAAAATTTGTTTCAAGTAGAGTGGTAAGTGAAAGGTGTGTGATGCGCACACCGCACCAGATTTTTTATTTATTTGTGATGTGCATATATTACTTTACTTATTTTTATCATTATGTTTATTTAAAATTATTTTTGGACAGGATTGAGGCTCTTCAAAGATCCTTACCCTAAAAATATTTCATTTGAATATTGATGCAGGCTTCGATAGAACAAAGTATTAATAAAACATAGTATCAAAAAACAAAACTAAATAATGTTTTATGCTCATTTTAATTTTATGAAAAAATCACAAAAATATAATAATATTGTTTTTCTGTTCGAATTTCCTGGCTACTATTTTCCAATTCAGCCCTCTAATTAATTCTCAAGATTAGATTCAACTTGGAAAAAACTTTTAAATAGGTACGAAATATGAAGATTCATTCTTGTGAAATTTTTTTTTTTAATTACAAAAACTTTTCAAACAGGATATATGGTGAGAATGGATACACCATTAAAACCTTGTTTTTATTTTTTTGTTTGCTCATATTAATTAATAGAAATATTAAAATAAAATATCTGTTTCAGGGCTGCTCTGATCCTCTCAAATTTTGGCTTGACTCAAACATATACACGATGCTGAAGTATTCCATGTTCTGCATTTTGTATCAGCTCTTCATACTCCTGTCTACGATCTACGGTTGCCTTCAATTTTTTTCGAAGAACAAGAGCTGACGACTCACTCCCTGTTGCCCAAAGATTTTTCCGAAATTCGTTTCGGGAAATTTCAACCTGAATTCGACAATCCCGTACAAGGAATCGGCATCCGTACCGACTGTTGAAATGGTAATTTAAAAGTGTGAACTTTATATTTATATATATTTTTTATGTGTGTAAATAATGGTATTGTAAATTTTGTGCGTTTTTCCAGTTTTTTTACAGTTTATAGTTTTAAATATTTTTTTTTTCAAATAAAGTGATTGTTTATTGCAGTTATGGTGGTTCATTACGTAAACCTTTACTAATGTGGGTGATGTAAGAAGAGCTAATTGGTTGGCCTTGCAGGATGCATGACAATAGCGCTTTTAAATAAATAACAAAACATCTAATAATTATTAATTGCTAAACCATTATACGTCATTAGCTAATAAAGATACAAATTATGAATCTATTATAAATTAACTGATTTCTCATTATTAAATATACACGGTATTAAAGACCACGATGTTTTCCGTCAACAAACAAACCAACAAATTAGTCTACTAAATTCTAATTATAATTGATGAAAGTTTAAATGTACTGTTTAATTCTCAATGGTGATGTATGACTTACCTTTACAGACAATATATAATAGTATAGTGATTTTAGTGATTTTCGAGGATTAATATATGGACGAGAGAATCTGACTAAATTATAATAAATCATTAAACCATCTGATTAAGATGGTTAGAGAGGTTTTCTTATGAAATAAAAAATAACTTTTATGAACGACTGAATGTATGAAACGCAATAAAGAAAATAATTAGAAACAAGAAATTTAACTTTTGCAAAGTTTAGAGGTGTAAATGCACTTTTGTTTGGTTGTATCTACATACAAATATTTGTCAATTTGGATCAAGTATTAATTAAGAAAATTAGATAATAATTTCATATGTTCTAGCAAGATATAATTATACTTATTATACAAGGTAGTATGTGAACATAATTCTTTCTTAAACAATTATTCATGTTCATTACAGACATTTCTGACGTTTCGAGATATTTCTATCATCATCAGGATTTATCTAATTATTAAAAGTATAATACGATATAATAATTATTACATATTTTTAATAACGATAGAATCACATTTATTTGTCTGAATCATTAAACCTAGTAATTTTCTGTCAGCTGACATATACATTAGTACTTTATTTATTTATATTCTTTATTTTCATTAATTTATCTCTATTTAGTCATATTATTATCAATTAAAAACTATAATTTAAAGAGGAAACTTGTATATGTACAATATAATATGTTATCCATTTCATTATTATATAACCTTTCTATTATAGACTAATCCTTATTCGTCCAATTTATCCTATTCCCCTCTCTACAATCGTCTATTCTTTTAATAATTTTTTGTTAGTAATCTATTATATTATTTTATAAAATATTACTGTTTAATCTACATTTAATTCTTCATTTAAAAGATTCAACGGTTGTGAAGTACAAAGATTCAGGCTGAGCAACCCGTCTTCAGGCCATCAGTGTGCCAATGAAACGAAATAAAACTCCTTGCTAATAAATTTGTAAGTAAAATTATGCTTAAGAAAAAATACGAAATATTATTTATGGATGTATGGATGAAGCAAGGAGAGTTGACTGCATCTTGAATTATAAAATCCAAATTGAAATAATAGTATAAGTAAGTTGGCCTGAAGATGGGGTTCTCACCCTGAAAAGTACTGATTTCCCTAATTTCCAATGAACTTATTTTAATCTTCCAGTTTACCAAATTTAGAGAGAGAAATAAAACGAAGAAACATAAAGATGAAAAAAAAAAAAAGAAGAAGTGAGTATTGCATGGAGATGAAAGATGTAACTTCGATAGCCCTCTCCGTGAAAAGAAAATTTGCTCTGAAGCAGTAAGCTTTACCACCAATTGCTTCAATGTGCTACCAAGTTTTGTATTTCAACACTATTACATACAAGCATGCTCATTTAAAAAAAAAAAAAAATAAGAAGTTTAATATCCCTCACGATGTAAAGAGCCGAAATGCTAATTTTTAATGATGTTAGCCTTTGAAAGGTGCACACATAAGGTTGCTGTCAGTCGAAGGCTAGTCTGATTGATGTAAAGGTTGCCTGCCACCCACATCTCCATAACCTGGTTGAATACATTATGACAGATACATTTGTAATGGTAATCAACGTTGAGGAACAAAGGGTAATACTTAACTCAAATGCAGTTGTTGTATTTCATTTATGTTTCAAAGATTTTTCAGCGTTATCAGATAAATACACCACAGCTTATTTTGCGCATACGCTTGCGAGCTGATAGGTTGGGTTACAAGGTTGTGACGATGCTTGAAGCAACCTCCAGCCTTAATAATTTATTTTATTTTGTCTATTACAAACTCTATTACCTCTCCTTATACTATACAAATTGTTCCTATTTCCTCCATCATTCCAAATGTTGCATCATTCCTGTCATACCAGTGATTGTATGTGTTGGGATATACAATTTTGATAAGAATCATCAAAGGAGAACTTTTTTTTTTGTTGGAACAATCATAATTTTTGTGTTAAAACTATTACACACACACACACACACACATTTATATATATATATATATATATATATATATATATATATATATATATATATATATATATTCAGTTTAGTGTATAGATATATATAAAAATTAAATATGTTTATTGATTTAATTATAAATTTATATATTTTTGTTTTTAAATTTATATTTTATATCGATTTAATTAATAAATAGTTACATAATAAATCTATATTATTATACAATACTAGGAGGGGGGATTTTTCTGGTAACGTATTTAATTTTATTTGTTATATTTTTATTTTTCGGTTAATTGGAACGTTAATTAAGTTGTGATAGTGATAGTATAGCGTAATTTTATTGTACTGATGAGTTAAAATACAAGTTGAAGAAAATGTAGTCCAAATAAAAAAAAAAAATTTGTTTTTTTATTATTTCAAGAAAGAATAATTTTTGTCAAATAATATTTAATAATTATTAATTTTAATACGTCTTATTTTGACCGCTTGATCTGGCAAGGATTCTAATCTTACGATTTATACCTCCCATCAAGAAATACATTAGATCGAATAATCTCAATCAAAGCCTCTCATTAGCGCACGACACGAATTAGGCAAGCCGTGAGTCAAGAGTTATTTGTCCGCATCTTAATGCGCTCGTATACAACGGCCTCAGTGTAATCAGCTCATGGGGGCAGGTCAAACTCATTGAGGACATCTCGTTTAAAAGCGAAATATTTATAGAGAGCGTCTAATATTTTCAGAGATCCCCTTCGTGCTTATTTATACTTACTTTTAATTATTTCATTATTTTAACAGATGCAACGATAAACGATTCAACAACAGTTTAAATCTCAAAAATATGTGTTGAACTTGTTGAAATTCCCAAGAACGAGTCGAGGAAAGCTCGAGAAACAAATAATTTTAAATATCACATCGTTATTACATTACTAATGAACTGTGAATTTATTTTTTCTAAGATTTTTTTGATTGGATTTAAACCGTTTTTATTGAAAATTTGCTACATTTAAGGACAATAAGTACCCAATAGTACTTCATTAATCCATTCATATAATATTTCCAAAAAAAAAAAAAAATGTAAATGAATTGAATAATAGGAAAGTAAAGATTTAGAAAAAAAATCCACAAAAATTATAATAATAAAAAATAACGATAGTAAATAAAAAAAATATATATATGTATATAATTTGACATAGTTAAAATAATATTTTTTTAAAAGTTCAAATGGTCAAAAATGTGCCTATAGTGAGTGAATACTTAAACATTTCTAAATCCAGTAAAATGCTGGTTTTTATTTAAAATCGTCACAAAAAATCAACAAAACAAACATACCATTTCATTGCTGATAATGTTTCAGAGAAAAAAACAATACAAAAGTGCTCCATAGTGTTATGGGTATAAGATAAAATTAATCCAAAAATAACCCTTGATTAACTTAAACAATTTATCTAATTCCTCATTAAATGACAGTAAATAACTAACCAATCAACGTTTCACCAATTCAGATATCTAACATAACATCACATAAATGTAGACTCATCTCACATCATCATAATAAAAAAACTAATGAAATAAACATAGTAGTTACACCAATCCAAAATAGTGTATGTATCCAGTATATATTGATCTGTTTTGGAACGATGTTCTATCTCTATTTGATTAGTCCTTTTCACTTTGATGATGTGAGATGTGCAATGTCTGGCCTACATTTTCGTGATGTTTTATTTTTGTATCCTGATAATGTCTGAATTTGTAAGATATCATAAGGACAGAAGAAGAAAAAGAAATAAAATATAAAGAAAAAAAAAGTAATAAAGAACAATATGCAGCACATCACACATCCAGGCTCAAAAAAGTCACTAACCAGAGACAGCACCCCACACCAAGACACCCAGGTACATACTGAGGGAAAAGAAAGGTTACATGACAACAGCTGGGAAAAGTTAAATTACAAACAACTGATCATAAAAAAAAAAAAAAAAAAGGAAATACTCATACTAAAAACCTAAAAATGTATAAAAGATCATAAAAATAAATTAAATAAAATAAAATCAATCAAATACACGAGGAAAGGGGAAGTTTACATGCACAGAAGAGGAAGGCCCTTATAAAGACAAAAGTGTGTACATGGCTATTCCACAAAATATATTAATATGAAAGAGCAAAAGCTCAAAATGAGACATAAATAATTGTTATGATATAAATAAAAAATCCAAAAAAAAAAAGCCAAGAGCCTCAAAATTAGCAGAAAAAATAAAGAAACCATCTGTCGATATTTCGCCAATTAAGGCATCATCAGGTCAGTAGAAGAAAATTAAATAAAATATAAAGAAAAAAAACCTAATAAAGAACAATATGCAGTACATCTCACACCCAGAGTCAAAAAGTCACTAACCAGAGACAGCACTCCACACCAAGACATCCAGGCACACACTGAGGGAAAAGGGAGGTTACATGACAAAAGCTGGAAAAGGTTAAATTACAAACAGCTGATATTTTTTTCTGTTAATTTTGAGACTCTTGGCTTCTTTTTTGGGTTTTTCCATTTATGTCATAACAATTATTTATGTCTCATTTTGAGCTTTTGCTCTTGCATATTTATATATATATATTTTCAAACCATTAATTTTCCTTTTTCAATTTTTTCTTTTCTCTTCTATTCCTATTCTCTTTTACATTAACCGTAGCTGATTATCAAAGTTGATAAAATTCTAAAAATATTTCAACATGATTAGAAAATTTTAACAACTAAAACAAAGTCAGAAGTTAAAGTACTTAAAGTTAAAAAGCACATGCAAGGTAATTAAAACCGATTAAAATATAAGAAAAAAACACAAGAAAAAGACTAGTTTTACTTCTAAAAACAATAATTCAATAAAATTAAAAAAGATTTATTTAAATGTTCTGGTATCATTAAAGATATATATATATATATATATATATATATATATATATATATATATATATATATATGTATATATATATATATATATGTATATTTTTATATCAAATAAACAACATACCATCATTTATATTTTAAATTATTTTATTAAATCCGTTTTACACAGAATATTTTATTTTACTGATTTTTATCAAATTAATTCATCTTTTTAAATCCCGTTGGGAGCAAATCTGGATATAAGATATCAAACGCACTTGGAATTTCCAGTTTATTTCTATTTATAAGATGTGCTAGCTCCTCCGAGGTTGACGGCAGAACTTTTTCTTTACTGACGTAAAATTTTGTTAAATACTTATTTTGAATTTCAACATTAAATTTTTATTTTTAATAAAATTTAAATAAGAATTGTGATCTTGAAGCACATTTATTTATCTCGTGGCAATATCTCGCCACTAGAAAGCGGCTGGATTCAGTCTTTATTTATTTTTATTTATTCTTGAACGAACGAATAAAAAAATAACTTTAAATTGATCTAAATTTGCTAAGATTTGTTTCACTACTTGTATTTTCCTCTACAACTAAAATTTGGGTCGTTTTAGAATGTACATGATGATGACGAATTATCCTCTAAAGCCCCCCCTCTGCCCCCCTCCCCCCTTACAAGGTCAAGATTATTAAGTCAGTATCGAATTTCGTCAATATATTGACCTTCTGAGGGTTATATTATTAAAATAATATTGACATGTGATATATACACCACGCCAAATAATATTGCTTCAATAACATTGACCGTGTAAGCTGGGGTTTATACTGTCTTGTATAATTGAGTCGTCATTATTGAAGCAATTTAATGTGGGATATATATCAAACGTGTCATTATTACTGTTACAATATACTCCTCAGAAGGTCAACAATATATTGACGAAATTCGATATTGATGCAATAATATTGACCGTGCAAGGTGGGCTTAAGAATAAAAAGATAGCACAGATTAGTTTACACTTCTCGCGCTATATTAATTGCGGATCAGACATTTCAGTAAATTGTAAAACAAAAGATATATTTAATGAAGAATGCAAATATTTATAATAACCATAATTAAACACACAAATATTTTCTATATATTATTTTACTTGCATATTATATATTATTTTGATTATTGGGATAAATAGATGGTGTGATAGTCACAGGTTGTGTTTTTGTTTGAAAGTTAACAAAGATTGGTTGTCTTAATCATGCAGTCATCAACCGGTCAAAAACAGTTGACTGGTCTCCAGGTAATCTAGTCTGTCTTGTATGAAAAACGATTCACAGTAACAAAGCCCACAGGAAACATGGAGGTTGTGGACATGCGGGAAGAAGAAAATGGTCTTCGGAAGTTTAAAATAAGTCTGTTGAAGAACAACTTCCGGCTACTCAGCTGGAGGAGCAGATGTTCTGTGGGTGTCGTTCCGAACCGGTGCCATAAAGCTATAAATAGTGGCATGGATCAGGAGACACCACATGCGTGACAGATGTGACCGTCATCTCGAACTCGATTCGAAAGAAAAAAATAACATGCTGATATTTGGAAGAACGAGTATTTTGGTTTTATATTTTCCGGAACTTTTTTAAATTTCTCAGAATATTAGAAAAGATTATTTTCAATCACAAATTTTCAATTTCGTTTGAATTCATACCGTACCTACTACTAGTGATGTCAAAAACCGGTCAGCTATAACCGATAACAGGTTTTTGGTATCGAATAACCAGTTTTAATTGTGTTTTTTTACACTATCGGTTATAATGTTGTTGTTTTTTTTTTTAAATCCAAAAACTGGAAAAAAATACCGAAGATTTTTAAATAAGTTTCTTTAAAAAAAAAAACCTTTAACTTATATTTTGAAATGTAAAAAAAAAAATAAATCTGGAATTGAATAATAGCTCTACATCCTAAGAAAAAATAAATAGAAGACAAAAAAAATATCCTTTTAAAAAACAATGGTACTTTACAATGCAGCCATCCGCCTTATCAGTAATGGCCGCCGCACCGGTGCTCTCTAACGTCATTTGTGTTAACTAACTACTTAGTATTCAATTGTAAAATTAGTATTAATTAGAATTATTAAAATTATTACTGCTTTAATTAGATATTATTTAAAATTAAAAGTGTCGACTTCCTTCCCCAAACCACCTGAAGTCGACGGCATTAATAATTTTAAATAATATCTAATTAAAGTAGTAATAATTTTAACAATTCCAATGAATACTAATTTCACAATTTAATACAAAGCAATTAGTTAGTACAAATGGCGCTAGTGCGGCGACCGCTACTGCAATTTAAAGTTATTTATCAGTTATTCCGCAATCAGTTATTTCCAGGGTTTTAGCTATCGTTTACTTGTTTAAAAGTTTTTTAGGTTATTTCTCGAACATCAAAGTGCAATTTACTTGAATTAAAGGTCTTGCCAGTGACCAGTTATTTGTAACAACTCTAGTATTATTTGTGAAGTCATAAAAAAAAAATAATGTTTTAAAGGGAAGTTATTTCATTCGAAATAAACGTTTTTTCCCCAGTTTAAAAAAAAACAAAAAAAAAACACGGTTATTTGCATCAGTTAAAACCGAACGGTTATAATTGAAGGTAAAATAACCGGAATAACCCATAACGGTTTTTTTTTATCTTTAAAAAAACCAACACCCTACATACTACAGATTTTTCTTAGAGAAAAACAAAAAGTAGCCTCAATAAATTATAAAATCGTTAATATCATATAATGAAATTTTGCCAATTCGACTGGTCGGGTTCATTGAAATAAATTATTTCAATTTTATCCAAATATTAAAAATTACAACCGAATCAGTATTCGAGATTAACACAATTCTACGAAAAGATAACATAAAATGGTACATCGATTGATGAACAGTTTTCTAGATTCAATTAACCGTAAATGAATTCATTGAACTATTTAAACGTGTTTGAGACCATTGCGTATGGACGGAAAGAAGACAGGTAAAAATATAATAATCGAAATCTTCGCTTCTTTTAGAACATCTGAAGAGTAAGTTGAAAGCGGTCAATTGCGATACTGCGTACGACTCTTACATAAGAACGGACTGCCTACATATTACGTCACGCTCTTTTTATATAATTATAATATAAATTATATTGTATTATAATATAAATTATATTAGCCTACTGTTAGGAGTGTAATGTATATTATATAACCATATTTCTACGGAGGTCATTTTCTAATTTTCTAAAAAAATTTCCCATATTTATATTTAGATGCATTATTTCATTTCGCGCCTGTTAACAGATCGTCTCGTCAACTGTACAGTATCGAATATTAAAAACGCCTGTTTCATATTCATTACGTTAGAGTTGAGCTAGGGAAACGGCATGCGCGATGGCTGAATATCGAAAATGTCATTCGCTCTGAAATATGTAACAGTAATCCCTCGTGTTGGACTGTCTTGAGCCACCTATCAGCCAACTCCTGAAGACCTCGCAGGTACCTGTCTTTATCTTTTGATCCGAAGAACTCGCGAACACCCTTTTCGACATCTTTCTGATTATTGAACTGTCTCCCACGAAGAAAATGAGCCATTGAGCGAAACAAGTAATAGTCAAAGGGGGAGAGATCAGAACTGTATGCAGGGTGTGGTAGAAGTTCTAGACCATCAAGTTCTTCAATTTTATTCAGAATTATTTCTAGCGGTATGAGGTTGTTGTACAAGAACTCTCTGCCGATTGACAAGTACCCGCCGACAGTTGGCGGGTACTGGTTGACGGATTTCCATTAACTACCCTATCTGTAGCCTCAATGTTCCACTCAGATGGGCGCCCAGAACGTGGTTCATCTTCAAGGGTGGTGTCGCCGCTGTTGAAACGCCCGAACCAATGTTGCGCAGTCCTTTCATTCACAACACCCTTCCCCTCCACTTCCCTTATTTTTCGAACAGCAGCCGCACCAGTAAAACTTTGTCTCCAATAATGCAGCAAAAGTGCACGAATTTAATAAATTTCTGAATTCATATTAAAAGGTATTGGTTTGAAAGAGATACGATAACTAAGTGAACAATTGTTGTTTGAAAGGTTCTCTTTCTGATAAATATGGCTAGTTAAGGATAAAAGACTGATACAGAACAGGTCAGATAAACAAACAATTCCATTCAAGAACCGTCAAAACATTTGTGTCATCCTAGTATTTGTTGTTTTGTTTATTTTTGTTTATACATGTTTTTTCTCGTTGTTTAAAAATTTATTTGAATTTAACTAATTTAATTATTTCCATTATTATGCTAATATTTGTACATCCACGTAGTATGCTTTTTGCATGGAATTAGTTTGACATTTTTTAACAAGCTCTCTTAACAAGTAGGATAACTACATAGGAGAAATATCGAAAATAAATTGTTTGTCAGGATCCAATAGTTCCCGAAGAATTTAATATTTTCTTGTTGTTGTTTCTCTTTTATTAAAAATTTCTGTTTTTGTTTTGTTGGCCAGTCCTGGCTATTACCTCCGTTTCTTCTCCTGACCTAGATAATATAAAGTTACGGCTGTATTAACCCAGATCTCTGTTCTATATCTACACTTAGATCGATATAGTCTTGGTACACGCCATATATATATATATATATATATATATATATATATATATATATATATATATATAAAATATTTATGACCTGAAAATGTTTTATGTTACATGAATCCATATACTAAACGACATATGATTTATTGAAGTTTAGAATATTATAATTACTTTTCCGGTGAAATGTCATTTAATCTCGTTATATTCTGCTCAACGTTATATTCAAACACCTAATTTTATGATATCCATTATTCAATAGTAATCGTTACCACAACGATATCGACAGGAATTAACATGATTATATATTTATATTCGTATTCATATTCAACAAATTGTACAAGCTTATTAGTAACAGTAAATTTATTAAGCTTTATTTTCTTAATCTATAATATAACTTGATATAGTAATAGGATCGTTATTAGTTTTTAAATTTGCCATTTTGGAGAAAGGAAAAAATAATTCTATTTAACGACTCGAAGACGTATCGTCTAATCATAGTCCACTACCTCTAATCCTTTCCATATCTCCGATTCCTATAATACCCTCGCCTTCATTTATCAGAGGCCTTTTAAACTAAAACCTCTTTCTCCTGACTCAACAAATCTACTACAGAGTTTACTAAAAACCTAGATGATGCCGTCCATTCCTTCACAATCCTAATCCAGTAAGCCTTTTGGAATGCATCCAAAAAAAGTTCTTACTCGTTCAAATCAAGCGGCAATACATATCATTGTGGTAATGCACAAGACATCCATCCAATAGTTACTCTTAGAATTATTGCTGTAAAGTAGTTAAGCGCGATTTGGTGCAATATCTTGGCTTCATCCTAGACCAGGAGAGGCCTTGCCAACACGCGGCCCGCCATGTGCATATGAATGCATTATGTTGTGCAGCCCGTCGGACGATTTTATATTTCTATTGATACTTTTATTTCTCGCTGTATGTATAAAAAAGTTGTTAAATAAATGAAAATCCGCATAGGTGAAGCAAGGATGAACAAATATCTCATTAATCAAAACTTTGGAGTTAATTATATTGAATCATAGTATAGCAATTAAGTTTAATTCATTTTTTAATTGTATTACATTTTTTAAAAGCATGCTTACCAAAAGTGCGGCCCGCTGTAAAGTTACTTAACATTAGATTTTGCCAACTACACCGGTTACACAAGTAGCAGGACCTCTCATCTCTCAATCGACAACATTGTTCTATTAATTAGCGGGAAGTCTTCAGGAATTTTTATATTTATTAGTGAACTATGACATCCTTAATTGATTTATTTATTTATCACTCATATTTCTTCTCAATTTTGACGTTTCGGGTTCTTATAACCATCATCAGAAAATCAATTTGTCTTTATTCCTATTTGCCATACTGCTCAATCTTGCAACATCGTCCTTTATAAATAAATAAAATTATAATGTTCCATATGAATTTATATTGGAGTTTATATATATTTCAAACAGATGTGACAGGAAAGAAATATTTGAAATTTGTAGACATTCCTACAGTCTTGTTCCTGGAGTCGAGAAATTTTGTGTCAACAATAATAGACAATAATATGGTTTGCCTATAGGCTTTATAGCTAGGCGTTACTGAGGCTAAACCCTGTTGTCAGGTTGTGGTATATTCCCCTAGATTTAGGTTTTTTTACGTTTAGAAGGTTTTTTTCATTTATTTTTTTTAATATATATTTACTACTAAATGGGTTCACCATTTTTTTTTTGTTTAGAAACTACAAATTAGAATGATTAGAAAAAAAATTGTTTTGAAAACACAACTTGAGTTTTTTTAAATTAATTTATTTTACTTGTATATACCAAACGCACAGTTTAGTAAGATAATAAAGAGAGGTATGCGAAGTATAACGCCAAGTATCCTTTATTGTGACGTAGCAATCCTAAGTTCAAATGTCGGGACTGAATTAAAATATTGAATAAATAATGTGATTGATTAAGCCTGAAGGGCGACATTTTGAAACTAAAAATTATATTCAGTTGACATCCGCATGATGGTATAGATGTATCAATCTAATTAGGGATTGATAAATTATTTGTCACTTCTATAAATTTGTTTTATTGAAAACTAGTTTCGAATGTTATACATTCATCCTCAGTTCTAAAAACACACAAAAAATTCAAAAATAAGCATTTTGCAAAATATAGTTTGAAATAAAAAAATAGTTTGAAACTATATTTTGAATTGATTATTTTTTGAATTTTTTGTGTGTTTTTAGAACTGAAGATGAATGTATAACATTCGAAACTAGTTTTCAATAAAACAAATTTATAGAAGTGGCAAATAATTTATCAATCCCTAATTAAATATTATATATATATATATATATATATATATATATATATATATATAATTAATCATAGCCCAATTAAAAATTTTTAGATTACCTAATTTAATTTAATATAACTTAAATTAGTTATACAAGTTGAAAGATTAGGTTAAACTAATGACAATCAATTCAAAACAACACAAAACAAGATAAATCAGAAATGAGCATTCAATTAAAAAAAAAAGTTTCAAAATGTCGCCCTTCAGGTTTAATCAATCGCATAATTAATTCAATATTTTAATTCAGTACAAACACTAGAACGTAGGACTGTGACACACAATAAGGGATACTTGGCATTATATTTGACTTTATATTTGGCATTATACTTGGCATACCTCTTTTTATTAACTTATTAATGGTATAAACAAGTATAAAAATATAATTTATAAAAAAACTCAAGTTGTGTTTTCATTACAATTCTTTTATCTAATCATTCTAATTTTTAGCTTCTAAACAAATTAAAATGGCGAACCCATTAAATAGTAAATATTTATTTAAAACAAAAAATGAAAAAAACACTAAAAACCTTCTAAACGTAAAAAACCCTAAATCCAGGGCAATATACCACAACCCGAAAACAGGACTCAACCTCAGTAGCCTCTAGTAGCTGCAGAGCCTAAAAAAAAATTATATGGAGCATTATAATATTATTTATTTATAAAGGAAGATATTAATCTTCCAAAAATTGAAAGATAAATAATTAATTCAATTAAAAGAAGTCCTAGATCACTAATAAATATTGAGCATTCTTCTAATTAATAAGAATATTCTCAAACTTTTCTATATCTACGGGCATGAACTGTATGGGAAAGTAAAATACTTAAATTCAACCATTTTAATTTATTTAAAGGCATGAACATTAAAAATAATAACAATAATATATCGAAAATAATTCCCAGTCTTAGACTTGATAAAATGATCCAAACCAGTAACAGCCACAAATATTTCCATAATGAAAAAATAAATGGAATATTCATTGAATGAACAAGATCATTCTACATCCAAGTTGATGACCTAAATCCAATTTGATAGTCCTTTAGAAATGCCCTTTTCTATATAATATTATTTGGTAATCGTAAGACACGGAAACCACATTAACCAGAGGGTAGTGTGGAGCATTGGATATTTTGAAATATCTTATTAACGGCAAAATGTCTTCAAATCGCCGATGGAGATATTTTAGCTGGAAGCCGTTGGTGGAACTATTTTTCATTTCCAAACAGGTCTACCCTATTCTTGAGAATCAATGGGTACTCCAACCATAACTCATTGCGAGATAAAGGGCGAATGCGGTTCTAAATTCGCCTGAGAACATATACAATGGAGCCATATAGCTAGGCCTTAACAGTTGCTTTGCTGGCTGTCTTATAAACTCCCTTGAGGAATGTTGGACCCTTGCCATACCTGTTCCAATGCAGACCCGACGTCAGAGTCGAGACTCCTTCCAGTCACAATTCATCTCTATTATACATAATAACATATACTATATTGTACTTATTGACATGAACTCCGACATGGCCCTTCTACGTGTTTGCCTGTGGAGTAGTAATGGGAAATAATAATCTATTAACCGGTTGACTGGTTGTTTTGAAATTAACACTCCGGTTATCATGCTGTAACAAAAGTAACCGGTTTGGCTAAAAAAAGAACTGTTAAATGATAATATATTTATTGAGTTCCACTCAAAGCAACAAAAAGATTTTTTTTTTCCGATGTTTCAGAATTAGAGTATCTTTAGGGCTACAACATAAATTACAGAAATATATAAAAACTGAATAACTTTAAAAAAAAAAAAAAAAAATTAGTATATTAGAAGGAAAATTTAAATGTACAAGCATGGCACTATGAAAGAAGAAAAATAAATATTATTTGTACACATCAATATAGATATATAGGCTATATATACTTGTATATGTCTGTATGGTGCTATATATATTCTAATTATGCTAATTCTGGACCATTCTATCCTTTTTGCCAAATTAAAATCACTATCCTTTTCCAACAGCTCTATCCAATGGTTCAAATCTTTCCTTTCCGATCGGACTCAAGCAGTTACCATTCCTAATCAACCCCTATGTTTCTTCCTTACCTTGTCCTCAGGAGTAGCCCAAGGTTCGAGTATTTCCCCACTGCTTTTCAATACCTATATCAATGATCTTCCTAATTTAATCCACCACTGTTCCCACCACTTATACGCCGACGACTTCCAAATCTATTTATCCTTTCCTCCTTCTGAGCTATTAGTAGCGTTTGCCAGTATCCAGGAAGACCTAGATAGAATCAGTGCCTGGGCAAACCTGAATAGATTAACTTTAAACGCTATGAAAACTCAGGCCATTGTCATAGGTTCCAATTCCCTCCTCAGATCCAATGACACCTTTCCTACTTTAATCCTAAATGATCACCCCGTCACGTTCAGCTCCTCAATCAAAAACTTGGGTATTACTATCGACCAAACCCTTTCCTGGAAACCCCACATTGCCCAAATTTCCCGACGGTCAATAAGTACCCTTAAATTATTCCATCGTTCTCGACATCTTCTCCCACAACCTACCCGCAAACTCCTTGTGTCCTCTATTATCTTTCCCCACTTTGACTACGGATGTGTGGTATACGGGGGGCCTCTCAATGTGCTCGAGGACAGATTGAAGCGGATCATGAACTGCTTCTTAAGATTTGTATTCGGCACCTCGAGACGGGCCCATGTGTCCCACCTTTACGGCGAGTTAGAGTGGCTCTTCCCCTGCAACCGTAGACAATATTTCCTCGGATCTTTTCTATACCAAACTATCATCACCCACCATCCTTCCTACATCTACAACTTCCTACAATTCAAATCCTCGGTCCACGCACTGGAAACAAGAACTCGCCTTTCTGACCTCCATACACCCTCCCACAGAACCAAAACATTCGAACGCTCCTTTCTCGCCCGTTCCTCTACCCTTTGGAGTTCCTTTCCTTCTAATATTCGTCATGCTTCTTCTCTATCCTCATTCAAATCCCTCCTTTTCCAACACCTTCTTTCTCTCCAAAATGATGCTCTCTAATTGCGAAATTTCAGTTTAGGATTAACATCTGGATCACAAGTGAATAATAGTTTTTTAATGTACAAACTTTGCTAATCAATCATTATTTTTGTATTTTTCATTTTCTCTGTTGTTTTTTTTCTTACTTTTTTCTTACTTTTTTTTTTCTTTTTTTTTTGTTTTGCTCAAATTAATTATATTTTTCGATAAAAAAACTTATTTGTCTGCTTATTTATTTTACTGAAGGTATTGTAAAAATTAATTGGTCTGTATTCTATAGTCTTATGGCCAGATAATGTTACTGTTTTATTTGTTCCTTCATGTTATTCTTAAGGGACCTAGTCCCAGAATAAAGTTCTTTTATCTATCTATCTATCTATCTATATAAGTATATCTATGGTACTATATATAAGTATATCTTATAGCCTATTTCTTTTTGCTGTTTCCTCAAAACGTTATCTCCACTAAGTTTCTATTGGTTCCCCCTTAGTTTCTGAAACCGAGTAGTTGTTGGTTCAATTCATATCAAATCATACAGGCCATGAAACCCATAGTCTCAGAATTCTTTTCGCTTATTTAAAGTTACCGAATAAAGGTGTTTTTTGCCAGGTCTTGACGGGATTGGTGTTGTTTATAAACATAAAATTTAGTTCATTAATAACTATATTATAAAAAAAATCTTCCGTCATTTTATTTTTTATTATTTCAAATATGATGAGCAAAAAAAATATATAGTGATGTGTTGTAAGCGCGTTTTCGGGTAAGTGCGCAATCATCTCGCTAAATCCAAACCCTCAAATGGTAAGAGCTGTTCTCTACGGCAGAGATGGGCAAAAAGTACTCTTGAATAACGGGTACCGAGTATCCGAGTAAAATACTCGGTGCTTGTTACTCGGAGTACTTTCTGCCCATCTGTAATCTACCGAGTACGAAGGATAAACACTGATGTATCACAAAGCAGCCAGGAAAGTTCGCTAAGGTGAAGTATAATATATGTTATGAGATGTAAAAATATTAGTTCCAACCTGTTAACAAAGTAAGCCTTTATTTATTTTTATTTTATTTTTTTGCCGTAAGCGGAACTTATAGAAGCTGTTCTTCAAAATACTTTCTGATTTACATTTCTCCTTGACTGTTTTCTATCTTTTAAGCGCTAGTCTTCAGTCACCCAAAAAAAATATGATAGTAGGGGCAAGCGCAGACCTCTGTTGTGTGACAAGCGTGCGTGGTGTACACTTACGGTCACCACCATGCTTTGACGAGGTAACTGCGGATTAACGAATTAAAACAAAAATATTTGTTTCAATATATTTATTCAATTATATTCCGTATCCCACCTACATAACTCAATAAAGATTGTAAAATGTGAATATCAGACTGTGAAGCTTAAACGTTTTTCGGTGATTATATCAGTATAATAATCCTCCGGAAACCGAAATATTTTTCAATTTCCTCCAAAACGACTCCTGTTTGAATAATAAGTCTTACAGATACCTTGTACGCACTTACCTCTTAAGGCAGGGGCAAGTACGTACTAAGTACTATTCAATTAAATTATCAATTTTATCAAAAAGGACGTGGTTGAAACGTAGGCTTGAATGTACTGTTTGAACATAATCATCTAAGAAACATTTTTAAAAACAGAGGAAGATCTAGCTTCAAAAATAAAAAAATTACACTCCTGTAAAGTTGACCTTTGTAAAATGTAGTGCGCAACTTGTCCCACATCACCCTAATTATTATAACGTAGTCATTTTTTTGTGTGTTTTTTTCTCCTAGATTCTATTAAAAACGTCTAGAATACACCAGGAGAGTATTGTACGACATCCTTAAAGAATTCAGAGGGATGAAAATAGGTTATAAAGCTTGATGAAGGGTTGGTTTAATGGAGTTTTTCTCAAACTCCCTTATTCGGACTTTCGTCCAATTTTAAGGTTCAAATCCTCTTATTTGTAGCTGTATGAAAGTAAAAAAAGCTTCATTTCGTCTGGTCTTAAGGATCAAATACACGTAAGTGCGCCGGCTGTAAATGAAAAGCTACAAAAATTTATTGTTTTTTTTTTTTTAATTTTTTATTATGCACTGACTAATCTCCAAACTAATATATAATCTTCATGTATCAATACAGTCGATTTCTCATCAATTCTTTTAAAAAATAATCGGTTCAGTTCATGAAAAAACTGTCATAACGGAAAGGACCAATATAGAATAAAATAATAGTACTGTTTCATCTAGTAATCATCACCAGGTTCATTCGAAAATAACCGCTTTTCTGATCGGTTAAATTGATAATAACAACAAGCGTAGTAAAATTTCCGCTATGCGCTTTAATGATTCTCCTCTTAAATCTGTCGAATAGAACCTAGGACTACATCTTTTGAAGCAAATCACGTGGAATCCACGTGGCAAACTTACAGGAGAATCGCGATCGTCGATACTGACTTGAAACAATTAAAATGTAAGAATAGAATACATTTCCATATTCCTAAATATATCCTTAATATTTGTAAGTATATTCTTACAGAAAAATCGATTTTGAGCTGGAACGAGCCCTGGTCCCACTTGTCAGATAAATCACCCAGTTTACGTAGATTTATTCCAAGATTTGACAACAAACGACTACAATTTACTGAAATCCACAAATTACAAACTAACACAGATTTTGACTGAACAAGGACAGACCAAATCATACCTGAAAAGATTCCTCATAATTAGTGACAGAAATTGTTCACTAGACGGGCAAGAACCACACCTTTTTTTCATATAACTTACGAGAGTCAAAAATCTAAATTAATTAAGTCTATAATTCTGAAAGGAAGAAATTAGCCAATGACCGAATTCGAAGTATACAATAGATTTCGGCCTGATTTAATGAAATTTGTAAACAGTTTGGATTTTGAATAGTTGATCCAAAATTGAGGAGGTGCAGTGCTTATAATAATTAGTTAAAGTGGCGGACAGTTATGAAACAATGAACTTAGCCATGAACCTTTGAATATATATTTAAAACATATATGAACCATACTTTTTGTTAAACGTTTATATCAGAAATCTTTTATGTTTGGATGTAAAATATGTTTTTGTTACTCGAATACTGTTTATATACAATTTATACTTATGTTATTCAGTAAAATATTTTATTATTATAAATAATGTATGTAGTCTAAGGTTCATAATATACAAATGTATGGAATGTACCAACAAATAAACGTTCCTTTCAAAGGCTTACTTTGAAACGTCATTCTGGGTTCTGAATATTTTGTTGAATAATTCGTTATTATTTTTTTTATTTTATTTTTTCTGCTTATAATACATCTTTTTAATTGCTTGCATAGATACATTTTAGATTCTATAGTACTGCTGATGTAGTGTGAATAAAAACTCTGAAACCTCATTTATATTTTGTAATTTTTTTGTTCTATCTTTATATTTGTACCAGTCAATAAACAATTAAATCCAAAAATGAATAAAAATAAAAGCAAAAAAAAAAAAATAAATACATCCGCAACTTGTAAGAATAGCTATTTACAGATTTCAATTGGTTTGTATTAAAAAATTCGATCATAAATAAACGCGGCCATTGCAGAAAAACTGTTGACACTGTAAATACTTGAAACATATACAAGCTTTTATTTTTAATTATATAAATTATGATAAATTAAACTCTCCAATTAAGAGGAGTAAGATAAACTAAATATAAAAATAATATCCGAAAATATAAGCTATCTAAAACTATAAACATTTCTTCCATTCTCACTAATTGAACTCACTACACATAAACCTAATCATTAATGTTTATATAGTTATTAATAACATAAACAGCGACTCAGAAAAATGTCGCCGTTCCTGCTTATTTAGATTTAAGAATGATTTATTATTTTTATTTATCTCGTAATATAAACATTACAAATTAATTAAAACTCATTATCTCTGAATCAAATGGATTATATCAAACGAAGCAATGTTTATATAGGATAAACGTATCTGCCGAAGACGGTTCAAGAAATATTAACTATTTTGAAAATACTATTTAAATAATATAATCCTATAATAAATATAACATAATATTGTAAACATGACGAAAAATCAGACTTTGCATTTATATCATATAATGCATTCCTTCAGTTATTTTCCATGAATGTAAATAGTCGTAACCAAATAATTCATTTCTGTTCCTAAAAAATATATTGTTTTTTTTTTTTTTTGAAATGATATTTCACCCTTATACAGGCCATTTTTTAATATAAAAACGAAAGCTTGCTTACAATCTAATTTTTATTAGAGAATTAATATGTTTAGCATTACTTTCTAATTTTAATTGATCGAATATATTAATTAATGTGGTAAAAAAAACCCACTAAAAAGCAAAAATACAATATATCTTAACTCGGTAAAAAGTGGTAACTTCATTAACAATATATTTGATGTTACCTCGTCCCTTTTACGTCATTATATGTTAAACTGTTTTAGAGTAATGTGCTATGTCTATTTGGTCAGTATTTTTATGGCTACTGATATGAGATGTGCTACCTCTGGCCAGGATTTATGCGATATCACGGTGAGCAGGCTAGATAGTTATTTATTTGCTGCTATTTAGAGACTTGTTTTTTTTTTTTTTTTTTTTTTTTTTTAAAATTTTCCAATAATATACAAGTTGTAGGTTTTATTTTTTTTAGTTTTTTATCTCCTTAATTAGTAATTAAATTAATCTTATTAAATCAATTAAAATTAGAAATAAATGCTAAATACATTAATGCTCTTACGAAAATAACTCTACAAGCAAACCTTTATTTTTGAGATTTAAAAATGGCCTACATATGGCAAAAATATCATCTCGTGTAAAAAAAACAAAAAAAAACAGACATACAAAAGGTATCCCTATATTGTTTTATGATAGTTTCGGAATACAAATAAATTATTTGTTAAAAAAAAAAAAAAATGAATGAAATAGGTAGTGATAATGAAATCAAGGAACTTAAATTTTCAAGGTATGAGAGGGTGTTAACATATTCGAAAACGAAAGCGCATGCATTAAAAATCGACCAGTGTGGACATAGCTTTTAAATTACTGAGCATAGTTGGAACTGAGGAGTTTACTTCGTAAAAACCTCGGTATAGAATAAGAAAAGAACGAAATCTGAAAAAAATAAAAATATTATTAGATATTTTTTTCTTATCCTACAATACCAACCATATGAAAAGAAGTATGAAAGCTTACATTTTTCATGCCCTTAGACATTTCGTGTGTACGCATACATTACAATTTTATTTCATGAATATATAGATTATGAGTAGACACGTATTACAATTTTTCATAAATTTAATAATAGTATATCCATTGAAAAATAAGAGAAATAAATAAAAAATGATTATAAAAATAAATTGCATGGTAATATAATATATATGGCATTAGTATGTGGGATGTGAGCAGGGGGGGGGGGGCAAACAGACATTGATATTTTGGAAAGATCGATGTTTGACTTTCGACGTTTTGATTTGTGTGCCATTGCTGCACATAAGAATAGTTATAAATACATAAGTATACGACTTAAACATATTTTAATAATAAAACAAAAATATATGTTAGAACGTTTAAAATAAAATATATACACTATAAACTTGAAC